>CM067221.1:82153684-82838684 GCA_034190945.1 Octodonta nipae | reverse complement strand
TTATAATTGTATTTGTTTTAATAAAAAAATTTTTAAAAAAGTTAATTAATTGAAGTGTGATATAAGAAATTGGCGCAGTCCGTAGAATCCGTCAACGTAATTAGAACAAGAACTTAATTCTAACTGGTAGCGGCGGATTCTATCCCTCAACGGAGCAAAGAACCGGGCAGAATTCCCAACTGCTATATCAAGGAGAATACGGATCTTCCAATGTTCCTGTTGATGAGAGTAATAGTGAATCGCCTAAAGTTTAAGATTTTAAGAATTTATTTAATTGATATGATTGATACATTTGATAATCTTGATATATTATTTGAATTGATTTATTTATTGATTATTTGAATTGAAATATTTATTTGACATTTGATTTACATTCACATATTTATTTTATTATTTCATTCTTTACTGTTCTATTATCCAAAATATTTCCCATTTACCTCTCGCCTCTCGTACAGTACGGACCTCGCTAGAAACTCTCAAGGAAAAAACGTTATCCTATGTGCAACCCCAAAGTGTGTGTGCAGCTATTACTCACTTATTGTAAACCCCCTCGTGAGTGCGCATTGGCCAACATTATAAACTCTAGTTGTGCCTAAAAACCCAGGGTTAAGGCCGGCTACCCGCGCCGAATGCAGACAAATACATGAATGTCAGATTTACCAAGGCTTTTACTAGGTCTAACTCGTGGAGAAGGTAAGAGTTTTCTTTTTATCAAAATAGAATCAACTCAAACTACAGTCTACTTAATCCAATTCATTACATTTGCTTAATAATTTTTATACTACATTTTTATTGAAATATTTTATACACCTCCGTTTATTCTTATTCTTTTATTTATTAATTTTTTCACTTGTGTGTACTTTTATTTCTAACACATTGAAATGGCACAAGCAACAAACAACGTAGTTCCCTATGATTCTCGAATTTGAAGGCGACCCAATCTCATTAGCCACCTTCATACATGCTTGTAATTGTGTTTACAATATGTCGACCGCGGATCAAAAATATCTATTGGTGATCCACAATAAATTAAGGGGCAAAGCGGCGCAGTTAGTCAACTCGAGGAACCCACCATTGTACCTTGAGATTAAGCAATTGCTTTACTAATTTTGGAGACTCTCGGGATCTGTCTTCTTTGATTCACGGTCTCCAACGCCTTAAACAACTTTCAAAAATCATCTGGGCTAACCAATGAACAAAAAGATGCTCAGACTACACTTGTTGATACCATGGTTCTAAACACGCTTCTTATAGGATTAGAACCACGTCTAAGACAAATAAATCGTGCCAGCAACCCTAAAGGTCTTCTGGAGGCACACTCTCGCATAAGAAGAAAACTTCAGTTGTCTTACTTTGAAGAACAAAAGGTAAATAAATCCGCTCAACCTCAGCCAAACCCAAATCCAGAATGTGAATCTGGAAGATTTCCACCCAAATGCGAATTTCCCGGAACAAGCGTTTCTCTAAGTCTTCTTTTACCGGTAAACTCCAAAAATTTTTATTGCATTCACGACGCTTTCGGAAATTCAAACTCCTCATTGATACCGGAGAAAATCCCTATTTCTGAATCGACTCTTATTCCATTTGCCATAGGTAACCCTCATAAAGTTTTTATCTAAAACTTAGATATTGAGTTTGATGGAATATTAGGTCTTGATTTTCTAGAGCATTACGAGTGTAATGTTGACTTAAAATCAAAGCAATTAATTACGAACTTTAAAACTATTCCCCTACATAAAGTGCCCGATCACAATCAGTCTCATATACAAGGGTCAGACATTTCCAATACTAAAATGCCATCTTGTACTTATAACAATCTAATAACTATCCAGGCACGTACCGAACAAATTTTCAAAACTAAAATGTGAACTTTCAAACACCGACGCAATTTTACCGACACAAGTAATTGACAAAGTACGACTTTCTGACTTCAATAATAAACGCGAACGCAATGCAAAAACTGTTATTTTCTTCTATCTTCATTTAGAACCCCTTGACCACACACACCCTCTCCTAAATTTAAATACACAAGAATACAAAGACTCTCTAAACTTAGACAGAAACTTAACTATCAGGGAACAAATTCGGACAGAACACCTCAACGATGAAGAGCGAGAATTTATCACGAAACTCTGTTTAGAATTCGAAGATGTTATCTATCTCGAAGGCGTTGTTTTACTGCTTTACCAACGCAGTAAAACATTCAATTGACACCAATAATGCCAAGCCCGTTTTCACAAAATCTTACAGATATCCTCAAGTCCATAAGGAGGAAGTGAAAACTCAAATTGCCAAAATGCGTGATCAATGCATAATCAGGCACTCTTGTTCTCCTTGGTCCTCCCCCGTATGGGTCGTCCCCAAGAAATTCGATGCTTCTGGTAAGCAAAAGTGGCGAGTTGTTAACGACTTAGAAAGTTAAACGAACTCACTGTAGACGATAAATATCCTCTGTCCAACATTTCTGATCTCCTCGACCAACTTGGAAAGTGTCAAAACTTTTCGACACTGGATCTCGCTTCCCGGTTTCACCAGTTGGAAATCCTTGAAGATCGAATTCCCAAGACCGGTTTCTCTAGTGACAATAGCCATTACGAACGCGTTCGTATGCCGTTTGGTCTAAAAAATGCACCTAATACATTTCACGGAGTCATTTACAATATTCTTTTCGGTATCCAAAATGAACGTTGCCTTGTGTAGATGGATGACATCATAGTTTATTCACCAACCATCCATGAGAATATGTAGCGTTTGACAGAGGTCTTTATGCGTCTTAGACAGTCAAACTTAAAAATTCAACCTGACAAGTGTGAGTTTCTCCTTAAGGAAGTTGCTTACCTTAGTCATCTTATCACCCAAGAAGGAGTAAAAGGTTGAATGTATATAGAATTTTCCTCAGCCCCAAACTCCTAAAGATTTTAAATCTTTTCTTGGTCTCGCCGGATATTACCGACGATTCATCCCAAATTTCGCCAAGATTTCGAAACCTCTCAAGAAACTATTGCAGAAAGACGTCAAATTCATCTTCGACGCAGATTGCAAGTCTTCCTTCAACGAACTGAAGCAAGCCCTTGTATCTGACCCTATATTGATTTCCCCAAATTTTGAAGAACCATTCCTGCTCACTACTGATGCTAGTTCTTTTACAATTGGAGCGGTTCTCTCACAAGGCCCCGTAATGAAAGATCTTCCTATAGCATATGCTTCCCGTACTCTCTGCGCTGCAGAAATTCGATACCCCACTATCTAACTGGAACTGTTAGCCATTGTTTGGGCAGTCAAGCACTACATACCTTGTCTTTTTGGAAGAAAGTTTACTTTACTCTACGATCACCGCCCGCTTACTTGGCTGTTCTCTATTAAAGATCCTGGCAGTCGTTTAGCCAGATGGCGCCTCAAACTAAAGGAGTATAACCATAACTTGAACGCTCTTTCCCGTATCAAAATTAATCATTTCAAAAAACGCACCGATTTCTAAAATCAAAATTATTGCATGTAACGAAACCTGCCCACAACATCCAGACTCCGATAATGATGAATAACCCGATTATCATGACAAACGAATTTAATCGATTTGTTCAACTATATAAAACCCAGTCGATAATCGATTATTTAAAACTATAAATTTCTAACGCCTAACTCCTAGACAAATCTCACAAACGAATAGCCACTTTCTTCTGGCAAAATAAACTCCATGAATTGCATGACAAAATCATTGAAGACATTTTTGAAGAAGACCCCAACTTCAACGTTCTAGCCAGTAAAACTGTAAGGCATAGAAAATTTTTATCTGTTTACAATTTGATCCTGGAAGAATTGTCTCACACCTTTTTAACATCCTCTATAACAACCAAGTACGAGTTCGACGAATCCTAAACTTTTTGTGTTGAAAACAACATAGAACTACCGATTCTCGAAAGTCTATCCTTTATACTCGCAGACAAAGGCGTAAAACTAAAAATTTGTCAAAGCATTGTGACAACTCATTCACAAGACGAAATTCCCGTTATACTTCAACAGTACCACTGCGTCAAAAATAACCTCCAACTTTGAATTAATGTGACCATCCGACGTATTAAGGAAAAGTATAATTGGACTGGACTAATCAAAAGTGTAGAACAATTTATTAAGGCTTGCGAAACTTGCCAAAAGGTAAAGTTCTGAAGAAAAAACTTAAGTGCTCCTCTTGTCATAACTGAAACACCAAAAGCGCCCTTCGAACGTATCAACATTGATATTTTCGAATATCCAACTAGAAATTACGCACTGACTATTAGGGACGAACTCACCAAATTTACTCAGGCCTACCCCAATTAACAAAACAGTTAACACTTTAGTACACACCCTCCTAACATTCTTCCAACATTACGGTACACGTTTTGGCATCCATTGTGACTATGGACGTGAATTTGGTAACACTCTCAAAAGGGACCTGTGAGAACTATGTGACATAAAACTATCCTTTTCAAGTGTCCACCAACCCGAATCAAATGGTTCTATCGAAAGGTTTCAAGCGACTTTAGCGGAAATGATAAGGGCAAATACCGCTGAACATCCGAACGAACATTCATTCAACATCCTCCCTTACGCAGTTATCTGCTTCAACAACACTAAAGACTACCGCCATACGAACTTATTTTCGGGCACACTGCTAGTAGGCCCCCGGAAACAATTTACGACCAAGAAAAACTCATTTCTAAATACGTTAGGGACCTAAACAACAGAATGAACTACTATCATAGACGTGCCCGCGCAAAAACCGACCAACAAAAACAAAAATCTAAAGTTGGATTTGAGAAATATGTTTCAACTAACCAACCAGACTACAAAGTAGACGACAAAGTTTACATGAAAGAGTTTCAGATTAAAAACTAATCCGAAAACAAGTTCAATGACCCCTTTGAAATTAACGCGATACGAAAAAACTCTGCCACAGTTATAAATTTAAAGACTAACCAAATTAGTAAAATTAACTTTGACAGACTAATACCCTATTTTGAATGAATCCCTTCTTTTCAGATTCTGTCGACTGTTTTCAGTTGTGAACTTCCAACAATATTCTCTCACACCTGTTAACAATACAATAGGAGTCTGAAGTTGGTAGACAATGTAACTCGTTCCTCGAAGTTTCCTTGGACTTCCATCCCCTTGAAGTGGTTGATCTCACAACGTTTCAATAGCTGTGTATGTGCTATCGCCATCAGGTGAATGATGAGTATCGGTCGTATTTATATTATACCCTTAACCGGTCATGCGTCGCCGGTCCTAGTCATTGGGTTTTATCTGGTCCAATCAGCGTCGTCGTACCTGGAGGTTGGTTGCCGGTGATGCGTAGCGGCAGAGACCGGAGAAGAGCTCTCCAAATATTTTTAATTTGGACGCTGGGCTCGCTAATTATATTTTCGTTCGAGACTATATATGCCGTCTCTATGAATTTTCTTCTGTACCAGTGCTCCTCCTTGTGAATTGCTCTAGCCTGGTCCCAGTTGATATTATGGTGTTCGGTCCATGCGTGATTAGCAAACCCAGACTTCGTTACCTCTGTCCTTTGAGTAGCTGTGCGGTGTTCCTTAATCCTGGTGTCCATCGGTCGCTTTGTCTCTCCAATGTAAATATTGCCACATTCACACGGTATGCTGTATATACAGTTATTTGGTATTGCTGGTGCGTCGGGCCTCGTTCTTGTTATCATGGTCCTCAAGGTGTCGCAGAAGAATACAATATGCAAAAGCTCGACATAAACCTGTGGTTGATCTCAATTTCCAGACCACTACCCATAGCCATCGAATGTAAAGTACAAGATGTCGTAACGCAGACCATCACTAATGCGCTATTGCAAATCAAGTCTGACTACAATGCCTTTATTGAAAACATGAGGGTACATGCTACAAGAACATCCAGAACAACTTATACACAAACAATTCAGTAGACATCCCGTACAGCTGCTGTGACGGCATGTCAGCCCCAGATCAACTACCCAACCTAAAGACCCTACAATTGAAGAATTTATATGTAACAGATCTAAAGGTTGCCAACCATAAGCTTGCGCAATACTCGATAGAAGTGGAAAAGCTAATAAGTCAAACATCATTGGAAAAGCATACATCATGGCTCACAATTACTACAATCACATTAACAGTAATTGCAATTATCGAGATTACATTCAGTTGTGGGAGGCGCCACTGATGAAGGTTCCCGACCAGAAACAATATATATTATATTTATATCTAATATATATTGTCTTGTGTACAAAAGAATGACACCTCGAAGAGAGAATTGTAATTATGTTCCTTTGTATCAAATCAATTAGGACAAGGTTCAGGAAGACCACCAAGTCCAGCCCCAATGCCAAGTCAGCTCCACCTCGAGGCCCATCGAAGCCAAAGTCCACGGGTGAGCTACACAGCCTCCTAGATCCTAGCATGGAACTTCAAAACGTCCCCTAAAATTGATGATATTGCATCAACTTGTTCATTTGGATAGAAACTGTTATATAAATTTATACTATTAACTTAGCGTGAACTTATATCGCAACGACACTTCAACATTCCCTGCTGACTCAGCAACATGTGCAGTGTCAGATTACGGCGCAGCCAACATCCGTGGGAATTGCAACCTCGACTTTGCTTATTTGGTTATTGTTAATAATTTTTCTTTCTTTTAAGTTAATTAATTGAAGTGTGATGTCACATATATATATATATATATATATATATATATATATATATATATATATATATATATATATTTACGACGCTAATGCAGTGGAAACGAAAATGCTGACAGCTGGGAATTCCTTTGAAGGATAAGGTGGATTACTCCATGCAATTTTCCAGAATACCAAGCAGTAAGTAAGGTATATTCCGCATCGGATATTGTTTTTTTTTCTCCCTTATGGCATTCTCGTGTTCATAAGGTTTAGATTCAGTTCTCCTGTAGATGTAATTCTGATGCTGGTATTGATTTAGCAACAAAACATGAACTTATTAATAAAAATAATAATAAATAAATAATAAAAATAATAAAATAAATAATAAAATACCATTCTCTTAAGTATGATCAACCACATCAAACCATTCAGTTTTAAAACAAACTCAACTAACTGAACCGAAATTCTCAAGTCCTGTTTAATTTATATATCAAACCAATAAATGTTTTTTCGAAAAATTCTCTTCAATGAAATTACCGTCAAGAGAATTGTTCACCAAATTTTACTTTAGCCGAGTTAATTAATGTGCAAAAAGAAACAATAATATGCATATGATTGTAATGACGTCTGCAAAAATAATATTTCTAACATATCCCGAAATGCCATCAACCACAAATTTCTAACCATATCGAAACTTTTGTGTCTAGACAAACCTCAGACAAATGTGTATTTGAATAAATTAATTTTAATTCCAATTTACTGCCTTACAAATCAGAATTTCTACAATAACGCTATTTTTCCTGTCACGAATCGCTGTTAAATCCTATATTCGCAGATAAATATTATGCAAACAATATATTTAATTTAAATACGAGTTTAATAACGTGTAACGGGAAAAGCCAATCAGATTCAAAAGTTTGTTGGTTTAATAAATTCAAACTTTCATCGGGAAATTTGTGTTTTGAGTTATATAATTTTGATAATGACTTATAAAATAATTGGAATACAAGATTAACAAAAATCCAAGCTTAATAGCGATAACCATAAATCACTTTCATTTTATGAATATGTATTAATTCCAGTGTATTATAAACTTGAACCTACGGTTAAGAAAATGGAATGTCCTGCTCTTAAAACCAGTTGATACTAATCTGTCTAATAGTGAAATTATAACTATTGATATAAACAATAATAGAACGAATATAGAGGTAGAATGAATTGATTCATTTCCAGTTCTAAAATCAAGGGATTAGAGATAAATACAATTGAATCAGACAGAAAGGAAGACCATGGAATCACTATATGACGGTAGTAGGTATATTAAAATTTGAAATTCGCCAAAATCTAATTAAATTCTGCACAGAATAATATCTGTCAAACAAATATATTGCATATATTTTAAAGTTAAAGCATTAGAACCTATAATCATGAGAGTACTTCATGAATACCTTCTAGCATATGCTTTTACGTAATTCATGTTCAACATCTTTAGAATCGATAGAAAAGATAAAGACAAACGAAAACTACAACAATATCATGCAACATAAAGAAGTCATCGTGAAATTCATGATATCCTAAATTCAATTAACAGTTCTCTTAATACATGCATTACATGCCAACTAGATTGGTCGTTAAAAATTAAATTTCTTGAGGCGTTTCCTAAAAAGCTTCCTTGTGATGAGATAAAACATGGATTTTTTATTCAAAAAATACAGGTGCGTCAGGATAACTTAAAGTTGACTTCTACCTCAAATCATAGTTTTTTTTACACTATTTGTTTTTGAGAAACAGTTTTGTAGGAAATTAAGTTCTCTATAAAAAAGGTCTCATTAATTTTTTTTTCTAAGGTTCATATTTATCAAGAAATTCTCAATAATAAACTCATCAGTTCTGTAGAATGAATATTTAAAGATAGTAATATTCCCTGAAATATAATAGACCATTGCGAAGATCTCGATAAATATGAAGGTTAAAAAAATTAATGACCTTTTTGTACAGAATTTAATTACCTAAAAAAACTATTTCAACGATTTTTTTCTCAAAACCAAATGCTTTTTAAAAAAATAGGATTTTACCCAAAAGTCAACTTAGCTCGTGTTGAGGCACTTGTTCTGAATTTAAAAAAATATTGTTTTGTCATCAAAAAAAACTTTTTAAGGGGCGCAAAAAAAAAAAATTTAGCGACCACTCTCATTTCAATAAATAATTTTTTTTGTCTAAATATTCGGAATTCCAAATTTGGATAAAAAAATTGGGTCAAAGCAATATTACACCATTCCAAATTTATCAAAAATCTAAAAATATTGAATATATTAATTAATTCAGTAAAAAAATCTATAAGAAAAAATGCAAACCGCAACTAATTTAGTATAAAAGAAATTAGAAATCCCTCTCTCACCATACAGTTAAGATAATACTAAAATAATTTCAAGAATAAATATTTTGCTCAGTACAATAATTGAACCAAATCAGTTCATTAATACTATTGACAAATTAACCAAAATTTACAGGTTGAGCAAGTTCAATTATTCAACAATAATAGTAATACAAAATATATTGATATTGTTTAAAATTCATATACTAATCTTAAAATCTCAATTCAAATACAATCATCTACATCATATTCTAATTCTTAGTCAAACTAATATTCCTGAACAACTCTATCTGTTGCTCAAGTCTGTCTAGATCTTTTAGGGGAAAGATTTTTGAGATTCCAAGCGAAACGCAGACCCGTAGTCTCTTGTCGTCTGAATCAGTGTTCCCAACTGCAGGGAATTTTCCCATTTTAGGGAATTTTAACACCCAAAAGGAAATAGGGAATTTTTTAGTGAAAATCATGGAATATAGGGAATTTTCGACAAAACTATTTATTATTTGAAATTTGTATTCTGATAATTAAATGAAACAATATTTAGTAGTTTCTGTCTAAGCTACCATTATATACCTGAACTGAAAAAGTAAGAAGAGTATTATTCTATTCATTCTGATTCTGAATGCCGAACTGAATGCCTTACCTCGCTTATGTGTACGACTTTAAGGGCAAAAATGGCGTTCGAGTAAAATGTCAATACAGTAAATTTTTCCTTGTACGTAGGAGACGATGGCCAAATGGTGTATTTCATGGCGAGTAATTCAGCCCTTCATTGTAAAGGGTTCTAAGGTTGGATTTTTAACGTACGAACTATGTGGACGTTGGATCTAATTTCTAAGTTCTGGATTTTTGACGTTGAACCTGTTAAACTGTTATTTGAAGTTTTTTTCTGTTCTGGCCTTATCTTTTGGATGGAGCTATTTTATCTTGGAGTTGGACCTAACCGGTTAATTGATTAAAAATTTTTCTACGGTGGATTTAAGTTTTAGATGCAGTTATTTATGTCTTCGACTGTGTTTCCTTTTTATGGTGAAAATATATTTTTGATACCGTTTGATGGGTCGTTGGAGTGGAGTTTATGTTGTAACTCACTTTTGAAAAGTTGGCCATGCATCAAGGGGCTATTTAACCGTTAGTTTAATGATATTTAATTGCTGTGCAGCCGTTGGTGGTTGGAGTACTGATTCCGTGATGGCTTTGATTTGATTTGGCTTTGAGTTTCCACGACTAGAAATACACTACAAATAATCATTTCAATGTGTGTATGATAGAAAATCTTTGAGCAAGGTAGATCTATTCTGTTAACAGTCTATACCGGTATATTTATTAAGCAAATTATTTTGATTATATGATCATAGTTAAGTACATTCTTTTTCCAAATTTCACTTTGTAATTTTTTTGTAAATATACTAATTCTCATTTTGAATTTTCTTCTAAATCTATTAAACTTTCACGTTATAGACAATAGATTTTTTAAATTTATTCACTCTAATGAGTGTCTCATTTTTTAATCATTTTTTTGTCTACTCCAATTTTTTTATATTTTTTATTAAACTCTCTTCTGTTTACATTATGCATATTTGTTATTATACCCAAACTATCGATTGATTAGAAAATTTTAAGCACAAAACAAATTATTAATTTTTAGAACAAAATAAAATAATAAGCAATTCATTCAAAAGGAACATATACATTATCAAGATAGTCGGTGTGAAATATACAGTTTTTAAGGTATGTTCATTTACAGGTTTTTAACCAAATGGCGCCCCTAATAAAAATAAGTTTTGTATTTTCATATCTCACCCTTACGCCTTATTGTTCCCGATGACAAGCAGTCGCTTAGCACTTGTGAGCAGACCAAGGTAGGTTTTATGTTGAACTTCATGTTTCTGATTTTATTAATACCAGGTCAGAGACATTCTGAAGAATATTCGACATCTGAAATATTCCCAAAAGTCAAAAATTGCTACCTTTGCCAACTAGAAGACTTACATATTAAACATGAACAATGTTTAATTTCATAATAGGAAATGGAAATAAAACTGATATACTGGAAATAGCCACATTAAATTATCGTGAAACCAACATAAATTAAATATAATCCAATTCTAGTTATACCTTCAGGGCCATGGAGTATAATATCCTTACATAGTAGTGATGTAAAGTACCAAGTAACTAAACGTTCAGTTGTGTCTGTAAACCACTGCAAAGTTTCAATTACCGATACAATATTCCAAGAGGAAGAAACACCCAATAATAAAAAAGTGCGCACATCAAAAAAATTGCCGATAATTTGGTTGTACTAGAGAAAACGACCAAAAAGCACTCAGGACACGATCGACGAACAATACAGAAGATCCACGAAAGTAGCTACTTAGAACGTCAACACTATCTACCTATCTATTAGGGACCTAGCAGTGTGGTAATAAATTAGATTAGTTTTTTACTTTATTTTATTACTTGTATGAGTATTAATATAGACGAAGCTTATAATATTTTAAGAGATTAAGGTGAAGTAAAGAACGTAGAATGTTTAGACTTTGTTGAGGTTAATAAACACCTTACAATTGAAGAAGAATTGCAGAATTTTACAAACTGTACTCTTTTGCATTATAACATCAGAAGTTTGCAGGCAAATTTTTACGAGCTTTGTGAGCAGGGAGGCCGCAATTGAGCATGGGAAAATTTTGAAGGCCGTGGGAAAAGGCGGCATCCTTTGATGACCCACCCACGCGTCTTGAACGGGTTTTAATTTAACATACTATCGACTTTTAGAATGTTCAAATGCAGTGGTCTTGGTGGCACATATGCTAAGTGCTTACATAGAAAACCGATGCACTGGGGTTCGATTCCCCATATCTGCATCGGTTTTTGTAATATAAATTATTTTGTACATAATTGAAAATTGGCGCGATTGAACAGATCACTGTTGACCAATGAGAGCTCGGTATGGCTGAGCACGTGTTAATTAACCAATGAGAGCGCTTCAAGGGGTAATTGCCCATCTATTACGTTATAACCTGTCTGTAGTACAATACGTTCGCTGTCAACCGTGTTCCGTACCTCTGACTCTATGGCCTACCTGTCAGCTGTCTAACCTATATGCCGACTCCGTGAAACCTAACCTCTAATAACATGTCATTGTTCCGTCGTTCTATGCCATACGCCCCCACACCAACGTTCCGTCGTTCTATGCCAACGTTCCGTGTCAACGCCCCTATCGTCCGAGGTCATTGACACATAGGCGACTACGTAACACGGCACGTGCCAATGAGCCTGGGTGGGATCATCAAAGAATGCCGCCTCTTCCCTCGGCCTTCAAAATTTTTCCACGCTTAAGTGCGGCCTCCTCTGCGTTCGTGTAAATATAAACAAATTAAATGAAAACCATAAAATGGCAGTAATTGTACTCACAGAGACATTGCATCCTTTAATATTTCTGGTTATTTTTTCCACTATACTGAAGCAAAGTTTAATAATTGCGATGATGTAGTAATATATGTGCGAGATGATATAACAGCTGTTGTCAAAACAAAACAACTGACAGAGGTATGTATGCTTGAATGTGTAATACAATACAACAATACTAAAATTAATATAATTGGTATAGGTATATAGAGCCAATCCAACTTGCGAATTAACTATTGTAAACAATTTAGATATGTACTTACCTAACATGTCCAAACATAACATATCAATTCACATTGATGATCCTCAAACCCCTAATACGTTAATTTATATATATATATATATATATATATATATATATATATATATATATGTAATAAAAAAATGGATTTTTGCCTGAGGTCAATGTACCCACTAGTGTTGAAAACAACTATAGTACGACTGATCAGATTTCCACTTATATAAATAAACTTAATCAAAAAGATACAAAAACAAAATCTATAATATTCCATAGCAACTTAACAGACCATTATCCGTTGTTATACAATCTGCAGCTTAAACGGCAAGGCCAATCAACTTCTGATGTTACTATTCTATTTAATAATATAACGAAAATATATGAAAGCAAATTAATACAACTGGTCAGAGATATTAATTGGAAAGATATTTACAGCTCTTGTAATTGTAATGTAATATATTGTGATTTTCTAATAATTGAATATCTGTAAATAAATTAATTATTAAACTTATTTACGTCGATTTATAATTTTGTTAACAAAATTTACATAGGACAACAACTCATGTTGGTAATTGTGCTGCAACGAACAAAACGAATTCGTACTCATCGTTGTTTATAGTCCAACGACAAGCTTGTAGTACTAAAGATATAGAATATTTTAAGTAAGCGTTTTTCCAAAAACTTTGTAACGTAACGAACTCTCAATAGATGGTGGCGTATTTCACTTTTGCATTGTCACAGATTTAAAAGATTCAAATTTCTTGTTATGAATAAAATTAGAACAAAACACAGATCGAAAATCAAAACTGCCTGCCTAAGTTCTGTTAAATGTCGAATAGAATAGTTAAACGATTCAATTTAATATTAATGTTTTATTGAGCTTTTAATCCATTGACAACGTAGTCCGAATAAGCCTTTGAAACGTTTGAATTTTTTTAATAGGTTATATTTCCCTAGAAATTCATTAAAAAGAACAAAGAAGATGCCACAAATAAGCTACAGAAAATAAATAATTTTGGGTCTTATAAAACGTGCTATATGGTTGCCAGACTAATGTTCACTAATAATAATAAAATTGACCGTTGCTTCTTTAAACAGTATATTTTTCAGTTGATCCAAGAAATTGTGAAGTCGGATTTGTTTGAGAGCGCTTGAAACTTAAGTGATTGATATATTCCTATGAAAACTTTCACAATTTGCAAAATACTGATCAAATTATTTCAGAAATATTTCGATATTCTTCAGGGTACATCTTACAAAAGGTCATGAAAAAACCATTCAACCCAATTATTTCAAAACTCACGAGTTGCTGGCTAACATTTCCAGCTATTTTCTTTTCATGTAATTGACAAATTGCGTTTTATTTGTGAAAACAAACTAGCATCATGACAAATGTTTATGGTTGACTTAAATCATACTTGAGAAATAAACTAGCATTAGCTAAATTTGTCTCTTGAATATTTATTGAGAACTTTGGTAATGATGAAGTAAAGCTAGACCGGCTGGGATAATCTAATTAATCCTTAATGTCAAATATTGACCTTATTCTGTAATGTAATACATTACATTTATAAATATGTAATACATTGCATTAGATTTACTTAATTATTCTTTAACAAAATGTAGGATTACACATTTCTCTCATTTTAGAAAGTGTATTTCATTTAAACTCACCACTGATCAAAATTTTAAGTAATGGACGCACACACGTGATTCTAAAAAGACACTACCATAAACTGTAGCAGCCGTACAAGTTAAAAAGCGCTTGTTCAAATGTTTTTAAATTGATTAAATTTTACTTATAGGATCGACATTCAATAGGTTAAACAGACGAAACTAACTCTTCGTAACTAAAACATATAAAAGAATCAGTTCTCCATCACTATTTTCTATGGTCAATCGCCCTATCACAAATCTGTACATACATAAGGGAACCAATAGGAAAGTTAAAAAGATACAGCGTTCAGTGCTTTCGTTTCGGTCGTTTCGCAGATCAACCTCCCATAGATGTTTTAGATGCCAGAGGCGGACCACGAAATATATACCAAAATCACTAAAACAGATGTCGTCGTCAATGTCAGGATTATGAGCTTTCCAACCTACAATTTTGGCGACATTTAACTCATATGTTGGAAGAACTAGTTCACTCTGGCCATTTTGCAAAGAAACTGGAAATTCTTCAGGCGGTGCCTGTTGAATAGTTAGTGACCTTTACAATTTTCGTATCACTTATTTTCCCCTACAATTACCAGTACTTACAATGTTCTATATCCTGTTGGTTTTAGTCTTTAAATAAAACCATTGAACAGCACTTTATTCATAAGTTATGTTTGAGAACGTGGGCACCTCTCTACTGAAATTTACAAGTTAGGTAAATGTCACTAAGATTGTCTTAGATTCGAAATTAAACCGTCTTGGAAGAAAAAGAATATTGGCTTTTCTAAACGTTTTATTACTGGAGAATAACTGTAGCACCCTTGATCAGAAAGTATCGGCTGTTCAAAACCACCCATATACCCCCAATACGACGCCTCGAACCTATTAAAAAAAATTGACCTTGAATCCGTTAGTAAGAAGGTGCTCTACCAACTGGATGCAAAATGAACTCCCGGTTTAAACCGGAAGTGACTTAAATATGCCGGAACTTGGTTTTATGAAATAGAACATGCATGCATATTTTTGTAGCGCATTCATATTATACATTGAAAATGCCCATTTTCTGTTTGCAAACTTTTTTAGGCCCATCGGTTCCTTCCGGAAGTGGAAATTTTAACTGAAAGTATGTAAGAGATATATGGACATTACAAACATAGATTAGGACTCTATGTAGAAATAAGAGTAGGAAGGCAGAATTCTCACTTCGGGTACTAACAGGAAGTAGAAAATTGGTCTCGGGAGTAAATTTTCTCAAACTCAAAAAGATATACGATATCCGAAGACAGATTTTCCACTTTCGGTTAGTATCGTTAGTATTCTGCCTTACTACGCTTATATCTACAGACAGCCCGAATCCTAGTTTACTTGTTTCAAGTCGTGTTTGGTTTTGTTTATGCAGATAAAGCTGGTTTATTCGGAACTTCTTTTCTAAGTTACTTCAGAGGACAAAGAATGCATATTTTCATAAAATTATTTAAACAAAAGATGTGTATTTTTTCAACCGAGAATCCGAATCCGACATACAAATATTCGTTCCATTTGAAAAAATCAACTTCCGGTATATTTAAGGCATTATTGGTTTGAAAAGTGAGTTTATTTGGAGTGCATTCGATAAAGTATAAAGATATATCTATATATATGTCATCGGTTTTTAAAAAAAGGGTGGCGGCATGGTATGGGGGTGTATGGGTGTTTTTGAATACCCGCTATATCAGAAATCGACAGATACTAATCGCAGTTCTGGCCCCCCGGATATTACGATCCAGATTTTAAAATCCTGTTTGCCGTTCAAGTAGATTCCATGAGATCAATAAGAATTCCAAATTATGATGGATTTCCAATTATACGAAACATGACGACTGATAGCGTAGGGAAATAGCTCCCAGCAATGATTTTAAACACCCAGAACTTCTTCGCTATATCTGCGAACATGAGGAATTTAGGGTATACCACGTTTACGCTTGTATTTATCGGTACCATCAAAAGTAGTGCTACTTAATACAAGGAAAGTTGTAGGACAAATTGGCTCACACGCACATCCAATTTTCTCAACAAGTCATTTAATACACTACCATAATCGCTTCGAACATAAAATAACAGAAATCTATATTATATTTTCAACGAGAACGAAAATTTTGAAAACTCAATTGAATTTGAATTCAAGCTTTCCGTCAGTTCACATCAAACCTAACAAATACACTCGCTGGCAAATCAAGGCTGAAAAGAGTCATACATTAACACTGTTAACTTATCTCCAGAGCACCTTACCATTGTGATTATTACATAATCTATACAGTGTGCACGTAAAGTATGGAATATGCCACATCAAATTGCGCAAATTTGGACTTAAATATATTCATTTCTCATTAATCTGGTCTGTATGACAATTTTTTTAAATGTCAACTTTGATATTTAATATCCCTATTTGAAATTCTTCATACAAGACGTTTAAATTTCGAATGGGTTACATAACAAGTATTACTATATCTTATTTAATAAATCTTTTATTTACTTAAAACAAAAAAATCAACTGAAAGGTATAAACGTAAAAAAAGAATAGGAAAAAATCAAAGCAAAAGTTTCAATTGGCCACCATTTACTAGCGGACCATGAGCAATGCGATTATAAAATTCTTTTTTAAGGTAGGTTAACACTTGAGGAGTGATTAGTCTAATTTCTTCTTTTAGTCTAATCTTTAGATCTTCAGTAGTATTTGGTCGGTTGACGTAAAAAGAAATGGAGCGGAGTTTGGTAGGGAGATCTAGCAGGCCATTCAATCGACCCCCTCCTACCAATCCATCTGGGAAAATGGTATCTAAATAATTTCCAACAAGTTGTGAATAATGTAGTGGTGCACCATTCTACTGAAACCATAGAACATCATCAATCGCGCCGGGATGCTGTGCCATTGGAAGGACTCCTGCAATTGCGAGAACTATATTGTGCATCTCCAATAAAAAAGATTTTTTTCAACTGTTAATAACACATCTAATTATTTTTCTTCTCATATTGCTGGACGAGCTGATTTAGACTGATCTCTTATATGACCCAATTTTCTAAATTTGACCTGTAACTTACTTATTGTTGATCTTGTAATAGATCTATCAGAGTACTTATTGATAAATAATTCGCAAATTTGTTGTGTGTGAGTCCTATTTCCATAACCGGTTATGATAAATATTCAATACCTTTAATTTCATTCAAACTCATCATTGCTTACTTCGTAAGGCAATCAAGATTACAATTCAAGTCTATCGGCTACCAAATTCGACATTTATTAAAATAGGATCGCAAAATCAACTTTTTTATTGATTCTTCGAGAGAAAAATCGAAGTAACAACGAGCAAAAGAAGGATCCTTGAAAAAACTATAGTAGTGGAAAAAATTAAAGGATCAAAAAATAATTCCAAATTTTTTGACGTTTTTCAATTAGCTGTATTTCCCTTGAAAATGGTCGCCCTGGAGTTAAGAAAAAAGGATCTTAAAGCTTGAAGTTTCTAGTTTTGAGATCTTATGAGAAAAAAAAAATTCAAGCAACGTGTACCGCTCAATCCTAACGAATACCATAACAAAAAAAAATTCAATTTTTTTTTCGTTTTCTTTTTCGGTGTACGAACTTGATTTTTTTTCTTTTCAATCAAACACTACATGGATAGAATAATTTGTTCATTCAGCTTTAAATTTCTGTTTTGCAAAGTTCAATACGACCACTTCTCGCTGAGATATCGAACTTTGAGTAAAAAAGGGTCTTTTTGTCTTTAACCATCAATACCTCAGCAACCCTCGATCGCACATGAAAATTAAGTAAGGTGTTGTAATCTTGAATAAATTTCCTATAGAAATCAGCTACGGTTTTTTGAAAGTTTTTATTTTTTTATTCTTTACATTAATTTGAAAAATCTAGGTAAAAAGCACGTTTGATGGATTTTGGGATCACCAGCCGCTAAATTGAAAATATCGAGAAAACCAGTAATGTTAAGTGTGCCTTTTACAGTTCAATATGCCAACAAAAACCCCACAATGTTTCGTATAAATCCATCGAGCCGTTTTTTTGTTTCCTTCGATCGAATTTTTTAATACCTTGAAAAGTTGATTTTGATTTTAAATGATCATAACTTTAACAAAATGCAAAAAACTAAATTTTTTCTGTTTCTTATACAATATAATTCATAAATCTGTTTAAGATTGTAGGAAAACAAAAGAGAAATTGAAAAAAAAATTTTTGGAAAATTTGGAATTTTTTTTTTAACAAATTAGTATTCTTTTTTTAATGACCCAAAGCGTACCCCGTGAAAGTTGCCCGATCGGATTTACGCTTCTTTTGTGTGCGTTTGTGTATTTGAGTGTTTGTGTGTATGTGTATGTATGTTCGTCTGCCCGTTCGTCAGGTATATTAATAACGGGTATTGCCACCCCTGTTCTCAATAACAGCTGCTAAGCGTTCAGTCATATTGATGCAGCGGGCAATCTGAGGTTGAGGGATGGTGTTCCAAATTTGCAGAAGTGCACGCTCTAATGTGGCCAAGTTCTGCACATTTGGATACTCACTGCGCAAACGACGACCCATTATGTCCCAAACATGCTCGATGGGATTGAGGTCTGGACTCATTGGTGGATGCCGCAGCAAAGTGATGTCATGGCGTTCCAAAAAGCGTCTGGTGATGTTGGCTGTGTGTGGGCGTGCGTTATCTTGCATTAGAATAAACTCCCTCTGACGTTGCCGTCTACGCAGTACAATTGGTCTCAAAATTTGGTGTTCTCCAATCTCGCGAAACGCCCCAGACCATGACTGACCCACCACCATAGGCGACAGTCGAACGAACAAAGTCCTGGCGAAAACGTTCACCACGACGGCGCCAAACAAGCGGACGTCGGTCGCTTCCATATAAGTTGAACCTGGATTCGTCAGTGAATAAAACATTTCTCCATTGTCTCAATGTCCAAGCCCGATGTGCGTTGGCATACGCTAAACGTTCTCGGCGATGTCTCGCTGTCAACATGGGTACACGATTAGAATGTCGTGCATTTAACCCATTTTCGCGAAGACGGTTGATGACTGTACGGGAAGAAATGTTTCGTACTTGGTGTCGCTGTTGTACCCAATTTGCAAAATTTCTTGCCACAATGTTCGCACTGATGATAGGCTCAGGTCGAACGTGTCGGACAACTGCTCGATCATCTCGAGCAGTCGTGACACGATGGCGTCCTTGTCCAGTACGACGAATGTATTGGTTCGTCTCCCGGTATAGTGCATACGTTCGAGATACGACGGATTGACTAACACCCATCCGGATGGCAACATCACGTTGACTGCAACCTTCTTCGAGCAGAGTAATCAAACGAGCAACCTCTAGCTCTGATAAATACCTTCTAATCATGATCGGAAAACAACTTGGTTTTTTTTTGCAAATTTATGAAATTTTTTGTAACGCAGAAGGAGTGGTTTTGAAAAAACCTGTTTTTTAGCGTTTTAAGAGTTCACGAAAACTAACGATAATAAATTTCTGAAAAGCGTCTAGATCGAGTTCAAAATTCTATTGGGTATATCAACTTTGTTTGAAATTTAATTAAAATTTTAATTCAGTCGAAGTTTAAAAATCAAGAAAATCAATGGACTGCAATAACAGAATCTTGTTATAAATTTTTTGAAGTCATTAAAATAAATTTCTAATTTCTTCCATTTTTTTTTATTTTTTTGGGTTATTAAAAAAGAATACAAATTTGTTAATTTTTTTTTTTAATTTTCCAAAAATTTTTTTTTCCAATTTCTCTTTTGTTTTCCCATAATCTTAAACAGATTTATAAATGATATTGTATAAGAAACAGAAAAAATATAGTTTTTTGCATTTTGCTAAAGTTATGATCATTTAAAATCAAAATCATCAACTTTTCAAGTTTTTCAAAAATTCGATCGAAGAAAACAAAAAAACAGCTCTATGGATTTAAACGAAACTTTGTACGGTTTTTGTTGGCATATTGAACTGTAAAAGGCACACTTAACATTACTGGTTTTCTTGATATTTCCAATTTAGCGCCTGATGATCCCAAAAGCCAACAAAAGTGATTATTTTCTTGATTTTTCAAATTAATGTAAAAAATAAAAAAAATTTTTTTTTCAAAAAACCGTTGCTGATTTTTATGGAGTGTTTGTTCAAGATTTCAGAACCTTTCTTACTCTTCTTGTGCGATCAACGGTTGCTGAGATATTGATGGTTAAACACAAAAAGTTCCTTTTCCATTAAAAGTTCGATATCTTAGCGACAACTGGTCGTATTGAACTTTTCAAAAAAACAATTTAAAGCTGAATAAACAACTTATCCGATAAATAGAGCGATTTATTTCGAAAAAATTTTACATGTTCATAGACCAAGAAAGAACATAGAAAAAATTTTGAAAAAAAATTCTTATGGTATTCGTTAGGATTGAGCGATACACCTTTGCTTGAAAAAAAATTTCATCATCAGGTCTGAAAACCAGAGACTTCAAGCTTTAAAATACTTTTTCTTAAAGTCCGGTACGACCATTTTCAGGCGAAAACCAGACACTTGAATAACGTCAAAAAATTTGGAATTATTTTTTGATCCTTTAATTTCTTCCACTAGTGTATTTTTCGAAAAACAACAATACTGCAATTACACTATGAATTTGAAAATCGTATTGGTCATTGCCAGCTAGTAAATGGTGACCAATTTGAACACTTGCTTTGATTTTTTCTTATTCTATTGTTAGATTATAACGTGTGAAAAAATAATTGAAGCCAGACCTGCCCGCCTTAGCTTCTTCGATGCGAGTCATGGTGTCGCTCTGCATAGTTTTAGTCGTGATATTAGTGTATTCCATTGCGAGTTATTCAATTAAAAAGATATGCCGATGGTTAAAGAATTTATAGATTAGGTCAACCCTTTGTTAAAAAGGTAAACTGCCATTTTTGGTTGAAGTAAAATCGACATTAGTGATAGGTCTATTCTGTTGACAGAATATACGGGTATCTTTCTTGAGCAAATCATTTTGATTTTAAGATACTCATTCTTTTGAAGGTTGTTGCAAATACATTATTTTTTCACGATATAGACAGTAGATTTTTCAAATTTATCCTCTATAAAGGGTGTCTCATTTTTTTAAATCATTTTTTTGTCCTCCATATTTTTTATTTTTTATTAAACTCTCCTCTGTTTACATTTTGCAGATTCTTTATTATACCCGACCCATCGACTGTAAAGAGAATTTTAAGCACAAGTAAAATTATTGAACACACTTTTTTAAATAAAAATAAAATAATAAGTTCATTCAACAGGAACGTTTTCATTATGAATTTAGCTGGTGCGAATTAACATCACAACGTCATACTGTTTTTTAGTATTTCAGGTATGTTCACTAATAGGTTTTTAACCAAATGGCGCTCACCCACACCCCTTATTGTTCACATTAATGGCGTCATGAGAAATGCATTTATGTCCAAATTTGCGCATTATTAAATTAAGGTTGACGTATCAGAGGGGGTTTTTTCTTCTATTATTTATATATATTTTATATGGTATGTTCCATATTTTACGTGCACACTCTATAATCCAATGAAGAGTACAATTCAATTTGTGTCATGTCAAAATTCATTAAAAATTCAAAATTTAGAATTACGCATAAATATTTCACAACTAAACCGGCCTTTTAACTAACTTGCCTTTGAGGTTAACATGTTTCCTGTGTGTAATACTGGAGGCTTAGTTTGTACGTATGTTTGATTAGAGTTACATTAGGTTCAGGAATATTCTAAATTCCCACGAATTTCAACGAATTTTGTTAAAGTATCTTTTTATCATCGCACACTAAATTAGTTGTTAAGCCATCCAAAACCACTCAACCTCTGTCGAAAATTCCTTTACGTTGCCGAATGAATCAATTTCCTCCAATCCTTGATCCGGTGAGACTAACAATCCAATCCTCGCGCAACACTTTCCTTTGCAAAGGGGATTACGGAGGCGTATTATTCATTTTCGTTGGGTTTTCCATCTGAGTTTTCTTCTTTGCAACAGAACGGATGATAGTTATCAGTAAGCAAAGCAATCTCGTTAGCCTTGGAAGTGCCTTTGACAGGTTGTTCGAAGGCCACATGGATTTACAGAGACGAATCGTGTTCTTATTTCTCATTCGTCTGAATATTTACGGTGTATCTTTTCGCAGCTCAGAACTGTGCAGGATCTACAGAAATAGAAACTGCGAAGTTTGAGTCATGTCAGCAGAAGTGAAATATGCAAGTAAAGGATGAATATTTTTTAATCAACCTTAAATCTGTGATTATTTGTCACTATTACATTTTTTTCATTACAATTTTTTGAACCTTATTTTATTTAGTTATTTATTGCAGTAATCAACATTGCAAGCCCAATGTCTGACTACAACTTTTAGAATTTAGATAGAACATGAAGTCAAATAAAACGATAAGACTCATTCATAACATTCCCATACAAAATAAAATAATATATATATATATATATATATATATATATATATATATATATATATATGTAATAAAATAAAGTTAGAGTGTAATAAAATAGGTTTAAAGAATTAAAATTTAACTAAAAATATTGCTAACCCGACATGAAGTTAGGGTATTTGAAATAGCAAAGCGCGCATGTTTGTTCACAAGGAGAACATGACATTGTGATGACGATTATAATTAAATTTATTGTCAAAACCCTAAAAATCATAGATCTAGTGGGAAAAATATAAAGCATACTTAAAATTGAGTGCTAAAATCCAAAATGATGACTATTATCTTCAACATTCAATAGCATCAGCTAAATCAGGGAAAATCTTGTTTGGCATAGTCAAAACACATCTTCATATCAAATTCATAGTAGCTAAAAATATAAAATCATATTAAAATACAAATTAAAGAAAAATTAAATCTAATTTGGGGAACAGAATTGAAATATCTAAATTTGAAATTAAAATACCATGTATAAAAAGTCAAGGTTCAAAACAGAAAATCAATAACATTAAGTGGAAAAAATATATAAAATTCTGAAAGTAGACAACAAATTCAACAGTTATAAAGAGTTATAGTTAAATTGATAAAGATTAAGATAGGAGAACATCAAAAAGAACATGCTAGAGTAAAACGGTTAACAAGTATAAGAATTTGTAACAATATAACAGCAAAAAGAAAGGAAACTAGTTAGGAAATACTTGCAGAGATTCAAATTTTATAATGTAAACAAGAATAGGTCAAAAACCGTTCAATAAACTTAAATTTTGGGGAAAATAAAGAAAGGAATCCAATATCAAAATTTTATTTAAAGTTCAGAACTCAAAAAAATGATTTCAAAAGTGTAAAATTATATCAAAAGGTATAAGAAGACTCAAAGAATACATTTCATAAGAAAATATTAAGGGAAATTATTTTTGGAAGGAAATATTCAAGTTCAAAAGAAAATGTCATAACGTAGAATTTCAATTGCAAAATACGAGACTAAAACTTAATTGTAAGACAAGTTTTATATATCAATTAAACCAGTATTTTTCCTAGATATTAATGATACAAAAAGCAAAGGGTTTAATTCTTGTCAGAGAAAGCAGATGTTTTTGTATTTCTTATAAATTACCTGCCAACTTTTGACAATTGTCCAGTCTTATTCCATCGCTGCAGAAGTGCACATGGATCCATTTTTGTTTAAAAAATCTAGTAAACAGTGACTTAAACAAAAGTGCATCGATTTTTATTGGCATAAATCGTCATAAACTAACGAAAACAAACGGAACTGATTGTGCAACGAAATCTCCAGTCGGAAATCTAGGAGGGGCGTCCATAATATAATAAAACAAAGACAAGTAAATATTGCAAGTGCATAATAAAAATAAAATTTCATCAATTAAAAAGATGAATATAAAGCAAAGAATGACTACCCATATTAGACAATTAAAAGCAGCAGAAATAAAAAGCTCAAACTATATAAGATCTTTAACAAAAATGCGATAGCAGAGCCGAGGAGTAACAGAACACTCCCAATGAGAAGAGAGTTCAGCAGGACACTTAAACAAAGTGATACAAGGTATTTAAAAAGAAACTGATTTAATATAAAGACAATGACTAATGTGTTTTAATTGGAATTTGTATCTATGTTTATTTGATAATGTTAATTGTTAATATTTCATGATTTTAGTAATTAGGTGTATATAATAATATTAATAAGTAATATGGGTAATTTTTTATTGAAAGCTCTTTGAATGGTGATTTTGAGCTTTTGTTAGTAGAACTCGAACTTTCCGTTGTAGTTGTCAGTCTTACACCATTTAACTATTCCGAATCAGTAACTGAGTACTGAACACGCGTAGGTGTTAATTGCCTGAAACAGATTTTTACTGTTAAGCTTAGTTTTCAACAGTCGGCTCACCCTTCTATAGAACTCTGTTGATAGGTCCTTTTTCATGGTGGAGTGATCAATTCGTTGAGCCTGCTTTATTCCAAGGTATTTGTAAGTATGGCCTTCCTCCATTGATTCAATTGAGGTGCCATCTCTCATTTCATAGGGCCCCTGCTGTATTTTGTCTTTTACTATTTTAATAATTCGGCATTTGTCCAAGCCAAATTGCATATGGATGTCACTATAGAACCCTTCTACTATTTTAAGCATATCATGCAGCTCTTGTTTCGTAGCTGCCATCAACTTTAAGTCGTCCAAGTATAACAAATGGTTTATCTTCAATGCTTGTAAGCTGTTGTGTTTGAGACTGAACCCGTAGTTAATCGTGTTCAGTTTGTGTGGGAGTGGGTTCATGGCAAGGCAGAACCACAGCGTGCTAAGAGAGTCTCCCTGGAATATACCCTTTCTGATTGGGATAGAGTCGGTTTGTATCGAACGGTCGGCTTCATTCAGAAAGATCTTGGTTTGCCAGGTAGTCATGACATATTCTAAAAAGTTAACAATACAATTATTTACTTTATTTACAGTTTCAGCACCTGAATGAACCAATCATGTGGAACTGAATCAAAGGCTTTTTTGTAGTCCACATATGCCATGTAGAGATTTCGTCGTTTGGCGTGGCCTTGATTGCAGACAATGGAATCAATTATTAGTTTTTCTTTGCATCCATCGAGTTTTTGGCGCATCCCTTTTGTTGTTCGGAAATTATGTTGTTCAGCTCAAAATGTCTGAAAAGGCGATGATTAATGCACGACGTTATGAGTTTGTATAAGGTTGAGAGGCAAGTGATTACTCGGTACTTTGCTGGGTCCTGTGTACATATGTTATCCTTTGATAAGAGGTATGTAGCACCATGCGTAAGGTTACTAGGCATCTTGTGTGGATGGATAATTATGTCATTAGCAATATGGATAATTTTTTATTGAAAGCTCCACATTTCTGAATATTAACATTGATAAAGTCAAAATTTACATTTAAATATTTGTTTTTAAAAAATAATGTTTGAAATATTTCTTTAGTTCAAGATTTAATAAAATTTATAATTGCAAAATGTTAATGATTTAAAATTGAATATTAAAATAAATTTATAATTAAAATTAAACCATTTTATTTAAAAATTTAGTCAATTTCATAATTAAAACAAAATAATAAAATATTAAATTAATATGATAATAATTGGCTTATCCTACATGAATCAAAGAACATAATCAAAATTCAAAATTATTTAACTAATTAATTAATAATTTATATCAGTTTAATTGGCACCCAGCGTGAAGCTAAAGAAGAATATATTAAAAACAAAATAATCAAATAAATATAAATTATAACAGTATAATTGTTCAGAACACTTTGTCTTTTTTGGGTTTAAAAGAGAGCCTTTATATTTATATATGTATATTCTCAATTGCTTGGAAAAAACTCGATGCCTTCAGCGCAATCGCTGTGCGACTCGCTGTTCGCCTCTCGTATAGGACGGATCTCCCTAAGACCCTCAAGGAAAAAACGTTACCCTATGTGGTCGCTAGTGCAACCCCAAAAGACGTGTGCAGCTATTACTCATTTATTGTAAACACCCTCGTGAGTGCGCATTGCCCAATATTATAAACTCTAGTTGTGTCTAAAAACCCAGGGTTAAGGCTTTTACTAGATCTAACTCGTAGACAAGGTAAGAGTTTTCTTATGAAAAGCAATTGAATTTTTATCAAAATAGCACCAACTCAAATCTACAGTCCACTTAATCCAATTCACTACAATAATATATATATATATATATATATATATATATATATATATATATATATATATATATATATCCGGGCATACATCCGTTCGTTATATTGATTCCTGTTTGAATCCTGCGGGTTTGGATTTCGCGTTTGTAAACAAAATTAGCCAGGCAAAATACAAACCGGTCAACAAGTAAGACACCCGACACGGCAGCAAAGGGGGCGGGGGCATATAAAATAAATAGCTCAGGTAGATCACCTCTCAGTTCACCGTAACAACGCATTGGGAATGCGAAAGGTCTGTAGGATTCAAACATGAATCAATATAACGAACGAATGTATTCCCGGATAAATATTTCTTCATATTGTTCCATCCGTATATATAAATAAATATATATATATATATATATATATATATATATATATATATATATATATATATGTTACGTGGTTTCCGGGAATTAATCCGCGGAGTTGATTACTGATCACTGCCGGGATCGATGGTAAAATGACGACGTTTCGGCAGAGTCACATCTGCATAATTCTCCAGAATTTTGCGAACCGACCTCAATTCGCCATCAATTTTTTTGATATTATTTCTTAGATTACCATTTATTTGAACTCCTAGAAAATGTTCTGCTTGTCCAAAAAAGAGATCTGCATTATCAGCAAGATAGGGCACATCCTCACCGTGCCTGTTTTGTAACTACATGGCTTAATAATGTATTCCATCAAAAAATATTTTTTTGTGGGGATACGTCAAAAAAGAAGTATATACTAAACAACTAACTGCAGCCGAAGATATGAAAATATGAAAAAGCAACTAACACTCAAGAAAGCTTAATTAAGGTTCATAATTCTTTAGCAGAAGAATTCATATTTGCAGTCAACAAAGTCACCATTTTGAACACTCAGTTCAAAGCTATTTTGTTATGTATTATTTATTTACCGAACTATTTTATAATTACAGAGGTTACTGGTATATCTTCTTAATTTATAAAACTGTTTTATAAAGATTTATAGTGAACCCTATATTAGTTTACTTTGCTTCTGAGTGAAATTCTGAGTGTTGGAAAAAATTTATAATAATATGGAATTGAGGATTAAGGATAAAATATTAGAAATTGATGTAGATAATCTATTTTAACCTTGGAAAGGTAATGAAATTTTAGATTAGATGGCTAGGAAATTAAGATTCACTGCATTGTAAGATCAAAATGTTTTATGAATAATAAGATATCACAAACACTTGAATCATTTTAATTAGAATAGGATACACATAACCTGTTATCGGACGAAAACAAAATAATTGAGTTATCTGAACGTGAGAAAAAATTGTGGGTTCCATCAATAAAAATGAAATTATCCATCTTAAAACTTTTCAAAATTGGGGTGACGGTATCGCCCACAATAAAAAAATCATCTTTGTCATTCTGGGTCTTGGGTGATCAATAGTTTCCCGCAGTTAAAGCCTCCTTTGATACCATACAATCCGAACATTCACCTATGTCTACATGTCAACATTTTGAGAAAATAATATCCAATAACCTCCACATGGCGAATTTTATGTAAAATTAATGACGAATAAACTCTGATTAAAATTTACAGAGGAATCCAAACATAATAATTTATCGATATTAATCAGCCTGTATTTGTCCCGGAATTCCACTGAAAGTATATTTACTTTGTGACTCTCACTACAGATTTTAAAATATACATATATCAATATAGCAATAATCTTCACTCCACGCACTGCCCCTCTGTAAATATCGACGCCAAATGACACAAACCCAGAAACAGGTGTACTCCTGATACAACACTGGAAACCATATATTATCTATGTATATATATATATATATATATATATATATATATATATATATATATATATATATATATATATCTATGTCAAGCGCATAGTTCCGATTCAAAATCGATGCTCGATCGCATAGTTCCGCGACATCTGTATAGTTCCGCGACTGCCTTGGAACTTTTATATGTACAATGTTTAGTTCCGGTGCAGTCGCGGAACTATCTTTAGATAATTATAATTTCGATTAATCTATAATGTTTTAATAAACATGTTTAGACAGACTAGTGAAACAATTATTTCACCACTGGAATTTTATTTTTTATATTATAAGATATTTGTCTCATATTTTCCTCAAAACATTGATTTCTAACATTTAAAAAAATATTTTTGATGATTGTAGGTTTACTAGAATTAATTATATTTTATAATATGCTATGAAAGTCGAACATTAACGAAGTTTTCACAGAAAAATGTATTAAATTCCAGAAATGCAAGATAATAGTTATTATCAAAAAATTAATAACAAAATATATATGAAAAAAAAAACATTTTCTAGTAAATATGTGAAAATATCTTCCTAAAAAGTGTAGTAATTAAGCTTCAACTTATAGGTATTTGTTAATAAATAACTGGAACTTGAAACATTACACAAAAATCATTACAATCTTTAGGAAGATACTTAAAGCAAAAAACACTTTTAAATAGTTCCTACGTCAACTTTTTCAGAATATAATATCAATAATATACATTTTAACATTTAAATTGCATATCTACTTGTTTTTAATAGCTTAATTAATTAGTTGTCGTACATATTGGAAGGTTTGGCAACCTTGTAGTCGCACAGAATTCGAACTCATACGCGGAATTGATGTTACAGTTAAAAATGGTATTGTGACGGATAGCACTGTTCTCAGAAATTATATTTAACTCGGAGACGGTTAAAAATACGAAATACGAATGAATGAATATAAGAAATTCACCAACAAAAAGTTATGGTTGTGTTTACTTTATACTTCGAATAGATAATTATATTTTATTCCTTGATCTTAATGTATATTATTGATAAATTGTTAAATGGTTTCTATTTATTTCTGTCTGATCTGTGGTTTCTATGTTGTTATATAGAGGTTTGCGCTATGATATTACAAATATCAAGTATCCAATCTGTATTCACAATTTCTGTGTATAACTTATATTGTTCTAAGTGAATAATTAGATATTCTTAAAATTGAATTCCTTATAGTATAAGTTTGCAATAGGAACTATATGAAACATTATCGATAAACAAGGAATTTTATAAAAATATACCTACTTACAAATGTTTCCAAATTTTATTTAATATTTTTCGACAGATATGTTTTGCTTGCTAATGTTTAAGCTAGCTAGATATTTTGTAATTTTCAGAGAATAACAGTTATACATATATATATAAAAACTCATAGAAACAAAAGATTAAATTGGTGTGTGAATTATTCTTGATTTTTTGTTTAAAAATATAATTTACAAATTACACAAATCGTTTAATTGTTCTGATTTGGTAAAAATATTTAAAGTTCTAGATTCATCTACCGTTTCATAAGGATTAAATTAAAAAACTATCTTATGTCGTTGTTATTTAATTCCCAGATTTCTTTCATCATACGTTTTGAAAACTATTTACATTTTTAACCGACTTCAAATAACGAGGCGGTTATCAATTCGTCGCCACGTTTTTTATGGATGGGCAATTTTGATGATTTAAACGGCATTGTATTAAGGAATAATACAGAAAGGTACCACATAATTTTCTATAACGTGAGATTTACGGTTTTCCAGAAAATGAGAAAAAGCAGTGATTAAAGGACTACATTACAATGATTCTACACTGTTTTCTCTAAAACGACTCAATAAATTTGAATATTTTAAATTGAATTCTACAAAGTTATGTTCCAGCTTGAATCCGTATATATGTCGATAACAAAACATACCATTTTTCTGAAAATCGGAAAAATATGTGCAAAAAACCGGTAAACATCAATGTAAATATCTAGCTTAAATGTCAAGATGAAATATCGTACTGGGTGTTTGTAACGGTTTTCATTTTAAGGAGCTTACAGATGAGTGAAATGGTACAAAATACTCCATTAGAGTATCAGAAAGAAAAATTGTTATTTGAGCGATCCTTTCTATTCGGTGGTAGGTGGGTGTGTGTGCATCGAAACTCAAGCAGAAAGCAATGTGCATAGTTGAAATATAGGGCGAAGTAATATTACAGTTATACAGGTCGGTTCAAAAAATCTTATAAATAATTGTGATATTGGGTGGTACATATGCAGTTGCATAGGATGGGTGAAATATAAGATGCAATAGAATTAAAGTAATACAGGGTGGTTCATAAATGTTGCATTCGCGCCACATAAGGAGATTGAAATAAGAGTGGAGTAAAACTATAGTTATACAGAGTGGATCACAAAATATTAAAAAATTTGTTAAGTAAGCATATCCAGTAAGGATATTTGAGTTACAGCGTTGAGGGTTCAAAATATGTCATAAGCGTTTGCATATAAAGGATGGTTAACATATAAGGTGGAGTGGAATTATAGTTAGACAGGATGGTTAAAAAATGCTTTATAGAGTGGAACATAAGTAGTTGCTTATACCTCGAAGTTTCCTTGGACTTCCATCGTCTTGAAGTGGTTGATCTCACAACGTTTCAATAGCTGTGTATCTGCTATCGTCATCAGGTGAATGATGTAGTTAGAATAGTTGCTTATACTCGACATATAGGGCGAAGTAAAATTATAGGTCTACAGGGTGATTTAAACAATAGAAAAATACATAGTCAATAGAGTGGAGAGGATTAATACTTAAACAGGGCGGTTGCAACATAGTGTGGAGTTGAATTATAGTTGTACCGGAGGGGTCCGAAAATGATAGACAAATAATTTATATTGGGTAACCAATACAAAAAAAATACAGGGTGGTTGCAATATAGGGTGAATTAGAGTTACACTAATAAAAAGTGATCGAAATAATAACGAAACAATTAAATAAGTTTAAAAATATGTATAAAATACTAATTAGAGAGAGGGGGGGGGAAAGATAGATATCATAATACGCCAAAATAATCAATAGAATTGTACCTCAAATTAGCTAAGAAAGAATATATGTCAGAAAATAGTGGTTGATTGCACAGGGTTTCTAAACGGTTTTTATTTTAAGCCAATTGAAGTCGGTTCTTTTTTAAATATGAATTTTTGTTTTTACTCATAATGAATCTTCATATAGGCCAATTTCCGATATTTAATGAGAAATTGTTTTATATTTTTCTTCTACTAGGGGTTTGTTTGTGTTTTTTCAATAGGTTTGCCTGCTGCCAAGTTTTGGAAACAATCATTGGTATGATTTGTCTTCATTGAAATTTGTCCCATAAGTAAATAATTATGCGGAATTGCACCCGTTTAAAAAGGTAAACATGCTGTTGGGTAAAGGTATAATTTAATAGGGCCCGTTGGGAACATTGTCTCTAATTCAACACTAAGCACATCAAGTATCGAGCTGATTGTGTAATTTTAAACAATTTAGTTATGTTAATAAATCTTAATATAGGTTTAAAATAATACTTTTTTGACCATAATGAGCAATATATTATTTACTAGCTGTCGCCCAGTGGTCGAAATTCGACCAATTGTGTCAATATCTCTGGCAGACTAAGTAACATGAAAATTTTATCGTGACATTCTATCCTAGGACTTTAGGGAGAACAGCAATTACACAGAACGGATCCAGATTCGGAACCTCTGTGTGATAGTTTCCTCGAAAATCCTAGATGTCGGTCTTACATCTCGCTTCTACAAATAAGTAACGAAATTCAAGTTTTTTTCAGATATAATTCATAGAACTTTATTTGTGTTCAAATTCGTAATTCTTAATTTAATATGATAACAATTCAACTGCTAATGGGCTACCCTACATATTTATTTTTTCTAACCCCCCTGTATAGCTATAATTGCACTTAATTCTCTAACATTTATTAAAATCCTCATTATAATAATTCCATCTCATTATATATTTCCACCACCCTGTATATGCAACTGCTTATGGACCACGCATAATATTTTTTAACATTTTTCAACCACCGAGTAAACCATTCTGTATATGCCACTGCCTATGACCCACCATATTTACTCTTTTTGTTTATGAAATTTTTAATCTTCTGTAACTATAATTCTACTCCGACCTATATTTCAATCATTATATATATGGAACTCTTCGTGGTTTACTCTATAAATCATTTTCTTTTCTAACATTTTTTATCACCATCCTGTATATCTATAATTCCTCTTACCCTATATTTCCTCGTAACTATATATACAACTGCTTATGGGTTACGAAATGTTGCATTTCCATTTCCGCCACCCTGTATATGCACCTATGTATAACATTTTTTGCACCACCTTGTATAACTGTAATTTTACTGCATCTTCTATTCCAAGAACCCTGTAAATTCAACCGCTAATGGGCTTCCCTATATAATTATTTTATTAGTTATAATTGCACTCTACTCTATATTTTAAACACCCTAAATATGCAACTGCTTATGTGCCACCCATTAAAAAAATGATTTCTAACATATCTGGAATCGCCCTGTATAATTATGATATTCAACGATTACTTTACCCACTAAACAATAACAACGCTTGCATGCCACTTCCAGAAGTACATGCTCTAAGTATATAACAGCATTGGTCTGTCTATATATAATTACTCAATGGTTTGAGTCTGGCGGCGGCGGCACGCGGCACATTCATTTGTTTGGCATTGACATTATTGACGTAAATAATGAATTTTTATTATATTTTATTTAATGAATGAACCAATATTATAAATTTAGATTAGCATTCTGCACTGAAGGTCGTTAGTAGCTACTAAACAAAACAAAAATGAAGAAAATCGGTTGAGAAACAGAGGAGAAAATGGTACCTAATCGTTTTGTCTTTGCCTATTTATATATAGATTTATAGTTTATCAAAAAAAAATTCTAGCAAGGATGTTTACAATTAGGATTTGTGTTGTTGATATGATTTACTACATTCATATATTAATTAATTGATGAGATGTTTTACAAAATCAAAGCTAGATTTCTATTTTAGTATATTTGAATTCCATTTTATTGTGTGCAGTTGTTTTGATTTGTTTAATTTTCAAAAATTTTAAAGTCACGGTTAATTTAAAAAAGGCAATTTCTACAAAAATGCTGAAGCAATATATTAATTTGGGCGAAATGTGTATAGTCAGTGTGTATGTGGTATAGTATTGTAAACACCATAATGGACATGCTATAGAAAAAATAAATATTTAACAGTATAGTTTTTAATACGCCTTTGGTCATGAGAATAGGTAGTAGAAACTTTATAACTTAGGGACATTGGGCGGTTATCTACAGAGCCGGGCTGTACATAATGGAGAGGAATATTTCCAATAGAGGCCCCAACTAGACGGAATCGGGGACTCAATTATTTTTTTCAGAAACTATATTATCTCAACACCTATTTAAGATATTTTGGGAACGAATGACGAAATGCAATAAACGAACGTTTAAGAACAGATTGTCCAAGATAACAATTTACCCAAATTAAATGGTTTCATATAAAAGAAAAGTAACATTTAACACGACGAACAGGATCTCTGTTCTTGTTTTGTCACAATATTTGGAGCAAAACCACATTTTTTCACAAACGGTGTCCATATTCCTACACGCCAGATCTATATAGGACGTTAAGATCTTTATTAAAATCTCAGAACTATTAAATCGAGTTTTAATCTGAATCTTATCAAATAATAGCGAAATGAAATCAAACAGCAAGTAGTAATAAAGGGCTAACAAAAATATGTGAAACAAGATGGTGGACATTCAGAATTTATTAGGAAACGAACAAGAAACTGATTTTGAAATTAAACTTTATTCTACTATATTGATTGTTTTAGAGGAAATAAAACATCTGATAAATTTGATTCTAAAAATATATCTGAGACTACATCTTTTTAAAATATTTTTTTAAATATGAAGCTATTCTGTTCTCGTTTCAAATAGTTGAAATGTTTGTGTAATATGGAATTCATCTTGTACAATCGTAAAATATTGTCATGAATGCTAAAAATATTATTTCAGGATTGTTTGAAAAATATATACTCACTAACAAGGAATTTAAATTTAAAATTGTTTTGGTAAAACATACTTACTTACTATAGTAAGGAGCAAATATTTAAAATGTGAATAAAACGAGCGGCAGCCATTTGAGACTAAACGATGGAAGCGACAGCTTCTTACGAACTATACTTACCATCTCTTCTTATCTCCTGTCTCTGTTTCTATTTCCTTGTGTTATCATTAGTAATGGATTTTAATTTCAGGAGAATTAAAATAATTGTCACTATTTTGTTATGACTCAAGTATTAATCATAATGTGTAATTTTATTCTTAATTTAAATTTCTATAACAAATAAAATTTGTTGATTTATTAACTTGCAAGTTGAAGCTCATATCCGCCGAATTGTAAATGCGACAAATAATTTAACAAAAGGTGTATGAAATTAATAGCGTTCTTTCTCACTTCTGATATATGTCAAGTCCATAATGCTATATATCGCAAAGAGAGATTTGGAGTTTTTTAGAAAAGCAAATTTTGTGCAGGTTTTCTATATTAATTTGATGTTATATTAGTTTATTTCGCCTATATTATTGATATTTATAAAAGAAGAAACTCATAATCTATTTTACCTTGTCTCTGTTTCTTACACAGTGAACTGAATTATATGGGTATTTTAATCACATTTTTTCATATAATAATTTGTGTTTAAGATCAAGGTTGGGTGTCGTGTCGGTGTCAGTGTCGGTATCGAAACAAATGAAATTTCAAGATATCCCATTCATTCCCTTGCTCATCTATTTTCATACATGTAAATGTGGACTCACGTTAAGAAACTTTCGCTTCAAAAAATACCAAGGAGTTTACATATTTTTATTAAGTTTGTTAAAAATGTGTTTGTCCACCGGGGTTATCTATATACTCCTCAACACGACTTAGCATTAACTCAATACGGTGGTCTATAGTCACATATACTCATATCAATAAACCACGTGTTCGATTGTCAAAAAACTAATGAAATATTCGAATATATAAAAATATAACTGCTTTTCAATGTCCAGAATGTTTTTAAAATCCTTAAACTACTTGAAAATGAAACCATTTTGACTGCAAGGCCGTATCCAGCGGGGGGGGTTCGGGGATTCAAACCCCCCCCCCCCGATATTTGGGATTGAAGACTCAATTTTAACGATTTCACAATTTTTTTCATAAAAATATATTTTTTATTCTATACATTTCTTATATACTGGAGGTACATGATTAGAAAAATAACTTTTTCGGTCCTAGTCAATCCATCCAACATCCAAAAAAATTCCTTGAGGAATCAACCTCCCCCCCAGAAATGTTTTTCCGGTTACGGCCTTGAATTTTTGAGAGATTAAAATGTATTAAGTTATTCTTATTTGTTATTTACGACATTTCTAGATACGGCGATTATGAGAATAGGCAGTCTGAAAGATCAGTGTACAAAATTTTTCGGCGTAAACATGCACTGGACTTTTTCAGTACCGTTCACGGCTTATTGTATAGATATCTTTTTATGTTAATATCAATCAGATCAATCAGTTATATGCAAACAAGTATTTGTATAATTAGTTATTAAAGTTATAAAACATAAAAAGTATATTCATCGTATTTGATTTGGATTAGGCTATATTAGATTAGGTATATAATAAAAATAATACTCAATGCGAAAGCGAAATATGCATTTTTCAATATGTTACAAATCAGTTTTCATCGATTATAATCAAACCTCAGAACTTTTATTATAGTACATTTAAGGAAGTCAAATGATTTCTAGCAATGATTCGATCGAATGAGCTGACAATAAGATTTACATATTTCACTTTTAAATTAAAACTCTTATTGGAATAAACTATAAAAATAATTACAGTTTACAAAAACTAAAAAAACAGGCTTTAATAGCAAACCGAACTAATTATTTGGTATTTATTTTAATCTTATTCTAAATTAATTAGTCATAATTGATTGTTGGACTTTCTATTGATGTAACACAAACTCTTCATATTTTTAAATTATTTCCTACTTTATATTAGTTTAATATTAAGAGTGTTTTTTAGTTTATGAAACTATAATTTATTTTACAATTTTTTTCGAAGTTTATTGATTCAAAACTGCTTTCGGATTTTTTAAAATTTGTAATGTTTTTTAACTAAAGTTCCATTTTTTAAAATTCAACCTAAAAACGGTCCATTATAATACGTTTGTTTTCATAGTTCCAATCTTAACCTGCAAACTAGTCTAGATATTTTCTTTTTATTCTGATTATCCTAGTCAGGATATTGTTATAAAATTATCCACTTCGTCCCTGCCCAAAGCAACGTTAAACATTATTCATTTCGTTAAGACATCAATCGCTGAGATGATAGAACTGGAATTTTCGATTGACGCAAAAACTAATTGCCTGGACGCTCGACGAACAAAGGTAATACCCATACAGAGGACTCGAAAATTTAACGTAGGATATAAAAGGCAATAACATTTTTATGATTTAGTTAGTTAACCTTATCTCGTTGTGTTGATGTTTTGGTTCAGAATCAGCTGTTGTAAATATTTGATTTTGCCTGTAAATAAAGTTCTAGAAAGTAAACTGAATGTCAGTTTTTAAAATTAATCAAATTTGTGCCCACGGAGTTTATTGCAATATTGTAACAAAGATATGTAATAATTGTATTGTCACCGACCCTTGACATGTGTTCAAATTTTCAAGTTACTCAGACTTCTTTAAGTTGGTAAAAATTATCAGAAAGTTTCCGTTACATTCATACATACATTCAGGTCAGCCTAATAAGAGCTTCTTAATAATTAATAGTGTTTATTTTTCATCTTTCTTTTAAAATCCATATTAAAAATTGGGGTATTTCCATTAAAAACACTTCGTGTCCTAATTAATAAATTCCTGTCCAAACTGGAAGTCATAATAAAGTACATTCAATGGCCCACTTAAAGACCTAGATCTAGAAGGGGGAAAATTACAAGAAATGCTTAATATCTTAATTGTAACGAATGCTTATATCTAGGCATAAATATAACATCAACGGGAAGTGAAGAGGCAATTCAAGACAGAATACCTAAAGGGAAATAAACAAACAAGAGAAAATACAAAATACGGCTGGTAATTATGTATAGTTCGGATGTTTGGCAACTGTAGCAGAAACAAAAAAAAGTAATATATGTGAGATTGAATTTTATATCGCCATGTGAGTCCCATTGGTGGTCTGGCAGGTTGTTTGTAATGATTTCGCTCTGTTTCTTGTGCACTCCCTCTCATATTTCTTTTTCTCTAGCAAAATTTGTGTAGGCTCTCACACATCCTTTTGATCTCACCGATATTTTCCATTTGATTTTAGTGAGTTGCATTTAGAACAATTCTGATGATGATGTTTTAGCATTACTATTTTGTATGTTGTTATGTATTTATCGTCGGGTCCATGACTAGTATTAGTGATATTGACAATACATTTAGAAAACTGATACTCGTATTACTTTTGAAGTTTGTTTGTTCTTAAAATAGGCAGTAAATCAGGGTCATGTATAAGGCCAGATACTTTTCATTTTATCTATATGACGTATGTAGTTAATATTGCCTAATAAGAACAAAAAGTTCTCTTCATATAGTGCCACAGTGCTGGCAGTCTGCTGTTCAATATTTCTATTCGAAAAAATTCTACCTACTTAGTGTGTCAATTATTAAATGTTATTGATTTTTGTCCCTTACTGTCACATCTTATTCTGTCAGAATAAAATAATTTGAAGAAGAATAACAAATTTGTAAAGGATACTGTAATTAATTAACATATTACTCACTAAGGGAATATCTATAAATTACGTCAGATGAATTTTGACGTTTTTCTGTCCCCCACCCACCCACATGTAAGAAACTGTAAGACACAATTTCATCAACCACCCACCCCCACAATTCTTACGTAAGATTTTTTTTTCAATAATATGTTTTTATTATGAAAGCAAGTTAAAATAGTAAAAACATATAAATACATATATATGGTGAATTTTTTTTGATGAGCAGTATGGGGATCTCGGAAACTAGCGGAGATATAGCAATGGTTAAATTGGGAAAGATTCGCAGTTTTACTGGCCCAATTTAATGACACTTTCGGATTTTTGTAAAAAGTCATGGCTTACTAGATATTTTGAAAAAACCAAATTCTGTTGATTTAGCCAAATCCCTCTAGCTCCTTTGTTTTTGATTTTATAAAAAAGTGTAAATATCAAAATTGAAGGGAATAGTATCCCGAATATGACTGTCATGTCCTCGTTTGCGTGACAGTTCTCGTTTTCGAGATATGATACAAACTTATCTTTTTTTTTTGAATGGAAACCATAATTGGCTATGACCTCAAAAAATCGGACATTTTTAGAGCTTTTCAACGATATAATACTCGATATAGTTATTCATAAAAATAACGGAGTTATGGATGCGTTTCTCTTATTTTCACGTTTAACGTAGTTAGCCATGAAATAGATTGACTTATTAATAACTATTCCAAAATACATTGAACGATTTTTTTATTAGGTATATCAAATATAACGAAAATACTAAATAAGTAGGTACTTACTAAAAACTTAAGAAATTAAAGTACATAATAATGGTTACAATTTACGTTCGAATAGTCCACCATTGTTATTTAGACAAAAATTGCATCTTTTTAAGATTGACATTACCGCTTTCCACACAGACCGCCTATCAATTTCTTCAATTGCTTGTAATACCGCCTCCCTTAGATCACCAACTGTCTCATACTTTCTTTTGTATACTTTGTTTTTTAGCGCACCCCATAAATAGAAGTCTATACTGCCAAATCGGGAAACCTAACCAATCCAAGAGTTTGGATAGATATTATCTAAGTGTTGTCTTACTAATAACGGGTTATGAGCAGGTGCTCCATCATGTTGGAACCACTCAATTTTTAAACGAGTTCTCAAATTCAAATTATGCAACATGTCTTGAAAAGTGTATTGCAAGAAATGCAAGTAGCTCTCCCCAGTAAGTGATTCGTCATAGATAAAGGGCCCCAGAATAGTAGATCCTATGATACCACACCAAACATTAAAACCAAATTTTATCTGGGGTCGTCTTTGTTCTACATGGAAAGGGTTTTCTTTAGCCCAGATATGCTCATTGTGTCTATTGAACATACCGCAGTTAGTATCTAGTTTCATCTGACCATAACACCTTTAATGGAAACAAAATACGTCGATGTTCGTTACCAGCATGCGCTTTCAGTACCTTAACTACAGTTTGTTGAGATGTACCAGCTTCTGCCGCAATCTCAAGAGTTGATGTAGATGGATTTTGATTTAATATTGCCAAAACATTTATTTGTGCTGCTTCGTTAATTTGATTACGTTCCTTTGGTGGTTTAGTAAAGATCCATGTCTGCGTAAACTATCGTAAAGCCTCTTAAATGTACACAGCGCAGCTTGATAATGATTAAAATATCTATGAAAGTATTCCTCAGCTGCATGAACTGAATTTTTATGGCATATGATATATCATTCCACCATATTCAGTTTTTCTTCGATATAATATTCCATTTTCCATTTTATCACGAAAACTTGTCAATATCGACTGTCAGTTCAGCACTACTAATGGAATTACTCTCAAATGAGGAAACGTCAAAGTGAAAACAATCTTTTTCATGGCTACCTACGTTAAAAGTGAAAATAAGAGAGAAAAGCATCCATAACTCCGTTATTTTTATGAATAAATATATCGAGTATTATATCATTGAAATGCTCTAAAAATGTCAGATTTTTTGAGGTCATAGCCAATTATGGTTTCCATTCAAAAAAAAGATAAGTATGTGTCATATCTCGAAAAAGAGAGCTGTCACGCAAACGAGTACATGACAATCATATTCGGGATACATTTTTTTTTATAAAATCAAAAACAAAGGAGCTAGAGGGATTTGAGTAAATCCACAGAATTTCGTTTTTTCCAAATATCTAGTAAACCATGACTTTTTACAAAAATCCGAAAGTATCATTAAATTGGTCCAATAAAACTGCAAATCTTTTCCAGTTTAACCATTGCTCTATCTCCGCTAGTTTCCGAGATCCCCATACCGATCATCAAAAAAAAAAAACTCACCCTGTATATATGATAGTGGGCCACAAAAAAACGATTATTATCTTTTGAAAGCAAAAATATTTACTCCACTAGCATCTTTAACTCAGATCTGTTAAGAAACAAATCTAAAAAATACAGACAATAAATATTTTTGAATGAAATTAGACGCCTAAATTTTACATTAAAACCACTCTTTCAAAAGGTCAAGTTAAAGTAAAACTAAATTTTACCTTTTTCATAGACAATTAAATTTCCTTCAAAAGTATGTATTGTTTGTATTTTGAGACATATTGTTTAGAGATTTAAGTGAAATATACGGGTAGAGTAAAAAAATCGAAATTCGCGAAAAAAATTTAAAATTGCGAATCACATTTTGAAATTAACTATTGTTGTCATCCTAAATATTATTTTGGGTGTCCCATTCAAAAAATAGACGATTATTTTGAACCAGTCTAATAGACATCGATATTTGAGATTTGAGAAAGGCTTCCGAAGAAACATGACTTCAAAAGTTTTATTGGATTAGAATGTTACATGTGACGACTAAAAATATTTATACATATTAAAATTTCGAAAGATGTTATTCCTTGAAATGTTTTTCCGCTATTGTAACTCAGTAGATGCATATAAAAAGTAAGGGTTTGATAATTATATAATTAATTGAATGCAGTCAATGTTATAACTATATTTATACTTGAAAATGCTTTTCAGGTAGAATTTAAATTTTTCTATAGGTAAGGATAATAGTTAATTTAGTCAAATAAAAGGCAAAAGCCTTGAAAAACTAATATTTAAAAAATTACTTTAAGTACTTTTCAAACACCCAGCTACTGCCAAATAAGATTTCGTGACGTTTGTGCCAATAAATTAATCAGTAGGTATTGTAAACAAGCATGGTTTCAGACCTTTTAGCCAACGAAAAGTCCTCATATTATCAAATACCCATGTACAGACATGATAATCAAATACCTCCTCAACAATCATTCAGAAGTGTTGTACCTAAAGTAATGAATCTAAAAAAATGTGAAGCCAAATTCATTAAAATATACCCTTAAAAAATTCAATCTATGAGGCACACTGAATACAATATTTCATACATGAACGAATAATAATCCGTAATAGTTCCCACACCCTGTATATTTTAATAGTCATGGTTACTTTAAAATTCATAATTCATACATGAACTTGGCAGCCCTTGAAAAAATCAATATGATGAAACTAATAAATTTCACTATTGTTTTCATAAAATATTAACGAACATCACGGTAGTATTACTTTTATTAGGCCACAAATACTGCTCAATGACATTTATTTTTACTCAGGATTGGTGTATACTATAATAGCATTTACCCTAAAAACTTTCCACTGAACGCAAAGGTTACCAAAAACGTCTGAAGTTCACTCGTTTGTTTCGTCGAAACTAACCGCGTTGCCAAATTGGTACACTAGTCTGAAATATCGCAAAAATTGACGTGCATTGGAACTTCGCGGTATATCAGCGTACATCACATTAATTTTGAAAAGTCGTTTTTTAAAGGATTTTAACGTATACATAGTTTAAATGAGTACTGATTATTATAATTAACAGCAAAAATGATAGTGTTAGAAAATGTCGCGGAACTATACGTATGACATAAATATATATATATATATATATATATATATATATATATATATATATATATATATATATATATAGATTTGTTTATTTTATATTAATATTTATCTTTATTGGTGTTGTAAAAGTTTATAATCTTTTACTTTGCACTACGTTGGGCTAAGCCAATTTATAAAGATATATTTATTCTTATGTGTTTAATTATGTGTTTTGTAAAACTAAAATTTGTATTTTATTGAAATGTTTAATTTATAAAATTATTATTGAAATGCATGAATTAAATTTAATGTTTTATTATATATATGTATATAAATTTAGCTGTAGTGTAAAGTGAGGACCTACTGTATAGAGCACATGATGTGAGAACCGGCAGAAGGAATAAAAATTAAGGGATTTTTTTTATCCAGCAAATATTAATTCTAAAATAGCAACAATTTTGTCACTAATATACACACAAAAAATGTAAGATAAGATTTCTTTGTTCCCTAAATATATTAAAACGAAATGAGGACTTTATAAGCAACTATTCAACTTAGGCCCAACAATAATTTTAATGTACTACTAACATTCTGAGGACAGTATATAACTTGGCCCTACCAAAGCGAGAGCTTCGCATAGTTGCAACATTTAAGTAGTTATGTATATTCTGGGGATAACGTCCTATAAATCTACGCATGAAGTGAGGTCCATAGATTTTTATTCCGGCAAATCACAGTTGATTTGAATAGTCGTTATATGTTTACGTTTTTTTATATTGTGGCGATTCAGGGTCAGACGTTCTGACTCAGAACGGTGCCTTTGAAATAAATTCATTTAAACATAAGATGTTCTTGCTCAATTAATATCTCATTAATAATTTAGTAATAATAAAGTAATAATAATTCAATAATAATCAAGTAATAATTTCTTGGATATGCTTCATACAATATACAGTTTGAGCCATAAATATAGCTAGAGAAGACATATATTTTTTTTTTCTATTAATGAGTCACCCTATATGAACCATTCGAACAGCAATTTTAATAAGACAATACACAGATATATGATCCGTCTCTTGATACTCAATAGGATGTTAAAGTCATTGCAAAAACTATACATATTGAAAAAATGTAGTTTTTTATACTACCTTTAATTTTAAATTCTCTCCGCCAACTTTGTATGTTATAACATTGCTACGTTAACAAATGTTCAGTGTTATTATATTGACTATGTATGACTAGTTTTCTAGATATAGGGTGTTAAACATTGGAAATGTTTCCATTTTCTTATCAGATTTCTCATAACAGACGTGTATTATTTCCGTACGTGTATTATTGCTGGAAAGATAATTTTCGCATTATTTGGCAAAAATCTTAAATAAAACAATTACCATTAATTATCTTTGATTACAGTTTGTTTCCAATATATGTAACATGTTTTTCAGAAAACCCATTTTTTATTACAATGAATACATAAGATGCAATTGCACAATTAATAAGAAATGAGTTCTTGGACGTGTTCATATATTATACAGTGTGTGTCGTAAATATGGCTATAGTGGGGATTGTACTTTAATTTTTGCAAACCTGTAGAATTTAGTGTGACGAGTCGTTGATTTCTGTAATTTAATATAAAAATTCCAGAACGCATGGTTTATAAAGGGTTACCTATTAATGGAATAAATAATAGATGCCCTCTTTAGCAATATTTACAACTTATACTGTATAATGTATGAATACGTCCAAAAATTAATTTCTTTATCACTATATTAACTGAGCAATTAGATCCTCTTATCTATTAAACATTATAATAAAAAAATGAGTTTTCTAAAAAACATGTTACGTATATGAGAAACACTCTGTAATAAAAAATAATTAATGCTATTTTTTATGCAATATTTATGTCAAACAATGTGCAAACCACTTCTTCTGCAATAAAGGGAAATAAAACACATCTATTATGCGAAATCTGATACGATAAAGGTGACATTTCTGAAGTTTAAAACTAGTCATACAATTTTAATAATATTCTGCTCAGTAAAACACTGAACATTTGTTAACGTAAAAAGGTAATAACATTTAAAGTTGACGGAGAAATTTATAACTACGGGGTAGTATAAAAATAAATACATTTTCTCAGTATGTATAGTTTTTGCATTCAGCTAAACATCCCGTTGAGTATAAAGAGAAGGATAATATATCTATTTAATGTCTTATTAAAATTTCAGCACGAATGGTTTGGACAGGGAGAGTCATTAATAGGAAAAAATAATATATGCCTTCTCTAGCTATATTTATGGCTCACACTGTATATTATATGAAGCACTTCCAAGAAATTATTATTTTAACGAGATATTAATTGTGCAATAACATTTTATGTTTTCAACGTTGTAATAAAAAAAATATTTTTTCAAAATGTTACTTATTTTTTAAATACCCTGCAATCCACCAAAACTTATAGCAATTGTTTTGTGACATATTTATGCACAATAATGTACAAATTACAATTTCTCCAATAACCAGAAATAAAGCACGTCTATCATTGGAAATATGATATTAAAAAGCGGCATTTTCAATGTTTAACACTCTGTATCTCGAAAACTAGTCATAGAATCTGTTTGAGCCCAAGGACTCTTTTTGTCAGAACGTGAACTTCTACAACAAACCAAAATTTTTCCATAAGAAAGGTGCCTGGTCCTTTAAAGAAGCATCTTCCAGGCCATATAATATTGCTTTCTATAGTTGAAAAGGTTTGAAGAAAAAGGAGAAACAACATCAAGAAGAAATCGAGCAAAGGTTAGTGAAATCTTTTGATGAAAAACGTAAAATAGAATTAGAAAATCTTTTAACTAATATTGATGAACAATTAAAGCAAATAGTAACACAAGTTAATGAAAGAGTTAATAAAATAATGCAAATAGTTGAGTCAGACATAAAAGAGATAAATGATGACATTAAGACCTTAAAAAATACCATGGATACTCTTGAAACCAAAGTAGATGACCTCGATTCCATCCAAAGCCAAGTAAAATTTGAAATCAGTTCTATTCAGTACCTATTTCAAGACCAAGTCAGTTCCATTAAAAGAACAGTACAAAGTGAAGTACAAGATAAAATCAGTGTCATCCAAAACAAGGTAGAAACAGAAATTAAATAAATGCAAAAGGACTTACAGCGAGAAAAATTCCAGAACACCATTAGTACCAAAGGTTCCGTTAGCAAACCACCCACATTTGATCGGAGTTCATCTTGGGCCATATATAAACGGCAATTTGAAGCCGTGGCTACAGCTAATGGAAAGGAAAATCTACCTATTTTGTAATTTCCTTAAAAGGTCCGGCCTTAGAACTCCTCCAAAGCATTCCAGTCGATAAACAAGGCAATTTCGACAAGATCATCGCCATCCTGGATAAAAGATACGACATCAATCCCTGAGCCAAGTATACCAGGTGCAACTAAGTGAAAACCGCCAAAATCCGGAGAGAGCCAATAAGAATTCGAAGCAGAGATCAGACGGTTAGTACACTTGTATTACCCAGACCTGCCCGAGGAAACGAAAGACCAATTGGTCACACAGAGTTTCATAAACGGTATCAGGGATGTGGAAGTACAAAGAACTATAAGACTTAGTGGCCTTAAGAAAAGTATTGAAGATTTACTTCGGGCCTTGGAAGTAGAGGCAGTCATGAATATGTCCAAACCTAGGGTGCGAGCAGTTTCCTTCAGCCAGGACGAACAAGTCCATCCTTCCAGGCAGTGTTGTTCGGAATCCATAAACTTCTAGAACGATCACAAAGAACTGACCACAGAGGAACATGCTACCGGTGTGGACGGACAGGGCACATTCAACGTGACTGCAGAGTGGGGCTACCTGAACGATCACCAACCAGAATTAGCCAAAACAACAACCTCACCAACCAGGGAAACTCCAATCAGCATAAGGGGGCGAATGCTGAACTAACCCTCCACCAGCCCCCAGGGCAGTATCCATCCGTGAATTTTGCCGATATAGCAGCAGCCTACTCATCAGGGGCACATTAATGGCCGAGCAATTACCATCACCATCGACACCGGCGCCGCGGCGTCCATTGCCAAGTCCGGAGTTTTGAGGGCATCAGAAATCCGGCCAGTTACAAACAACTTCCAGCTCAGAACAGTCATCGTGAGTCCATGTCAAAACAGGGTGAGGCAGATGTAGTACTACAGTTAGGGGACAACCAAATCCGGCATAGGGTCCTGGTAGCAAATATTGAGGACGATTTCAAATGGGTGTGAACCTAATCAGCCAGCATGGATTTATGTTCGATCCGGGATATGATGTTCTTCGGTTCCTAAACAAGAAATTTGTATTGACACGGCGCGTCAACAGTTCAACCGCCTGCATAAAAATTGAGGCAAAATCCTCGGCCAGAATTCCCGGTCGAACGGAACAGATAATTCATTGGCAGCTAGAAACCAATCCTGGCAGCTGCGTTGGAATGGTGGAACCCGTACACTCGGCTCATGACTACTTAGTTGGACGGCCCATAGTTAAAACCGGACGAGATATACCAATTAGAATCCTGAATTTGCCCAACAATGTTATTAGAATTGCCAATGGTCAAGATATAGCTTGTTTCGAGCCACTAGAGATCATCAATGGCAAAGAAGTGTACCAGAGATCAGTGAAGAAGACAGGTCCCAGTAAAGAGTTTCTACAACAGTTTGCTGACAATTTGACACACCTTACACCAGAGGAACAGAAGAAAACCAAGGAATTTATCGCAAAGCATTGCCAAATTTTTAACAGGTTAGATAGAACCACCGGTCGCACCAAGATCATTCAGCACTGAATAGACACCGGAAAGGCACAACCCATCAGAATACCACCTACACGAATACCATTAGGGCAACAACAAACAGTCGAGGAAAACATCGAGTCCATTTTACAAAACGGAGTTATTGAGCCATCCATAACCCCATGGTCTGCTCCTGTCGTGCTAGTTAAAAAGAAGGATGGAACCACCCGATTTTGCGTTGATTACAGCAAGCTGAATGTCGTCGCGAAGAAAGACAGCTATCCACTACTCCGAATTGATGACATTCTGACCACACTAGCTCGCTCCCATTGGTTCTCCACACTAGACCTAAAGAGTGGATATTGGCAGGTTGGCCTACACGAAAACGACAGAGAGAACACAGTGTTCTCCACTAGTAAAGGGCTGTTTCAGTTCACGGTCATGCCCTTTGGGTTATGTAATAATGACGCAACATTCGAGAGGCTAATGGAGTATGTCCTGAGCGGGTTAACATGGAGAACGTGCTTATTATATAAAACCAGAACTCCAGAATTAATAACGCCAACCTGACACTCAAAACCCGAAGAAGTGTTCCATGTTCCAAAAAAAGTAGAGTTTTTGTTCACCAACGAGGAAAAGATAGAAGCCATCCGTGATTGGCCAGTCCCAAGAGACAAGCATGAACTCGGAAGCTTCTTGGGCCTATGTTCCTACTACAGGCGATTTGTTGAGGGATTTGCCACCATTGTCGCGCCTCTACATCGGTAGACAACTGAGAAAGAGACCTTCTGTTGGAATCATTATTGCGAAATATCATTCAGAGACTGGAAGGCAGCACTATGTTCCAGCCCAATCCTATCATTTCCTACACACTCCGGCAAGTTCATTTTAGACACCGACGCTAGCAACACAGGTTTGAGGGCCGTCCTATCCCAGGTGCAAGATGTTGAAGAGAGGTTGATCGAGTAATACAGCTGTGAATTCTCGAAACCGGAAAGAAATTATTGCGTCACCACAAAAGAACTTCTTGCAATAATAAGGGCTTTAGACCATTTCCATAAATACCTCTATGGTTGTCATTTCTTAATCCGAACAGATCATGCCGCCCTCAAATTGCTATTGGACATGAAGACACCGGAAGGACACCTGGCCAGGTGGATGGAGAAATTACAATACGATTTCAAGGTGGAACATCGTGCCGGCCGTTTGCACAATAATGCCGATGCCCTATCAAGAAGACCCTGTACAGTAGAATGCGGACATTGTCTGAAGACCGAACAGCGAGAAGGTATCTCCATCAGACAGATCTTAGTGCAGGCCAATGAAGACTGGACAACGGAACAGTGCATCTTGTCGCTCAAAAAGAGAGGGGCACCCAGACCACTATGAGACAAAGTAGCTAGATACTTGGGCGTCCTCAAATCGTTATGGGCCCAATTGGACTCTCTAAGAGTAAAGAATGGTAAGCTCAAGCGAATTTGGGAAAGCACTGACGGTCGAGAAACCAAGTCCCAGCTGGTAGTTCCAAAAAAAAGGTACCAACCATCCTGACCGAAGTACAATATGGGATTATCGGGGGTCATCTGGGTATGAATAAAATCCTAGACAAAGTTCGCCAGCGGTACTACTGGGGAAATTACTTCGAAGACGTCAGAGCTTGGTGCCGGAAATGTGACACCTGTGCAGCCAGTAAGGGTCCGAAGACCCTGACAAAGGACAGATACAATGTGGGCGTCCCCTTTGAGAGAATTGCCATCGAAGTCGCCTTTCCATTTCCCGAGAGTGTGAGGGGGAACAAATATATTTTGGTCGCAATGGATTACTTCAGTTGAAGGTGGTCCATTTAGATCGACTCGCTCCTTACCATGGACAGGATGTTTCTGACCGGGACGATCAGAATTAAAAGGAGGGCAGTGTTATAAATTATCTATTCCGTCCTTGGCGAGTAACGTAAAGCATTTCATTTCAATACATCAATCGCTGGGAGGACAAAAAAATTAATCTCGAAATAACTCGACAACTCTAAAATCGACACTCGGTTTTGCTAGAAGATTGCGATGCGGATTTTAAAAGGAGCGGCCCAGCATCCGGGAGTTATTTATTGCGCAAAGCTTATTTCGTGTTATTACTCGTATTGTGATATTCGAATCAGCTCTTGTGAATATTTGATGTCAATAAAAGTTTCTAGAAAGTGATACCCTCGGAGTTTATAACAATATCTAGCCTCAAATATATTATTCCTGAAGATTGTCAAAGAATAAACGGAAATTAGAATTTTCAGTTTAACCGTAAACATCGACCAAAGAAATTTACTACTTACTTAAATGTCAATGGAAATAACATCTATATTAATAAATAGAATGTTATACCAACCTGCACTCTTAGTGAGGACTGTACATGGTTGCCGATTATATGTCCTCACTTCTTGCATAGAATAATATTTGAATAGTCGTAAAAATATACGTCGTGAAAATATACATACGGTAAAGCGCCCTCAGTCTAAAATTCGGTGAACAAAATTTTCATTTTTCGTCAAAGTGAGGTCCAGTCAAAATAATGCTAGAATTAATAATTACACATTTTGGGACTATTTGAGAGTGATATACAAAGTGAGGACCGTATACGATCTTTGACTTGGACCTCACTATTACCGGGAATTTCTTTGAGAGGTGGCTCACTTCTTGCTCTGGGCATACTTATATATATATATATATATATATATATATATATATATATATATATATATATATATATATATATTATATCTTCACAAACACAAGTGCTTTTTTAAGAAAAATATTTTTATTTAAACACAAATTAAACATTTTACTTGAAAGTTACGTTATAAAATATAAATGAAATAAATGAAAGCGATACACTTAATGACACTCGCAGCCATCGCATGTGCATTTATAAGCTACGTGTTGCATTGTCAGCATCGGCAGTTTTACACGTGCGATGGGCATTTGCGTATTTCCTGGGAATTGCTATATCGTGTCATATGACACCATGTGAACGACTCATTTGACCGGTTACACGGTGTTGTCATATTATTATTCTAAGTATTGTTTACGACGTATATAACAACTCCCCTCACAAAGAAAAAGTTGCTGTTTTACAGGAACTCTTCTGAAAATAGAATTTGTAAAATAATAAAATATAAAGGTTGTATACATATGAAATTTGTAGAAAGCAAACTGAATAAAATAGCATAAATTGTATAAATGTATAAAATAAAAATATAATTAGCATTAAGGTCCTTAAAAATAAAACCTAAAACAATACTTTTTAGCAATAAATAGGTTTTACAAAACAATTTTTGAAATTATTTTGGGGTACTTAGCTCGATGTCTTCAGTTTCGTTCTGTCGGAGGTTCGGTCTCAATCTTGGCAACAATTTTGAAATTCTGGTTGTGGGTGATGGACTTTCGCTGGTTGTATTGCGTTTACGCCAAAGCGTTTGGAGGACAAATACAGCGACAATTATTATTATGGAAAATATTGTCACGTAGGTGAACCAAGAAATGTTCTTTTTGACGAATGGCTGATTTATTAATTCGTCTAGGTCCTTTGAATAGTCGTTGAGTATGTGGTTTGCGACGTTTAACTCCTCGAAATTCAATTCATGGAGTTTCAAAGGTTTAAGTTCAGGAACGACAATTTTTTCTGGTATGGTATCCCAGCAGTTGAAAGGGATAAGAACTGGTTGATAGTTGTCAAGGGTGTTGCTGCTTTTTGTGGCTTCTGCTTCGATTTTGGTTATTCCAATGAAGGCACTGCAATCTTTCTGATGTTTTAATAAAGAGTTAACATTGAGTGTTAAGGGTTTGGTATTGATGTCGGTACAGGTGATGGTAATTCTGAGAGGCTCGGTAACCATAATTAACCACACGTTGGTTTCGAGTTTTTGAAAGTGGTACCCTTGAGCAGAAATCACGGCACTGTGACAATTGTCCGGCACTTTTTTAAAATTTCTTAAAAGTTGGGCCTCGCACAAAGCATTTGAGTCTATCGGATATGCATAGAGTTTTATTTTGATTGTTCAACGGTTTGCACGCACCAAGGTCTTTTATCGGAATATACAGTCACGAATCGCCGTTTTTTGCTATATATTTATGAGTGAATGAGAGTACATGGTCTAACCCAGTTCTATCATCATAGATGGGGATTGGGTATAAGCGGAGAGCAGTAAATGATTGCTGTTCAATAAGTGGAATTCTGAGTATAAATACAAGGTCGGAATCTGTTTGAAAAGCTTCTAATTCTGTAATTTCTAAGTATCGTGCAATATTTGAATATTTGACGGGCAAAGGTAAATTATTTTTCACGAGATTCTGTGATATTTCCTGTAAGGCGGCAATGAAATGTTCGGGAGTTAAAATTGAAGTATGGATAATTTTTAGAAGGGCAAAAGTTATGGAATTAAGAACATCATTTAAGTTGTCTTCTAGAAAGAGATAATTTTTCATCAGTTTTTCCGTCATTTCTAGAAATGAGAGTTTTGTTTCCACGTACGCCATTTTGTCGTTTACTTTACGAATCATATTTTCCATTTTTCGAATATTTTCGTTAAATATTTTCTCGTCGACCTGAATGTGTTGAATAGTCTCGTTAAAATTCTTTATAAATGAGGTGGTTACACTGATTTGGTTTTTCAAAAGGTTTTCGATCTGCAGTTGTCCTTTGTTTAAACTATTTATACTGTTGGTGAAGTACTCGCCTCGGCGGCGTCTAAGTTACCAGTTATGGCTTTGAAAATTGATCCGGCGCCATCGATTAGTCCACGTTTGTACCTTCGGGTGTCCATGTGGATTTCAGTGAATTTGTTTTTGACAGAGGTTGAGATTTGGTTAAGTAAGTTGATGTGTGATTGAATGTCAGCACGGAATACGTTGGTTGGGTGGACGTTAGTTTTTAGTGATAAAGTTGGTGCATCGAGAATTCTGTCGTTGTTAGCGAAATTTTGTTCTAGAGCGGAGAGATTTCTATGAACTAGAAGAGTCCATTTGTGATTTGACACGGCTATACGTGATTCTTCATGATAATAAATCCCTAGGGTGTTATTGATTGGCTTTATTTCAAATTGGGATGCTGTCGATCCGAACAGCAGGATGACCCTGTAAAGAAATCAGTCTTCTGTGAAAGGTTTCATACGGTCAAAGTTTACTTTGGTTTTTTGGTTAGTACGAGAATTAAGTAAAGTAGCTGAGTTTGTATGTAGTTCTACAATTTGAAATGGTCCGTTAAATTTGTTTTGTAGTTTATCTTTGAACTGAGATTCGCGTACGAAAACCTTGTCACCTACTTGATAATTTGGGGTTTTCTCCGAAACATGTTTATCGAATCGAGTTTTGGCTTTCTGTTTTTGGGTATCGGTTCTTTCGCGTGCTATTTTGTAGTACTGTGAGATACGATTGTTTAAGTCTCTGATGTATTTAGAAATCAAGTCCTTTTCGTTATAGAGGGTTTCAGGTGGTCGGCTAGACGTGTGTCCGAAAACGAGTTCATAGTTTTGTTAGAGTTGTTGTAAGTAATAATTGCGTATGGCAGAATATTGAAGGGGTGTTCGTCAGGGTGCTCGGCTTTATGAATACGGATCATATCAAGCAAAGTTGAATGAAAACGCTCTAATGAGCCGTTAGATTGGGGGTGTCCTACACTAGAGTAGGAAAGTTTAATATCGAACAATTTGCAAAGGTCTTTGTGGAGTGCATTGTCGAATTCACGACCGTAGTCGCAGTGTATTCTCAGAGGCGTTCCGAAGTGTTGGAAAAACACCAAGAGTGTACTAACGACGATTTTGGCGGACTTGTCGCTAATCGGGTAGGCCTGGGAATATTTAGTTAATTCGTCTCGGATAGTGAGGGCGTAATTTCTGCTAGGAACTTCGAGAATGTCGATGTTTATTCTTTCGAAAGGGGTTCTTTGGGTTTCTGTTACTACTAATGGATGGTCAAGGTTTTTACGGAAAGCTTTAGTTGTCTGACAGATTTGACAGTTTCTAATGAAGTTTTCTACGTCTTTTGTAATACGTTGCCAGTTATACTTTTCTTTAATTCGTCTAATAGTTTCGTTGATCCCTCTGGAATTATTATGGAATTGATCTAGTATTATTGGCACTTGATCTCTTCCTACTGTTTTTGTTATGTTCTGACAGACTTTCCACTTTATGTCTGTTTCTGCGAATATAAACGAAAGCATTTCGGGTATAGGTAGGTCTAAGTTATTTTCAACGCAGTATAGTTCAGAGTCAGTTAGAAGGTCTTTGCTCTTGTAAATTGAGGCAAATAATACCTCGTTCACAGTGTCGAAATCGGTTGGTAAGGGAATAATGTAATATCGTCTTTTTCGAACGCTTTTGCTATTGAAAATATTGATTTTAAATTGCTCGAAGTCGGCATTCTCTTCGAAGATATCCTCAAGAATTTGGTTATGAAAATCTTTTAAATTGCCGGATTGAAAGAAAACTAAGATATTTTTGTTTTCTCTATCAAAGAGTTGACAGTTGGAGTACTGAATTTTGCTATAGTCAATAAGTGAGACGGTCTTATACCATTCTACGAATGTCCGAAATTCTGTAAAAATTGAGTTGTCTTCGTCGTCGGTTTCAAGTTGTTCTGTGTCACTGTTTTCGTTTTCGTTTAAGGGAGTTATCGTGAAGTGTTGAAGTTTGGTGTTTGATTGGAAAGTCATACATTCATCAAAATGGTTGATTCGAATGCGTGAAAGGGCGTCTGCGTTCTTATTTACTTTTTCCGGTTTGTATATAATTTCATAATCGTACTCCTCGAGTTTGAGGCGCCATCTGGCAAGTCGACTACCTGGATCTTTAATAGAAAAGAGCCACGTTAACGGGCGGTGGTCGGTCAGGAGTTTAAACATTCGTCCAAAAATTATTGGAATGAAGTGTTTAACGGCCCAAACAATAGCCAGAAGTTCACGTTCTATTGTGGCGTATCGGGTCTCAGCCTTGCAGAGGGTCCTAGATGCGTATCCAATTGGCAGATCTTTGCCTATTGGTCCCTGTGAAAGCACAGCGCCGATTGCAAATGCGCTAGCATCAGTTGTCAAAATAAAGGGCTCATTGAAGTCGGGGTAAATTAAAATTGGGGTCTAAGTGTGGGCTTGTTTTAATTCATTGAAAGAATTAACACATTCAGAACTGAAATAGAATGAAACATCTTTTTGCAGCAATTTTCTGACTGGTTTTGAAATTTTAGCAAAATTGGGTATGAATCGACGATAATACCCGGCTAATCCCAGAAAGGATTTGATATCTTTTTGATTTTGGGGCTGAGGAAATTTCAATATACATTCTACCTATGATGGATTGGGTTTAACTTCATCTTTGGTAATCAGATGGCCGAGATAGGCAACTTCTTTGCCAAGAAATTCGCACTTGTCGTGTTGGATTTTGGGGTTTGTCTTTCGTAGGCGTTTAAAAACATCAAACATCAGTAAGACGAGACAAATGGTCGTTGATAGTGGGAGAGTATACGATTATGTCGTCCATATAGACGAGACAACGCTCGTTTTGAATGCCTAAAAGAATGTTGTCCACAACCCTCTGTAATGTTGAAGGGGCATTCTTTAGACCAAAGGACACCCTTACGAATTTGTAGTGCCCATTCTCAACGGTAAACGCGGTTTTGGAAATGTCTTTTGGGTCAATCTCAATCTGATGGAATCCTGAGGCGAGGTCAAGTGTTGTGAAATATTCGCATTTGCCAAGTTGATCTAATAAGTCCGAAATGTTAGGGAGAGGATATTTGTCATCAACCGTTAGTTCGTTGAGTTTTCGATAATCAACTACAACGCGCGATTTTTGCTTTCCTGAAGCGTCCAGTTTTTTCGGTACTACCCATACAGGGGAGGACCAGGGCGAGTTTGAATGGCGTATAATATCTTGGTTTAGCATTTTCGTTACTTGGAATTTAACTTCCTCTTTATGAATCTGAGGGTAGCGATAAGATTTCGTGAAAACTGGTCTAGAGTTGTTAGTCTCGATGGTATGTTTAATTTCGTTGGTGAATGACAGATGGTGTCCTTCGAGATAAAATATGTCAGAGTAGTCAAGACATAGTGGCGATATTAAGTCGGATTCTTCTTCGTTTAAGTGGTCAAGTCGAAGTTGATTGAAAATTTGTTCTTGTCGTTCTAGTATGTTGTTGTCTGTTGGCTGGGTTTGTGAAATATAATTCACACTGGAATGTTGTAAAGGCTCAAGTTTAATGTCAGTAAAATTTATAGTTTTAGGGATGGCATTTGCATTTAATACGGATGTCAGAAATTGGCCATTAATATAGACTTTTACTAGAGCATTCGGAAGATGGACTTTTTCAATTTCTATGCCTGTTAATAAGACGTCTGTATCTCTAAGGTTGCAAGTAAGTTTACAGATTTGCTCTGTACGTGGTTGAATAGAAATTGTGTTGACGGGGTCACATGAAAATTTTCTGGGGATGTCTTTACTGATTAAATCGTCTGTTACTTTATATAACGGAAGTGTTTTGAAGTTGGTTACTAGTTGCTTCTTTTCGAAATCAACGATGTAATTATAATGTTCCAGGAAATCGGAACCTATCAATCCATCGAACTCGATATCGATATTGGAAATGTAAACCTTATGAGGATCATTGATATTAAACGGGACGAGAGTCGATTCGTTGATATGAATTTTCTCGTTAGTTATTCCCTGGATGACAACATTTTCTTGGAACCTTTCCCTGAATCGTTTGCAAGTTTCTGGCTTAAAAATAGAGAGTCCTGCACCGGTATCCGCAAGAAGTTTGTAGGTGTTGGATGCATCGGTGATGTAATATAAGTTCTTAGAGTTTACGGACAAGAGGGTTCTTACAGAAATCTCTGTTCGGGGATGTTCACATTGGGGTCGAAGCTGTCTAAATTCAAGGTTTGAAAGTGTGATTGAAGGTTTGACATGTCCGGGGGTTCTGTTTGAGGGGTAGTGTCCTGAAAATTTGTAGGAGAAATTTCGTCATAGTTTTCAGAGTAATTTTCGCTCTCGAAGTCTGTTTTAAAGTAATCGTAAAAGTCATTGTGAGAATTGTCGTAGAAAAAATAGTCGGTATTGTCGTAATCTGTGTATTGGTACTGGTTGTTTGTTGGGTTCGAATAGGTTTGTTCAAATCTATGATTTTCGAACTCATGATTATTTAGGTGATGAGTACGTTGTTAGCGGTAAAAATTAGGGTTCGGTTTAAATTGGTCCGTATTTGGGGGTTGATTGCTTGTTGATGGGCGTTGTTGTTGGAAACTCCTATTGGGAGGAAAGTTTGTTTGACGAGGTTGCTGGTAATTTTGTTGGTTGGAATGTTGGGCGAATGGAGGGCGAGGTCTTTGGAAATTTTGTCAAAAATTTTGATTTTTTATCCAAAGCTTTGGTTCTGTTGGAATTGCCTCCATCTAGTGATGCATTCATTAACTGAATGGCCCATTCTCTTGCAGAATGTACATTGTTTTGGAGGTGGCAATCGATTGGGTCTTCGGAAAGTTGGAGGTGTATTTTTGAAGTTAGAGAATTTTTTGGTTTCTAGATGGTTCAATTGAATTTCTAGAGATAGCGGTTAAGATATCTTTTGGGTCGCTTGCTCGAATTGTCTCATTTTTGGCTCTAGGCCTGTAAGCAGGCTGTTTAGTGCCATATGTTCAATGAGATCTATTTGGGCTTGTTTTTCCTTGGAAGTTATATTTTGTTTTGTGACTGCGGCCTGGTGGGTCTGAATTCTGTTTGAGAAAGTTAAGGGTGATTCGGATGGTAATTGTTTCATTCGTTGGAGATCTTGAATGAGTGCCGATAGGTCTCGGGGGCCTCCGAAGTGGTTTTCGAGAAGAGTAATGATTTCAGTTAACAGGCTAGGGTTTCGTGAATTTACTAATTCCGCTGCCCTGCCACGGAGTTTATTTTTTATGTGGAGTATAAGTAAGACGTGTTGGTTATCGGTCGCCATACTGTGGACGGTATTACATGACATAATAAAAGTATTTAAAAAGATGGGGTTACCGTCGTACTCTGGTACTATCGCAAAAATCTCCGAAATTTTATAGGGCTCCACAGTTGGAGTGGCTGCACCTTGCCTTGTCGTAGTCATATTGTTAAGGAATAAAGTATTTGCACAATATTAAAAATTTAAATCAGATTATATTGTCCAATTGACAATGGTAAAACGTATAAATCAATTTGTAAATAAATAAATGTGAAAATAGATAGATATTAAAATAATTAGATCAGGTTATTATAAGTTGTCGTTCAAAATAATGGTATAAATTTAGTGTGTAATTATCAATATGTACCAAAATTGGTCAAAAATATTTCTTACCTTGCACTTTTACTCAAAATAAATGAACAATATATTAAAGGTAGTGATGTAATATTTAAGGAATATTAATGGATATATCTTTGCTGATAGAAATGGTGATTAAGTGAATGAATAAATGGAAATAGTAAAATAATAGTAACGTAATCCTTAAAATATAATTCCTGGCATGGACTGTTCTGTAAGTTGACTGCACTGGTTAGCCGTTCCGTGTTCCTGGTGCTAGCTCGCTTCCAGTTGTGTCTCCAGCAAGAGGTTGATTGTCCCACGATGGTTTGGAAACCACCACAACTAGTTAGAATTCTCGTGTTCTAGTCGTTTTGGAACAATCCTACTGACGCCAATTTTATATTTTCACAAACACAAATGCTTTTTAAAAAAATATATTTTTATTTAAACACAAATTAAATATTTTACTTGAAAGTTACGTTATAAAATATAAATGAAATAAATGAAAGCGATACGCTTAATGACGCTCACAGCCATCGCATGTGCATTTACAAGCTACGTGTTGCATTATCAGCATCAGCAGTTTTGCATATTTCCTGGGAATTGCTATATCGTGTAATATGACACCATGTGAACGACTCATTTGACCGGTTACACGGTGTTGTCATATTATTATTCTAAGTATTGTTTACGACGTAAATAACATATATATATATATATATATATATATATATATATATATATATATATATATATATATACATCCATATATATGTTATATCACACTTCTCAATATTAACTTTTTAAAAAAGATTTTTATTAATAACAAACAAAATAATACCTTTTAAATATAAATGAAAAATAACGATATAAAGTGACAGAGTTACTGAGTAATAATGAATAACAAACAAGAGAGATTTTACAATATATAACCTAATGAGTGCTGAATCGGCACTGTCGACACGGCGATTCCCACGGATGCTCGGTGGTGCTGTAATCTGATACTCCACGTGTCGCTGACTCAGCTGGTAATGTTGTATTGTCGTTGCGATATAAGTTCATGCTAAGTTCATAGTATAAACTTATATAACAACTCCCATCCATATAAAAAAGTTGATGGTACAGCATCAACTTTTACGTCAAGTTCTGGAGTTCTGTATCGTCGGTTGGATTCAGGAGGGTGTGTAGCTTTCCTTTGGGCTTAGGGTTTGATGGTGCTTTCGGTGGCGTGTGCTGGACAGCGGAGCTTGGTGTAGTGGTATTCTTGAACCTCTTCTGGATTGACTTTATTGTGAGGAGTATAATCACAATTACTACTAAGGTGGTCGTTGTGATTGTGAGCCAGGACGTATGCTTTTCTAAGAGTGGTTGTTCCATCAGCTTTTCCAGTTCCTTAGAATATTGGGAGAGCTTATGGTTGGCAACATCTAGGTCTTGTACATCTAATTCTTGTAGCTGTAGGGGTGTCAGGTTTGGCATCTCATTGGCGGCTGGCATGCCGTTGCAGCAGTTGAAAGGAATGTCCACTGGGTGGTTTCTGTATGTGATGTTTTGGACATTTTTAGAAGTTCTTGTAGCATGGACCCTTGTGTTGTCGATAAAGGCGTTGCAGTCGGGTTGGATTTGCCATACTGAATTTGTCGATATGGTTTGTGGCACGACATTTTGCCCTTTGCATTTGATGGTGATGACCAGTGGTCTTGAAATCGAGATCAACCAAAAGTTTACGTCAATCTCTTGGATATTATAGTCTGCTGCATATAATATCAAACTTTTACAGGTTGCTGGAAGTGTGGCTGGCTGTCTGAGAAGCTGGCCTTCGCAGATGGCATCTTTGTCTATTGGATGTGATATGGCTTTGGAACAAATCTTATGATGTTTAGTTAAAGGCTTGCAGTCACCCAGGTCTTCGAAGGATGCGTATAATAACGAATCGTCATCTCTCGCGATAAATTTTGTCTTTATTGAAAGTACATGATGGAACCCTGTTCGATCATCCAAAATTGGGATCGGATAAAGGTGGTAAAGGGTGTAAATCTCAGGATCAACTAAAGGAATTTTGAGTACAAAAATGATTCTGGTGTTGATTTGAAAAGCTTCCAATTCTATCAAATCAATGTACTGAGCAACATTTGAACTGTAAATAGGAAGTGGTAAATTATTTTCATGTAGTGACTGAGAAATCTTTTGAAGGGAATCGACCAAATCTACTGGGGTTATGATCGAACTATGTAAAATTTTTAAGCGGGCGAAAGAGACTGCAGTTAAAACATCATCGAGAGTGTTTTCGATAAATATGTAACTCTCCATTAGGCTTTCACACAGATCCAAGATATTGATTTGAAATTTATGAAAATCAAGATCATTTGAAATGTATAAAATTGACTGCCTTATTTTTTCGATGTTGTTCGAGAATAGTTTCTCCTCGGATTGTAATTTTTGTAAAGTGTTGTTGAGGCTCGTAATGACTGAGGTTGTTACAGATATTTGTTTCTTTACTAAGTCCTGAATTTGGTGTTGGTCTTTAGTAATTTTAGTTATACAGTCATTTATGTATTCACCATCTGTTGCGTCTAAGTTTCCTGAAATAGCTTTCCAAACTGATCCCAGTCCGTTAATAAGTCCGCGTTTTCTTCTGTTAGTAGGGTAAGTTTGAGTGTCAGCGAAGATGTCTGTATATTTAGAGTTAACGGATTTAGAAATTTGTTTCAAAAGGCTCACATGGGTTTGTATTTTTGGTTTAAATGATTTTGTATTAGTTGTGTTTTCGTTAATTGTCTCTAAAATTCGGTTTAGTATGGAGTCGTTATTTGAAATAGCACCTCTAAAAGGGCTGAGGTCTTTGAAGACAAGAAGTGACCATTTGTCGTTTGAAATTTCAAGTGTGCCTTCTTCATGGAAGAAAACTCCTATTGTATTGTTAACGGGTGTAAGAGAGTATTGTTGGAGGTTCACGACTGAAAACAGTCCACAGAATATGGTTTTAGTCTGTCAAAGTTAATTTTACTGATTTGGTTAGTCTGTAAGTTTATAACGGTGGCAGAGTTTTTTCTTATCGCGGTGATTTCAAAGGTCCATTGAATTTGTTTTCATATTTGCTTTTAATCTGAGACTCTTTCACGTAAACTTTGTCGCCTACTTTGTATTCTGGTTGGTTAGTCGAAACATGTTTGTCAAATCTAACTTTAGATTTTTGTTTTTGTTGGTCGGTTTTTGCGCGGGCAAGTCTATAATAGTAGTTCATTCTGTTGTTAAGGTCCCTAACATATTTGGAAATGAGTTTTTCCTGATCGTATATTGTTTCGGGGGGTCTACTAGAAGTGTGCCCAAAGATGAGTTCGTAGGGCGTGAAACCAGTAGTCTTGTTTTTAGTGTTGTTGTAACAGATAACTGCGTAAGGGAGGACGTTGAATGGATGTTCGTCCGGATGTTCAGATGTATTTGCCCTTATCATTTCCGCTAAAGTCGCGTGAAACCTTTCGATAGAACCATTTGATTCGGGATGGTGGACACTTGAAAAGGATAGTTTTATGGCATATAGTTCGCACAGGTCTCTTATGAGAGTGTTATCAAATTCACGTCCATAATCACAATGGATGCGAAGAGGTGTACCGTAATGTTGGAAGAATATTATGAGGGTGTTTGCTACAGTTTTAGCTGTTTTGTCACCAATTGGGTAAGCCAGAGTAAATTTGGTGAGTTCATCCCTAATAGTCAGTGCGTAGTTTCTGGTTGGATATTCGAGAATATCAATGTTGATACGTTCGAAGGGCGTTTTTGGTGTTTCAGTTATGACAAAAGGAGCACTTAAGTTTTTTCTACAGAACTTTACCTTTTGGCAAGTTTTGCAGGACTTAATAAATTGCTCTACACTTTTTATTAGTCCAGTCCAATTATACTTTTCTTTTATGCGTCGGATGGTCTCGTTAATTCCACGATGAAGGTTATTTTTGCCGCAGTGGTACTGCTGCAGTATAACGGGAATCTCGTCTTGAGAAGGGGTTATCACAATATTTTGACAAATTTTAAGTTTTACGTCTTTGTCTGCAAGTATAAAGGATAGTGTTTTAAGAATCGGTAGTTCTAGGTTGTTTTCGATACAAAATGTTTCGGATTCGTCGAACTGGTCTTGGTTGTTATAGAGAATGTTGAAAAGATGTGCAACAACTGTTCCCGGATCAAAGGGTAAAGGGACAATTAAATATTTTCTATGCCTTACAGTTTTGCTGGCTAGAACGTTTAAGAGTGTCAGTAGTGAAGTTTGGGTCTTCTTCGAAAATATCTTCGATGATTTTGTCATGCAAGTCATTGAGTTTATTTTGCCAGAAGAAAGTGACTATTCGTTTGTGAGATTTGTCTAGAAGTTGGGCGTTAGAAATTTCTATTTTTGAATAGTCGATTATCGACTCGGTTTTATACAATTGAACAAATCTATTAAATTCTCTTGTCATTCGTTCGTCATGATCATCGGGTTCTTGATCATTATCGAAATCTGGTTGTTCTGGGTCTGTTTCGTTATTTGCAAAGATGTTGATTTTAGAAATAAAGTCGGTGCATTGTTTGAAGTGATTAATTTTGATACGGGAAAGAGCGTCTGCGTTCAAGTTTACATTGCCGGGCTTGTATTCAATTTTATAGTTATACTCCTCTAGTTTGAAGCGCCATCTGGCTAAACGACTGCCAGGGTCTTTGATCGAAAAGAGCCAAGTAAGCGGACGGTGATCACACAGGAGTGTAAACTTTCTCCCAAAAAGATACGGTCTGTAGTGCTTGACCGCCCAAACAATAGCTAGCAGTTCCCGTTCGATAGTGGAATATCGAGTTTCTGCACGCAGAGTGTACGGGAAGCATATGCTATAGGAAAATATTTTCCTACGGGGCCTTGTGAGAGAACCGCGTCAATTGCGAAAGCACTAGCATCAGTAGTGAGCAGGAATGGTTCTTCGAAATTTGGGTAGATCAAGATAGGGTCAGATACAAGGGCTTGCTTCAGTTCGTTGAAGGAAGACTTGCAATCTGCGTCGAAGATGAATTTGACGTCTTTCTGCAGGAGTTTCGTTAGGGGCTTTGAGATCTTGGCGAAATTGGGGATAAAACGTCGGTAATAACCGGCGAGACCAAGAAAAGATTTAACATCTTTAGGAGTTTGGGGTTGAGGAAAATTCTGGATGCATTCAACCTTTGAAGGGTTTGGTTTTACTCCTTCTTGGGTGATCAGATGACCTAGGTAAGCAACTTCCTTACGGAGAAACTCACACTTGTCAGGTTGAATTTTCAAGTTTGACTGTCTAAGACGCTTAAAGACTTCTGTCAAACGGGATATATGCTCATGGATGGTTGGTGAATAAACGATAATGTCATCCATGTAAACAAGGCAACGTTCATTCTGGATGCCCAGAAGAATGTTGTCCATGACCCTCTGAAAGGTAGAAGGTGCATTTTTCAGACCAAATGGCATACGAACGAATTCGTAATGGCCATTGTCAACAGAGAAACCGGTCTTGGGAATGTCTTCCTCAAGGATTTCCAACTGGTGGAACCCGGAAGCGAGATCCAATGTCGAAAAGTATTGACACTTTCCAAGTTGATCGAGGAGATCAGAAATGTTGGGCAGAGGATATTTATCGTCTACAGTTAGTTCGTTTAACTTCCTATAGTCGATAACAACTCGCCACTTTTGCTTACCAGAAGCATCGAGTTTCTTAGGGACGACCCATACGGGGGAGGACCAACGAGAAGAAGAGTTCCTGATTATGCCTTGATCAAGCATTTTGGCAATTTGAGTTTTCACTTCCTCCTTATGGACTTGAGGATATCTGTAAGATTTTGTGAAAACGGGCTTGGCATTATTGGTGTCAATTGAATGTTTTACTGCGTTGGTAAAAGACAAAACATCGCCTTCAAGATAGAAAATATCTTCGAATTCTAAACAGAGGTTCGTGATAAGTTCCCGCTCTTCGTCATTAAGGTGTTCTGTACGAATTTGTTCCCTAATAGTTAAGTTTCTGTCTAAGTTTATAGAGTCAGAGTAATCCTGTGTATTCAAATTTAAGAGAGGGTGTGTAAGGTCAAGGGGCTCTAAATGAAGATTGGAAAAGTTAACAGTTTTGGGCATGGCGTTCGCGTTTATTATTGAAGTTAGAAATTCTCCTTTTGAATTAACATGTACAACAGCGTTGGGAAGTCGTACTTTGTCAATTACTTGGGTCGGTAAAATTGCGTCGGTGTTTGAAAGTTCCCATTGTAGTTTGAAAATTTGTTCGGTACGTGCCTGGATAGTTATTAGATTGTTAAAAGTACAAGTTGGCATTTTAGTATTGGGAATGTCTGTCGGTTGTGTTTTAGACTGATTGTGATCGGGCACTTTATGCAAGGGAATAGTTTTGAAGTTCGTAATTAACTGTTTTGATTTTAAGTCAACAATACATTCGTAATGCTCAAGAAAATCAAGTCCTAATATTCCATCAAATTCAATATCTAGATTGTAGATAAAAACCTTATGGGGGTTACCTAAGGCAAATGGAATAAGGGTGGATTCTGAAATCGGGATTTTCTCGTGCGTAATACCTTGGATTGTCACTTTTTCGGGAAATCGTTAACGGAAATTTTTGACGGTATTTTCTTTAAAAATGGAGATACCAGCACCGGTATCAATGAGAAGTATGAACTTTCCAGAAGCGTCGTGAATGTAATATAAATTTTTGGAATTGACTGTTAAAAGAGGACTTAGAGAAATGCTTGTTCCGGGAACTTCGCATTTGGGTTGAAATCTTCCAGATTCAAATTCTGGATTTGGGTTTGGACTTCGGAAATGGTAGTTGTCGAATCGGGGGCTGATCTAGGCTCGGGAGAGCTAGAAAATCCTGGTATTCGTCGGTATTGAAAGGTTCAATGGGGGTATCGTCTGGTATTTCTTCGAAGTCGGGGCTTACATAATTTTGACTGATATCGTCCAAATAGTGTTGGTTATTATCAGTATAATAACCGTAATCGTTTTCAGGATGTTGAGAATATTCACCATTTTCATGGTGGTTAAAATGATGTGTCCTTTCTGGACGATAGTGAGGATAGGTCTGTATTACAGACGGTCGGAATTGATTCGGTTTAAAAGGGGGTTTGAAGACGCGAGATGTAAGACCGACATCTAGGATTTTCAAGAGAATCAGTACACAGAGGTTCCGAATCTAGAGCCGTTCCGTGTAATTGCTGTTCTCTCTCCACTCCTAGGACAGAATGTCACGATAAAATTTTCAGGTTACTTCACCTGTCAGAGATATTGAATACTCTCTTCGAGGTGTCATTCCTTTGTACGCAAGACAATATAGATTATATATAAATATAATCTATATTGTTTCTGGTTAGGGAACCTTCATCAGTTGCGCTTCCCACAATTGAATGTCCTCTCGAACACTTCTTTATGCATTTGATGCATTTCGTTAAATTTGAAGACGCGAGATGTAAGACCGACATCTAGGATTTTCAGCAATTACACGGAACGGCTCTAGATTCGGAACCTCTGTGTACTGATTCTCTTGAAAATCCTAGATGTCGGTCTTACATCTCGCGTCTTCAAATTTAACGAAATGCATCAAATGCATAAAGAAGTGTTCGAGAGGACATTCAATTGTGGGAAGCGCAACTGATGAAGGTTCCCTAACCAGAAACAATATAGATTATATTTATATATAATCTATATTGTCTTGCGTACAAAGGAATGACACCTCGAAGAGAGTATTCAATATCTCTGACAGGTGAAGTAACCTGAAAATTTTATCGTGACATTCTGTCCTAGGAGTGGAGAGAGAACAGCAATTACACGGAACGGCTCTAGATTCGGAACCTCTGTGTACTGATTCTCTTGAAAATCCTAGATGTCGGTCTTACATCTCGCGTCTTCAAATTTAACGAAATGCATCAAATGCATAAAGAAGTGTTCGAGAGGACATTCAATTGTGGGAAGCGCAACTGATGAAGGTTCCCTAACCAGAAACAATATAGATTATATTTATATATAATCTATATTGTCTTGCGTACAAAGGAATGACACCTCGAAGAGAGTATTAAAAGGGGGTCTTTGAAAATTCGTCGGTCGAAATAGTGGACCTTGATTGTTAGTGTTTGCGGGTGGATTTGGCCTCGAAGATTGATTTGGCCCTATAAAATTAGGTCTAAAATTTTGGTTGTAAGATTGAGGGTTGTTTTGCTGTCGCAACCGACAATCTACTGCAATGTGGCCTAATCTACCACAATTTAAACATTTCGGTGGTTGAACGGGTTTTCGGACCTGAAATGTGGGTTTAGGAGGAGCAGATTTGTGAATTTTTTGCTCTTCAAAATATGACAACTGAAGTTCTCGTCTGATTCGAGAGTGTGCCTCCAGAAGGTCTTTGGGATTGCTGGCACGAATTATTTGGCCTAGACGTGGTTCTAGTCCGGTAAGTAATGTATTTAGAACCATCGTATCCACAAGGGTAGTCTGAGCTTCTTTTTGCTCGTTACTTAGTCCAGACGCTTTCTGAATGCATGAGTGCATTTTCGCACTCAAAACCTGGAGTCTATTATAGAAGGTTAGAGGGGACTCGTTGGACAATTGTTTGAGACGTTGGAGATCGTGGATCAAAGAAGACAGATCCCGCGAGTCTCCGAATTGGAGTGTTAGAAGCTGCTTAATTTCTAAATAAGAAACGGGGTTTCTCGAGATGACTAACTGAGCCGCTTTGCCTCTAAGTTTATTTTTAATATCAATGACTAGCAGATATTTTTGCTCTGCAGTCGACATATTGTACGCACAATTACATGCGTGTATGAAGGTGGCCAAGGAAATCTGGTCGCCTTCAAATTCCGGTATAATGGAAAATATTTCCGATAACCGGTACTTTTCGGTTTCATCAGAAACTACATTGTTTGTTGCTTGTGCCATTTCGATGTGTTAGAATTAAAAGTATACCCAGGTTGAAAAATAATAGTAGAATGAAATAAACGAAGGATTGTAAAATGGGTTTCAATTAAAATATAGTGTAAAAATTATTAAGCAAATGTATGTAAATGGGGTATAAACGATATTTTGGATAATAGAACGGTAGATAAAAATGAAATAATAAAATAAATATATAAAAGTAAATCAAAATATATCAAATAAATATCAATTCAAATAAATCAAATAATATCTCAATTCAAATCAAGATAATCAAATAAATCAAATTATCAATCAAATAATGAAACTAAATCAAATATCAAATAATCAAATAAATCAATCAAATAAATTCTTTAAAACCTTAAACGTTAGACGATTCACTACTACTCACATCAACAGGAACATTGGAAGATCCGTGTTCTCCTTTTTATCGCAGTTGGGACTTCTTCCAGGTTCTTTGCTCCGTTGAGGGATAGGAATCCGCCGCTACCAGTTAGATGTAAGCTCGTGTTCTAGTAATGTTGACGGATCCTACTGACTGCGCCAATTTGTTATATCACACTTCTCAAGATTAACTAAAAAAAAAAGATTTTTATTAATAACAAACAAAATAATAACTTTTAAATACAAATGAAAAATAACGATATAAAGTGACAGAGTTACTGAGTAATAATGAATAACGAACAAGAGAGATTTTATAATATATAACCTAATGAGTGCTGACTCGGCACTGTCGACACGGCGATTCCCACGGATGCTCGGTGGTGCTGTAATCTGATACTCCACGTGTCGCTGACTCAGCTGGGAATGTTTTATTGTCGTTGCGATATAAGTTCATGCTAAGTTCATAGTATAAACTTATATAACATATATATATATATATATATATATATATATATATATATATATATATATATGTTTGCTTCACTCTCATCTAAGGGTGGATTCCATTTGGCTTCACTCAACTGCTCTTCTATGTTCTTTCAAATAAATTTTAATTAACTGCAAAAATGTTTAAAGATTCAAATATATACTTACTGTTTGCCTTCTCCTTCTGCTTGTCTCATATTCTCCCCATCTCTAATACTTTTATTTTCTATTGTTTATTATTCATTATTTAATTTGAAAAATCTTATTAACAAAAAAATTTGTTTCTTCTAATTAATTTCCTTTCTCATATAATTATTGAATTTTTTAATTTACATATTTTATTTCTTTCCTTTTTTTATTATAGATTTGTATGACTTAGTCATAATTCAATTTTAAGTTTATATAATAATCAACCAACCTTTTGTGAATACTTTGTTCTATTTATTGACTAAAATAAAATCATTTTTAATACACACCAAACATCAACATTAATTATCATGAAATTAAATTCTTATCTATTATCCCCTTCAGAAATTTCTCTGTAAATATTCTTATAACCCTACTTATTCATTAGGAAAATTAATCTACATACAAAATTATTTACTAATATCCAACACTTAGCAAAGTACAGTACATTTTTATTCACTAATCTTTGTCCTTTTCATTTGTTCTTTTTTGTCCTCTTCTTTCATATGTTTTACTCTTAGAGGTATTATACTGTAGAGTGAATTTGGTATGGGCGTTACTGAAAGTGGAAGTGTAATAACAATAGAAAGAGAAAGACAATATCAGGGTGCGCTTGCTCTACCCTAACAATAGTCGAAGTTGTAGGCGTCATCACTGATACTGCCCAATCAGGAACGACCCGCTTATTCTCTCTCTTTCTATTGCTATTACATGAATTTCGCTACTTCATGTGCTCTACAGTATAATACCTCTATGGTTTTACATCTTCTGGATATTTAGGATATTTAGTTATATTAACTTTACTTATAAAGTTCATTCTATCCATTTTTATTATTTCCCATTATACCATGACAAATTATTAAATTTCATAATTTTTGTCCTTCATAAACTTTTAAAGATAATTCCAATGTAATTCGAGCTTTACAATCGTTGACTTGACTTTACGTTCATGAAAGTATTTCGGAACACTACATCAATGACACAACTTAAAACTATTTTGACATTTCAAACTTCATAACCCCTTCAGATTTTGCGGTTATTTCAATGGAAATTGAACTTTGAAAACTCAAACAAAATGTAATCATCTTACAATCATCAGAGTCATTAGAGATATAAGAGAGCTTTAACCTTTAAATCATGTGTATTTATGCTTTCCCTGATAAAATTGATTAACAGGAGCGTTAACTCTAGCCCGCGCCCCTCATTTGCCTAAATATTCATTTGTTTTTTCGAAAATTGCTTTAGATCTTGTCCGTCTCACATTTTATTCATCCCACCGGTTTCTCCATATAAAAATATAATTTTGCTTTTCCCTATGTTGTTATATATTTTTAGATAGCTTGTGAATGTTCATTTAAATGCCTCCTTTTCAAATTAATCCCCTTTAAAAATTCCTTAAATAGCCTTGAATTTTCTTGATATGTTAAAAGTTATGATTTTTTTTTCAAATAAATACATTTTACTGCTATCTGAATATAGTTTCCTGTTCTTAATATATAAATATTGTTTTTCTATTTATTTTGTAAAATTCCTTTTAATTATTATTGCTTCATTATATTTTATATGTATTTCATTGAACTCTCGGGTCATCTCCATTTTTCCATTTTATGCTATTTTAACTTAAATTTAACTAGAATTTCTCTTTATTCTATAAGTTATTCTATAATAAATTATTCTTAGTTTACTGAATTTAGAATACTATGAATTTTCATGAATCATCGTGATTAGATTTTCATGCCCTCTTATCATATTTCCTAAACTAACTTATTTCACCGTTGTTTCATATATAAGTGTATTAATTATGTTTATTTTATTTTAGCCTGGATGATTATGCTTTCTTTAGGTTCCTTTACAACTTATATATGGATCTATTCTACTTATGTACAGATTTTACAAGATTTAATTTATTTAATAGGATATATAACTATGTAACTTTTGGAATATTTCATAAAAAATAATTGTGACTTCCATCACATCCTTCAAATTACTCAGGATAATATTCCATTCTTATGCAGTCTTAACTTGTTAGGTACGCTCATCAATATTCTCCCTCTAAGTCGTTATCCCGAAATCGGTAAAACTGCTGGAGCATAATAAAAATCCCATTGCAACTCTATGCGCTACGTGAAAATAGTTAAAATTTATCATATTTGTACGTGTCAAACCGACATGCCTCAATTTGGAATTGGAAAGTTTGATCTCCTTATGTACTGGACCTTTTCACGTGTTCACTTCACTAACAGTTGCTGGCTGAAGCTTTGATGTGAAATATCTAGTTTCAGTTGGTTATAGTTGGTATAACGTTATGCACTTTGATGACCAAGCACTCTTTGAAATATTAGACAATTTTCTCAAAAGGGGTTATTCTGTTTTAATCGTATAAGAGGATATTTCTTATGTTGAAATTATACACTCTATAGAATATGTGTAATGAGATAGTATAACGAGTCGGTTCTCAAAATTTTAAATGGACAGTGAGAACTCTTGCCAAAAAGACTTGCGATGAATTCTTGTCATGTTGATATTTAAACCATAATTACTATCTAAACAAATCAATTTTTTTTCCAAAAAAAATAATTAAAAAAGTTCAAAGATTTCACTCAGGAGCATTACCAGTTACATCCTGTGAAAAAAAAATAACAGACCACAGAATCTATATTTAAATAGGCAAAGATAAAACAATTCAGTACCTTTTTCTCCTTTGTCCCTCAATCTGTTTTGTGTATATTTGTTTTGTTTAGTAGCTATTGACCACCTTCAGTACAGAATGCTTATTTTTTTTAATAACATTACTTCATCCATTAAATAAAATCAAATACAAAATTCGTAATTTATGTCCACACTGTCAATTCCAAGCAGTGCCGCCAGATTGCGGAGAAAATGATGGACCTTATTAAACAAAAAACTAACAAATTTTGATTGGTTCCGAAAGTTATTTCACCTTATCACGCTTTTCAGATTTCCCGCATAAAAATTTATATTATATGATAATTACCATTTATTTGGTACTCGCGGGTTTGAAACTTTCATTTCTTTCTAAATATGGTTTCTCAACTAAAAGTAAAATTGTGTGGCGACTTATCAATAAGTATCCGATATTTTATTATTTTAACATTATGCTTTTAATTTATATTGTTTCTATTTTAAAGGCAAATAGTTTCATACAATTTAACTAAGATTACATATCTCATGATATGAATGCAGTTAGTAAGGTTTAAGATAAATAGTTAGATCTGACATCATGGCAATAATGCTAATGTTCACAGCCATCTTCGTTTTAGCGAATTTGATTATTTTGATTTCATGTTGACATATCATAACATTGTTAGCTGTTATAATAATGTACCTTTTCAATTCAATGTGAAAATTATCAATTTTTTATTTGAAAAAATTAATTTCAATACAGTTACAAAATTTGTCAGCACAAAAAGGTATTATTTAACATATATTAACAGCAGGTGTACTGTATTTCTTTAAATTTTTGATATAATACAGAAATAGTCATCTCTAAGTTTGGGTATTAAATTGAAATTATTGCAATTGTTTATGTATATGTAAGTACTTATGTATCATAATTATTTATACTGTACCTTCATAAATACTTATGAGTTGGTTTCTTACATTTTCTTCTTAGAAGTTGAAATCGTAATTGTGAAATATATGACCAACCGTACAGCATTTTGGAAAAACTAAAGTTTAAAAATAATACATTTAATATGAATTTATTATTTGTTATACCATTCTTGCAAAATACTGCCCCTTAATATAGGGTGAATGACTATTACCAAAAATGAACCTACTGACATTTTAAATATTTTATTAAAAATCTATATACTCGTATAAATGCTCAAATGCAGAAGAGATCGGTACCATTTCTTTCTCTTTGTGAACCTATTTTCGTGATTTTTAACTTCAAGTTTAGTGTTATTAATAAAACAATTGGATCAAACGGGCAAAATTTTCTGTTAATAACAGTTATTTCCTTATCTATTCCATTATAGCTGAACTAGCGCCATTGAACTTTCCACCGCTAGAGGAAAAAAATATTTTATTTATTTTAAAATAATTTCGGTTGAAATCTGCCTTCGAATTGAATACAGAAAAAAAGTTCGAATTTGGAAGAATTGAATTTTTGTTGACACAAGGAAAATACGCAAATGCGAGTTAAAAATGGCATTTTCGAAAATTGCTTCACAGATATTAAGGAACATGTGATTAAAGTTAAAGAAAAATAACTTTGTTATTAGAGACGCAATTTTACAAACAAGGACTGAATAAGTACGCGATAAATATTGTCGTATTTTGCACCATTATTTTACAATTCAGTTCTCTCCGAGAAATCAGAAAGTCTTTAGTATAGCGCCTAAATTTATCCATATTAGGAAGATACATCAAAACTAGGTTTTACATGGTATGTAAATATAATTACTTAACTGGATGCCGTTTTCAATTGTAATCAACTTTTTTAGAAACAAATTTGGATATTTCCAAAAAATATATTTAATTTAATTTTTAATTCACTAATTTTTTTTGTCAATCTTCGTACAGAGTTGAAAAATATGACGTGTGATTATTTTATTTTATATCTATAACGATCTATAAAGAAAACTTTTTTCCTAATGTTTGTAATAAAATTTATAAATATTTCCTTCCTTCCTGCTTAGGGTTTAAAAGTATGCTTAATATAATAATAGAAAAAATTTAATTGCTTAAAAATATAATGATCCAGATTATATATTATGCAAATTCTAGCAGTTTCAGGGAAACATAGCTAACAGTAACCCCAAATCAGGAGTAGTATTGTGTGTTACTCCGTTTCTGTGTTTCCTAATTTGTTGTCGAAAATGAGATGTTTGTTCTGAAATTTCTACAACTTTGCAATTCGAACTATAACTTGTATTACTAATAAAGACATTTGTTGTTTGTAAGAAAACGTCACACTTTTAGTGTCAGTAATAGTCACGTCACAACCGAAATGTTGATGAACAAAAACTCTTAGTCGTTGAAGGTAGGCTGGAGTAGTAATCACAATTGTTTCCGCTAAAGCTGGTTTCGTTCACTCATTCACCCATTTGGGTTAGTGACTGCCCTATTTGTTGAGAATTATAGACTCGGGCTTGTCGCAGAACTTTTAAGATTCTTACCTGCCAGTTGCCCTTCCGGTGTCTTCATGTCCAGCAGCCATTTGAGGGCGGCATGATCTGTCCGGATTAAGAAATGACGACCATAGAGGTATTTGTGTAAATGGTCTACAGCCCTTATTATTGCAAGGAGTTCTTTTCTGGTGACGCAATAATTTCTTTCCGGTCTCGAAAATCCACCGCTGTAGTACTCGATCACCCTCTCTTCACTATCTTGCACCTGGTGGCAAATCCCTCAAGAAATCGCTTGTAGTAGGAACAGAGGCCCAAGAAGCTTCGAAGCTCATGCTTGTCTCTTGGGACTGGCCAATCTCGGATGGCTTCTATCTTGTCTTCGTTGGTGCGGATTCCTGACTCAGAAACGACGTGGCCCAAACACTCTACTTCTTTTTGGAACATGGAAAAATTCTTCGGGTAGAGTCTCAGGTTGGCATTATTAATTCTGGAGAATACTTCATCCAGGTTCTTCAGATGGTCGCCGAATGTCTGACCCATGACTAGAATGTCGTCGTGGTATAATACGCACGTCCTCCATGTTAAACCGCTCAGTACATACTCCATTAGCCTCTCAAATGTAGCGGGTGCATTACATAACCAAAAAAGGGCATGACCGTGAACTGAAACAGCTCTTTACTGGTGGAGAACGCTGTCTTCTCTCTGTCGTTTGAGTGTAGATCAACCTGCCAAAATCCACTTTTTAGGTCTAGTGTGGTCAGAGTGTCAACAATTCGGGGTAGTGGATAGCTGTCTTTCTTCGTGACGTCATTCATCTTTCTGTAAGCCACGCAAAATCGGGTGGTCCCATCCTTCTTTTTAACAAGCACGACGGGAGCGGCCCATGGGCTGATGGATCTCAATAACTCCATTTTGTAACATGGAATCGATGTTTTCCTCGACTGCCTGTTGTTGCCCCAATAGTAGTCGTCTAGCTGGTATTCTGATGGGTTGAGCCTTTCCGGCATCTATTCGATGCTGGATGATGTTGGTGCGATCGGTGGTTCCATCTTGACTGCTAAAAATTTGCCAATGCTTTGTAATAAATTGCTTGGCTTTCTTCTGGTTCTCTGGTGTCAGGTGTATCAAGTGGTCAGCAAACTGTTGTAGGAACTCTTTACTGGGCCCTGTCTCCTTCACCGACGTCTGGTACTCTAACTTCGCAATTGATGATGGTGTCTACTGGCTCTAAACAAGCTATCTCTTGACATTCTGATGTCGTTGTTGGACAAATTCAGGACTCTGATTGGTATATCTCGTCCTGTTTTAACTATAGCCCGTCCAACTAAGTAGTCATGAGCTGAGTGTACGGGCTCCACCATTCCAACGCTTCTCCCAGGATTGCCGTCTAGCTGCCCATGAATAAGCTGTTCCGTTTGACTGGGAATTCTGGCTGGAGATTTTGCAACAATTTTTATGGAGGTCGATGAACTGTTAACGGCCCGTGTCAATACAAATTCCTGATTTAGGAATAGAAGAACATCATATCTCGGGTCGATCATAAATCCATGCTGGCTGATTTGGTCCATACCCAGTATAAAATCGTCCACAATATTCGCTACCAGGACCCTATGCCAGATCATGTTGTCCCGTATCTGTAGTACGACATCTGCCTCACACTGTACTGACATGGACTAGCCGCTGAGTGTTCTGAGCTGGATGTTACTGTTAATTGGCCGGATTTCTGATGATTTCAAAACCCTGGACGTGGCAATGGACACAGCGGAGCCGGTGTCGATGGTGATGGTAATTGCTAGGACAGTGATGGTGCACCTGATGACGAGGCTGCTGCTGTCTCGGCAAAATCCCCGGATGGATAACGTTTTTGGGGGCTGGTGGAGGGTCAGTCTGCATTCGCCCCCTTATGCTGACTGGCTGACGGTTCCTGGACATGTGGCTGTTCTGTTGGTTACCCCTGGTCGGTGATCATTCGGGTAGCCTCACTCGACAACCACGTTGAAAGTTCCCTGCCCTTCCACAACGGTAACATACTTATCTCAGTTCTCTGTGACTGTTTTAACTGTTTGTTCATACCAGCCAACAGTGCTTGAAATGGTGACTCTGGCTCTTCCTGGTTGAAGGAATCTGCTTGGACCCTCGGCTTGGACATGTTCATGACGGCCTCTACTTCCAAAGTCCGAAGTAAAGCATCATTACTCTTCTTGACGCCACTTAGTCTTAAATTTGTTTGTACTTCCACATCTCTGATGCCGCTTATGAAACTTGTCTTTCGTTTCCTCTGGTAGGTCTGGGTAGGACAAGTGTACTAACCGTCTAATCTCTGCTTTGAATTCTTGGAGGTTTTCACCGGATTTTTGCGTTTTCCCACTAAGTTGGACTTGATATACCTGGCTCAAGAATTTATTGTCGTATCTCTTGTCCAGAATGGCGACGATCTTGTCGAAATTGCTTTGTTCATCGACTGGAATGCTTTGGAGGAGTTCTAGGGCCGGACCTCTTATCGAGATTACCGGTGATGTGGATTTTTCTTGGTTATCCCATCCATTAGCTGTAGCCACGGTTTCTAATTGCCGTTTATACATGGGCCAGGATGAGCGGGCATCAAATGTGGGTGGTTTGCTAACGGAACCTTTGGTACTTATGGTGTTCTGGTATTTTACTCGCTGTAAGTCCTGTTGCATTTTTTTGATATCTGTTTCTTCCTTGTTTTGGATGACACTGATTTTATCTTGTACTTCACTTACTTGACTTTGTACCGTGTTTTTAAAGAAACTGATTTCAAATTTCACCTGGTTCTGGATGGAATCGATGTGATCTACTTTGATTTAAAGAGTCTCCACATTACTTTTTAGAATTTTTATGTCGTCGTTTATTTCTTTTATGTCGTATTCAACTATTTGCATTCCTTTATTAACTGTTTCATTATCTTGCGATACTATTTGCATTAGTTGTTCAAATTGCAGTTGTCTTTTTTCTTCCGTTTTGCATTGTTTTTGTTCAGATATTTTAAAATCATTTTGTCCCTGTTCATCCAAATTCGAGAATAATCCCTCAATTAAATTTTCTTGGTCACGTTTCATCGTAGTGACAAGATTTTCTAATTCTATTTTACGTTTTTTATCAAAAGATTTTACTAACCTTTGTTGAATTTCTTCTAGATGTTGTTTTTTCTTCTTGTCACGTTTTTCTAGAATCTGTCCTACTTTTTCGTCTAGTCCCCCGGTAACATGCTTGACTATGTTTTTGGTAGTTTCGTCCGTGTTTTCCATATATCAAATTACGATTTTCACTTCACTTAATCCCACTTCTGACACCAAATTGTTATATAGTCCGTGGGTTCAATTAAAATTTAAAAAAAAACTAATATTCACTACCACTTTCTAGAACTTTTATTTACATCAAATATATACATCAGCTGATTCGAATATCACACAATAACAATTCTACATAAGCTCTTCGTCGCACTAACTAACTGCCGCGATTATGGGTCGCTCCTTTATAAAACCTGCATCGAAAACTGTCGAATAATCAATCATCAATTCTACAGTTGGCGAGCCACTTCGAGAACAATTTTCGTTTCGTTACAATAGTAATGTGGATTCATAAATTTAAAACTATTCTTAAAATATGCATTCCTACCTCACTAATGCTACACTGATTTAAAATTGGGATATATTCACTTGTTTACTGCCCAGAAAGGACTTCCAAAGTCAGTATTTTACTACAGAGATGAAAATAAAATAAATCACTAAAATGTAGTAACGATATCGAGTGATTTTAAACAGGATACACCTACGTTTTATTATATACAAAAATTATTAAATTAGTGTCTTTTAGATAAAGAAATTACCGGTAAAAGCATAATATATTCTAGAGCCTTGCACTTTTGAAGAATATATTTATCTTTTTAAGTCTATATCACTATAAAGAAGCTGAAATTTATTTCCATGCTACGTCACATGGGAGAGCCCTGCTATTGTCTTAGTGGGAATCGTAAAAGTTTAGTGTAACCTGCATGCCAACAATTGTCACTGAATAGGTCAATCACTACCCCAGAAATCAGGCTTTAAAGAAACGATTTTACATTACTGCAACAGGGAAGACATTTAACGACAAAAAAAGAGTTTTTCTACAACAACATGTTAGTTATGCCGTGACTACTCCTAATACCAAAAAATATAACCAAAATCAAAATAACACATTCTTTTCGATTACATAATGTTTAATTTTGACCAGTTTAACTTTGGGCCATTATATTTCTTATAGTATTAAATTTACATACTAGACTTTACTTTACTTTATGTTGACGTTGCCGCGTCGTAGATATGTGAATGAGTTGATTGATTCTGGTTTCCAGCTAGGAATTTTAAAATTCAAATTTGTAATAACTGCTAAGAACAATTCAATTTTCTCAAAAATCACCCCTTGGGGAAGATCGGGCAAATATGGGCAGATAATTTCCCCTGGCTATTATTTTATAAAAATTAAATAATATGTGTATTGTTTTCTTCCAAGACACTTCAAATTTAGTGCAGTATTACCTGTTTATAGACATTTATGGATTACAAAGGGCTCAAGCAGTGTAGGAATTTTTAAAAAATTGGACTTTTGTAATCCTGCACTTTGACTTAATGCAAGAGGCATATTGGTGCCTACTTAAGTAATAAAGAGAACTATTAACAACTTAATAAAAATAAGTTTTAAAATGTTTCTTAACTCTAAGCATATAAAAAAACAACCTTTTATAAATAAATTCTCACAACATATCGAAACATTGTGTAAATTAAAGCACAAATAAATAAGTAATTATTGATTTCGCCAATACTTTGGTTAGTGAGAGTCTAACAAAAATATTAAATTTATCTCAGACTCAGTCGGCTACTATTGCAGATTGTATTCTGTTAAATCTATATAAAAAGTAAAAAACTATGACGTTCGTGGAGTACCTTTGAAGTAAGTTGGAGGTAACTACTGAAATTACACAACTTGCAACGTCTTCCATAACAGGAAATACAAAGTCCCAAGATGATGGTTTCTTTCTCACTAGATTGTATATTCAGTTGAACTATAATCTGATAGCACTTTAGCTACAACAAGTTTAACAGACCTTTTGCCCATTCATTGAGACAAATTTGGGAAACATTTGGGCGTAATTGTGACACACAATATTTTAATCGTAGTCTCGGAGCCTATTTTGAAGATGCCGCGTCATAATTACACTTTGATTACACTTTGTAAACAGTATTGACAATTAATACCGAAATTCCTATTACAGTAATTGCCTGGAAACATCTGTTACAAAACTATAACTTTAAAAAGAACTAAACACCTATAAAACTACTACCTGCAAGATTTCATAACGGTCTATTGTCCTGGCTTTCACAATTTGAGACGGTGTTTGAAAATATATTCGTGCTTATTTGAGTTATTTTCAAGTCACAAGTTCATTAGGTACATTCTAATGATTTAAATTGTGTGCTTTCAGAGCCATTAACTTCAGTAAAGCTATCAACTGAAATATTCTCATTAAATACCAACTAATCTAATAAGTTGTCGTACATTTTGCAGATCGTATATTTCCTTATTTCAATCAGAACAACGACTAGGTTAATTATAAGTGTTCTCAAAGATGAAAGGGGAGATTTAAGGTGAGTGCGTTATCTATAATTTCTCAAAGCATATTAATTAGCTTGCAATCATGTAGTTGTCTTCTAGTCTTCTAGGCAACTGAAATATTAGATTATTTTAGGCAGAATCATTTTCAGCACATGTTTTGAAGTAAATTTCCTATTTCCTCTAACTGCCCCAGGAATACAATGACATATAACATACTTCAGATATTCGCATTAAACTACTCCCCAATTACCAACAGTTAAGGAAATAAAAGTTAAACCAGGAATCACTCGTTTAATGTTAAGCAAAACAGTACAATGAGGCTACTGAATACTATCGACATCTCTATAATATATTATATGAAGACAGTGCGAATATTGTAAGTTTGTATGTAGCTACAGGATAATATCCGGAACCACTTTACATATTGGAAAAATATTTGAATAGTACATTCCAAAAACTATATGATATCTACAGTGAGTCTTTCATCCAACTGTCCTATTGGAAGTTTATAAAGTAAGCATTATTTAATAATACTGAAATTTTGATGAGTAGAACTGTTTTATTAGATTTTTTAGACAAAGTATATTCAACGATGTAGCACTTACGGTCTAACCAAAGTGACGTTATATTTCTTATTTTAAATTGAATCGAAAATTGCTGTTATTCCAAACGTTTCGGGGTCTAGGTCAGATTCCGTTGTCAATGGTTAAGAAGTTATGAATAAAAAAGGCACAATTCTATAATGTAAAATCAAATTGTTTGACAATATATATATATATATATATATATATATATATATATATATATATTATTTGACTTCTGATATATATATATATATAATTTCGAAAAATATTGTGTTAATTGAGTATTTTGCAACATTTTTGTTTAATGTAAATGTAGATTTACAATATTCGCACTAAAATTCAATCAAATTTTAAAAATTATCGTCTTTTAGTGATATTTTGCCAATTATTGACTACCAAAGCTACTTTAAAATTGTCAACATGTACAGCGTATTCTCAGAAATTTATTGATTAGTCCAGTAGTCCTGAATACCATTGAGATGACGACTTGCCTTATGGTGCTTTTGTGTTGGAGCTGCGACAAGTGCGTCGATACTAGCAAAGCGAAGAAAATTTCAAACCTTTTTGCGACAGATCTGTTTATATTGGAGCAGCGCTACGAATCGTTCTTCATTCTCGACCAACGATAACAGCGGCGATAATCGACAAACGTATTTTCTTCAGTCGAGTATGGATACTTTAATACGTGAAATTCTTGTCAGATCCCCATTGTGGAATCAGAAACACAAAAATCACAATGGAGTTGTTTAAGTACTTTTTAGGAAATAACACAATTCACAAAAATTGCTGTATGTTCCAAAAGTTTCGAGTTCTAGGTCAGACCCCGTTGTCAATGGTTAGGAAACTATGAATAACAAAGGCACAATTCTAAAGTGTAAAGTTAAAATGTTTGACAATATCTATTATTTGACTTCCGACTTATTAATAATAATACCAGAGAATGAGTTTAACAGAATTATAAGTTACAACAGTGAATTCAAGTCTCAAAAACAAACACATTTACGTAAATCTAGTAATGTCAGAAGTCAAATAATAGATATTGTCAAACATTTTAATTTTACATTTTAGAAATGTGCTTTTTTTATTCATAGTTTCTTAACCATTGACAACGGGGTCTGACCTAGATCCCGAAACGTTTGGAATACGCAGCAGTTTTCGTGACTTGTGGTGTTATTTCCCAAAAAGTACTTAAACATTGAAAAATATGCCACGAATATCATTCAGAAAACATAGTTGTTGCTTTAAAATTAGTGCAGCCAATGACCATTTTATCAAAGCAGTACCGATTGTCCTAAAAATTTGGATTTGACTAGTCCTTACCCTCTGCTTCAAAGTTGACCCTGTGCCGGGAGTTGCTTTCTTCCCGCGGGCGATGCTACCTCTTCTCAGGGCTGAAAAATATTATATGAAAAAAAGTCCGGGAATGATTAAATTAACTAATTTTGTTCCATAAAGTTTAAGTTAATCGCAAGTGAAATTATCGATATTTCAACCAAAAAAAACATGTTTTCATAAATGCAGTTTTAGAAAAAAATCATTTGGATCAGTAATTTAGCCTATAAAAAAAAACAAAAAAAAGTTGGATTTGTGGTTTCTGTAGAAACAATACTAAAGGAGTTATAGCTTGTTGAAATTTTGTTTTTATTTGTCAAAATAAATATTGAAAGTTTTATCCTGAAATAACTGAAATATACTTTTTTGGGGAAAGTTTATAGATAATTTTTTAGTGCTTAAAAATCCTTTGATTTGTTTTTTATAAAGGTCTCTAGCATGAAAATTAAACGAGTTATGACATAAATAAGGTTGGTTTTCAAATTACCCCCCTAACTACCACCCCAGTTGAAATTAATTGCTATCACTTCTCAAATCACTTGACTTACTTATTTCAAATAGGCTCAGAAAGTTTGACTACTAGAAAAAATTAAGCAGTTTAAAAAAGTTTTATAAACTTTTCCCGAAAAATGCATTGTTTTTCAGTTATTTCATGATAAACCTTTCAATTTTTGTTTTGACAATTAAAGATAAAATTTCAACAAGCTGTAACTCCGTTTGTATTTTTGTATTTGTTCTACAGAAACTATAACTCAAAAATTTCTTTTTTTTTTTATGAGCTACATTTTTGATTCAAAAGATTTTTTTTAAAACATGTTTTTTTATTGAAAAGTCGAAAAGTATCGACATTCAGAAAAAACTTTATGGAACAAAACATGCATAAAATTAGTTCATTTATTCATTCCCGTACTTTTTTTATATAATATTTTTCACCCCGGAGAAGGGGTAACTCCGTTTGTATTTGTTCTACAGAAACTATAACTCAAAAATTTCTTTTTGTTTTTTTATGAGCTACATTTTTGTTTCAAAAGATTTTTTTTTAAAACATGTTTTTTTATTGAAAAGTCGAAAAGTATCGACATTCAGAAAAAACTTTATGGAACAAAACATGCATAAAATTAGTTCATTTTTTCATTCCCGTACTTTTTTTATATAATATTTTTCACCCGGAGAAGGGGTCGCATGACTATTCTTATCAAGCATTCAAAGTTAAATACAACCTAAGTAATACTACGAAACAAAAAATATGCAAAATTAGCCATCCCACTTCAATACAAAAAAACCTAAAACAACTATACGACATCTTTTTAAATAATTCATTTCCTTCTCGATTAATTAATAAAATTCTAAATATCATAAATTACCGCGAGAGAGAGAACTTCCCATTATAAGTAATACATCCATAAACAGTCTGATAATAACATTAATTTTCATTATTTTTCTATGCCATATATTATTAATATATCATCAAAAATTAGTAAAGTTTTACAGAATCTTAGATCAAAATTGTCTATAAATCAATCAAAACTGTTAATTTTTTATATGGTAAAACAAAAGACTCCGTTCCCAATGAATTCAGGTCCAATGTTATATACAAATTAGATTGTAAAGATTGTAACGCAACTTATATCCGGCAAGCTTTAAAATTTAAAAAGTTGATTAATTTCCCACAAAAGTGCCATCAGATTGGGAAAAGAAAGCTGTGCCATTGCTTCACATTGAATTCAACATTCTCACATCGCATATTTTAATAACGCAGTTGTTCTGTTATGTGAGCAGAACTCATTCAAAATTTGAATAAAATATATTCTAATCTTTTTGAAATTGACAAAAAATTGTCCCGTATAAATTAGATTTATTTATGCAATAATACCAACATTTTGATATGTTAATTTTAAATGTCTAATATTTTATCAATGTCATATCATATCACTTATACATTTTCATATATTTAATCTTTTCATATATCTATTCTAATATATTCTATTCTATTCTTCAATACTAGCAAAGAGTGAAGTTCTACCAATACTGACATTGCATATTAGAAGTTAAAACATTGTTTAAAGTGAGCAATTCCGAGGAAGATATTTTGTTATCTTCTAGTGTTACTAAATATTATATTCTTCATATATATATATATATATATATATATATATATATATATATATATATATATATATAATAAGAATTATTGATCTTATCACTTATCACAGCCCCAACCTAAATGCACCCTTATACCTTCACTCTAAACTGTTTTTCGTGGACATGCCATTTGATAGTTTTATAGTCCGTTCAACTATTTTGCTAAATAGGTAATTCTAAAACGGACGCATTTTTGTAAGTATCTTTATTAAAAATATATTAATTTCCGCAAAAACGACATATTAGCTTAAAAATATTCTTTAACTTCATTATATTCCATGTGAAGTGCCTCCTTCGTTTCTGGCACATAATTAAGACAATAGCCGAGCTCATCATTGTGGGTTGGCTTCATACGAGGAGAAAATCCAAACAGCTAAAAGAGTCAAATTAGCATATTAAAATGGATGCGACTCTTACTGAAATATTAAATGCATGCAAATTCTGTATGATATAATTATACTCGAAATAAATGGTCACTCTGGAGACATTTTAGATGGTCTCCATTTATATGCAAATTACTTTGAAATCGTATACCTCAACGTCGAAAGCTTAAGTGACAAAATTGAGGGATTAGTTTTCGATTCGCTAGTGTGACAAGGTTGTCTGAATATTATTATTAGGTTGGAACTATGGTTCAGTAATTTTGCCTGAAAGGGTTAACTTATGAACATGTAGATTTATCTACAAATATAGTGAGTACATCTAACTTCAAATTTATTAATAAAATAAAATAAATTAATTGTAGTTTTTGGAAAATCGTTTTATCTATTCAATTCTACATTTTTGCTTTCGATTTAGCATACTAATTTGTGTGTTCGAAAAGAGTTTGTGGTTGATTTTCTTCGGATTTATATAATAAATTTCAGAGTTAAAGTCATGTTTATTATATTATTGTGTCGGGAATTCATCAGATATTTCGTTGAATCCGACTGTATTTTTAAATAAATCCAAGAACCTGAAAAGTAAATAAAAACATTATATTGACAAATTAAATATTTTTAGTAAGTATACCTATACTTCAACTGAACATGCCTGTCGAAATAGAAAATCAAAGTTTTTAAAATATTCCAGATTTAAAACTTACTTGCTGCAGAAGTTAGTTTTATTGTCGACTAAATCGAAAAAACCAATCAATTATTAATGAAGGATATTCAAATAGATCACATGGCTCACTACCCTGGAATTTTTCAATTCAGTTATAGAAAAACTGAAATTAGGTAATTAAAACAAACTATTGGCAGTTTTATATACACTTTAACAAAACATTTCCTCTGGAGAGAAAATTAATAAAATTTTCCATCCATTAAGAGTTGTTTTCTTCATTATGTACCATAAGTTTGTTAATAATAATATAAAAACAGAAATGCGAGGGAACCGAAAGAAATTGACAGGTTAAAAGTTAATGAAGGTTTATATTATACGCAAGAGATTTCAAAATAGCGTCCAATCTCCTCTTAGATAGTTTTAGTACATTCATAGCATATCAAGTTATTAACCGTAAAATATTATGCAATTTACAAAGAAATTATTTGTGTAGTTTCAACATTATTAGAAATTCTTAAATACTCCTATCTATAGAGCAAAATACTGATGTTAAAGATTTATTATTTTTGTTACATACCTGTGCATATAGTTAAATATTTTCCAATTTAGTCAAACTTGAGATGTTAATATTTCTCCTTAACTCTGGTGTTCAGTGATCCCTTTGATTCGCAAATATAGAGATTGCCACATTCACACGGTATGCTGTGTATACAGTTATTTGGTAGGTATTGCAGGAATATAGAATAGATTTTGAAACATTTGGAATTCCTGCAATATACGTTTCTATTGTGGTGTTATTGCCCAAAAAACATAAAAGTAATCAAGAATAAGCCACAAACAACGTTTAGAAGACAACTGCAGGAGTATTCGGCTTTGTTGTTGTGATGATGCTCCTCAAGGTGCTACTGCTCTTGAAAATCAGTTTTATTCCATATCTGAGTCCAATACGTCATAGTATTTTCGTCAAGCATTTAGTGTATGGTAATACTATAATTTTTGTCGTGGTTTCGTCTTCCTGCCAAACTGATTTATCGAGTTCTCGAAACGCCTTGTTGGTGATGGTTCCGGATATCCATTCGTCAGAAGGTCTTCGATAAGTTTCACTTGTTCATTTTTGAGGGTCTTTGGTGTGCTGCAGATTTGTTTGGCTCTATGAATTAGTGTTTTGATAATAGATTCAATGCTATTACAATGTAGGGAGATCAATCATTTCAAGGGGATATAACTCCAAGGAAACTTCGGGAAGCGAATTATATTGTCTACCAGTTTCAGACTAACACGTGATTATTACTTTTATTTTCTTTCTGATTATTCTGTTACAGAATTGGAAATTTGAATCTACGTCCAGTTATCGAAATCTTATATGTAGATTTATTCACGAGGTCTAAATTATCAAATTGAGGATTTACAGGAAATGCTTGCAATGTAGGGTAAAAAAGGCAAATTCGAAAGTCTTCACACCGAAAGCAATGACTTAAAATTGCATCAGTATCTAGCATGAAATTATTAACAGTTGCAACAAAATTTCAAAGTGTTATGGTCATGAAATATTATGGTTTAGCACTGGCATGCCCGAGTCGTTGGACTAAAAAAGCTCTTTTTTGCTTTTTTGTTGCCAAGTTTATCGCTGTATGTCACACAAAAATGTTAAGTATTGTAACAAAAATAGTATATTTTATATTCTTGAAAAATAGCGCTCAATATTAACATATTGATGCTTCCAACTGCGTGAACGAAGAACTTTTTTTAGTGAATAATATCCTTATTTTTAGGTTATGATGTCATTAAAACAAAAAATAAAAGTGTTATTATCACAAACCCTGTGAGTTGGAAATTTACATGTTAATATTGTGCGCAGGTACAAAACTGCCGCTTTCACACAGTGTGGTATGGATCTTTGTGGCATACTCATCAAAAGAAAGCCCCTTAAACCAATTTGGAGAGCATTATAGTTATTAGGTAATAAGTTCCCTAGAGTTTATTTTGTGAAATGGGCTAGAACTAAAGCCTGAAATACGAGTCGAATGATTCGAACAAGATTTTTAGACATGTTGGTTGACCGATCAAACAACAATTTCACTACCAGCATTTATAGGATACCAACGCATACTAATAGATATTTGAATTTTTATTCAAATCATTATTTAAATGTAAAAAAGGAGTCATTAAATCCTTATATGATAGAGCCAAAGCAGTTTCAGCAAAACAAAGAAAATTTTTGAGAAAGAGTTTGTTTAATAAAGGAAGTTTTAGAACAAAACGAACACCCAAGAAATTTCATATACAAAACAATTTACCAAATCGAGAAAAAACAAAGAAACCAACAAACGATACAAACAATACACAATACTTCCAATTCAAATAACAATATACAAACTGATATTAACTCTACAATTATAAACATTATTCCTTATGTTTCGGGCCTCTCCGAAAAAATTAAACGTATTGGCAATAAATACCAAGTAAAAACGATTTTTAAAACAAATAATACTTTAAGATCAAATTTGACAAAAACAAAACAGGAAAACGGTACTCAAAGTTCCAAAAATTGTGTCTACAGTGTACCTTGTGCCTGCGGAAAAACATATACCGGTGAAACATCAAGACCTCTCCAAATTAGAACAAAAGAGCACCAATACAACGTCTCAAGAAGACATATAGACAGATCAAGATTGGCAAATCATCTACTCACAGATAATGGTACACACAAAATGGACTGGAATAAGACAAAAATACTACTTAATGAAGAACATACCAAAAAAAGAAAAATCAAAGAAAGTGTCTGCATGTTGTTGAATAATGCAGAAATTGGGACTCCCTCTCTAGAGATACCGGTTGCATGGCAACGGCTCGTGACGAATGAACATCAAAAAGGAAACTTCAAAGTCAATTAATCAGTCAATTGACATTGCCAAAAAAAGTCAAGCGGCGAATATAGTGCAAAACATTCAAACAAACATTGTTCGACAACGATTCCTGATAAGAAATCGAAACGTTACAAAAAAACAGATAAGTACAACACCAAATACATCCCAACATATTATACTAGAATACTATTTGACAAATCTGTAGACCTACTTTCGGACAGTTGATCCTGCGGGAGAGTTTTTTCTATAAGAGGGCAACTAGTGTTCCGGGCAGTTTCCACAAACTGTCCTTAGATACTACACCTTGATATTCAAGTACTTAACTTAGGTATCTGTATTTTTCAGAAGCCATTGCGAGGAGAGAAAATCCCAGATGAACATTCAAAATAATCATTTACCCCCTCAATCATTTAGAAACTACTTAAGATATTAAAGATAACGGTTGCGTAAATTGGTAAATAAAAACAATTCTGTTAAAAAATTCTATAAGTTATTAACTAAATTTCTTTGGAAGTAAGTATTTAAATAAAATTGACTATTTGCATTTGAAATTACTATAACTATTAAACACAAAGGCAGTCATTGTAAAAACATGTTTTCATATTTGCTCTTCACCAATTTCTTTTTAAGGGATAATAAAAACTTAATATTTTGAACCATTACTAAAGTAAAGTTCATTTTTAAATTTCAATACATAATAATTCTGTAAATAATGCAGTCATAAATAATATTAATAGCTTTCACGAACTTGAAGTAAGTATAGAAAATAGTTTAACTTTTACCAAAAAACAAAGTTTGTTCCGAAATTCAAAATAACTAGAGTGCAAGTAGATATAATTTAGTTTAAGCTAGCCAACAAGCAATACAGAAAATACACTGATAACTTAATTAAAGGCAAGTGCAGTTAAATCATTCATTGCCATAAAAATATTTGAAAATAAAAATTTCAAAATATCTTACAATTTATGTAATTCGCAATAATAAAATAAAATTTTATATCATAAAAATATACATAAGTATTGTCCTCTTTTCCTCAAGTACGAAATTCTTCTTACGACTAGCGCTAGTAGTCCGGTAGATACAAAAGAACATCAACAAAGGTTTATGCAAAAAACAACGTTCCAAGAGCAAAACTAAAATTCGCAAATTATAAGGATGATAACATGACAACAATAAAACGTTCGCGTGCTTATCGTACTTTAAAAATTTCAAGAATAAAAATATATAAGCAGGGTTTAGTTTTTATCCAGTACTTCCAAACTGGAAAAAAATTAAGGTAAGTAACTTTAATTATGTTAAATCAGGATTTCACCAACATTTTCAGTGAGTGATATTGGTTTAATATTTTTTTACTTGGCCCTAGTCGTGTGGTACATTGAAATTTTGCCTGTATTTGCAAAATGAGGTGGCAGCAAGCTAATACAGAACATTTATGTTTTTGACCGTGCTGATTACGAATCTGCAATTAGATTTTTCCACAAACAAGCAATATGGTAGAAATCTTCATACCCCCCCCCCAAAAAAAAGGGTTTTCTGCATTTTATTCAAAACTACAATAAGTTAAAAAAAAACAACCACGTCATCGTATTCCTCGTAACATTTTACATCGAAATCCTGTAGTAGATTTCAGATAATGTTTAAGTATTTCTGTAATTATTAACATTTTACTTTATTTTACGATATTGAGAATGCACGTGATGAATTCGTATACACTCAAATATATCAATGGAATGTTACTTTACGAATATACAGAACATTCTCTCTAACTTTATTTTATTAAACGTATTGGTAAGTTTTTTTTTAAATGAATTCGTATACAATTAAACATGCTTTAAATGTTTAATAATCACGTGATACGTGTATCACGAACAGTTTCAGATAATTTATATTATAGGAAACAAAAATATACAAAACAACAAAGAGTACAAAATTTCATACCCTCTAAACAAAATGAAATAAAATTGTGAAATTTTAACCAGCAAAAACTAAGACCTTATACTAGACTCAGATATAGCCTGCGAAGTTTCCACAAGAAACTACAGAATGCTTCAAATTGTCGTTTGTGTATAGGTAAGGTGATCAATGTGATCAATGTTTTAATGATGAAAACGATGACGAAAACATTTAAGACAAACCTGCAACGTAAATTAACAAAAAATTCAAAAATATCCTTCATATCTTGAATTTTCCGGTAAATGCTGCAGCTAGAGTCTTCTTCTTCTCAACCTGCAGTCATCTTCTCCTGGGTATAGGTCTCTCCTATCTTGTTTCATGTCTCTCTGGATTTTGTAGCACGAGTATTTAACCACCAGCTACCTACCACTACGCTAATGTCGTCGACGTGATTTTATGGACGTTATACAATTAGTATAGTTTATCTAGTAGGCATCGTTCCATCTCTAACAAGTTTGATTTCCCTAAATCTCCTAATGTTTCCCATCGTTTCAGGAACCCTGTATATTATGAAGTATATACAAATATTTTGAAATATAAACAATATAAATACGTAAAATTGTTATTTAATTGATACAATCATTTGGATTTAATTTCACTAATCTGCACATGTCTATTTTATCGAATTCAACTACACTCACTGAAAATTGTGTTCAACGTGTTCAAGTTTCGCAAAAATAACAAAAGTAATAAATGCTGCAATAAAAACAGAGGAGTGTGCTGTTTTTCAAGAATATCCTGAAAACAATTTATATAGTCCTAGTTCCGGGAACACTACCTCCAAGACTTTTAATTGTAAATTAGAGAATTATAGGGGAAAATTGGGTTTTAAAACTGGTGATCTAAATTCTGCGCGCTAAGTGATTCGCTCATGAAAACTCAGAGTTAAAATCTCTCCCACTTACTTCAATGTAAGTCAATCTTTAAAATTTTCTGTAAAACTACTAAATAACGATCCACAATCCAGGGATACCCCACATTCGTTATTGCAGTACAAGCGATCTATTAATCCTGAATTTATTCCAAATTAGAACTAATTCCGATTGAATATTGTAAGTCAGTAATGTGAACTCGTATGGACGAAGCTTATTAATTTATCGGAGTGTATGCGCGCCCATTGCCTGTATTCCGAATATGCCAAACTAAATTAAAAATTAAAGAATGTTTGTTCACTTTGTATAAGTTACTAGACGTTTTCGAGTTAAAATTTTACGAGGAATACTATGACGAAGTTGTTTTTTTTTTTAAATTTATTGTGATTTTTGAGTAAAATGCAAAAAACTCTTTTTTGGGGGAGTTTTATGGAGATTTCTCCCTTATTGCACGATTGCGGCAAAAAGTAATTGCAGATTCGTAATGAGCACTGTCAAACACATAAATGTTCTGTATTCGTTTGCTGCCACCTCGTTTTGCAGATTCAGACAAAATTTCAATGGACCAGTGTTCAAAAAGTTGATCTCTATGTCAGACCTCGTTGTCAGTGGTAGTAAACAAACTAAACTAAAACAAGAGTACAATTGCAAAATTTAAAATTAAAATGTTTGACAATACTATGTGACGTATGATATAACTAAGAGAATTTAATTTGATAGTACACTGAAAATTTTAAATATGATATATAATAAATTTCCTTTGGAAGAAAAATTTGAAATAATTTCTTCAAAATTTCATATGGAGCTCCTAGGTGCGAATTTGTTACAAGACAGTGCTTTTACCAAAAAATGTGATGAAAGAATTCTGTTGATACAGTGATCTCATTAAAATCATTGGTGAAAACGTATGCAAAACTTTATAAACCATCCGGGTATTGGGTTGTTCAGAAGAACATGAGAATTAGTGAATTCTTACTTAATTATCGACAACGGAACGACTGAATACTTCGGAGGTGATATCGATACAATCATTTTTATTTGACTAAATTAAAACAGACTCTATTAGTTTTCGTTTCCTGTTGTGTCATTTTTTATGTTATACAGTTGAATTTTGAAATTGTGTTTTACGACCAAGGTCCCATGCAAATTCACAAAATTTGGAAATTGTCCTTTTGTAATGTAATTTGTATGTTCATTTATTCGAACATTTAGCGGTCCAGAGGTTTCTTCAATATATAACTTATTATATATACAAGGGATTTTATGCAATTTTTTGTATGTTAAACTGTGTGCGTTTTGCTTTTGGTTTCCACATAATTGATTTTGGTTTGATTCTTGTTTCAAATGGACATTTTATTTTGAATATGTTAACAACTCTTTTTAGTTTTTCTGAACTTTCCTTCATATATGGTATTGTCATTGTAGTAATGTGATTATCTTGGCAGTCAGTGTTGCTTGGTGGATTTTGGTGTAGATTGTACGCGATAGTTTGGTTTCCATTTTATTTAACTCTTTATTATTGGGAGATTTGATTATAACTTTTTTACTGAATTTGAATAGAGTTAAAGTTGAGATACCAATTTCAAATGTCTATTGAGTTTTTCTAAAAAAGTCAATTTGTTATCCTGTTTAAGATCTAATGTAAACTGTATAGTTTATTCTTTCTTGTTTATGTCGATTAGTATTATTTGTTCCACAAATTTTTGTATAAAAATGTTGTTAGAGGCAGACTCTCTTCTTTAGTTAACTCGTTCTGCCCTAGATCTCAATTACGCAAATTATAGTTCACAAAACTATAATGTTTTGTTAGTAAAGTAGTTACTTAAAAATATATCTTTTTATTTGTTTATTAATTATAAATAATTGAGTTATATCACTTAAATATCACTTTACTAAATGAAGAAGTTTTATGGTTCTACCTAACGCAAGTGCTGTCTCTCGTGAGTACATTTGCTACACTATCTGTAGAAATTACCCTTATTCTTCCTATAATTGAATTGATTAATAAAATTACTCTAATAAGACTAATCTTTATTATAAATTTCTTTATATTAATCTTAATTATTGGCCTTTATCATTCTCTGGAAAAGATTTCATTGTTCATCTACTCTTATTGTTAACATCCTGAACATGATCCATATAAAAAATTGATTTTTTCAATAGAATGAAGAGCATTATGTATATGAAATAATAATTGAAATTCTATGTCTGCAAAAGGGTACATACACTTCTTAGTAAGGACCTGCCTTCTATCACGGGCGCTTGCTTTAGAAAATGTATCTGAAACTTTTCAAATTATTTCTCCAGAGCTGCACATAACTGGAGCAACTCCCTTGTGGCGAAAGCACGATTAATTTCAATCTCTATAGAGGAGCAGTGAAATAATGTTATTAATTTTATGTTCTACAGGTAAATATATCTCTGCTAAATTCAAATATAGGTATTACAAAATCTCAATAGTTGTATTAAACCAAACACAATCTGTTGATTTTCAACAATATATTTATGGAAATTGACCAACTCTTTAACAAGTAATGACTACTTCAAAATATAATGCTAAACAAAAGCGAGATGTTTTTACCTATTACAAAGTAACGTAAGGATTTTAAGGAGATTTTGTCAAAGATTTGATACTAAAGTAGGTGCAAAGAACAATTTATATTTCTGCCCATTTCAACATTTTGTATAAACGCTCCTTGATTAGATGATTATTTTCTTATGCTGCGTTATAATAAATTTTTAGACTTTTAGCTTTAATTTAACATTTATTCTGTAGCAAAAATCAAGAGTGATCTTTAAACCGAATTAAACTGAATGCTGAACAAGAAGTGGTCGAAACGATTAGCAAATAAATGATATTTTTCAATTTAAAATGTAAACAAGAATCAATAATAACGTTATGTAATATGGAATTTGAACTAAAATTAATAAAATTATCAACTTTTTGACAGTAGTCACAACAAAATTTTAACTCTAAAGTGGTTAATTAACAAATGACACATACAAATTTATAGAGTTTTTAACGATTCCAAGATCGAAAGGAGTCCACAACAGATAAAGTATACACAATATTAAATAAAACAATTAGTACAACACAATTAACATCCCAGGATGCCGCCAATGTTTATAAATTGCCCTACTGCACTTTATCTACACTGCAAATTACAAACAATTTCTGTTACTTACTGTATAATTTATTTTATTGGCAATACTTCACGAATTAAAGTTTGTTAATTACTAGAATCTATTCCACACATCGGATTTTGTAATCTTCAAATTGACAAGCCAAACTTTATATAAATGATTACTGTAACGGAAAAAATATAAGGGCTTACCCCCTATATGTACGAAATTTCCCACATATGAAGCCAAGGCATGATCGGCATTAGCAGAACAATGGCTAAGGCGGCTGCAGAGATTCATACATTCTTGAAAATTATATTATAGATTTTTGGACATAAAATTCAAAAGCAATTCGCTTATACCATCACGTCAGTAAAGGTTTATAGATAATGATTGCTAAGATTTATACAGTAAACTCGTAGAAGTAAACTATTTGATTAATAAAAATCCGCAAAAATGCGAATTTATTTTGCTTGTTGCTTAAATAATGAAAAGTAATGAAGGAATAGTAAAACTATCTCCAGGAAAGTTATATAGAATTAGAAATCTATATATAAATAGGCCAAGACAAAACGGTTAGGTACCATTTTCTACTCTGTCCCTCAACCGATTTATTTGATTTTTGTTTTGTTTAGTGGCTATTGACGACCTTTAGGGCAGAATGCTAAAATATATTTATAATATCGATTCATTCATTAAATAAAATCAAATAAAAAATAATAATTTACGTCCACAGTGCCGATATATTGCGTGGAGAGAAAATCGTAAAACGGATTGACTCGAATGAGAAATACAAACTAAATTAAACGAAAAACTAACAAATTTTGTTTGGTTCGGAAAGTTATTCTACATTATCATGCTATTGAGAACTCACCCACACAAATTTATATTATATGATAATGACAATTTATTGGGTACTCGCAAGTTTTTCTAAATATAGTTTGTCAACTAAAATCAGAAATTTATATTGAGTGGCAGCTGAACAATGTTTTTCCCATAATATTTTATTATTTTAACATTATACTAATAATTTATATTTTTTCTATTTTAAAGGCTAATAGTTTCATACAATTTAACTAAGATTACAAAGCCGATAATATAAATACAAATAGTGAAATTGAAGATAAATAGTTAGATCTGACATCATGGCAATGGTTCTAATTTCTCAACCAGTTCACGGCCAACCATAGATTGAATTTTGACATTTCTTAACAACAATGTTAACCGCTAGGTTAAGTTACCTTCTCAATGCAATCAGAAAATTATCAACGTATAATTTTCAAAATTTCAATTTCAATGAAATTATCAACAAATAAAGGTATTATTTAACATAAATTAACAGGTGGTGCATTGTATTTCTTAAATGTTTTGATATAATCCCCCGATGAAAACATTTACGTAAGTAAACTAACTATTGAGAGACTATAAAGCTAACTGATATATTTGATTTCAGATTCTCTCAAGTTGAATATGTTTTTTATTTTATGCCATGTGCAAATGAAAATTGAATAAGTATTAGTAATATATTGCTGTTTTATTCGATATAAGGTAATCTTTTAAATTAATTTTAACATGCCGTCTAAAATACTAGCAGTCAGTCATAAAATGTTAAATGTTCTTTTAACGAGATGTAATATGCTGCAAATATATTTTGACTTATTTATCTAACAATATAATACATATAATGTTTTGTTTATTTAATTATTACTAATTACTTATTATACGTATTTCTCGCAAACTGCACTATGACTGTTTAAATTTCATTTCGGGGTTTTGGCGTCTAGCAATCGATTGCTCGGGAAAAATCGTTATACCGAGAAAGAACGAAATTGTGACAATAATTATGAAAGCTGGGTTTTGAAATTACAAGAGTTTCAATACAGGATGATTTGGTAACATACTTGAGGTTGAAACTGCCCTTGAAAAAAAATTCTACAAATTAATGTATAGAATCTTATAAGAATTTTATCTCTATTTAATATTTTTTAAAGCAAAAATTACTACTTAGGCGATTTTTGGATGGGTAAAAAGTTATGTGTTCTCATGTTCTAAATTGATTTAGATATAAGGCGTTGTATATTATAATTACACAGGGCGATTCCAGATATGTTAGAAATCATTTTTTTCGCGTGTGGCACCCAAGCAGTTGCATATATAGGGTGTTTTAAATATAGAGTAGAGTGCAATTATAACTAATTAAATAATTATATAGAGAAGCCCATTAGCTGTTGAATTTATAGGGTTCTTGAAATAGAGGGCGCAATAGCATTACAGTTATACAGAGTGGTGCAAAAAATATTATACAGGGATTCATATACAGGGTGGCGGAAATGGAAATGCAACATTTCGTAACCCATAAGCAGTAGTATATATAGGGTAGATGAAATATAGGAATTATAGATATACAGGATGATTATAAAAAATGTTAGAAAAGGAATGATTTATATGAGTTCCATATATATGATGATTGAAATATAGATCGGAGTAGAAGTATAGTTACAGAAGATAGTTAAAAACTTGATAAACAAAAAGAGTAAATACGGTCGCTTATAGCCAGTCGCATATACAGAATGGTTTACCGGGTGGTTCAAAAATGTTAAAAAATATTATGCGTGGTCCATGAGCAGTTGCATATACAGGGTGGTGGAAATATATAATGAGATGGAATTATTATAATGAGTACTTATATATAAATGTTAGAGAATTGAGTGGTTAGAAAAAATAATTATCTAGGGTAGCTCATTAGCGGTTGAATTGTTGTCATATTAAATTAAGAATTACTAATTTGAACACAAATAAAGTTCTATTAATTATATCTGAAAAATAACTTGAATTTCGTTCCTTAATTGTAGAAGCGAGATGTAAGACCGACACAGAGGTTCCGAATCTGGATCCGTTCCGTGTAATTGCTGTTCTCCCTTAAGTCCTAATATAGAATGTCACGATAAAATTTTCAGGGTACTTCACCTTCCAGAGATATTGACACAATTGGTAGAATTTCGACCACTGGGTAACAGCTAGTCCTTCTTAACGAGTGTTTGTACATCCTGATTGGAGAAAAACTGCTCAAAATTGGATTTTTTTAAAAAATTTTAACTTTCGGGTAATTAATCCTGGAATATTATTAATTGCCAAAGTTTATGATATTAAGTTTATATAGGCTCACGATAGATAATATTGAATAAGTACTTTTTGAACAATTCGAATTTAAATTATTTAGAGAGCAATTTTGCACATCCCCCCGTATTAACGAGAAGAGTCCGACATGGATATACTAAAGATATTTTGAAAGTTCATAAATTCCACTTCAATTTGACTATCTTGATTTTTTGTTATAATGCCGAGAAATTGGTTTAAAATAATTATTAACAGTCAGCATTCCATTAGTTTTTTAAGTAAATTTTTAGCTGTCTCCAATTTACTGATATTAATAATTTACTTTTTCCAGTGATTAAGCCAACTCTCAAAAGCAACAATTATACATTTTAAGGCACTTTGACAAAAATCCAAGATATACGAAGTGAACTGGATTTAATACGCATTCAAAATATATTTTGCAAATCGCTATCAATCTTTCATGGTTAATACGATACGTACTGCAAAATATGTATATAGATTATTTAAACTTCAATTCTGCAAGATCTACTTAACGTACAATATCGACCTTTAGCCTTATTAATTTCAACGTTATATGGTATCACTAGGTGACAGATTAAGGTTCCAGCTGTTATAACAACCAAGTTATGAATTTTTTAAATCACTCACTTTACATGGGTTTTTCAGCTTTTCTTAATGAAAATAGCTCTGATCAAAATCTATAAACACTCATTTTGAAGATTTTCGGATTCTCTACAATTTTTCTATTGACGGCATTATGAACAGATCAATACTTTTTACCCCGTAAGCAACCCATAAGTTAAAAAAGGAAAATACTCTGTGAGTTTGCTGTTAATATTATGTCAGTTATGACTTATAAACTATTATTTACGTGATGTCTTATGCTATGCGGTTTGCTGTTGAATTGTATGTCATTTAAAAAACTCTATTGACTGGTGTAACTGCTTGGAACGACCACACGCGGTCTAAGTACACTTGATGCCCAGTATAGAGGACTGTAGATAACAGTAAGTACTGAAGTGTTGTGATCCTTGAATTTTTTTCTTTTATTTTCGAATATTTCATAAGCTATTCAATTATTTTACTGTCCCTTTTTCTGTATTGTCAATATGTTGTAATTTCATATCTACTGCTTTTGCATCTTAGCGATAAATTTACCTCTCTTGGTATCAACATGAAAGTGCAGCTTAAATTAATCGATAGAAACTGCTTTTCATTTTCAGCAATTTCAGGAGGTGTCAACTGTTAGTTTGAAGCCACAGAGCAAATAGTCAATTTTACTTAAAAATCCTAATAATTTCAACAACTTTACTGATTTTGCAATAAGAACATATTCTTATGGATAAAAAAAATGAATAAACTGATTGTGCAAGAAACATGGGGCAGGTGTCATTTGAGAAAATTAATTTCATCTTGTTTGAAATATTGAATATTTGGATATTTTTCTGAAGGCTTTTTATAAATTATCAAGATAAATTTAAGTGTCACCTAATAGCTGTTAGAAATTTCAAAAGTCTATCTCATTTTGTTCAAATTTGATATATTTTGTGTTCTATTGTATTGTTTTACAATTTAAATTATTTCAGAAAGACTTCGGAGTGCACATACAAATTGGTTATGATGTTTTGAGCGTTATACAATTTCATTCTAAATATCATTCTATTTAGACTAACTTTTTATTTATTTTAACTAAGTTAGAGCAATCTTCTGGTATGACCTGTTTCCAGTCAAACCAGCTTTAAATAAAAACGTTGATCTTTGATTTAGGATAATAACAAATAACATTAATTTATTTTTGGTAAATGAATTTATATTGATTTTGTTATGTGATAACTAAGGATTGTTGATATAATTTTCATTTTGCGGTAAACAAGGAAATATTGTATTACAACAAATATCATAAAACCCTTATTATAATTAAATATACCCAATTTTACTTAGATATCCATTAAAATAATTTTGGCATTTTAACTTTCACAATTGAGAACAGGCTTTATAAATTTTTTCAATACGTTCGTACTATAGCGCAAACAGGCTTTTTTAAAGGCTCGAGATATATTTTTACATTATGAAAGGGTTATAAAGATGCAGTAAGCAATTGGAGTTCATTCAAATTTAAATGACTTGCTTGGCAAACTACATTCAACCACAGGAAACTCGAGAAAATCATTATATTTCATTTCTACAATTTCAGCATTACAATTTTAAAAAACTTTTGTAGAGCTGTTTAGCTAACTAACGGGTATAAAAATATCTCTGAAATATTATTGTTGTCGATATTAGTGACAATATCTATTAATTGTTGTATTATGGCTTGTTTCTTGAGAAAGTTATTATTTATTATCTTTAATTTGATTCCTGCCAAAATAGAGCCTTGACTTCAAGATTGTGTATTTTTCAATTATATTCTTATATTATATTCTTTGTTCTTTGTCAAAGTATTTCAATTTAAAATAAACAGGTATTACTCAAGCATTATCCCCCGCATTTGCTGCTCCATTACTCTTTTTGACACTCTCAGTTTATTCATTAGTTAGTCTCTGTTTTTGCCAGCCATCGAAGTGGGATGTTAGTTTTAAAAATACTCTATATGTGAGAGGTATTAATGTATTTTTTTAATATAATAATATTTGTTTAGTAAATAACAACGAAACGCTGTATTGTTACCCCATGATATTAACCTATCAAACTGTGGCTCACAATAGACATCACTTAGTTTTAGTAAAGACACATGGTTGATATAGCAATTCACAACAACAATAATAATATGAATATTACACTAATTGAAAAATAACTAAATACATAAAATTGGAATTTCTAACAAAGAACAAGGGGATTCTTTTATGACAAGCACGAACCGTCAGAAAATTCCCCATCCACAATAATTACCATGGGCGTGATAACCCTTCAAGAGCTCCCACAGCGTTGTCCATTCGATATCTAGTCTATTTAGGGTTTGGTGAATATTTATTTTCCAAAATTTGTATTATAATAAAACAAGAAATTATAGATTTTAGCCGTAAATATCATGCACGTGTATGATACAAAGTATCATATTTCGCTGACCAGTTTCCTGCTTCATTATGTAAACGTGGGAACGCATCGACTTGACCGTTCTTTTGATTAGTCAGCTTTCTTAATGTTATAAATTAGAGCGACGCGGTCCCACTGTCGTCATTTATCATTAGTATACTTGTTCCATTTAGTTAGTTCATTTTAATTTTCAATTTAATGTTTTATTTAAAGTTTTAATTTTTTGTATTTCAATAAATAATTTTTTTTAAAAACTCAAAGTGATTTACAAGATATAAAATTGGCTCAGTCAGTAGGATTGTCCAACACAGCTAGAACACTTGTACACTCACTAGTTATGTCGATTTCCAAATCCTTGTGGACAAGAACTTCCAGACCGAGAAAACAACTGTAGCAGCTAAAACCCGGAACACGCAACCTTACAGCTAACCAGTCCTCCGCTTCTCCAGAACAGTCTCATGCCAGAAGTATTAACGTATGTACTATTACAATCATCACGTTATTGATTTTTATTATTTTATTGATTTATTCGATACGAGTTTTATGTACCTTGAACATACAGTTCTATCATTTAATATTCACCCACATTCATCTCTATTATTTTAAAAGAATTCTTGAAACACATACTTAAACACATAGAGGCCTTCTGTGCTTTTGTGTTCGATATTATTTTAACTGTTTCTAATGCTGCAAATATACCTCATTTACTTTGCATTGCATTTACCTTTTACCTTCATTTTACTACGTTTATATTGACCGGAATATTAGTTGCTGTAACAAATTTACCTATAAACATACCCATACACTGATTTTTCCTTTTAATATTTAATTTGATATATTTGGTTATATAAACTAGTTCACAATATTTCTAAATATGGTTGAAACACGCCAAGGTACGGTAGAACCTTACAAACTTGCGGAAATTTTCGCTATCATCCCTGAATACGGCGGCAATCCAATTTTCTTAAATACTTTCATCAGCTCCTGTTCGACAGCACAAAATATGGCTGTCGCAAATCAAATAACTCTTTTAGTTTTGCACATTAAAAACAAGCTAAGAGGCCGTGCAGCCGAGCTTGTTAATTCAAGAAATGCGTCGACTTGGGATGAAATAAAAACACTGGTAGGAAACCATTTCGGTGACTCACGCGACTTGTCCGCTTTAATTCACGATTTACAAAGAATGCGACAACTACCAACTGCATATCCACTTAATTTCTCAGCGAGACTACAGAATCTAATAACCAAAGAAAAAGACGCGCAAATTTGTCTTATAGATTCCATGGCTCTAAATAGTCTTTTGACCGGACTTGAACCAAAAATAGGCCAAATTATTCGCGCTAGTAACCCTCCCGATATAATTACCGCGGTTTCCCGAATAAAAAGAGAACTCCAACTTTGTCACTTGGAAAATCAAAAATTCTCAAATGTACGGAACCCTCAACAACATCAACCACAAAGACGACCACCTCCTCAAACTTTTGTAAAACAGTGTTCGTTTAGCAAACGCACCGGACATTTGTATAACGAATGTCTAACACGACAACAACAACCAAACCAACAACCACACCAAAACTTTAACAATAACAACCAGCAACAATTTAGACCGAATCCTTCTTATCAATCGGCTAATCAAACTAGGCCCAATATTGATCCCAATAGGTGGTATCCCGCACAACAAAACCGACCTTCTGCCAGTGGGCAATATCAATGTCCTAATCAATCTCGACCAACTCCCAATTTTTACAGAAACCAACAACAAAAAACACACCACTTCAACCAAGATGAGTTCTACAACCCTTTGAACAATTTCACAAACGATGACCCTTATACAAATTCATTCTAACAAAACGATTGTTCTTATTCAGACTACCAAAATACAGATTTCGAATACTCTCAAAATGACTATCCTGAAACTTTTGAAAGCAATTACCCTGAATTCCCTTCTGAGTTACTCGAAGACCGACGACAAAATTTTCAAGAAGTACTTACAGTGGACAAACCACCCGATACACAGATCTGCAATCTTCAAAACCAGTTCGAAACAATGAGTTCCGGAACAAGCTTTCCTATAAGCCCCTCACTTTCGGTAAATTCTAAAAACCTTTTCTACATCAACGACGCCACTAATACGTATAAACTGTTAATAGACACAGGTGCCGGTTTATCAATTTTTAAACCAAACACTTGTAAACAATTTCGGGACCGACACCCAGAAAACGTTGTGATACAAGGTATCACTAATCAAAAAATCCTGATTAACGAATCGACCTTAGTCCCATTTAATCTTAACGATCCACACAAAGTTTACATCTGTAACTTAGACATCGAATTCGATGGTCTACTAGGTTCTGACTTTTTAGAACATTACAATTATGTGATTGACTTTAACAAAAAACTTCTTATAACCAACTTCAAAACTATTCCGCTTATGAAGGTAACAGACGAAACAATATCGTCTAACAGGCAATCTCTAACAATTAACCCAACAATTTCAAACACGATTACTATTGAACCGCGAACAGAACCGATTTGCAAACTCAAATGTGACTTACGTAACACGGAAGCTATACTAACCACTACCGTCCTAGAAAACGTGAGACTTCCGAACGCTTTAGTCCAAGTTAACGACAAAGGCGACTTTTTGACATCCATTTTAAACGCTAACGCCTTCCCAAAAACTGTAAATTTCGACACGATCAAATTAGAACCCATTTAAAATTACTCTGTAAATCACTGTGAAGAAATTTCGTTTGCAACTAATCCTAACTTCGACAGACAAACGGAGATTAACAATCAACTCCGACTCGAACACCTTAACAAGGAAGAGGCCGAACTAATACAACAACTTTGTCTTGACTTTTCCGACATTTTCTACTTAGAAGGTGACCATCTTAGTTTCACGAATGAAATTAAACATTTCATCGACACAAAAAATGCCATACCCATGTACACTAAATCGTACCGCTATCCCCAAATTCACAAAGAGGAAGTCCGTAACCAAGTTTCGAAAATGTTAGAACAGGGCATCATTCGTCCCTCAAACTCTCCCTGGTCTTCCCCTGTATGGGTTGTCCCGAAAAAACTCGACGCCTCCGGGAAACAGATATGGCGCGTAGTAGTGGACTATAGAAAACTTAACGAACTGATAATAAACGACAAATATCCGTTACCCAACATATCCGATCTGTTAGACCAACTTGGCAAATGCCAGTATTTTATTTACCACCCTAGATCTAGCTTGTGGTTTCCACCAGATCGAAATAGAGTCCAAGGACATTCAAAAAACCGCTTTCACTGTAGAGAACGGTCATTTTGAATTTGTTCGCATGTCTTTCGGGTTGAAAAATGGCCCTTCAACATTCCCAAAGGGTGATGGACAATATTCTGATAGGAATCCAGAACGAAAGATGTTTGGTGTACATGGACGATATAATCGTTTATTCGCCCACCATTCACGAACACTTAGCAAGACTAACTGACATTTTTAAAAGACTTGTGAAGGCAAACCTCAAAATACAGCCTGACAAATGCGAGTTTCTCCGCAAGGAGGTCGCTTATTTGGGACACTTAATAACGAAAGACGGTGTAAAACCCAACCCGTCGAAAGTCGACTGTATCTTAAACTTTCCTCAACCGCAGAACCCCAAAGATATTAAGTCATTTTTGGGACTTGCTGGTTATTATTGGAGGTTTATTCCAAACTTCGCGAGAATATTGAAAACCCTAACTAAACTTTTACAAAAGGATCAACCGTTTAACTCAAACGTGCTTTAACTTCGACACCAATACTGATCTATCCGAACTTCGAGGAACCATTCATACTAACCACTGACGCCAGTGCCTTTGCAATCGGCGCTGTACTATCCCTAGGGCCAATAGGTAAAGATTTACCCATTGGATATGCTTCCAGGACACTTTGTCAAGCCGAGACAAGGTATTCGACTATTGAGAGAGAACTGTTGGCTATTGTTTGGGCAGTGAAGCACTGGAGATCGATAATCTATGGCCGAAAGTTCCAACTTCTTACCGATCACCGCCCGTTGACGTGGCTGTTCTCGATAAAAGACCCCGGAAGTCGATTAGCCCGATGGAGACTTAAACTCGAATAATATGACTACGAGATCATTTACAAATCGGGTAAAATTAACAAAAACGCCGACGCTTTATCACGCATTAAAATCAACCACCTTTATGAATGCGTATTATTCCATGTTAAAACTAAACTAACACCCCACAAAATCTTACCCCTAAATGATGAAGACGATGACAATACCTCCGAACCTGAACAAAACGAAGTAACTACCGAAACGATATCCCAGGAATTCAAAATTTTTGTTGAACGTTACAAAACTCTTTCCTTAATTGACTATAGTAAAATCGAATTTTCTAATTGCCAACTTCTAGACAAGGCAAATAAAAATATTCTAATCTTTCCCTAATCATCCAACCGTCAGGAATTCCATCACGACATATTCGAAGACATTTTCGAAGACGTCGCTGATTTTGAAACATTTAAGATCAACGTATTCGCTAGCAAAACTGTTAGCAGGAGACAATACTTCATAGTCCCGCTTCCATCCCGCTTCCAAAGGATCCCGAAATCGTAAATGAAGTCCTTTTCGCATCTATTTTCAAAAAACAAGACGTTCTCTCCCCCTCGAAAACATATTGTGTAGAAAACAACCTCGATCTTCCAATTCTGGAAATGCTTTCCTTTATTTTCTTTGAAAAGGATATTAAGTGAAAAATTTGCCAAAACATCACAAAAACTCCTAAAAAAGACGAAATACCAATAATACTCGAGCAATATCATAACCATACGCCGTGTCAAAGAGAAGTTTAACTGGCCGGGATTTACTAAAGACATTGAGAACTTTATAAAGAACTGCGTAATCTGTCAACAAACCAAAGCTTGTCGAAAAAACTGAGATAATCCCCTCGTCATAACTGAAACACCTAAAAACCCTTTGAAAGAATTAACATCGACATCTTAGAAATTCCTAATAGAAATCACATTTTGACGATAAGAGACGGACTGACTAAATTCTCACAGCCAAATCTGTCGTTAGTACTATTATGTTGTACTTTCAACATTTCGGTACACCATTACGTATCCACTGCGACTATGGCAGAGAATTTGACAATGCCATACTAAAAGATCTATGCAAACTTTATGACATCAAACTTACCTACTCTAGCGTGGGACACCCGCAAACAAACGGCTTTGTGGAACGATTTCATTCTACTCTACTAGAACTGATTCGCATTCACAAAGCTGAAAATCCCGACAGACACCCCTTACACGTACTTCCGTATGCTATTATTGTCTATAACAATTCAACCAATAAGACCCATTGGCTTCACCCCGTTTGAACTCGTTTTCGGACATACCTCCAGCAGACCCCCAGAGACTCTTTATAATCAAAAAGAATTAATTAGCAAATATGTACGAGACATAAATAACCGAATTTCTTACTATTACAAAATTGCAAGTGAAAAGACTAACTTACAGAAACAAAAAGCGAAAGAAAGATTTGACAAACACGTTTCGAAAAACCCTCGTGATTACAAAATCGGTGACAAGGTATACGCTAAAGAGTCACAGATAAAAGACAAACTCCAGAACAAATTTAATGGCCCATTCCAAATTAATGAGATCCACAATAACTCTGCTACACTTCTAAACCTAAGAACTAACCAGCGAACGAAAGTGCACTTTGACAGAATGAAACCATATTCTTAAAACTAACTTTCTTTTCAGGTTTCTTCTGCTGCTCGTATCAGCAGTTTCACAGTACGACGTCAAACCGATTAACAACACTCTCGTTATCTACTACCATGACGAAAGTCGAATAATTGTATCAAACTATAAATGGACTCTATTAGTTCACCGCAACTCGACAACCCTTAATCAACTATTTGAAAATAATAACAGAATCCTCAATACTTTAGAACGAACTGTCGATCCTATGCCTGGCTTCAAATTACACAATACAGGTGCATTTCGTGTGGACGTCCAAACACACATTAGCCTTTTAACACAAATCTCCGACTCCATCAAAACAAAATTTTCAGAAGTATTTCTAGTCACTATAAGACCCAAACGCGGATTAATAGACGGTGCTGGAACCATCTTTAAAGCAATAACAGGTAACCTAGACGCATCCGATGGCGAATTCTATACTAGCAGCATAAACAGACTTAACCAAGGACAACTACAAGTCGAAAATCTTTTAAAGAATCAAATGAGCGTTACAACCACTATTATAAAAAACTTTATAATGAAACTATTCAAAAACTTCAAATAGACGAGAAAATCTTTAACGAAGACATTAACGAAATCAACCTCACGATACATGAACTAAATGACCGGATAGCCACTATTCAATCCAAACAATCATTTCTTGAAATTTGTGAAAAACTAATGGCTAGTTATTCGTTTCTTAAAGATAACCTTAACGATATTTTAAATGCAATAACTTTTGCTCGTTTGAAAATTATTCACTCATCTATTATTTCACCGGATCATTTGATTGCCGCATTACAGGAGATTTCTCAAAACCTTGTTAAAAATAATTTACCGTTACCAGTCAGATTTTCAAGTGTTGCACAGTATTTAGAAGTAATTGAACTACAAGCTTTTCAAACTCACTCAGATCTAGTATTCATTTTAAAAATCCCTCTAGTAGAGCGACAGCTTTATACAGCTTACCATTTATACCCTATTCCGATTTTAGATGATAGAACTGGTTTTCATCACATCCTTTCTTTTACTCGAAAATATGTAGCGCGAAATGATGATTCTCTTATGTACATACCGATCAAGGACTTGAGTGCGTGCAAACAGCTGACTCCACTGTGCTCCGATTTATACGCGTATCCCATAGACTCAAATGCACCCTGTGAGGCGCAGCTCCTGAAAAACATTCGTAGTGTCCCCGAAACTTGTAAAAGTGCCATCGTTTTCACTGAAGGGTACAATGTTCAAAAACTTGAAACAAATGCGTGGATTGTAATCATATCGGAACCCTTACATGTAACCGTTAATTATCCAGGAATTGACGCTAAAACTTTAGTGCTAACGAACAATTCTATCATTCGGTTACAAACGGAATGTAGTGCTTTTTTGGGATTACGAAAATCCAAGCTGAACCACAACAATTCGTGAACATTTCGGACAATTCTCATCCAGTTTTAATTCCATTCAATTGTTGCAATTCTCATCCTGAGAAACTTGCAATTCCGGACCTTAAGCCCCTGAAGCTGGACGACTTAAACATGGAAGAACTATCCATAGCCAACCACAAGCTGGACCAGTATTCAAGGGATCTCGACGATCTCATCAACCAACCCTTTGTTAATAAAAACATTTCCTGGTTCACGTATGCAACAATAATTATCATTGTAACAATTGTTGTTGTATACAGCTCATTGAAAATCATAAGGCACGTTAAAAGACCTCCAAAAAACGACAACTCCAATCCAGAGAGTCTGAGTACTCTGACAAAACCGTTCTCCAGGCTGATACCAAAACTGAGGCCCCAAATCGAAGAGGAACCTGAACATCCAGACTTATAGAAGTGAGAAACTTTTTGATACATTTCTATTCTTATTTGACTTTTGTGTTTTGTATATTTTTCGTATTTTATGTAACCTATTTAAACTTAATCATGATGTTCACCTAAATTTTATTTTATTTCCATATTTGTATTGTTTTTGCTAATTTAGCTAGCGTCCAGTAAATTCCAAAAGTTGATGTTACGGCATCAACTTTTCTTGGTAAAGGGGAGCTCTTAGACGTAAATATCATGCACGTGTATGATACAAAGTATCATATTTCGCTGACCAGCTTCCTGCTTGATTATGTAAACGTGGGAACGCATCGACTTGACCATTCTTTTGATTAGTCAGCTTTCTTAATGTTATAAATCAGAGTGACGCGGTCCCACGGTCGTCATTTATCGTTAGTATACTTGTACCACTTTACTTCTTACAAGATATAAAATAGATATACATTGGATTTAAAAAGGTCCACCAAATAAACTTGTACATTGACCTATTTAATTATCATATGTTAGTAACCAAGTCAAGTAATTTGTCAAATCCAGGTTTTGTTTGTTATGTGGGAAATAAGTCCTGATTTGTTTGATGTTAAAGCTAAATAGCACTTCAACCCAGGCTACGTTCACCATCATCATCAGCATTATACCCACAGTTCGAATGTGTCTTTCGTAGGGTCCTGTCTGTCCTTGTGCATATGCTCATTCATATGATTCCCATTTTACCTATCTGGGGATTATTTTTCTCCCAATTAATTCAAAATGATCATTTTTCTAGTTTGTGTACATGTTATATGAGCTTTTCCCCAACATCTTTTGTAGCAGCTTCTCTACGATTTGACCTGTCCAATGATTAACTAACCTCCTGACAAAGAGTTCAAACATATTCGGAGGCTTAAAGCTAACATGCGTCTTTTCATTGCTTCTCCATATTGTATCTATTAAAATCTTTGCTGTATATTGTTTTAACTCCACTGAAAACAAATTTACAATGCAATTTCTAGGCATAATCTGTAAAACTTTGTAGCATTGCCCTCTTCAATTTGTTAGTATCGGAATCATCCTTTTCAGAATAGGGAAATCAGTCTAAATTATCCACGTTCATTTTGGCTCTTAGCTTCCAGCCAATGCCAAGATACAATATTTGACCCTCTTGAGCATATTTGCTCCTCTGGGGGTTGTAAAACGACAACTTGTTGGAACCCATCGAATTTGCCTTCAGATTCTAACGATTCATCCGATAGCTGATCGCCAACATCTGCGTCTGGGCTAGCTTGATTTGTCTAACTTGCTCGTCATAATCATTAATTGCTCAGAGGCTCTTCTGGTGAGCCAAAGTGAAATCACAAAGTAGTCTTAACTCGTTCCCTTCTGGGTAGATTCAGTACTATGTTGTTGTGGAGCTATAGGTTATCAGGAAAAGGGAAATATGTTCATTCCAATCACGCTGCTTGTTGCTAAGAAACTTGGATAGATATTGTTACTTGGTTCTGTCCAATCTTTACACCTTACTGTCAAATTGTGGTTTTAATGTGGTTGTTCTCATGTTCCCAACAACCACAGAACTTCGGGAATAGGTAACTTTATCTGCTGAATAACTGCTCCACTAGCACCGTTGCCACCGTCGTTGCCTTCTAGTTATGTATAGCGCATGCCTCAGAATAATTAATAGAATATTCTAAATCAGACAGAATTTATTTGTTAACCCGCTCGGAATGGGAGATTGGCCCAGCGACATCAACAGTACCGCTCTCATATGGTCTTCGGGCCGATATTAGACAACATCGACGTAATTTACCCAAAAAAATCGTTTACAAATTTTATGTAGATACTGATTTATTATACTCAGTTGACCATAGGTAATCCCATTATGTATTTCTGTCAGTAAGGCGGGTAAATTTTCTTTGTGACTACCCGTTTTTCTTCCATAATTACTGTTCCAAATCCTCTTTAACATCCCATCATCTAGTAACAGAGAGTCCCTTTGTGTCGGCAATGACTTCAGGACGCCCGAGTGGCTAGTTAAATTAAAAAAAGATGATATTTTTTCAAGCACTACTTTACACAATTTTGCACCGTTCAAACAAATTCGTATTTTCGGTAGTTTCCGAAAATCTAATGGAGAATTACCCGGTATCGTCTTGGGCAGTCTTAGCTTTTAATATGCCTGCTGCTACACCAGATTTTTTATGTAACCGAAATCATGTTTTTGAACTAGCGAATCCGTTGGCTTTTCTCTTAACACATATACTTTTAATTTTTTTGTACACCATCACCTTTATTAACTGCCAACTCCATACAAGGTACGTCCTTGCCTCTTTAGTGCATAATCAATATCCATAGCAATTACTGTTTTTCTCTTAGTATGTTCAGTGCATGTAAAAGCCGATACGTACTTGCATAATCTTACATTCGGTTTTAAATCCAATTGTTTAGCTATCGATTAATTAATTCTATACAATAATCTCATCTAAATTTTTTTATTATTCCCTATTTCATTGGTTCTGAGTAGTGTTAGATGTAACAATTTGTTCATGAAGTTAGTTCCATTCCCAGAGTTTGCAAAATGTTTTTGACAGTGACATATAAAAAAATGGACATCTCAGCTAATTCTTAAGACATAAAGTATAAATAATTCAACAATAGCATAATAACATCTATAAAATTTTGGAATAAATTCTGTACAAAACTTATAAGAATAATGCAATAAAAATAAGAGAATTTCTACCAACAATTAATTGAGCAATCATCTATCTTTAAATGTTTACCATTTAACCTCATTTAGTACATTTTTGAAAATTATTGGTAGAATGTCGTTACTCCCACAAAGAGTTATTCCTAACGCCACAAATACATCTACACCAGTTTACAGTGCCAAGTCTATATTCGGACATAAAACTTAAAAGCAATTCGCTTATACCATCACGTTAGTAACAGTTTATAGAGAATAATCGCTACGATCTTAAGAGCAAACCCGTAGAAGTATCCTATTTAAATAATAGAAACTCACAAAAATACAAATTTCGTTTGTTTTTACTTATATAATGAAAAGTAAAGAAGGAATCGTAATGCCGTTTATAGAGAAGTTGTAGAGAATCAGCAATATTTCTTAAAGAGCTTTTACACATCCTGATTGTATAATTTTTCCCCCAGTAAATTCAGAAAAACTGATCAAAAGTTTTATCAAAAATTGATAACCTTCTCGTAACTATTACTGGGGTATTAAAAGTATAAACGATAGTCTATTATGTTAAGTTCAAGATGGATACAATTGAATAAGTAAGTTTTAAAAAATTGGAATTTAAACATTTAGGGAGATATTTTTTTGCACATCCCACCCTATTAACAAGACTAGTCCGATCTTGATATTTTGAAAGCCCATAAATTCCTTAAATTTTTCTGTCTTGGGTTTTCGCTATAATGCCGAGAAATTCGTTTAAAATAATAGTAAATATTAGACAGTCAACTAGCGGTGGACTCACAACAGCTGTCAAGGTACATGGCGCATACCGATTTTTTTTGAGGTTGGGGAACTTGATGAAAATTATGGTAAATTGTATTTTTATATGTTTTTTCTCAGCTGTTTATTAGGTTTTTACTTATATGACTGATACCTGTCCATATTGGTCTATTTCTCCATTGGTTTATTAAGTGAATGGTTCCCTATATATGTGGTTAATACGACACGTTCTGCAAAATATTTATACAATTTATTTAAATTCCAATTCTACTTAAGGGACATTATCACTTTTCAGCCTTATGAATCTCAACGTTATGAGCTATCATTGGAAGGCAGATTAAGGTTCCAGCTGTTAGTACAACCGAGTTATTATTGTTTTAAAAACGCTGACTTTATATAGGTTTTTTCAGTTTTTCTTTAAGAAAAATGCTGCCATAAAAATAATTTTTATAAATACTCATTTTAACAATTTCCTATTTCTCCATTATTTTCCTACCGACGGCATTATGAACAGATCATTAGTTCTCACTATAAGCAAAAAACAAAAATACTTCATATTTGTTGAGATTTTTAAGCCTCAAATAATTTGCCTCTGCGACTTTTGTGTTAAAATTATGTCATTTATGGCTTATGAACTATTATTTACGTGATGGCGAATGCGGTTTCCTTTTGAATTGTACGTCATTTATTACAAATCTCTATTTACTGGTGTAATACTCACAATCACAAAATTAACTACAAATTTCAAGAAAATAGATTAAACCACTATTATGAGAATAATTTTAGGGCTCTTAAAATTAAATTCTTAGAGACCCAATGTAATCGATAAGCTCTTAGAATGAGCCTCAAATAGAAGCTGCTACTTGTTATCTCCATGAACGAATTTTTCTGCTCTATAGAATAGTTGACTACATTTTTAAATGTTTAAATATTTCGTTTTCTCTGGTTATTTTCGCATGCATGCACATACAGAATGTCAGCAATTTTGGTGGCATTAGTGCAATGGAAACCGGTTTCCATAACATCAATGAAGAAATTTCCTGATGACAATAGATAAGACAAAATTAGAGAATTTTTAGAATATTTAATATAAATTCCAGAACGTAATGCACAACTTGGCCGACCAAAACACATTATAGGATTCCGACGTGACCCCGAAAAGCTGTTTTAATCCACCGTTCTATTGAGTTATTTGATGTTCCGCAGATTCCTCAGCTGCTTGCTATACTTTAAAATGATCGATATCTAAAGAGCGTCTCCTGATATCAGACGAGTTTTACGTTGTAAATCTGGAATTTCGATTTTTATAACATACAATCTTATTTAGCTTATTGGACAAGTTATCTAAACCATTATATAAGTTAAGAAAATTTGAATTCAGGCCTGCCCGATTGATATAATTTTTTATCTACCATATTATTTTCTAAAACCTATTACTAATTGAGCTATTCTAAAAGCTATAACATGTACACCATTTACTTATTGAACTCATAAAATAGCAAACTAACCTTAGTGTCTAACTATTTATGCTATGTAAGTATTTTGATGGATACTGAAGGATAGAAAAACAAATGTAAGATTAGAGGATACTAGGGTATATCAATGAGAACTATATAAATTATACTTGGAGATATTAATGCAGATGTGGGGAAATGAGACGCATATGTAGAGGTTATGGGGAAATACAGTAAACTAGAGAGAGCGAACAATATCGTAGAAAGGTTAATAATCGTTGCTACGGAAAGACAAATACTAATCACAAACTTTTCACCCGCGTATGAAATGTAGAGTTCTTTGAAAATAGAAATAGCTTATGAAACATATAGCTTATCCAATATAAAATTTTTTTCTTTGTTGTACCACCTAACATAACTTATAAATCTACCAATCCCGAATATATTTCACCCAAAACAGCAAGAGCTGGGCTACATTATATAACAATTTTATTCAACATTTTTTGGAATCATCTTGTTTAACTATACGCTATATAACAATTATTTCTCATAATTTTTTAGCCACTTCGTAAACTATGATTTTAACAGGGCTTTATATGCAACTCTTTCTAAGATTGTGTTAACCATAATATATAAATATAATTTTGCTTCGACCCATAATTCAGGTATTCCATATAGCATGATGCAACTGTTCATGGTCTACCTAATATAACAATTTCAATCCAACCTGTCAAACTATATTTCTACTAAGCTAGTTAGGGGCCACCCAATATAACATTTTTTGTACCACTCTGTATAACCAAATTCAGAAATCCCCAACCGCAATTGTTAATGGCGACCCTATATAACAATTTTATTAAATAATTTTAAGAACTCCCTTCAATAGCTATAACTCTACTTCCTCCTATATTTAAACTATCTAGTATATACTGCTCTCAATTATTCACCAATTATAACTTATTTTGTCTATCAGTTTTTAAATCATCCAGTACGTATAACCATAATTTTATTCTACAAAATATTTCAACTAAGCTGTATATGCATCTGCTTAGGGGCCACCTAATATAACATTTTCTAAACACTTAACTATAACTCTGAAACATTCTATAATTCAACTATCTTATCTCTGCAAGTACTTATGGACTACGTTAACTAACCATTTTTGAGATATTGTTGACCATCCTGGAAAATATAATTTGTCTTCACCTTATATATCAACCACCCTTTATAAACAACTTTTTAACATGATTTAATCACACTGTATAACTATTATTTTACTTTGTCCCATCTTTCAGATATTTCATATATGCAACAGCTCATGTTCCATGTTAAAAAAAATTATCCATACTGCTTCACTACAATTCTACTCCATCGGCTATTTCAACCACCTTGTATGTGCAACTTCGTATCGGCCACCCAATTTGAAATTCTTTGTACCACCCTGAATAAATATAAATCCATTAATTCCCAATAAATTTCAACAAAAGTGCAATTGCTTATGGGGCACCTTATGTAACAATTTTTAAATATTAAACTACTTAACTCTACTCCTCCCTATATTTCAAATATCCTACCTATGCAAATGATGAATGAACTGGACTATTTCAAAATTTTTCCTCACATTTGCTCCATGCTCCACCCTATATAACAAAATTTTTCTAACTTTTTTTACCCACACAGTAAAATTATTATTCAACTTCACGCTATATTTCAACAACCTTGTATATGCAACTACTTATGGGCCACCCAATATAAAAATTTTCACCATCCTGTATACTTAGAATTCTAGTCCACCCTATATTTCATCTATCCCGAAACAACTTGTAGATCATACCATTCCTTTATAATAATATTTAAATTCATCTATATAGCTGTAAATTTACTCTGCTACCAACCATCCTATAATAAGCTACTGGTGAACTTGTGAATTACATGTGGATATAAAAGAATTCTTTAACCACCCTATAAATTATAATTCCAGTCAAATTTCAACCACCCTGAGTAAACAACTGCTTCTCATATTTTTTTCAACCTATTTCATAACTATAATAATAGCTCAACAACACTCACCAATACATTCACAGCAACAACGTGACCATCACCAACGGAGTCAAACGAGAACGAGAACTCCACCCACAGAAAAAGTTGCGCAGGATCAACAGCCACCGCACACTCAACGGGACTGAAAAGACAGCGTATGAAATGGACTAGCGCCATGATTGAATTTATAATGCGCACGTTTTACAGAAATACGAACCTTGGCCAGGACAAGACTGGATATCGCCAAATATTCCATCAAGAATTCTGTCGTGAGTAAAGTCGTGCATTATTCATCGCCTTTTCAGACATTGTGAGCTGAACAACATAATTACCGAACAACAAAAGGGATGCGCGAAAATCTCGATTGGGTGCAAAGAACAACTAATAATTGATTCCGTTGTCTGTAATAAAGCTCACGCCAAACGACGAAATCTCTACATGGCACATGTGGACTACAAAAAGGCCTTTTATTCAGTTTCACATGATTGGCTCATTCAGGTGCTGAAACTGTATAAAGTATATAATCTTATTGTTAAGTTTTTAGAATATGTCATGACTACTTGGCAAACCAAAATCTTTTTTTATGAAGCCGACTGTTCGATACAAACCGACACTACCCCAATCAGAAAGGGGTATATTCCAGGGAGACTCAATTAGCCCGGTGTGGTTCTGCTTTGCCATGAACCCACACAAACTGAACTCGACTAACTTTGGGTTTAGTCTCAAGCACAACAACGTACAAGCATTGAAGATAAACTATATAAACGAAACAACAGCTGAATGATATGCTTAAAATAGTAGAAGGGATCTCTAGTGACATCCATATGCAATTTGTCCTAGAGAAATGCCGAATTATTAATATAGTTAACGGCAAAATACAGCAGGGGCCATACGAAATGGGAGATGGCACCTCAATTGAATCCATTCTTATAAAAACCTTGGAATAAAACAGGCTCAACGAATTGATGACACCACTATGAAAAACCTAACCCAACCTAACCTAACAACAGAGTTTTATAAAAGGATAAGACGACTGCTAAAGACCAAACTTAACAGTATAAATTTGTTTCAGGTTATTAACACCTACGCGTATTCAGTGCTCACTTACTCTTTCGGTACAGTTAACTGGTGCAAGACCGACATTGAACAATTACAACGGAAAGTTCGAGTACTACTAACAAAAGCTGAAAATCACCATCCAAAGACTTGTGTCGAACCTGCAACATTGCTCCGGTGTGAAGGAAGAAGAGGTTTGGCAGATATAGGCAAGTTAAGTGATCAACAATTTTCTAATTTGGGCATTCTTGTCCAGAAACTCGCAGAATTTTCTGATCTACACAGAGTCATATGTCAGGTTGATGACTCAACACCTCTGCGACTGACAGAACAACAAGTTCTAGTATACCACCAGACAACTGATCAGAAGCTGCTCAAATTGTAAGAGAAGCCCCTTCATGGAAGACAAATAAATAACGTCAACCAAGTTTATGTCGACAGTTCAGCGTCGAACTATTGGTTGATCTCTAGTCATATGTTTCCTGAAACGGAAGGCTTTATATTGGCAATCCAAGATCAAGTAATTCCAACTAAGAACTACCTAAAGTACATCGTTAAAGACCCTTCTATCAACAACGACAGATGCAGATATGGTTGCCAAAAATCTGAATCTATCCACCATATTACAGGAGGTTGCCAAGCGTTCGCTGCAACTGAATGCAAAGAACGACATGATGTTGTAGCAAAAATTCTGCAACAGTAACTAGCGCTGAAACTTAAGCTATCACAGTCGGTATGAACACCCTACTATTTATAAAAACCACAATCTGTTCTAGAAAATTACAACTAAAAGCTGTACTGGGACTGCACGATACTGAGCGATCGGACTGTTCCTCACAATAGACCAGATACAGTTTTACTAGATAAAATCTCTAGGCAAACAACCTTAATTGACAATCTCTAACAACAATAGCATAAATATTAAGCAGACTGAAAAAATAGCAAAATAAACGGAGTTGGAATTTCAAACAAAGACCCAGTGGGACATCAACAACACCCGAACTGTACCAATTTTTATGTCCACAACAAGAGTAGTCCCAAAACTTCTACTAAATAATTTGAAATACCTCGCTCTGGACGGACATCTTTACCAACTAATGCAAAAAGTCGTTCTGTTAGGAACAGCCCGGACGGTCAGAAAATTTAAGGAAGCTTCCACGACACCAATCTCGGGCCTAATAAACTGGCAAGGGCTCCCACAGACCTAAACTCTTTCGATATCTAGGATATCTGGGGTTAGTGAATTTTCCCCTAAAGGCATGTTATGCGTGCCTTAGAGGGAGTGTGCTGCCATACACTGTATGGTTAAGTTGGGGATAGCTCAAGAAAATTCAAATATCTTAACTGCGTACATAACATATTTTCTTATCCACCTTGTGTAAATTTAATTTTACCCTTACCTCATCCACATAATATATGCAACTACTTATGACCCTAACAATATAACATTTTGTTTTCCACCCTGTATTAATATAATGCAACTCCACCCGTTTTTCAACTAACTGGTATATAATACTGTTTATGCTTACCCCTTATTTCAACCACACCTTTTATTCAAGATTTTTTAATGCAATTCTGCTCTGCTTTAAGTTTTACCTATCCTATATATGGAACATCCTGCAAAATTGCACTTGATATATCACTTGAATTTTTGTTAAATCGAAACATATTAAATTGTCATATTCCGAATTTTGAATAAAAGCTATGCTGATGCAAGTATCTAATATTTGGTGCATGAGGTGAAACAAATTAACAAATTGTGTTTTATCGAATATTGTAGTAGTTTTTTCCTTATACCTACCGTTGCTGTCAGTGTTGCGATATAAAATGTATACTAGATTTTAAGTTAAACTACAAGCTTTGCAACAAAAAGAAATTCAGAAAAAAACAGTTGAGTATTTATTACGTAATGAGGTAACAAACAAACAAACAAACTGACAACTACAACTTTATAATAGTATAGATAAGTAGACAGTTATGGCCAAGGGACAAACACAAATATACACATGTGGCTCTAGATCTTAAGACCTCAAACTAGATAGTTCATGTAATAATAGAAAAGAGTTTATAACAAAAATAAAAAAGTTGGAGTGGAACAGAATATAATTCGGACCACTTTCTGGTTAAACTAATATATAATAATTTATATTTAAAAAAGAACCGATTTCAGCTGACCTAAAATAAAAAAAGTTTAGAAACCGTGTGCAATTAATCACTATTTTTAGACATAACTTCTTTTTCATCTGATTTAATTAAGATACAATTCAATTGAAAATTTAGGGTATTCTTATTTCTCTGTACCTTTTCCTTCCTCTCTAATATTTATTCTATATTTTCCAAATATATTTTAACTTTTTTATTTGTTTTATGATTTGGACCTCTTTCTATAAATGTAACTAATTCACTCTATATTGCATCCACACTCTATATACTTCTGTGTTCTGGTCACTCCTATATAACTTATTGGTCTATCATTTTCTGAATCACCAAGTACAATTATAATTTAACTCAACATAATATTAGAACGGTATTTATCTTTAAAACCACCCTGTATAAGTACAAATCCTCTCCACGCTAGTGCTCTTTCTGTTTTTCTATACTTTAAATTATTCCTGTATACCAATAATTTTACTTCGCCCCATATGCCTTGTATTCCATTTATGCAACTGCTCATGGTCTACCCTATATAACAAAATTCACCTTTTTGAACCTGATTTTATATACCCCGTCCTACGTCCTATAATTAAAATATCCTAACTGTTTATGCTTATGTAACAAATTTTTGATACACTCTCAATAACAATAATTTTATCCCATTTTACTTCAAACACCTTGTCTAAGCAACTACTTATATTCCAAACAATATAGCTTTTCGAAACCGCCCTGTATTACTGTAATTATACCCCAAATTATATTTCAACCATCCTGTATACTCAACTGCTTCTGACAATTTTTAAAGCCTTTTGTATAATTGTAATTGTTCTCCGTTCTATAACGCAAATATCCACTCTGTATAATTACAGTTTTGCTCCACTCTTATTTCAACCACCTGGTATACGCAACTACTTAAGTGCCACCCAATACAATATTTTTAGAACCACCCTGTATAACTAATTCAATTCCAACTTATATTACAACTATCCTATGTATACAATTGCTTATGTACCACCTAATATTACTGTCATGCACGCACACACCTTCAACCGTATTCCACCCAGACGAGATCGCCGGAATAACAAATATTCGTTTTAATAAGCTAATGGAATATATACATATATAAAACTTCACATTTACCATGATGTTTACAGTTTTTGTGCATATACTTTTGTCGATTTTCAGAAAAATGGTATGTTTTACGTTATAGAAAAATGTAAGGAATCAAGTTGGAACATATCTTTGTATAATAGAATTTATAATATTCAAATTGCGTGAGCAGTTTTAGAGTAAACAGTGAAGATTCAATGAAAATCGCTGAAATCTAGTCCCTTATTTACTTTTTTTTTTTGTTTTAGAAAACCGTAAATATCATGTTATAGACAATTATATGGGACCTTTCTGTAATGTTGCTTAATATACTGTAGTTTAAATCAACAAAATTTCCCTTTTTGAATAATCGCTCGTCATACATGAAAAAAAGGTGTAGGCGAATTGATAACCTTCTCCTTTTTGGAAGTTGATTAAAAATGAATGAAATAGCCAAAAAAGAAAATATAGCTACAAACCAATGGAAAAAATTAATTCTATCTTCCTGCAATGGGAAGAAATCTAGATGTATAAATAAATGTGCCACGAGATGGAATAACAAAACAGTAGAAAAAGGTATGCGATGAAATAGCAGAAGCGCTCAGAAGTGCTGCATAGATACTACTAGTGTCTGCTACCGAAAAAGAAAAGAGACGAAGAAAACTTATAGTAAAAATAAAATAAAATTTAATAAAAAAATGTTATGAAGATGAACCAAATTTCAGAACATAAAAATCAGAGCTCTATATCAACTAGTTTTAAACTTGAGAAAATCAAAAATAATGTTAGCTTATAATGAATAATATAGTATTAATGAACCGGAAAAAATAATGGAAAGGTGCAAGAATTATTTAAATAAATGACTTAACAACAAGGGACTTCAGGTGCCAGAACAACAGAAGTAGAAAAGTGGACAATACACGAAACATCCGACGAAAGAAGAATTATAACAGATGATTAAGGAGCAATTATTTATACTTATTAAGAGAATATCGTAAACAGAAAAGTTACCCAAGTATAGGATTACTAAAGCAATCTTTTGCTTATATAATGAAAAGTAATGCAGGAATCTTATTGCCGTCTACAGGAATGTTAACGAGAATAAGAAATCCTTCTTAATTGGTGTTTATACTTCCTGATTGGATCTTTTATTTAATTATTTTTATGTTCACTTGGGAAATAACACAACAATCGGTACAAAATCTGTATATTATTTCCCAAAAAACTTTCTGATATCTAATACTGGAATATTAGCCGTCGTCAAAACGATAGTTAAGTTTATAAGGGCGCACGATCAATAGTATTCAATTGTGTTTACACAATTACAAATCGAATTTAAATAATTTACGAAGCTATTTTGCACATCCAACAGTATTAATGAGACTTGTCCGACCGGGATATACTAAAGATAAATTCCACTTCTTGGTTTTCGTTATAATAAAAAATAATAGTAAAAATTGCATTAAATGTACCAATAAGCGACAGCCAGCCAACGGTGCACTGATAATAGTTGTCAAGGCATATCAACGGATCTATTTTTCTTATGGTGGGGGCATGAGATGAAAATTATGGTAAATTCTGTTATTATATGTTTTTCTCAGCAGTTTATTACGTTTTTTACATAACTATTGCCTCCTCATATTGGTCTAATTGTCGTTGCTTTATTAAGTACATGTTTACATGTATACAGTTTATTGATGTTAATTAAATGCCTTTTATTCACTGACTGGGTCCGCCACTGTCAAAACAGCGGAGGGTCCATCGTTTAAGCCAAATTTCAAAAGCATATTAATACATTTTACGGCATAATGACAAAAATCCAAGATATACAAAGTGAAATGCATTTTATAAACTTTCAAAATATATTTTGGATACCGCTATTGAACTATACTGGTTAATACGATACGCCCTGCAAAATATTTCTACAAATTAATTAAATTACAATTCTGCAAGATCTACTTAACGTAAAGTATCGATCTTCAGCGTTATTAATCTCAACGTTCTAATCTATCACTAGAAGGCAGATTAATTTTCCAGCTGTCACTACAACCAAGTTACGAAATTTTTTAAATCACTTACTTTATATCGGTTTTTCCAGCTTTTTCTTTGAAAAATGCTGTGATCAAAATTTATAAATATTGATTTGCAACATTTTCTGATTCTCTACAATTTTTCTATTGACGTCATTATGAACAGATTATTACATCTTACACTATAAGCAAAAACAAAAATACAAAATATTTTGGGCTTTTAAGGCTCCAAAAATTTACTTCCACCAGTTTACTGTTAAAATTATGTCAGTTATGACTTATACTATTATTCATGTGATGACGTATGCAGTTTGCTGTTCTCTCGTAAAAATCTCTATTGACTGGTGTAAAACTAAAAATACTTTCACTGGAATTTCCAGACATATACAAGGTGATTCATATTAAAGTTACATTTTTCAAACCCTGTATTTTACTACATATTTGGATTCTTCTGTCAATTTTACTAAGACTTTATTCCCCCTACATGTCACCTAAAATCCTCCTTTATTCGATATTTTGTCTAAATGTTGTTGTCTAACAACAGGTGAATATTAGAGCTGTCTGGTATCCTATACGACTTTAATTGGGGGAAACTATTGACCACCAGCCATACTCCCAAGTACCAGAATGATAACGACGAACTCTTTTTATTGTACCATTTTTAATTTCTAGTCTAATGATACTGCGTTTTTCAGAAATGGCATAGCTGAACTATACTATTGACCATTTGAGTTCTTAGATACTTTCAGCAGCAGTTGACTCGAAAGAATTCTGGTCGTTAATGCGTGATAAAAAGGGTATATCCAGAATTCCTGGCAACACCACATTTAATAATGAGATTCTTACGGATCAGCAGGAAATTGTTAATGCTTTTACTAATTGCTTTCAGACTGCGTTTGGGCAGTCCAGTCTAAACATTAACTCTGTTGGCTCAATCATCACGAACGAGAATTTGGAATTACCAACTATTTCCTACTCACTGTGTTTCAATCTATGAAAAAGCTGAAAAATAAGTTTAGATATGGATATGACGGTGTTCCGTCTTTTCTTATTAAAGATTGTGGTGGAGTTCTGGATGTTACTCTCAGTATAGTATACAACATATTATTAAGATACTTAACGTTTCCCTCTACTTGGAAATCACGTAAAATATGTACGGTATTTAAATCTGGAGACAAATCTGCTATCGAGAACTATAGGCCAATAGCTATATTGTCGAACTTTTCCAAGGTTTTTGAGATGATTTTATACGATCACATTTATCCTTATATATGTCATCAAATTTCTGATTCGCAGAACGGATTTCTGAAGAAAATATCTACTGTTACCAACCTTAATATTATAACTCAGTACCTTGCGGAATGCATAGATAATAAAAGTCAAGTGAATGTTATTTATACCGACTTTGTAAATTCCTTTGATAATTTGGATCACGGTATTCTTGGTAAATTGGCTAAATTTGGAGTCGGTATTCAACTCATTACTTTTTTAAATTCTTATTTTGACAACAGAATACAGCCTGTTTTCTATAATGGATTTTAATCAAACCATCAGGGGTTCCTCAGGGGTCAAATCTGGGACCTATGCTGTTTCTTCTTTCATTGATGACTTAACAAGCAGGCTAAAGTGAAACAATTTATTATATGTTGACGATTTAAAAATCTTTGTTGAGATTACAGATATTGGATGATTGCGATTTTCTACAAGAGAATCTTAATGTTGTTAGTGACTGGTGCTTGAACAATAAGCTAAATTTAAATGTGTCTAAGTGCAAAATAATGTCTTTTACCAAGAAGAAAGCTTGTCTAGATTTTAATTATATGGTGAGAGATGATTGCCTTCCACGCACGACTTTAATTAAGGATCTTGGTGTGTGGTTTGATACTCGGTTGAATTTTTACGAATACATCTACCTTAAAACTGCCGAAGCTAGTAAATTATATGGCTTTTTTGTCAGGAACTGTAAATCGTTTCGTTTCGTTTCCAGGCTAGAATATGCCTCGATCGTGTGGAAACCATTTTACAATTATCAGAAGTTAGCATTAGAAAGTGTACAGCGAAAGTTTCTTAAGTTTCTATGTTTTAAAATTGATGGAGTTTATCCCTATAGAGGAGTTAATGAGCAACTTATGTGTAATAGATTTGATGTGGGAATTTTGGAACTCAGGAGAATAATATTTTCGCTCACTTTCCTATGCAAGCTTCTGCATAATAAAATAGACGCAGTGAACTTGTTATCACAGCTTAATTTCAATGTGCCTTCTATTTTTCTCAGAATGCAGTTTTAGGCATAATCGTTACAAAACTAAAGGCATGAACTCTCCTGTTTTTTGTATGACTCAAAACTTCAACCTCATTTGTAGGGAATGTGATATTCATTTAGACTCTTTGTTATTTTGATTAGGGCCAACGCTTTATTTAGTTTATAGTTTTTAGTTTACTTCGCAACTTTATTCTTGATATCTCAGTTATCGAGTATTTGTTTATTTTGGTTATATTTTACTACTTTTTGCTAGCTGTTTTTTATGTATTCTTTAATATTGTCCTGTTAATAGTTTTGTACTGTTGGGTAATAAAGCTTTATTTATGTATTTATTTATTTATTTATTAATCATCAACAAGGTTTCCTACTAGTAATGTTCATAAGACAGCGGTAATCAGGACTATTAATTAACACATTGTAAATATTGAAAATAGATCGAACGTAGGTACATATCAAAACAAGGAACAAGATGCAGACATTAACCGCAATAAAGACTATTTTCGACATATTAATGGCCTAAATAGATTGCCGTATTGTGCTTTCTATGAATGAGTACAATTTAGAAAATATTAGTACAACAACTAGAGGTCCACCAAACCTGAGATTTAATTATGTACGTGCCATGATCACACGTTATTGAATGGGAATTGTCGCACCTGTGAATACGGGAATTAGAATTGCTTTGGGAGAGATTGACTAAAAACAGTTTAAAAAGTCCAGTGGAAGGTATCTATCTACCATTTCGAGGGACATTTCAATGAATCCCCTTGAAGAGAACTCTCTCCAGGACACAAAGAATTCACGGATATTACGGACAGGCTACGCTAAAGATCTCTGTACAAAACTAAACATTCACAAACCGTTAAGTGAAAATATTAGTAATCTCTTAAAATAAACTGTTGTCGTTTAAGTTATGAACTTAATCATTTGTATTTTCGAATACAAAATTTTGTTTGTGGAGTTAATTTTATTCTTTAAGGGCATCACTTTCAAATGCTTGGTAATTAATTTCAAACAGAATCTTGAACAAACAATAATATACTTCAAGAAAGTTTTTAAAGCAACTTCGGATCTGCCTGTCACAGTAATAGGTCTCCTTTACTTGTGTTTCTTAATTCCAGAACGGACATGTAAAGCAGCAACCTAACATAATTTAAGAAAATCTATAGGATGGGTGTAGCAACTGTCGCCAACGATATTTAAAGGTTGGCATTCTTTAATTTCTGTTTGTCTTCTTTCTCTGTCTTCTTTTGAGTTATCATGCCACATTGAGTTTCATATATTCTTGGCAATTTTCCAATCGAATGCTTACTAAGCGCTATGATTTAACACTATGAGCTTCTCATTAACAATTAAATATTTTGAAATGTTAAAATGTTTCTCATATCCACACATTCTTATAAGGACCTACTTCTTAGTTTAGATGTAGATCAGTTTTAGACATTAGTTTCAGGTATAGAGCGAAGAAGTTTGAGTCCTGGAGCATCTCATCATACATTTGGCGCTTTTTAAATTTACACATTTTAAAGATAAACACTTTCTAGGACACTGTAATGTCGTACGACTGTGCTAATGACAATAAAATTGTTTTTTTTTGCTGGACATCCTATACTATCACACTGATGACTTATCGACTTCTTCTAGTTGACGGCTTTTCTTATGTGCCAAACCACTAAAATTTACACGACGCCTCTTACTGGTAAAATATATTAAGGCAACAAGATAAAAGCTAAACTCATATAAATGTTAACTAGTCGCCTTCAGTGGTCATGTTTCCAGATTTTGTTAGTTTACAGATGCTTCTAGAATATCACCTCCGGATAGATGATATACATATACATTAATTCTCTTTTGTGATTGGAGTGATGATTTCAGTTTCCGTTCGTTAGAACGATCACTACATCCTTTTTGAATTAAATATTCAAAAGCAACTAATTATCCATCTTCAGAAAGACAATTCGTATGCAAATCTCACACAGTTGTAAAACATTAGCTCTGTGTAACAGCATGTGGGTATAAATAAATTAATTATTGTATAAGCCATTGGCATAAATATAATTTCTTGGATTGAGATGGTCGTTACTTATTGGAAGTTGAAATTCATGATGAATTGAGTAATACAACTGATTACAAACTTTATTTAAAACTTGTGACAATTGTTTCGCGTCCGATGGAGCTTATTTATACAATGGAAGTACCTTAAGAACTGCAAAAATTATAAATTAACTAAATAGAACAACAATAGGAGTTTACAAATGTTTCTTTAATCTACTAGTTCTATTAATATTACTAACAAATAGCCATAATGGAATAAATGGGAAATATTACTAGATTATGGGTTTTTCCCAAATGTAATTTATACTGATGTGAATATTTGAAGAAGTTGATTTTTTATGGTTCTACTGGGTGTTATTCAGGTAAGCAGTAATAGCCAAACACTTGCCTAATGTTGAGTTATATTTCCTAAATTAGTATATCTCATAAAAAGTGATTGAGTAAATGTTCCGAGTTTTTTTAAACGATTAATTGCAAGACTCTCTAATAAATTTAATTTTATACCTTTATTTAGTGTATGTACAATTTTGAAATAGTGGTCAAAATTATGATAATATTCAAGTAAATGTTTTGCGTAATTGGAGTTTTGTTTAATTTTTATAAAAGAATTAGAATTTTCTTTTAACCTAGCCTGATAAGATCTACCTGTTTGACCTATATACGTTTTAGGGCAATATTTATATGATAATTTATAAACTCCTAATGATTTGATTTTATTTGTTCTCCTCTTACTGTTCTTAATTAATTTACCTAAAGAGTTATTGGTTCTGTAGCTAACTTTGATGTTTTGTTGATTTAATAATTTTGATATATTAACACTTGGGGAACCTAGATATGTAATAGTTTTATATGTTTTTTCTAGGTCTGTGGTTTTCGGATATATCATTTGAATTCTTTGGAGATATTGTTTTTCCCGTAGGATGAAATCGATTTTAATTATCTTTTGTTTTGTGGGAACGGAAAGACAATTATCCAAATTCACTGATTTAATTAAAATCTATATCCTAACATTAAATTTATAATAGAAGAAGAACAGAATAATTATATAAATTTCCTAGATATAAGTATCAAAAAGGTAAATAATAAACATGTTTTCTCGAATTATCACAAAACCTTACACACAGACAACATAATTCCTAATTCACCTTGCCATGCAATCCAAAACAAATTATCTTTTTTCATAATACGAGTCATAGATTAACAACGTTACCACTTAATAAAAATGATTTCAAATAGAATTTAATATAATATAACACATTACAACCAATAACGGGTATGATACTAAAATCGTCGATTCTATCATACGGAAAAAACAATGGAGATATTGTCCAAATGATACATCCGAAAACCACAGATCTAGATAAAACACTTAAAACTATTACAGACAAGGTTCCCCTAGTATTAATAATTGAAAATTTTTAAACCAACAAAACATCAAATTTAGCTATAGAACCAACAACTTTTTAGGTAAATTAATTAAAAACAATAAGAGTAAAACAAATAAACTCAAATCATCAGGAGTGTATAAATTATCATGCACAGATTTCTCTAAGTATATAGGTCAAACACGTAGATCTTTTCAGGCTAGGTTAAATGAACATCGCAATTCTTTTATAAAAAATAAACAAAATTCCAATTACGGAAAACATTTACTAGAATATAATCATAATTTTGAAGACGATTTCAAAATTCTACATACAGAAAATAAAGGTTTAAAATTAAATGTATTAGAGAATCTTGAAATTAATAGTTTAAATATCTGAGAACATTTACTCAATGACCAAATATATCTTAATAATTCCTCACTACTAAATTTGTTTATATGATCAGACTTTATAGCAGATATAATAATTTATGAACTAAAATTCAACATTAGGCTAGTCTTTGGCTATTACTGCTTACCTGAATCACACCCCGTAGAAACATAAAAATTCATCTTCTTCAAATTCTCATCGGCAGTTCTTTGCATAAATTACATCTGGAAAATCCATTATCTGATACTAATTCCCGTTATTGCATTATGGCTATTTCTAAGTAATATTAATATAATTAGTAGATTAAAGAAATATTTATAAACTCCTACAGTTATTCAATTTAGTTTATAATTGTTGCATTTCTTAAGGTACTAACATTTTATGAATAAGCTCCATCAGACGTGAAACAATTGTCACAAATTTTAAATAAAGTGTAAGTTTGTAATCAGTTGTTTTACTTAATTGATAATGAATATAATTTCTGTTTCCATTACAAAATAAAATATTAAAATCTTTGTCTGAAAGAAAATTTTGAAGACAAATCCTCAAATCTAATGCTAAATCTAACTTTTCGAAGATCTTTCTTAACCAAATGAAAATAATACCAGATAAAGGGAATTGTTGTAAATGTGAACTATTGAAACATAACGTGTTACGCTTTAAGTTAGGCAACAAGGAGTAAAAGGAAACATCGAAGTTACATACGAAAGCAATTTCTATTCAAATTCGCAAACAACTTCAATATCCTTGCGTTAGATGAGACAATAGGAATTTTTACGAATACCATTACATGTAAGACAAACAAATGGAAAACTCTGTGAGGAACAGCAGAATGCATTTAGGAAAAATACGGAATAAATTATGCATTGTAATAAAATTCGATAACAACATTTAAATTATTGTGCGTTTATAGCTTTTATTACGCAAGTATAATATTAGTTTATTTTGATATTCAATCATACTAGTAATATAGTGACTGATATCAAACACTACTCTCAATAAAGAGCTAACTATAATCAAATTACATTACAAGTCTAAAATTTTTCATGAGAAATCAGTGAAAGTATTATATTATGATTTATATATATATATATATATATATATATATATATATATATTATATATGCAGGGTGTTTTGTGGAAGGTTCGCCAAACACGGAGGGCGAATAGGTGGGTTCATCTGCGATATTATGTACACCATATAATATTTAGGTAGATTACGTTTTTTTGTTTTTCCTTAATTCAATTTTTTTCTTGATTCACAATTTTTTTCGTATAAACTTTTGTATGTTTTATAGTTTTCACTGTATCCTCGCCAAGTTAACTTAAATCTAATGCATGATGTTTGTTTGCTCCTCTGCATTTGATATTTGACACAAATAATTGGTTAAAAAATGATATAAGCCCACAAATCTGGAGGTTCCATAAAAAAGTAATTAAATTAAACACTTTATCAACTTCCAAAAAAAAATGAGAATAACATCGAGAACTTCTTCTCTTTTTCAACACCTTTCCAACAATATATCATACGTATTGGAATGTAATTAGTATCATAATGAAATTTGAGATTACAAGGTTAGAACTACAAAAAATAAAACATACATCATATTGCAATAATTCGTTATAAATTTTGATCAAACTGGTTTCCACTAGTACGAATCCAATCGTCACATCTTTTTCTGACTGCTATATTCGTAGTCCCTAGGCACATTTCATGCCACATTGTTTTAAAAGCAACATTTATTGTTTCTCTTAACTGCTCCTTAGGTTCTATTTCTCTCTCATAAAAGAGTTGCGTGGTCCATCCCCAAAAAAAAAAATCAAAAGGGTCAGCTTTGGGGACTTTGGAGGCCAGCGTATAGAACCAGCGCTTTCAATCTACGCGTTAGGGAACGATTTGTCCTGGAGCTCTGACAGTTAACCTATAATGTACTGAAGAGCTAAATTATTTGAATAGTGATGGGCAGTCTTCCAATGGGATTTCATCTATCAAGATCGATTTATCGTCCATTAAAAAATCAGTCATTTACAAGATAGTAATAGAAACAAAAGGAGGAATTAAGAGAAAGAATCAATGTTGCGTACCAAACAATGCGGGATGATTGATCTTGTTAGATGAAATCCCACTGGAAGGCAGATCAATAATATTAAAAAAGATGGCTGTCCAGCACATTATAGGCGAACTGTCAGAGAGCTGCTAGACAACTCATTCCTAAACACATAGACTGAAGAGCTGGCCCTATACTCTGGCTTTCAAAGTCCCCATACCTAACTCACTTTGATTTTTTGTATGGAGAGGGGCCAAGCCACTCGTTTGTGTTAGAGAAATAGAAACGTAGGAGCAGTAAAAGAGAAAGAATAAAATGTTGCTTTTGAAACAATATGGCATGAAATGCAAGTAGCGACTACGACTGTAGCAGCCAGAAAAAGGTGTCGCGATTGTATACGTAGCGGTGAAAGCTAGTTTGAACAAAATTTACAACAAATTATGGCAACTTGATGTATGTTTTATTTTTTGTAGTTCTAACCTTGTAAGTAACAATCTGAAATTTTATTATGATTCTAATTACTTTTCAATATAGGTAATATACCGCGGAAAAAGGTTAAAGTAGAGAAATTTTTGTAGGCATTCGAAGTTCTCGATGTGCTTGTTAGTTTTTGTTTTTAATGTGATAACGTGTTTAACTTAATGACTTTTTTATGAAACCTCCTCATCTGTGGACTCATATAATTTTGTAACCCATTGTTTGTGTTAAATGTCAAATGCAGAGAAGCAAACAAACATCATAGATTCGATTTAAGTTTATTTGGTGAAGATACAGTGTAAAATAAAAAAGTTACTAAAGTTTATTCGAAAAAATCTGGGTATTAAGGAGCAAAAATTAAAAAAAAAGTAAGCTATCTAGATGTTGTATGGGGTATATAATATAGCACATGAGCCCAACTCTCCACGCTCCAAGTTTGGCGACCTTCTACAAAACACCTTATATTTGTTGTTAAGTTTTCGCAGGCACTAAATATTTTAGGTGGTTTCTGGGAATTCATCCGCGTAGTTGGTAACTGATCCCAGTCAGGATCGATGGTAAAATGACGACGTTTCGGCAGATTAACATCTGCCCTCTTCAGGTGATTCGCATAATTCTCGTCGTCTTATGCTTACGCTTCTAGTTACTCAAATACTCAGTATTCGTATTCGTCACGCGCATGAATTCCCGGAAACCACCAAACACACACTAAATATATCAGGAGAAATTACGTTTTAAATGTTTAAAAACAACATTTTTAGCATATTTTCAAAAAACTGTTGTCAAAAACAAAAATCTTAAATCGAGTTACTCACACTATGATATGTTTATGACATTCTCTAGTAAGTAGAAAATCATATTCCAGACTAGACTAACCATTCGACAATTTTTTATTACCTAATTAAACAAAGTCAAATTTTAGTAAACTGGCCATTTTCAAAATGGCCACCATCAAAATCGCACAAAAATTTAGGAGAACGTAGTAGTGTTTACAACAATCCCTCAGAGTGATTATCATGGCTCGAACTTTTGTGATTTTCTACAATTTTATAAACATTGGTAAAATCGGTAAAAATTCTGCCCCAATTTAAATTTGAATTTGTAACTATGTATAGATATACGTGTGCGCTTTGCAAGTAACTTAACAAAATTTAATTGCATGCAAGGTTCGGCAATATTCTCGTTCAAGGTTGATGATTTTTGAAAAATCGCTAACTTTAACCACCTTGTAGACGTTTCTGCCAACTCCAAGTCGCTCAAACAATAGGACGACGTAGGGAGTATGTCTACAATAATCTCTCCGATAGATTTTCCTGGTCCGAGTTCTGTGATTATCTATAGTTTGTAAAACATTTATAAAATCAATAACAATTTGAATCTTTTTTATTCAACCATAGTAAAGCTGATTAATTCGTCTCGTATTGTTTATTTGAGTAATACGATACTAAAATTGAATTTTGCAAAGTATATCCAAAAATATACCCTTTGAATATAATTTGAATTTTTATATGTATATGTAAGTTAAATTTTTTATTTTAAGTTTTTTTTTCTAAGAGTTAAACCATTTTTCAATTTATATTTTTTTCCTAACACTTTATGTTTGATGTTTATAAAAGCAAAGTGTTAATTACTATGAAAAAAAAATTGTATAACGACAGGGTTCTCAATAATATACAACAATTATAATAGGTAATCACCAACTTGGAGACAGAGATTATTGCCCATCCTTGCATGCAAATAAATTTTATTAACTTACTTACAATGTATACTTAAATATATGTACCTACAAATACAAAATACAAATTGAAAAAACAAATTTTGAATGTTCTTCATTATTTTTACATAACTCTAATCCAAATTTTATAGATTTCACCAATATTTATTAAATTGTAGAAAATCAGAGAAGGTCAGGCCAAGAAAAACCTTCCAAAGGATTATTGCAGACATAACACGTCCTCCTAAATTTTTGTGTAATTTGGAGTTGACAGACATGTGTACAGAATGGTCAAAGTAAACGATTTTTTTAAAATCAATTACTTTCTGGGAAAGTAACTTAATGTCGCAATCAAGTCTTGTAGTTATTAGGGGACCTGGACAATATAAGTTAGGCATCCAAAAATCGCAATGTATGTGGCTTAGTTCAAACTTCAACCTAGGTTGCTTAATAATGCCTATTGCCAGTTCATTATTTGCGAGAAATACTGTTGGATGCTGGAATCACTTCAGGTTTACTTCAGCCTCACTGTATACAAAGTCCTGTTTTGTTGGAGGTGGCTAAATGTCGTGGGCTGGCTGGATCTCGGATGGTCTCAAAACACTGGGTTAGATAACGACGGGCTAAAATATTGCTTTCTTCGTCTCAGCTACTTGCAGTCCTGACCAGTACTTACCATGGAGCTAGCGTTGTGGCAGTCAAAATCGGCAAGTCCCTCTTATAATGTCCTATAACTGGAAATATTTTAGACTGTTGTAACTGTAACAATTAGACATAAAACAGTTAAATGATGACATCAAGAACCTAAAAAATACTATTGATACTCTTGACACCAACGTAGATGACACCGATTCCATCCAAAGCCACGTAAAAGTTGAAATCAGTACAGTTCAAAACACTGCAAAAAGTGATATTCAAGGAGTACAAATGGAAATAAAGAGAATGCAACAGAACTTACAGCGAGGAAAATATCAGAACACTGTAAGTACCAAAAGTTCCTTTAGCAAACCACCCACATTTCATGGTAGTTCATCTTGACCGATGTATAAACGGCAATTTGAAGACGTAACTGCAGCTAATGGGTGTGATAATCTGCTATACCTGGTGTTAGGTATAGCAGATGCAACTAAGTGGAAAAACACAAAAATCCGCAGAGAGCCTTCAAGAACTCGAAGCAGAGATTAGACGTTATGTAGAGTTGTCCTATCCAGATCTACCAGAGGACCCTAAAGATGAATTGGCCACACAAAGTTTTATAAATGGTGTCAGAGATGTGGAAGTTCAAAGAAATTTAAGAATTAGTGGCGTCAAGAAGAGTAATGCCGCTACACCTCAGCCGAAAGTTCAAGCAGATTCCTTCAACAAGGACGAACTATAACATTCCCAACAGGCATTGTTGTCAGGAATACACAAACTACTAGAACGATCACAAATAACTGGAATGAGGGTTGCCTGTTTTCACTGTGGACGGACAGGACATTTTCAACACGACTGTAGGGTGAACGATCACCAACCAGGGATAACCAACAAAACAACCACATGTCTAGGAACCGTCAACCGGTCGGCATAGGGAGCCGAGTGCTGACGAACGCTTTACCAGCCCGCAGGACGGTATCCATCCGGAGATTTTGCCGAGACAGCAGCAGCCTAGTCCTCAAGGGCACCATCAACAGCCGAGCAATCACTATCACTTTTGACACCGTCGCGGCGCTGCTGTGTCCATTGCAAGGTCCACAGTTCTGAGGTCATAGGAAATCTAGTCAGCTAACAACATCATCCAGCTAAGAACAGTCACCCGCGAATGTATGTCAATACAGGGTGAGGCACACGTTGTACTACAAGTAGAGCACAACGGAATCTGGCATAGGGTCTTTGTGGCGGATATAGAGGACGATTATTTACTGGATATGGATGTAATTAGCCAACATGGGTTCATGTTCGACCAGAAATAAGATGTTCTCCGTTTACTAAATGAGAAATTTGTATCGACACGGCCCATCAACAGCCCAGTGACCATCTAAATTCTAGTAATATCCTCAACTAAACTAATTATTTATGGGGAGCTAGAAAACAACAACCCTGGGAGGTTCGTTGAAATGGTGGAGCCCGCACCCTCAGGTCATGAGTATTTAATTGAACAGGCTGTAGTTAAAACCGAACGGGACATATCAATTATTGTCCAGAAATACAGGGCTCAATGAAGAGTTTCTAAAACAGTTTACCGATCATTTGAAACACCTTACGTCGGACGAACGGCAGAAAGTCAAGCTATTTATCGCAAGTCACTGGCAAATTTTTAATCGTCAAGATGGTACTACCGGTCGTACAAACATCATACAGCACTGAATAGATCATCCCATCAGAATAGCACTTAGGCGATTACCATTGGGACAACAACAGGCAATCAAAGAAAACATTGAGTCCATGTTACCAACTGGAGTTACTGAGTCATCCATCAGCCCATGGTCTGCTTCCGTTGTTTTAGTGACAAATAAGGATGGAACCAACCGTTTTTGCGTTCACTACAGAAAATTGAATGTTATCGAAAAAGATAGCTATCCACTCCCCCGAATCAATGACACACTGACCACACTAGCAGGGTTCCGTTGGGTCTCTACACTAGACCTAAATAGTAGATTGGCAGATCATATTACATGAAAACGACAGAAAAAAGACAGCGTTCTCCACCAGTTAAGGGCTGTGTGAGTTCACGGTTCTGCTCTTTGGGTTATGTAATGCCCCTGCTACAGTTGAGACGCTAACGGATTATGTATTGAGCGGCTTGACATGGAGAATATGCTTACAATTATACCCCGACGACATTCTGGTCATGGGCCACATCTTCAACGACCATCTGAAGTGCCTTGGCGAAATATTTTGCAGATTTAATAATGCTAACCTAAGACGCAACCGAAAGAATTGTTCCATGTTCCAGAAAGGAGTAGAGTTTTTGGGCCACATCGTTTCTGAATCTGGAAACCGTTCAATCGAAGACAAGATAGAAGTCAATCGTGATGGGCCGGTCTCAAAAGACAAGAATGAACTATGAAGCTTTTTGGGTCTCTGTTCGTTCTAAGGGCATTTTCTTGTGGGATTTGCCACCATAGCCGCACCTCTACATCGGCCGAATCATCGTTCAAACGACAGAAGGTGGCACTCTGTTCTTGCCCAATCCTAGCGTTTCCTACACAGTCCAGTAAGTTCATCTTAGACACCGACCCCATCAACACAGGTTTGGGGACGTCCTTTTCTAGGTGTAAGATGGTGAAGAGCGGGTGATCGTGTATTACAGCAGCGGAGTCTAGAAACCGGAACGGAATTATTGCGTCACTAGAAAAGAACTTCTTAGAATATCCAGGGCCGTAGACCATTTCCACAAATATCTCTGTGGTCGTCATTGTCTAATCCGAACAGATCATGCCGGGCCTGAAATGTCTGTTGGACATGAATACACCGGAAGGACAACTGTCCAGGTGGATGGAGAAATTACAAGTCTGCATAATAATGCCGATGCCTTGTCAAAAAGATCCTGGAGGACAGATTGGGGGCATTTTCTGAAGACGGAACATCCGACAGATCCGCCTAACGACCAACGAAGACTGGACAACGGAACAATGCATCCAAGACCATGTGGCTGACCCAGACATTGAACCAATCCTGTCACTCAAAAAGAGAGGGGCACCGAGCCCACGATTGGACGAAGTAGCTAGATATGCGGGCATTCTGAAATCCTTATGGAGTCATGGGACTCTCTAAGAGTACTCTCTTCGAGGTGTCATTCCTTTGTACGCAATACAGTATATATTATATATAAAAATATAATATATATTGTTTCTGGTCGGGAACCTTCATCAGTTGCGCTTCCCACAATTGAATGTCCTCTCGAACACTTCTTTATGCATTTGATGCATTTCGTTAAATTTGAAGACGCGAGATGTAAGACCGACATCTAGGATTTTCAAGAGAATCAGTACACAGAGGTTCCGAATTTGGAGCCGTTCCGTGTAATTGCTGTTCTCCCTTAACTCCTAGGACAGAATGTCACGATAAAATTTTCAGGTTACTTCACCTGTCAGAGATATTGAATACTCTCTTCGAGGTGTCATTCCTTTGTAAGCAAGACAATATATATTATATATCAATATAATACATATTGTTTCTGGTTAGGGAACCTTCATCAGTTGCGCTTCCCACAATTGAATGTCCTCTCGAACACTTCTTTATGCATTTGATGCATTTCGTTAAATTTGAAGACGCGAGATGTAAGACAGATATCTAGGATTTTCGAGAGTACACAGTACACAAAGGTTCCGAATCTGGAGCCGTTCCGTGTGATTGCTGTTCTCCTAGGAGTTAAGGAAGAACAGCAATTACACGGAACGGCTCCAGATTCGGAACCTCTGTGTACTGATTCTCTTGAAAATCCTAGATGTCGGTCTTAAATTTTGCGTCTTCGAATCTCTAAGAGTACAGAATGGAATGTTAAAGAGAACTTTGGAAAGCAAAGACGACTGAGAAACCAAGTTCTAACTTGTCGTCTGAGTTTCTTGCTGCTCATGTTATTCTAAAATATTAAACAGTTCCTCTGCTAATTTTTCTGTGCCCCTTTCGGAAACATAATTTGTTATTTTACTCATAGTTCTAACCAACGACAATTAATTGTAGTCCACTATCGGGCACCATTTTTATTATATATACCTGTGTTAAATTAAATACTCATTTAAATATTATACTACAGTTTACTTAAGGTGGAATCACAGTATCGTCACGTCACGGGAGAACACATGCTATTACGCCATGTCACGGCACGCTTGAAATATCTGCATAAAATTCACGCATTTAAATCAGCTATAAGTACACTATGGTCACGTCAATTCACCACATGTAGGTTACGGCAAGTTGTACACGACAAAGTGAGTTCGTTTCTGCTAATTTACATTTTCGACACCCTTGTGTCGCCTCTTTCGGATTTTTTTTGTATTTACGTGTAAGACCCAGTGAGTAAATACACCTTACTCACTGGTGAGACCGAGATATTTGTAAACCAGTTATTTGATTTAATTTTACTAAGAGGCAAATACTTTTTTATTAGTGATTTCCTTTATAATATTTACAAATTTAATACATTAATATTAATATATACATTACTATAACAGCTATTAATATCACAATTAAGTGATAATGGCTGTAAACAAAGTTAAAAAAGATTTAGTAACGTAGGTCATTGTGTTGTAATGTCACAAGTCTCATAGTCAAACGGCTATATCTTTACTCTCCGGTATCAACAATTTGTATTTTGTTATTTAATAATAACTTTATATTTTATATAGGGACCAGTACTACATAGTTTAATTTATAGAAAATCCTAAAACTAATCTTTTATCTATTTCTCTTGACAAGTTATTTTGAATTTTGAACTTAAGTGACCAGATAAATATGTAATTTTAAGAGAAATTAATATATTAGTGAAATGATTGTTATACTTTTCGGATAGCAGGATTAATCAATATCAGGTGCAATATTAGAATAATAATAAGTTGAAAAACTAAGAATAATTAAATTTTATATATTTTTAATGTTTTATGATTCCGAGGAACTCGTCGAGCTACAATCTTCATGTTTCTCATGACACAACGTAACGTAATAAATGTGACGTTAGTATAGTGTGTTTCTAAGGCATAACAGCATGTGAGTTTTCGTCGATGTGACAACATATGAGCTCACGTGACGTGATGATGTGTTTCCACCTTTACTCTACAGCCTGTAAGCTCATAATTCCCTTTACCTTGTCGAAAACAATACTACTACCTTCAGGAAACAAAATACTTTTGACACAGTTTGCTCTGTCTCATACCAGTCTAGTAGATAAATGTATTATGACGACAATAATTATGCTTGTCCTTTCTCAAACGCACCGATTGTTTTATACATAATCACATTAAAATTTTTTGGCTTGCTAGGCCACCTAGCTGCTTACTAAGGCTGTGAATTCTGTCTCACTAGTCGAAATTTTGTAATACGTTTATTCTGATTGTTTTGTATTAGAGGATAACACATGTTTTTGGGACTAGAGCAATATAATTTTATGCTAAGGATAATCGTAAAAGAGTATTTTCCTAGGTCATAATAATGAGAATGAAATACGATCAAACTACTCGAGGATGTTGTCTGTCAACATACATTTTGTTTTCGATAGTGTCTCTAAAGAAATCGACATATCCAATATTGGATATTACATTAAGGGTTTCGAAGACTGTCCTTCTCTTTTATGGTACATTTATGTTATTCAATAGCTCGAAGAGGATTTTCTTTATTTGAGTCTCCTTTTCTTTTGCTGTAATATTTATATCAATTTCATCCGAATAAATATTCATATAAACGATATGGATCGTGATGAATTCTTTTATTCGTAGTAAAAACGACAAAAGAAATCTCGCGTTTCTTTGAAGAGCCCGAGGAATATTGTATAGCTTTTATGTTATTTTAAATCAGATCTGGGAAACCATTTTCCAGCAAGAAGGCTTTCTGGAATTAGTGTCGTTAAGTCGAAAATGTACAAGACGGTAAAAAATGTAAATGTAAAACAGTCGGTTTAGGGTTAACCTTTATTCTTTTCCATGTAGGCATGAAATATAGATATATCTCTTTCAACTGTATAGCAGATTAGATTAAGCTCTATACTTTATCTAATCTAGAATCTGTTGCATTGAAACTTGGTTGTTATCCAGCTAGTGAATAATTATATTTGTGAATTTATAACTTAAAAATCGCAACTGAGATTTTTGGCCTTTTCGATATTTTATTGAAACTTCGCATATGTAATTAAAAGTTGCCAAATATATCTAAAAGAATGCATAAAATTGAACAGAAATTAACGTTAATAAGAGTACTTCCGATTTATTAGTGAGAACTTTTTACCTTTGAGTTAAACTATACATCCATTCGCTACGTGTGAAGCACTCTGTAAGGTTAGAAGGTTTGACCTATCGAAATATCAGAATATAATGAGAATTCCATTTAACAAACATAAAAAAGAATTGTGCCTTTTTCATAGTTTCTTTGCCCTTGACAACGAAGTCTGACCTAGACTCCGAAACGTTTGCAAATATACGGAAATTTCGTAACTTGTGATGTTATTTCCCAGAAAGTGCTTAAGCATTGAAACAAAATGCCACAACTATCTTTTAGAAAACAACCATAATTTGTGTTAGTTTTGTAGATACAAAAATATATTATATTATTAGAATTTAAGCTATTTAAATTTAGAGAATTTTTTAAGTATTGTAAAGAAATTTTCCTAAGCCGGCCCTAGTTTCATTCGAGTACGACATCAATCGCTGCTAGGCCAAAAAAAATTAATCTCGAAATAGCTCGGCAACTGTAGAATTAATACTGCATTGTACGAGAGGATTCGATGCGGGTTTTAAAAGGAGCGGCCCATCATCGCGGCAGTGAGTTAGTGTAGCGAAGAGCTTATGTTGTTTTATATTTGTAATATTCGAATCAGCTGTTGTGTATTTTCGATGTAAATAACAGTTTCTAGAAGGTGAGAGTGAAAATATGTTTTTAAATTTTAATTCAACCCACGGATATCCGATTTATTCGACATTTCACCGAATCCGAAATGTTCGTCTGACTCATCGGAATCGGCGGCTTGCTTTGATGATGTTCTCGAAGAATCTAGTACATCTCTAGGAAACATTTACCCTTTTACAATTGTATAAAATGTTGTGAGATGCTTATTCAATAGGAAAATATCCAGCTAAGTATATGTCATAGAAGATAGTAAGAAACTTAACTAGAGAGCAACATTTGAACGCAATATTAGATCAAAAAGCATTAGGGCAGTACAATTACATTTTTCAAGTTTTAAAACTTCATTAAAGAATAATATAATAAAGAATTTTTTGTTGTACTTGCGTAACATAAGTGGTACTCATGGTAGGTAGCGCCACCTAGTGATTAAAAATTTAAAGGGCACGCGAATTTTGAATTGAGGGAATAGGAAGTTGATCCACATTCTATTTAATGTTTTAGTACTTTTTGGGAATAGCCACACAATACTTGAAACCACTGTACATTTCCAAACACTCCAGAGTCTAGATCAGTCCCCGTTGTCAATGGCAATGAGAAACTAAACTAAAGAAAAAAAATGCACAATTATAAAATTTATGGTAGGGAAAGTGAGCGTAGTTGATAGTTTCGGCAATGCACGTGAAAAAGTAATCTGTGTTTTTTATATAGAGAGATATTGCTTTTATTTACGTTTGGAGTGTTATTACTTGTCTTTATATATCTGTAGTTCTGATTATAATTTGTCGTTAATATAATGTACTATTACTCATATAACAATTGCCAAGATCCTTGTTTGGTTAGTATATTACCTCTCAGACGTTACAGTCGTAAAGACAGCGAATGGAGCTACCAGAATGCAAACAGCTGTAATTCACAAGTTGTATCTATTATGCTTGCCACAGAAATTAACGAACAACGAAAAAGAAAGAAAAACATTTAATGCCTGGTCTGTCCGTTATTCATTACAACTATCAATGCTGTAGAAAATTACTGAAGGCTTTCAGTTTTCAATGTGAAATAGCAGTGACTGCTTTATATTAGCAATAATACAAAAACTGTGGTTTTCCGTATAATTTTCCGTGTCCTATTTCAATTTCTTCGGAATGTATCATGTGAAACTACTGTTAAACATTAATGTAAATTTAATTGTTTTATCTTGATGTTTTCGGTTAAAATTAAGGGAATCTACTTATAACTGATAACTCAGGAATAGTTACAGAAATTCTTTATGATCTTTTTCTGAAATATATGTGTACAATCAATTGTAAACTTGTACATTTTTGTTTATTTGTTTTGACTTTCATTATTAATAACTTGCTGACAAAACGAAGGTAAACCGCAATCAGAAGTCTGAATATTTAAAAATTTCTAAATGTTTCTGGGTCTTAAACAGACCCTGTTCTCATAGACAATTATGACAGAAACAAATTAAATTTTAACAGCAATATTGACATTCCTCCTTCAAAGTCGTCTAGAGCTCGCCTTATTATGTATTAACCATATGCGTTAAAAAGCGTATATAACTTCATAAGGGTGCGTTTTAGGACACACACTTTTTGGGTTGTTTGAATGATTTCTATACACAGCAGAAGTTTGGAACACTCTGTATATGCTCGGATTTTGAGAGAGTTCCACACGGCCGTCTTTATGTAGTTCGTCTATAATACTGCCTAGACCAAGAGATATTCCACTTTGTTGAATATATCCTGTTCTATCTGCGTTCAGTAATGTTATGTACGGTTGAACGCATTCACATTTAGGTATTATATGTAATGTTGCGTGTTTGTTTCTTCTTCGTTTTCTTAATAATCTCCATGTTTCTTTATACTTTCTTCCACCAATGTAAGTTCCCATTTTCTAAATTTTTTGACCCATATTTCTAGTTACTATAACAGCTATTGTCTCATATATAGTAATTCTTCCCTCTTACCAGTTTTCGGTTTCAGAATTCTACCAATATTTATCCTTATTTAAATATTATTTATGCTCTACGAGTTTGATTGCAGCTGTTCTATTACATTTAGTAGTCAGATGTTACATGCTCTCCAAATTCTATTTTTCGTTCCTAATATTTGGTACTGTTTGTGTTGTTCTGTGTCTCCATAATTATTTTGGCTTTAAGCAAATGATGATCTGAAATGCTGCAAATTCTTCGATGTACGCGTGCATCTTCACCAGTAACAAAATATGTTGATTCATTAATGTGCAGACCATGATTGATTTGAAGTTACCAGAGTTTTTTTTGTCCATGTATCAACTAACATTGCTTGTCATTATTTCTGTTGGACTATGTAAATCTCTAAAAGAATTAATTGTTCTCTAGTTCCTGCTCTATATAACTCCTCATAAAGTCTTTAAAAAAACTATTTTTCCTTAACTGGCAGAACCCCCAAGTCCATTATTTTATGCTGAAAGATTTTCGTATGTATTCTAACAATGAAAGTCTGTTATTAAGTTCTTTAGAATGTTTGCCACTAACATAAATACTGGCATGCCATCAATTTCTTAATATTGCTGCAGTGGTGAAGGTAATTGCCAATTATTTTCATTTCTTTTAGTTCTGCTAATAGTATTATTACCAACTGTTTTTACCTAAGTCAGTGCATAACTCCTGCCAACATTCGTCTAAATCTTTTGTGTTGGTCTCTTCAAAAATCATCATAATTTCGTCTATGCCATTTTAAGTTAGTTTATAAATCAATCCCTAAAAGCTAGTAAGGTAAGGCATTTCTGAATTTTGAACATTTTTCGCTGAAATCGGATGTCTGACGAGGCCTCTTACCTTTGTGTGACTTTAAGAGAATGTAAACTCTCTTCTTATCGCTACTCTATCTATTCCATACCTTGCCTGCAGTAATAACACTATACAAAATATTGGGTGTTCGAGGATGTGAGATTAGGTAAAATTATAAGACCATTCAATGACAATGAAAGATGGATGCATTTAGATAATACAAACTACAATTTGTGCAAAAAGTTGTTGCACGGGGACTTGGCAGTTTTAGTTTCGTGAGACTTCAGAAAGTATTTACAATATATTGCTATTTTTAACCGAATTCCAAAAAGGAAGAGGTTATCAATTCGTCGCGTATGTTACGTGATTTCTTCTGTGGTGCACCGTTTTGATTGAATATGGTCTGGTTCAATAGGGTTTATATTCGAATTGGTGAAACTTCAAATTTTGGAAAAGAATTCTATTGGTAAAGTGATAAAATTTGTGAATGAACACATGCGTGCATGGAAATCGACCAATATCCCAAATATTTTAGTCGATTTTTCGATGACTCCTTATGGATGTGTATAGTTTTTTAACGTTTAATCTATAAAGGAAGATCCTTAGTTGATCTCATATACTTTTCTGCGACGTGCAACTTGCAGTTTTGCAGAAAATCGCCGAAAATTCCAAAATTCTTATCAAAAATTTCATCTAACTGACATAAGGGACATTTCCTCATAAATATTTTAATTCCAACGTAATAGTGCGGTAATTTTAGGCACTGGAGTTTTTATTGCGAATTTGAAAATGTTCTATGTACATCTCAAGCATATAGGTAGTAAAGCATAGTATTTTCGGCTCCTTAAATCAATGAGTACCAAGCTCGTTTTGTTTGTATACAAGACAAATACCTATTTAAATGCAAATTTTTCCATTTTGCGCAGACGGTGTTTTTGGTTCTCACATTCTCCCAGCCTAATAGAAAATTCAGTGACAACACATGTCAAACTTTAAACTGCTATTTGGTACATTTATAGATAGGGTGTTTAGTTATAGCAAACAAAATCGCAAAGTAAAGTGATAGAAGGAGTTGAATTTATATGAAGATTGAAATATAGGACGGACTAGAATGATGGTTGGAATATAGGGTGGACGGACGTTTGGTGGTATAAAAATGTTGGAAAATATGAGAAATTAAAATTATATAGGGTCATTAAAAAACTGTTATATGATGTGGACATAAACAGGATACAGGATGGTTGAAATATATGCTGCAGTTGAATTATATTCATACAGTGTGATTAAAAAATTATTTCGTTTATAGCCCATAAGAAGTTGCATAAAGTGTGGAGAGGAATTAATGTTACACAGGACGATAATATAAAATGTAAAAAATGAACTAATTTATGGGCTAGCCCACAAGGAGTTATATACTATGGTTGAAATATAGGACGGAATTGACTCCGTAAATATGGGATGGATTCTACTCCGTCCTATAGAAGGCAGCTAACAAATTTATGCTTGTCCGTGGGCAGTCATATGTACAGGATGGTTGGAACATAGGGTTGATTGGAATTATCTATAGTTATACAGAAATGTCAAAAAAAGTTGAAAAAAGATTACATGGCGTGGTCCATAAGGCATAAATATATTTTGGGCTTATCAAGTCAACGCGTACTAGTACATTTTGTTCGTAAACATTTACCACTTAATTTAAATGAAAATGTATCATTGTGTAATGTTGAGGCTTTCGATGTTACCTGATCTTGTCTATTAAGGTCATACATACAAAATAAAAAATAACGAATAAAAACTAACTGGGTTCAAAAATACTAAAAAGTTGAAAATAAAACATTTAAAATATATATATAACCGACTTCTACCTATAACTAAAACGCTAAAAATAATTATAACAAAATACAACTCTAGCAAATAAATAACACATTCAATGTTGTCAGGTACCTACCCAGGAAGTGAAAAATCTAAACATTTAAAGGTGGTCATTCTGTACAAATTAATTACCTACCAATCTAGTATATTTTTGAAGTCGGTGCCAAGCAACAATCAAGTTTGATGAATTAGTAGATAAGCACGCAATGAAGGGTTTTAGATTTGCTTGGCACCGGCTTCAAAATATACTAGATTGGTTGGTAATTAATTTGTACAGAATGAGCACCTTTTAATGTTTACATTTTTTACTTCCTGGGTAGGTACTTAACAACATTGAATGTGTTACTTATTTGCTAGAGTCGTATTTTGTTATAATTATTTTTAGCTTTTTAGTTATAAGTAGAAGACGGTTATATATTTTTTAATGTATTTATGTTCCCCAATTTGGCCTAAAAGGAGCGAATTTCTACCAGGACAACAAACTGTTAAATCGTGTGATGCGACTAATATGAATGCGATCGTAAATATTTGTTCTATTTATTGCCCATTTGGTTCTTTTGTGCAAGGCTTGCAGTCATACATACTGAATTTCAATTATGTCAGATTCATTCAAGTGTCATAAAATTTGTAGGGTAGAGCATTAGCATGGTTTTTAGCATGCGAACACCCTACACACATGAATGATGACGTCTGTCCTATGAAAAGTACATTATTTTACGTTTAATTGGTATTCTGGAGTTAACTGGGCCTTCCGTTGAACAAATTTATTGGACGGTCGTATAATAGTATACGAACATGTTAATAGCTTCACATGATTTCAACAATCAAGGATTCAGGACAAATAAGTATGGCAATCCTTCTTGTGTGGGAATATAATTTTCTACTTTTATAGACTTTTCTGTCATTACTGCTTGAAGGTACTGAATTTTCTCTGCAATATACTAGCCCGTGTATCTTATTTAAGGACTTAAATTACTCGCTTAATTGTTTAAGTTGAATAACGCAGCATTAATTGCCAAATATTTATCTCTAAGTGTTTTTAACCGACTTTCAAAAAGGAGGAGGTTATCAGTTCGTCGGCAACATTTTTTTATGTATGAACAGCAAATATTCAAAAACGGCTAGGGCAATTTTGATGATTTAAACTGTATTATATTAAGGAACATTACAGAAAGGTGTGATAAAATTGTCTATAATATGAGATTAACGGGTTTCCAGAAAATAAAAAAAAAGTAAATAGGGACCAGATTTCAGTGAATTTCAATGATTCTTCACTGTTTTCTCTAAAATGGCTCAACAATTTGAACATTATTATTATTCCGTTAATTTTTCTATAACCTCAAAACATACCAATTTTCTGAAAATCGGAAAATTGTCTGCAAAAAATTTTCATCGTAAATATCTAGTTTAAATGTCAAGATATGCCATAGAAATATATCGTACAGGATGTTTGTAATGATTTTCATTCTGATTCATTTGAAGTCAGTTTCTTTTAGAGACCAAGTTAAGTTACGGGGCTTATAGTCTCGTGAAATGGTATAAAATATTCCATTAGTTTAGCGAAACTAATATTTGTTATGTTGGCGAACTCTTCTATAAGCAATACGGTTGTAGGTGTGTGCGTACGTGCATGTGATATTATGTGGTGTATACATAGGATGGTTGAAATATAAGGTGGAGTTGAATTAATAGAAAGAAAGAACAGAATATTGTATTGCGTGACACATAAGTATCTGCCTATATAAGGTGGTTGAAATAAGAGTGGAGCAAAACTATAGTTACATAGGACGGAGTATAATTACAATTGTACAGAAGGCTTCAAAAAATGTTAGAAGCAGTTGAATATACATGATGGTTGAAATATAAGGTGGAGTACAATTACAGTTATACAGGACGGTAAAAAAAGTTATATAGTGTGGAACATAAGTAGTTGCTTAAGATGGAGCATAATATAATTATGAACATAAGCTGAAAAAAATTTAGATGCAGTTGCATATGCCGTGTGGTTTAAATAAATGGTAGAGTAAAACTATGGTCATGAAATGTGGTTCACAAATGTGAATTTTGTTATTTAGGGTAAACCATGAGCATAAATGGAATACTATACATGTGGGACGAAGTAAGATCTTAGGTATACAGGATTGCTTTAACCAATAGAGAAATAGAAACAGTTAATATTGGGGAGAAGATAGACAAATAAGTTATTTTGCGGAGACAAACACACAGAAGCATACATACATACTGTGAGGATGCATTGTAAAGTAAATTAGAGTTATACTTATAGAAAATGGTCCAAATAATAAAACAAATAAAAAAAGTTATAAAATATTTGAAAAATATAAAAAAAGGATACAACTTAGAGAAGTAGAAAGAGAGAGAGAGAGAGAGAGAGAGAGAGAGAGAGAGAGAGGGAGAGAGAGACAGAGAGAGAGAGAGATAAGAATACGCTAAAATTTTCAGTAGAATTGTACCTTAAATCATATAAAAAAAGAATATGTGTCTGAAAATAGTAAGTGATTGCACACGGTTTCTAAATGGTTTTTATTCTACGTCAGCTAAAGTCGGTTCTTTTTTAAATATAAATTATTCTAATTCCAGCCTCGTTTATACAAAATAACTGCATTAATCGTTAATAATAATCACCACATTTAATATTATAAAAGAATTGTATAAGCGAATTACACAAACTGTATTCCATAAACAATGCGCTCTTACTCTAGTTAAAAAAATTATAAATATCAGTATACTATATATTTTTACCTTTCACTCTGCTCATTAACCACAGTTTGCTGTAAATCCTCGACAGGAAAAATAAACAACACTGCGGATAAACAACGTCCTCAATTAATAGATCCTCCTTAACTCCTTGCTAATGAATTTTCTTTCTTGATAGAAGTCTGCTAGAAATTTAAACGAACCCTTTGTGGGATTTTTTCATCGTGATGAGAATTTATTACGATAGCGTTTAGACTTATTAACGCTGAATAAAAAGTTTTCTTTATAAAAAGACTTTCATTGAAATGAAAGTTATTTCAAGAAGAGGTTTCTCGACTTCAATTCTTTACTTAAGGGGTGAGTTAGTCTTTTGATATGGTGAATATGAGATTTAAAGTTTTTGAAAGGTCCTTTTGTCAGAGACGGATTTCAAATGATGAAAGTACGGATTACTTTATGACTTGCTGGCGTTTGAAAAGAAATGAACATTTGTGTTTTGAAATAAAACGATGATATTCAATGGGTGAAGGGAAAACTCAAATAAATAATAGTTTGTTGCGCTACCTCTATTCGTTTGAGAATAATAAAACTTAATGATTATTTTGCACATCTTGCATATCAAACAAAAATGGTTAGCACAGATTGGACTCACAATGGGCAAAATAAGACAGGCCTAATGACAAAGTTCGCTTCAGTGTGTACCTCCGTTATTTAGAATTATTAACAGCTGCAAAATGTCCTAATGAGGAAAAAAATTTTTGTTAAAAAATATAGAAGTCAGGGTTAGTCAAATACTGATACAATTTCATGTTTCGTGATGTGAAAACAGTACCGCAGTACTTATCTGACTTAAGCTTGACTCACTCAATAACAATCAAATCAACCTTCTAATTTGGCGACATTCTCGTAAAAACAATTGCAAAGTTACTCAACTTGTCCCTTTCTCTGATTAACGTTTTAGTTTTTTTTTATTGAAAAATAATTTTGGGCATTTTTAAGGGATTTAATGAATTTTTTTCGTAAGTCACCTATGTTTTTTAATCTTTCCTACTTTTAATGGTTTCTGCACCTTAATGTACTTTTAACTATACCTTCAAGATTAACTTTAAATCTTTAGTCTAGTAATTTATGTCCTCTTGAGAATTTGGTGAACGCTCACACTAGTCCCAGGCCTTTTTGAGAGCTAACTGGGAAACACGCCAAATATTTTTGTAAAATCCAATTAGTTATGTAATTCAAAATAGCAAATTAGTAACCGCTTAATTACTACTCCCATACTCCTTGGGCGGACGCTTAAGTGGCGGCTGATTGTGTTAAGAGAATTTTTTTGATAAAACTTTTCTTGTCGCAAGGTAGAAAATTGTAGCATGAGTTGGCTTACCTAGTATCCGCCCAACATTGCAGTTTTACTAAAAATTTAATAATCAAAATTTTATTCAAAAAGATGAGGTTATCAGTTCGGGGTTAATTTTGTTATGTATGTTGCTTAATTACTTCTCCAGTTGTGAATCTTTTGGAATAGTTTTTTTATTTAATAGCATGTACATCTAGAGTAGTTAAATTTGAAATTTCAAAAAACAATTCTAATCGTAAAGACGCGAAATTTTGGGTCGAATACAAACATGCATGGAAATCGACCGATATACTCATTCAATTTTTAATATTTTCCAAAACCCCTTTCCGATTTGTATGGTTTTTTAAATAACACAATATTTAGTAAAATGTCAACATAGTTTCATATATTTCATTTCATTTCATATATACTTGAACTTACGGTTTTTCAGCAAATCGAAGTGACTTGACTAACATGGGGGAACCGTAGACACTGAAAGTTTTAGTCGTTAATTAATAAAGTTAAAGGGGACATCGCAAGCATATAGGTAGTAACTAACTTTTATTAAACATATTTTGGGCTATTCAGTCAACGTATATTATTTGTTTATCTGTTGGATATCAATTTACACGAGAATTTGTTAAAGTCAGTACAACACAATCACATTCTAAAATGCTATTTGGTGCAATTATACAGAGTGTTTAGTATCGCAAACAAAATCATGATATAAAGCAACAAAAGTAACAGTATTAGAAACTAATTTAATTAAACATATTTTTGGTTCATTATGTCAACGCCTACCGTTTGTTCTTATAACTGTTACCTGTCAATTTAAAAATAAAGTATAATTATGTAATTTTGGAGCTTTCTGTGTTAAGTGGATCAGGTCTGTTAAGAATACACATACAAAATAACACAGAAAAAGGGATTAAAAACTACCCCAGTTAAAAAATGAATTAAAAAACTGAAAATAAAGTATTATAAAAAAATAAAATACTTCAAGAAAACTAACAAGTTGAAAATAATAGATTTTTTTTAAATATACTGACCAACTTCCATCTAGAGATAATATATTCAATATAATTAACAAAATAAAATACTAGACAAAAATGGCAAATTCAGTGTTGTTCGGTACCAACACAGAAAAAATCGAAACAAGAAAATGCGCTCTTTCTGTTCAAATTAACTACCTACCTATGTAGTATATTGCTATAAATTTCGTGGTTTCACTTTCAGTTTACACACTATTTATTTGCAACACCTGATCGGTGCTGATACAATTCATATTGCAAATAAACTAAAACTAATCCTAATTAAAATATACAATGTCCTTTTATAATTAACATGGAACTCAGTAGCATTTTTCGAGGGTCATCTCCCATTTAGCGTAGCGTTGTGTCGCAGTCTTATAGAAATTTCCAGTCCAGACGACCTTGCACAGGATCCTCCTTTTTTATTACTTCAGTCGGCTTAAATGTTTACGTTGGTTTCGTCAAAATGATAACTTCAGAAGGTTGGTTACTTTTTCCATGGGTGGTCTATATGAATTTTATATTGTTGTAAAGTCCGTGGTTCAATTTAAAATTATAAAACTAATATTCACTTTCACTTTTCTAGAACTTTATTTACATTAAAACAGCTGATTCAAATATCACAATAATATTCCCATATACGCTAGTCGTCGCGGTATAACTGAACACTCCATCGTGGCTCCTTCCTTTATAAGACCAGCATAGAAAATTCTCGTAAAAATCATCATCACACCTACAGGTGCCGAGTCTTTTCGAGAACCATTTTTTATCTCAAAGCGTTTGTTGTCGTACGGAAATGAAACAAGGTCGGCTTTGGGTAAATTTCGTAACACTGCCCCCCCCCTTTAATTCTGATCGTCCCGATCAGAAACATCCCCTCCATGGTAGGGAGCGAGTCGATCTAAATGAATCACCTTCAATTTAGCCTTGGGGATTTACCCTTGCTCCGTTGGGGGTTGTACAGCTAGACTTTGTCCCTCTCCTGGAACCCGACTGAATTGGCCTTGAGGTCGTAGCGCGTCTTCATCCGGTCACTGGTGGCCAACATCTGCGTTCGGGCTAATTCGTGTATTGCCAGCATGTTATGTCGGAGCTGGTCGGCATAATCGTCGATGTCTTGGGGAGGTTCTTCTGGGGAGCCAAATGCCAAATCGCATGGTAATCGCAGCTCCTTTCCGAATAGGACCCTGGCTGGGATCAGGCCTGTACTATTATGTACGGCAGAGCGATATGCCAACAGGAATAGGGGAATATGCTCATCCCAATCACGCTGGTTATTGCTGACGACCTTGGATAGGTGTTGTTCCAAGGTCCTGTTGAATCTTTCCACCATTCCTGATCCCTAACATCGTGCAGACCTTCTGGAATACATTCGATTCGAAGTTACGCCCCTGTTCTGAATGTAATTCCATCGGGACGCCAAGCCTGCTGAATAGTTGTTCTACTAGCACAGTCGCTACCGTGGTTGCCTCTTGGATGGGTATCGCATATGTCTCAATCCATTTGCTGAAGTAATCCATTGCGACCAGAATTTATTTTTCCCCCTGTCAAACTCGGGATACGGACCGGCGACATCGATGGCAATTCTCTCAAATGGGACGCCCACATTGTACTGCTGCATTCTGCCCTTGGTCCGGGTCGTCGGGCCCTTACTGGCTTCACAGGTGGCACATTTGCGGCACCAATCTCTGACGTCTTCGAAGTAATTCACCCAGTAGTACCGCTGGCGAACTTTGTCAAGTGTTTTATTCATGCCCAGGTGGCCTCCGGTAATCCCATCATGTACTTCGGTCAGGATGGCTGGTACCTTACTCTTCGGAACTACCAGTTGGGACTTGGTTTCTCGTCCATCAGCGCTTTCCCAGACCCGCTTGAGCATTCCATTGTCTACTCTTAGAGAGTCCCAGCACGCCTGAGTATCTAGCTACCTCGTCTTATCGTGGCCTGGGTGCCCCTCTCATTTTGAGTGACAAGATTGGTTCGATGTCTAGATCAGCCATTTGGTCCTGGATGCACTGTTCCGTTGTCCAGTCTTCATTGGCCTGCACTCGGATCTGCCTGATGGAGATACCCTCTCGCTGTTCCGTCTTCAGACAATGCATGCATTCCGCTCTACAGGGTCTTCTGGATAGGGCATCGGCATTATTGTGCAAACGGCCGGCACGGTGTTCCACCTTGAAGTCGTATTGCTGTAATTTCTCGATCCATCTGGCCAGTTGTCCTTCCGGTGTCTTCATGGCCAGCAGCCATTTGAGTGCGGCATGATCTGTTCGGATTAAGAAATGACGACCATAGAGGTATTTGTGGAAATGGTCTACAGCCCTTATTATTGCAAGAAGTTCTTTTCTGGTGACGCAATAATTTCTTTCCGGTTTCGAGAATCCACGGCTGTAATACACGATCACTCTCTCTTCACCATCTTGCACCTGGGATAGGACGGCCCCCAAACCTGTGTTGTTGGCGTCGATTTCTATGATGAACTTGCCGGACTGTGTAGGAAAGGCTAGGATTGGGCTGGAACATAGTGCTGCCTTCAGTCGCCTGAATGATGTTTCGCAATCTTGATTCTAATGCAAGGTCTCTTTCTCAGTGGTCTGCCGATGTAGAGGCGCAGCAATTGTGGCAAATCCCTCAACAAATCGCCTGTAGTAGGAACATAGGCCCAAGAAGCTTCGGAGTTCATGCTTGTCTCTGGGGACTGGCCAATCACGGATCGCTTCTATCTTGTCTTCGTTGGTGCGGATTCCTTACTCGGACACGACGTGGCCCAAAAACTCTACTTCTTTTTGGAACAAGGAGCACTTCTTCGGGTTGAGTCTCAGGTTGGCATTATTAATTCTGGAGAATACTTCCTCCAGGTTCTTCAGATGGTCGTCGAATGTCTGACCCATAACTAGAATGTCGTCGAGGTATACTAAGCACGTCCTCCATGTTAACCCGCTCAGTACATACTCCATTAGCCTCTCAAATGTAGCGGGTGCATTACATAACCCAAAGGGCATGACCGTGAACTGAAACAGCTATTTACTGGTGGAGAACGCTGTCTTCTCTCTGTCGTTTGCGTGTAGACGAACCTGCCAATATCCACTTTTTAGGTCTAGTGTGTCTTCCTTCGTGACGTCATTCTGCTTCCTGTAATCCACACAAAATAGGGTGGTTCCATCCTTCTTTTTAACCAGCACGACGGGAGCAGACCATGGGCTGATGGATGGCTCAATAACTCCACTCTGTAACATGGGCTCGATGTTTTCCTCGACTGTCTGTTGTTGCCCCAATGGTCGTCTAGGTGTTATTCTGAGCCTTTCCAGTATCTATTCGATGTTGGATGATGTTGGTGTGGCCGGTGGTTCCATCTTGACTGTTAAAAATTTGCCAGTGCTTTGCGATAAATTGCTGGGCTTTCTTCTGGTTCTCTGGTGTCAGGTGTGTCAAATGGTTAGCAAACTGTTGTAGGAACTCTTTACTGGGCCCTTTCTCCTTCACCGACGTCTGGTACTCTTCTTCGCAATTGATGATGGTCTCTACTGGCTCGAAACAAGCTACCTCTTGACCATTGGCAATTCTGATATCGTTGTTGGACAAATTCAGGACTCTGATTGGTATATCTCGTCCGGTTTTAACTATAGCCCGTCCAACTAAGTAGTCATCAGTTGAGTGTACGGGCTCCACCATTCCAACGCAGCTACCAGGATTGTTGTTTAACTGCCCATGAATAATCTGTTCCGTTCGACCGGGAATTCTAGCTGAAGATTTTGTCACAATTTTTATGGGGGTGACTGATGTGTTGACGGGCCATGTCCAAATTCCTCATTTAGGAAACGAAGAACATTATATCTCGTATCGAACATAAATCCATGCTGCCTAATTAGGTCTGTAGCACGACATCTACCTCACCCTGTATTGGCATGGACTCGCCGGTGACTGTTCTGAGCTGGATGCATTCGCCCCCCTATGCTGACTGACTGACGGTCCCTGGACATGTGGCTGTTTTGTTGGCTACCCCTGGTTGGTGATCGTTCCAGTAGCCTTACTCGGCAGTCACGTTGGAAGTGTCCTGTCCGTCCGCAGCGGTGATATGCCCCTCTGATGCCAGTTCTTTGTGACCTTTCTAAGATTTTGTTCAGGCCAGCCAGCAGCGCTTGAAATGCTGACTGTGACTCTCCCTGGTTGAAGGAAACTACTCGGACCTTCGGCTTGGACATGTTCATGGCTGTCTCTACTTCCCAAGTAGAGCTTCATTACTCTTCTTGACGCCACTCAGTCTTAAATTTCTTTGTACTTCCACATCTCTGATGTCGTTTATGAAACTCAGTGTGGCCAACTGGTCTTTCGTTTCCTCTGGCAGGTCTGGGTAGGACAAGTGTAGTAACCGTCTAATCTCTGCTTCGAATTCTTGGAGGCTTTCACCGGATTTTTGGGTTTTTCCACTCAGTTGGACTTGGTATACTTGACTCAAGGATTGATTGCCGTATCGCTTATCCAGGATGGCGATCATCTTGTCACAATGGCCTTGTTCCTCGACTGGAATGCTTTGGAGGGGTTCTAGCGCCGAACCTCTTAATGAAATTACCAGTGAAGTAGATTTTTCTTGATTATCCCATCCATTAGCTGTAGCCACGGCCTCAAATTGCCGTTTATACATGGGCCAAGATGAACTGCCGTCGAATGTGGGTGGTTTACTAAAGGAACCTTTGGTACTCACGGTGTGCTGGTATTTTCCTCGCTGTAAGTCCTGTTGCATTTTTTAAATTTCTGTTTCTAATTTATTTTGGATGGCACTGATTTTGTCTTGTACTTCACTGTGTACTGTTTGCTTCATGGAACTGATTTGATCTTGAACTGTGTCTTGAATTGAACTGATTTCAAATTTTACCTGGCTTTGGATGGAATCGAGATCATCTACTTTTGTTTCAAGAGTATCCACAGTTTTTTTTATAGTTTAATGTCATCATTTATCTCTTTTATATGTGACTCAACTATTTGCATTCTTTCATTTCATTTTCTCGTTTTTCTTCAAATTTCGAGAACAATCCTTCCAATAAATTTTGTTGTTTTTCTTCCTGATGTTGTTTCTCCTTCTTGTCCTTTTTTATTACTTCAGTCGGCTTAAATGTTTACGTTGTTTTCGTCACAATGATGACATCAGAAGGTTGGTTACTTTTTCCAGGGGTGGTCTATATGTATTTTATATTGTTGTAAAGTCCGTGGGTTCAATTATAACTAATATTCACTTTCACTTTTCTAGAACTTTATTTACATTAAAACAGCTGATTCAAATATCACAATAATATTCCCATATACGCTAGTCGTCGCGGTATAACTGAACTCTCCATCGTGGCTCCTTCCTTTATAAGACCAGCATAGAAAATTCTCGTAAAAATCATCATCACTCCTACAGGTGCCGAGTCTTTTCGAGAACCATTTTTTATCTCAAAGCGTTTTTTGTCGTAGTGAAATGAAACAGGGTCGGCCTTGGGTAAATTTCGTAACAATATCAATATTTTTGTAGTCGGTACCAAGCAACAACAAAGTTGCTGAAGTTACTGCTGGTAATGATCAATGAAGGATTTATAATTTAATATTAGTCCTGGATGTTAATGTTATTTATTTACAGTTTTCTTATTGATATGTATATTTACAATGAATTTACTATAATTTCCAATGCAATGTTGTAGTTGTCTAGTGAAATTTCTGGCAAACGTTTCATTTGCAACTGCGGCTGACATCCCCAGCGGCGCAGGTCCAGTTGAGATCTCGTAGTATGATTGAAGCGAATAGGACTGTCGAGTGGTGGAGCGCTGATATTTATGTCAACCGGTCGGAGCATAGACTGACCTGATTGTTTATAGGGAAATGAGAGACTACTCCCCTAGTCCACTAGGTATTGCACGACAGAGTACGGGTGTCCACCTTCTTCTTTAAATTGTTCTGATGTGGTATATTTCGATGGCATCCCGCTAGAGACGGGGCTGATGGCGGGGATATATTTGGCAAAACTTTGATGACCTATATAAAATATACCACAGATCACAATGAAAACTCTTCAAAAACACTATGTCAAAAAGTTTACACAACAATTTTGCCACATCGTCCATGCTATTAAATATCCCAGTGACACTTTTTCCTCATCTGAAGGTTACAGAATACTGGTTATTGTATTGTATTGTATTGTATTGTTATTGTATCTGTACCACACTTCAAAGTGTCAAAACTGGTGTTGCCGGGCACAAATGAAATTGCCGTTTGTTCCACCCTGAATAATCTGCTGCTGCTGAGCATGCTTCACTCTCAGTGGAACACATTATTCAAAACCAACACACTGAAATTTTGTCAAAACATTTCACTAGCGTTCCCGTGTTACTAATTTCAAAACTAAGGGTCCACTGGCCGTGGACAGAGCTTTACAATAGGTCGCTTCAAAGTACCACTTGCAGTTCTTACTGTAGCAACGCGTACAACACCATCACCTCCAGGATGTACGTCAATAATGCGCCCTAATGGCCAATTCAAAGGAGGGGAACTGTCTTGCTTCAAAATATCAAAAGTACCTGGCTTAACAACCTCCGAGGGATCAGTCCATTTGCTTCGTTGATGAAGAGTATGTAAATATTCTTGCGACCAACGTTTCCAGAACGTTCCATTGTAAGAAACATTCCAGGACTCAAGGCGGTAAGATCCGATGAATCGTTGCTACAAGGGGTTATAGGTCGCGCATTTAAAACTGCTTCGACCTGCGCAAATACAGTAGAAAGTTCTTCGTAGGCTAGGATTTGATCTCCAACGACCCGTCTTAAGTGAGCTTAAACGGATTTAATTCCGCTCTCCCATAGTCCTCCAAAGTGAGGAGCCGAAGAAATGGTTTCTCGTGCAGCAGTAGCTCTAAAAGTTTTCAACATCTGCTTGTGAGCACACACAAAATTAGTACCACAATCACTATAGATATGGCTACATCGACCACGATGTGCAATGAATCGTCGCAAAGCTGCCAAAAACGCATCAGCAGACAAATTTGATACGAGTTCTAGATGAACAGCTTTCGTTGCAAAGCATTTAAACAGGCACAGATAAGCCTCTAAAGTTTTCGACCCACTAGTTTTAGCCATAGTTATAGTGAAGGGACCAGCAAAATATACTCCAACATGAGAAAATGGTTTCAATTGTGAAACGCGGGAAATGGGCTAATTTCCCAATGAAGAGTTGGTAAGCAGAAGGATTAAGCTTCCAACAAGAAAGACATTTAGATATGACACTACGAATTACTTTCTTTGCAGATAGAAGCCAAAATGACAATCTTAGACAATTAAATTAGTCAAACGACTTTTACTTCGTAGCAGTGCGGGAAATTTAGTATCAAACGGCAAAGGAGCATTAGCCAATCTACTACCAACTCTAAGAATTCCCTGTTCATCAATAAACGGCGAAAGTTTACGAAGCGATTTGGGCAAAAGTTTTCGTTCTCGAAGAAGGGAAATCTCTTTAGAAAAATATTGATCTTGAACATATCTAACAATGCGAAGCTGAGCCTGATATAACTCAGCAGCCAAAAATGATCCAGAGCCCCTACGGCCTGGATTGCGAGCGTTATCAACAAAGCGACAAATATGAGCTATAATGCGGGTAATGCGATTAATAGAAGAATGTTCTTCTATAATAGTACCAACTAAATTTGGTGAAGCGGTGACTTGAAGCGCCACTATACGGGCTTCAGTCATAACTAGCGGTGACATGCTTGAGTCTGATTAAGCATGTGGCAAACAAGCGGTAATCAACAATTGTGGGCCTTTCCACCAAAGTGTATTGCCTAATAAACTGATGGCAAAGTGCCGCGTGAACCCAATTCAGCGGGGTTATCACAAGATTGAATGTAAAACCAATGCGAAGGAGGAAATTTTCCCTGAATGTAAGCAACTCGATTACTGACAAATGTCCAACGGTGCGGGGAAGAACTAAGCCATGAGAGGAATACCGTGGAATCTGACCAGCAACGAATCACCTTAAACAACAAACGACTATTGAATTGCTCATAAACATAATAAGCTAACTTAGAGGTCAGAACTGCAGCACACAGTTCCAATCTGGGAAGTGGCAAAGTTTTCAAAGGGGCAACTTTCGATTTAGACAACACAAAAAAACTTTGACGAAATCCTAAATGCGGTTTCGAACACAAAATAAACAACAGCGGCATAACCTTCCTCAGAAGCATCACCAAATGCGTGAAGTCACAACTAGAAAAGTTTTCTATAGCAAGCAGGCGAGGCAAAACTAAATTTTGCAAGGTCAACAAAATAGCGATATTGTCTTGCTGCAGTTTTGGACCTATAAAAAAAACAATCCTTCAAAGATAACTGATGAGGTATCTTAGCGGATCCATTAAACACTACACGAAGTTTGGTTGTGCTACTATCAGGTTTCAAAACACAATGATGTGGTATGTAGTAACAATCCGAAGAAGTAGATGGATCGGGAACCAACTCCACATGATCAAGCTCTAAAGCCTCTTTGAGAAAATCCCAATATTGTTTATAGAGCTCTGGTTGTTGTAGAAGACGTCTTTCTAAAGAGTAGAAATGTTGTAAGGCGAGATTATACATTCCATCAAAAGCAGGAAGTTTATTTCGAAAAGGAAGAGGCACAACGGTTCTACCTGAATCCAATCTCCTGCATCCCTCGGAAAATATTTTTTCGCAGATAAGATCATCAGGGGACTGAACCAGTGCGGTAGGAACATCTTCAATTGTCCAGAACCTTTGGATTGAATCATCTAATGTTACTACATCTGAATCATCTAATGTTACTACATCTTCAGTTTTACAAAAAAGCGAAGTTGGGTTTATTACTGACTGAGAGTGAGAGTTAACAGAACTCGAAGACACTCTACCCATAATGGTGCGTTCCCGCAATTTGTTTAGTGTATTGTTTTCATTTTCATTGAATTACTTCATTGATTTTTAAACTTCTGCACCTTTTCTAAAACATTCCGTCGCGCTAATGCTAATTGTAAGTGTGTTTTTGCGTGTAAAATATAGACAGTATTGTTATTCGTGGTTCGCATCCCGACTTATTAGGACGCTTGGGAAGTTTTCGTGTTTGTGCTCCGAACTGTTCGGACATTTTTTGATTCCGTCTGAAGAGACGCCGCTTATTGTTGTTTTTTTTTGCGTTACGAGTCGCGAGTTAGTAGCTCCGTTTGTAACGACCGCTAAACCGCTTTCATTTTGTTTCTTTTGTGTTTACAAAAGCGTATCATTTGTTGTTAAACCCGCATTTTTTGTATGCTCAATCAATGAACACTACGTCGCTATTTTTTGTGTAACGTGTTCTCCAGATGAAGCTCTAAGAAACTGTTCCTGTTCACGGGGCTAGCCTCTGAAGAAAGAAGAACCAAGAAAACACCCTTTGCAGAGCTTCGACGTAAAAGGTCAGTGATTAACTTTTATTTGATGAATTACTTTACGTGTTTATTGGTTGTTCCGCTAAAGGTCCTTCGTCAATTATATACTTGTATTGAACCAGCATTGAACTAAAACCACAACATCTAATTCATACATTTTTTTGAATACTATTCTATATGTAATGAGTATCGAAGACATTAGATAATTTGGTCCTTCGAGCCGGATGCAATTTGAGTTAATTTAGTGCAAAGATTATCGAATAAATTACATAATTTGGTCCAACTCCGGGCCTGGTACATTTGAGTTAATTTCGTGCAAAGTTTAATGATCAAAACATTGATTTTTCGTTGCAATTATTGTTGAAAACCGCATTGAATTTTCGTTTCTTTATTTGTTAGAAGCGAAAGCAAGTTCGGGATATTCACTCATTCCGTTAGAAATAAAACGCAATTTTTTTGCCGCCTTAAAAACTTAACAAGAGCTCGTTTTGTTTGTTTTGGTTATTTGCTAAATTGTTTTGAATTTATTTGACATTTGGTCAGATATTTTACTACTTTAACAGTAAAAATTTGTACATTTTTGGAATAGTATTTTGTTTTCGTTCTATCGTGATAGATTTGTTCAGTGGCGTTACAGTGATTTTGATTTATTGTTAAGATGTCAAAAACCGCTGAAGATTTACGAAAATTTAAAAATCATCGACAATCGGAGTTTAAAAGATTAGAAGATATTTATTTTGCTGCCGAGAAAGCCTTAAGACGTTGAATTGTTTTTTAGCATGATTGATATGGTTGATTCAATTCATTTAGAATTTTTTAAACAGCACAATTCGATTGTTGGATTAATTTCAGATGCAAACGATGAGTTTGAATTTGAGGATGACATTCGCAATAAATTTGAAAAATTGTTTTATTCAATTAGGTCTATTTTTGCTAAACTGAAATGTGTTCAGAATTCTACGCCACAAAATATAGCTCGGGAACAGGAAAGTGTTGCTTTGTCGCGAATTGATTTGCCTTCATTTAGTGGAGACATATTGGAATTTGGTACTTTTATTGATTTGTTTGATTCATTAATTCACAATAATGAAAAACTCAGTACTATGCAGAAGTTCAAATATTTGCAGTTAGCTTTAAAAGGGCCTGCTTTTGAGGTTATTAAGAATTTTAAACTAACACAAAACAATTACGTGAGTGCTTATGAAACACTTTTGAAAAAATTCATGCGAACTCGTTTAATCGCGGAATCTCATTGGTCAGCTTTAGAACAATTCCCCCAACTAACTTCAGATAGCCCTTCAGAGGTTCGGAAGTTATTGGATAACTTCAGTGATAATTTGGAAGCACTGAAGAATTTGGGTTTACCAGTATATCAGTGGGATTTTTGTATCGTTCAGATGATGTTGAAACGAGTTCCAAAGAATTTAGCCGCTAAATTTGAACTTTACCATGGTACTGTGACCGCTCAAGATGACTTTCCGATCCGTTCGGAAGTTGTTGATTTTTTGTCGAAGCATTTTGATGCCTTTGAACATGTTGAATTATCCTGCAAGGCAAAGCGAAGTGTTGACAAAAAGTTACCATTGAATTCAAAGCAATATCCTTCCCGGTTCACTACATCTTTGTTTGTCACTAAGAATAGAAATTGTTTAATTTGTAAATCCGATCATGCGATTTACAAATGTTCTGAATTCTTGAACAAATCAGTATCCGCGCGGTTTAAGTTTGTTAAAGATTTTAGACTTTGTTTTAACTGCTTAGGTGATTCTCATCGGTTGAATCGCTGTAAATATTTATCCACTTGCCGCAACTGCAAACAACGCCATCACACATTGCTTCATTTTGTAAATCGTGCTGATTCAGGCATTCGGTCTGAATCTAGAGCTTTCCCGCAAACCTGGCTTCCACATCTGGTGGATCCAGTACCATTAATACTGTTAAAAGTCCCGAAACTTCTCTACCGCAGACTTCTTGTCATAGTTCACTTTTGTCATACAATTCAAATGTGTTGTTATCTACCGCTTTAGTTGAGGTATTAGATAAGCACGGTTCTTATCAAACTTTGCGATGTCTGCTAGATTCTGGTAGCATGACATCATTCATTGCGAGCAAGGCTGTAAAACGCCTTGGCTTCCGACCTACGCCCGCTTCGATTCAACTCAACGGGCTAGGTTCTGTGCAGAGTCCCTCTGCTGAGGGCTCTCTTACCCTTTCTCTTCGCTCTATAGTAAAGCGTGAGTGCAATTTTGTTGTTGATACTATTGTTTTACCCCGCATTTGCAATGATATGCCTGTTGCGCCCATTAACATGGCTAATATGGCATATCTAACCAAATTGAAACTTGCTAATCTTGGTTTTAATAGCCCAGGCGCTATTGACCTTTAGTTAGGTACCGATATATTTTCTCAAATTTTGTTGGATGGACGTCTTCTGGGAAAGGAAGGTGTTCCTGATGCTATTAACACTGTGTTTGGTTACATCCTTATGGGTAGAGTGTCTTCGAGTTCTGTTAACTCTCACTCTCAGTCGGCCATAAACCCAACTTCGCTTTTTTGTAAAATTGAAGATGTAGTATCATTAGATGATTCACTCCAAAGGTTCTGGACAATTGAAGATGTTCCTACCGCACTGGTTCAGTCCCCTGATGATCTTATCTGCGAAAAAATATTTTCCGAGGGATGCAGGAGATTGTATTCAGGTAGATTCGTTGTGCCCCTTCCTTTTCGAAATACACTTCCTGCTTTTGATGGAATATATAATCTCGCCGTACAACGTTTCTACTTTTTAGAAAGACGTCTTCTACAGCAACCAGATCTCTACAAACAATATTGTGATTTTCTCAAAGAGTATTTGGAGCTGGATCATATGGAGTTGGTTCCTCATCCATCTACTGCTTCTGATTGTTACTACATACCGCATCATTGTGTTTTGAAACCTGATAGTAGCACAACCAAACTTCGTGTAGTGTTTAATGCATCCGCTAAGATACCTCATCGGTTATCTTTGAATTATTGTTTGTTTATCGGTCCCAAATTGCAGCAAGACATTATCGCTATTTTGTTGACCTTGCACAATTTAGTTTTGCCTCGCCTGCTTGCTATAGAAAACTTTTCTAGTTGTGAACTTCACGCATTTGGTGATGCTTCTGAGAAAGGTTATGCCGCTGTTGTTTATTTTGTGTTCGAAACCGCATCTGGATTTCGTCAAAGTTTTTTTGTGTTGTCTAAATCGAAAGTTGCCCCTTTGAAAACTTTGTCACTTCCCAGATTGGAACTGTGTGCTTCAGTTCTTACCGCTAAGTTGGCTCATTATGTTTATGAGCAATTCAATAGTCGTTTGTTGTTCAAGGTGATTCGTTGCTGGTCAGATTCCACGGTAGTCCGTTCATGGCTTAGTTCTTCCCCGCACCGTTGGAAGACATTTGTCAGTAATCGAGTTGCTTACATTCAGGAAAAATTTCCTTCTTCACATTGGTTTTACATCCAATCTTGTGATAACCCCGCTGATTTGGGTTCCCGCGGCACTTTGCCATCAGAGTTGTTAGGCAATACACTTTGGTGGAAAGGCCCACAATTGTTGATTACCGCTTGTCTGCCACATGCTTGCTCAGACTCAAGCATGTCACCGCTAGTTATGACTGAAGCCCGTATAGTGGCGCTTCAAGTCACCGCTTCACCAAATTTATTTGGTACTTTGTTAGAAGAACATTCTTCTATTAATCGCATTACCCGCATTATAGCTCATATTTGTCGCTTTGTTGATAACGCCCGCAATCCAGACCGTAGGGGCTCTGGATCATTTTTGGCTGCTGAGTTATATCAGGCTCAGCGATTGTTCGCTATGTTCAAGATCAATATTTTTCTAAAGAGATTTCCCTTCTTCGCGAACGAAAACTTTTGCCCAAATCGCTTCGTAAACTTTCGCCGTTTCTTGAGGAACAGGGAACTCTTAGAGTTGGTAGTAGATTGGCTAATGCTCCACTGCCGTTTGATACTAAATTTCCCGCACTGCTACCAAGCAAAAGTCGTTTGACTAATCTAATTGTCGAAGATTGTCATGTCACCAATCTTCACGCAGGAATCCAAACCGTTCAATTTCTTTTGCAGCAACGATTTTGGATTCTAACTGCAAAGAAAGTAATTCGTAGTGTCATTTCTAAATGCGTTTCTTGTTGGAAGCTTAATCCTTCTGCTTACCCTACCCTTCATGGGAAATTTGCCCATTTCCCGCGTTTCACAATTGAAACCCTTTTCTCATGTTGGAGTAGATTTTGCTGGTCCCTTCACTATAACCATGGCTAAAACTAGAAGATCGAAAACTTTAAAGGCCTATCTGTGCCTGTTTAAGTGCTTTGCAACGAAAGCTGTTCATCTAGAACTCGTATCAGATTTGTCTGCTGATGCATTCTTGGCAGCTTTACGACGATTCATTGAACGTCGTGGTCGATGTAGCCATATATATAGTGATTGTGGTACTAATTTTGTGTGTGCTCACAAGCAGATCTTGAAAGCTTTTAGAGCTACTGCTGCACGAGAAACCATTTCTTGGCATTTCAATCCCCCTTCGGCTCCTCACTTTGGAGGACTATGGGAGAGCGGAATTAAATCCGTTAAAGCTCACTTAAGACTTGTCGTTGGAGATCAAATCTTAACCTATGAAGAACTTTCTACTGTATTTGCACAGGTCGAAGCAGTTTTAAACTCGCGACCTATAACCCCTTGTAGCAACGATCCTCGGATCTTACCGCCTTGAGTCCTGGAATGTTTCTTACCATGGAACCTTTAACAGCACCTCCTGAATCTGATTTCTTATCTGTCCCATCTAATCGTCTCAACAGATGGCAGTTACTGAGTCGTTTGCATCAGGCATTCTGGAAACGTTGGTCGCAAGAATATTTACATACCCTTCATCATCGGAGTAAATGGACTGATCCCTCGGAGGTTGTTAAGCCAGGTACTCTTGTTATTTTGAAGCAAGACACTTCACCTCCTTTGAATTGGCCATTAGGGCGCATTATTGACGTACATCCTGGAGGTGATGGTGTTGTACGCGTTGCTACAGTTAGAACTGCAAGTGGTACTTTAAAGCGACCTCTTGTAAAGCTTTGTCCACTGCCAGTGGACCCTTAGTTTTGAAATAAGTAATTCAAGGCTGGCGGAATGGTGCGTTCCCGTAATTCGCTAATGCTAATTGTAAGTGTGTTTTTGCGTGTAAAATATAGACAGTATTGTGATTCGTGGTTCGCATCCCGAGTTATTAGGACGCTTGGGAAGTTTTCGTGTTTGTGCTCCGAACTGTTCGGACATTTTTTGATTCCGTCTGAAGAGACGCCGCTTATTGTTGTTTTTTTTTGCGAGTTAGTAGCTCCGTTTGTAACGACCGCTAAACCGCTTTCATTTTGTTTATCTTGTGTTTACAAAAGCGCATCATTTGTTGTTAAAACCCCATTTTTTGTATGCTCAATCAATGAACACTACGTCGCTATTTTTTGTGTAACGTGTTCTCCAGATGAAGCTCTAAGCAACTGTTCCTGTTCACGGGGCTAGCCTCTGAAGAAAGAAGAACCAAGAAAACACCCTTTGCAGAGCTTCGACGTAAAAGGTCAGTGATTAACTTTTATTTGGTGAATTACTTTACGTGTTTATTGATTGTTCCGCTAAAGGTCCTTCGTCAATTATATACTTGCATTGAACCAGCATTGAACTAAAACCGCAACATCTAATTCATACATTTTTTTGAATAGTATTCTATATGTAATGTGTATCGAAGACATTACACATAAGGATGTAACCAAACACAGTGTTAATAGGATCAGGAACACCTTCCTTTCCCAGAAGGCGTCCTTCCAAAAAAATTTGAGAGAATATATCGGCACCTAACACAAGATCAACAGTGCCTGGGCTATTGAAACCAGGATCAGCAGGTTTCAAATTGGTTAGATAAGCCATATTAGCCATTTAAATGGGCGCAACAGGCATATCATTGCAAATGCGGGGTAAAACAATCGTATCAACGATAAAATTGCACTTGCGCTTTACTATAGAGTGAAGAGAAAGGGTAAGAGAGCCCTCAGCAGAGGTACTCTGCACAGAACCTAGCCCGTTGAGTTAAATCGAAGCGGGCATAGGTCGGAAGCCAAGGTGATTCACTGCCTTGCTCGCAATGAATGATGTCATGCTACCAGAATCTAGCAGACATCGCAAAGTTTGATAAGAACCGTGCTTATCTAATACCTCAACTAAAGCTGTAGATAACAACACATTTGAATTGTATGACAAAAGTGAACTATGACAAGAAGTCTGCGGTAGAGAAGTTTCGGACATTCAACAGTATTAATGGTACTGGATCCACCAGATGTAGAAGCCAGGTTTGCGGGGGGAGCACTAGATTCAGAAGGAATGCCTGAATCACCACGATTTACAAAATGAAGCAATGTGTGATGGCGTTTTTTGCAGTTGCGGCAAGTGGGTAAAGTGCGATTCACAGCTATTCGACTGATGAGAATCGCCTAAGCAATTAAAACAAAGTCTAAAATCTTTAACAAACTTAAACCGCGCGGATACTGATTTGTTCAAGAATTCAGAACATTTGTAAATCGCATGATCGGATTTATAAACTAAACAATTTCTATTCTTAGTGATAAACAATGATGTAGTGAAACGGGAACAATGTTGTTTTGAATTCATTGGTAACTTTTTGTCAACAGTTCGCTTTGCCTTGCGGGATAATTCAACATGTTCAAAGGCATCGCAATGCTTCGACAAAAAATCAACAACTTCCGAGCGGATCGGAAAGTCTTCTTGACCGGTCACAGTACCATGGTAAAGTTCAAACTTAGCCGCTAAATTCTTTGGAACTCGTTTCAATAAAAATTCCTAATAGCCTCAAAAGCACGCCCTTTTAAAGCTAACTGCAAATATTTGAACTTCTGCATAGTACAGAGTTTTTCATTATTGTGAATTAATGAATCAAACAAATCAATAAAAGTACCAAATTCCAATATGTCTCCACTAAATGAAGGCAAATCAATTCGCGGCAAAGCAACACTTTCCTGTTCCCGAGCTATATTTTGTGGAGTAGAATTCTGAACAGATTTCAGTTTAGCAAAAATAGACCTAATTGAATAAAACAATATTTCAAATTTATTGCGAATGTCATCCTCAAAGTCAAAATCATCATTTGCATCTGAAATTAAACCAACAATCGAATTGTGATGTTTAAAAAATTCTGAATGAATTGAATCAACCATATCAATCATGCTAAAAAACAATACAACGTCGTCACCTCTTAAGGCTTTCTCGGCAGCAAAATAAATATCTTCTAATTTTTTAAACTCCGATTGTCAATGATTTTAACGCCACTGAATAAATCTAACACGATAGAACGAAACAAAATACTATTCCAAAAACTACAATTTTTTACTGTTGAAGTAGAAAATATCTGACCAAATGTCAAATAAATTCAGAAGAATTTACCAAAAAAACCAAACAAACAAAACGAGCTCTTGTAAGTTTTTAAATGCGGCAAAAAATATGCGAAATTTATATCCAACGGAATGAGTGAATATCCCGGACTTGCTTTCTCTTTTAACAAATAAAGAATGCGAAAATTCAATGCGGTATTCAACAATAATTGCAACGAAAAATCAAAGGTTTGATCGATAAACTTTGCACGAAATTAACTCAAATTGCATCCGGCTCGAAGTTGAATCGAATGAATTAGATGTTGCGGTTTTAGTTCAATCCTGGTTCAATGCAAGTATATAATTGACGAAGGTACTTTAGCGGAACAATCAATAAAACACGTTTCGTCGAATAAATTTATTCTCCAAATAAAGTTAATCACTAACCTTTTACGTCGAAGCTCTGCAGGTGGTGTTTTCTTGGTTCTTCTTTCTTCAGAGGCTAGTTCCGCAGCGGCAGGAACTGTTTTTTAGAGCTTCGTCTGGATAACACGTTACACAAAAAATAGCGACGTAATGTTCATTGATTGAGCAAACAAAAATGAGGGTTTAACAACAAATGATGCGCTTATGTTAACACAAAAAAAAACAAAATGAAAGCGGTTTAGCGGTTGTTACGACCGGAACTAATAACTAGCGGAATCGTAACACAATAACAAGAAAAAGCGGCCGTCTTAAGACGGTATCAAAAGCGTCCAAATAGCTCGGCATACAAAAAAGGAATAATGAATACTGTCTATATTTTACACGCAAAAAACACTTAAAATTAGCATTAGCGCGACGGAAGGTTTTGGAAAAGGTGCAGAAGTTAAAAAATCAATGAAGTAATTCAATCAAATTTAAAACAATACACTAAACAAATTGCGGGAAGGCACAAATAATTGCCACACCAGATCATCTTCCGAAATTCATATAAATTGTTTTAGAAACATTAAATGAGAGTTTGGTAAAAGCAAACCATTGGGATACTTGATGATTATCAAAGTCATCAGTAAATTAATAACGCCCCACAATCTGATCTCGATATGAGACTTGCCAACAGAAGTAATTTTACACCATTGTTATTAGTTTATGATTTAATAATTTCAATTTCATTTGATGAAATCTATCATTTGTTAAATAATAAAATATTTATTTAACAAACTACTCAACGTTATTGACATATATATACTGGGCTTTTATATGAAATTGTCCAAATTGCATTTTTCAATGCAATATTTTTCCGAAAAATCTTGTGTAGTTTCTATAAAATGCTATATAAACTTTTTAATTATCTTATTAAGAATAAGGAGAACTCAAGGAGAAAAGTCGACAATAAGTCGGTGGGGCAATAGACACACGCATAAATAAAAAGTATGTGGGCAAGATGAAACATAGATTGAAAGAAGAAAAGTTGTCAAAGTATTTGTATAATCTTGTTGGCATATAAGCATGCAGGGTCTGTCAAATGGTATCACATGCGGTTGCCTAACTTACGAATATGTACGGATTTGCTTTAGTCAACTATTTGGCCAGCCAGAGTTAGCTTAACAATTTCAACCAATCGGTTGCTCTATGCTCTCTTGAACCGTATTGATTTCGTAGAGAGTGCAATTTTCATGATCTGTGGCCGTTGCGACACTTATTAAATTCTTAAAAGGACAAGTAAGAAATATCATGTTATCTTAACGAATCCACAGACAACAAATTATACTATATTTTAAGGCCTTGTTTGTTGTCTTTCTGTATGTACGCTATTTATCTGTGCAAGAGACGTTTGTAAAACAAAACCCATACCCCTATTACCCCTATACGTATGAACGCACTGTACACTTACACTCTATATCCTCTATGCCAACAACGTCAGTACTCTCTATATACAAACATAGTCTGTATTAGTACTCTTCACAATAACCTCTTATCTCCTTTCGTGCTGCAGTTCTATATAGACCTGGGCTACCTATGAAGGAATGTTTATTTCACCTTTTTCGCACATTCTTCTATTCCGAATACCAATAACCGACCTCAACTCAATTTTAAAATTTTCGTAAACTCCATACTCATGAACTGGTGCATTTCTATTAGGAGACCTTATATGGAGAAAAATAAAAAATCCATTATCTTATATAAAGAATCTTTACAGTAGATTACCCTATAGAGCTCTTCAGTCAGTGCACCAGTTAATTGAGACTTCAGTTGACTATAAAAACGCCAGTTCCATTCCACGTCTAAGCTTCGGAATATCTCTCCATTTTCCATTGTTCTGCATTATATTCCTCTCGAGAGGATCACATCTCTCATCCGACAATGAATTATTATAGTTACATTAATTTCATGGGTTAACATTTACATTCAGCGAATCCGATGTGCCATAGTGTGACATTATCCAAACAAAACGAAATTTCACTCTGATAGCAAATCATTTATAGCCACTTTATATGACACACATACATATTTCAACGAGTCAACGGTAATATTATATGAATATTCATACCTTGTTAAGAGTATATATACATGTATCAATATATTTATGAATTCTATTACCTCGTGTTATTGTTATCAAATATATTTTGCTACCTGAATTATTAAATGCCTAGACCTTTGGAAATAAATTGGGAGCACAACTTTTAAGGCTAATAATTATAATATTTATAGAATTTCTGTCGTATTAATTTTAACATGTATTTTATATTGATAATCTGTTCCAAATAATTGAAAATATTACATCATATTCTGATGAAAATGCTATTTATTGTACTTGGGAGTCTTGAAATGAAATGGCAAACAATATGAATGAAATACTAAAGATTACATATTTTTGGATGAGTACAAATAAATTAGTTCAAATACAGGTAAAACGAGGTATCTGGCTGTTGGAGATGATTTAAACAGCTTTTCTGAAAATATAGAACTTTCGACAAATAATAAGAAACTTGAAAGAGACCAATACTAATAATTCATGCTGGGTTAAGGTGGAACTAGCATATAACGTACACAATAAAAAGACTTATATATTTGTTATTTGGTCTATGCCCTTGTTGCCAGATTAAAATTTAACTTAAGTATATTATCGTCAGTTTCACAGCTTTGCCACATATGGTAGCTTGGAGTGAGGCTTATGCGACATATTGAAAAACTACTAAAACCACAAATAAAATTATTAAACAAATATTTAATAGTACGACATACAAAGAAACTTTAAACCTGCGACATTATTTTTTCTTGGAATGAGTAATATCAAGTCCTATAAAACAAAACCTAACAGTGAAGGTTTGATGACGCCTTATTGTGTAAATGTGTGAAAAAACTTTTAAGTTTATCATTTTTTGATATTCTTGAAAATAAAAGTCGTAGATGCGAAAAACTAAAAATGACTTGTTTGGTTTTTCTGGTAACTTGACCATAATAAGACATAGCGTATTTTTGCTTAAAGTAGTCAAATAGGCTCTAAAATACGCAACTTTTTCGTTATTTAATCGTGTTTGTATCTACTAGCGTCTCTTAGATGGCAATGTTATCCCTTCATATGTGAGACTCCCTGTGTGCATCTATAAAGTGAGGACGCGTAAGTTGGAACAAATTCATTTAAAATTCAGGTGTTGTTTTTTCTGATGATGAACTCAATTATACAGAGTGGGGCAGAAATAAATTGCGACCATCAACTTTTTTTTTTCAAATGGAAACATTTATTTTTTTCTTTTATTTTTGAATTCTGCATTGAATTCTAAGTATTTTTAATGTACAATGTCCTATACCGAAAATTAGTATTTCAAAATTGAAGAAAAAAAAACATCAATATATCAAATTAAATATTCAAATTGTTGGACTTTAACTTCCTGAGAATGCCTAAGACGGTTTTCAAATTCTCGTAACGGTTCATTTAGGGTTTGTGGCAAGATTCATTGTATTTCGGCCCTAATTCTATTCTAGAATTCCTTGATACATTCAGGCTCATTGAAGTAGACTTTGGATTTCACGTAACCCCAAAAAAAAATCTAACGGGCTTAGATCTGGAGACCTAGCAGGCTATTCGATATTAGGTCTCCTTCCGATCCATCTACTTTGGAAAATATTCTCAAGATAATCTCGCACTATTCGCGATTAGTGCCGGTGCCCTCCATCCAGTTGAAACCATACCGAATCTGCCAGTATATTGGGGTTTTCACCGTTCGGGTAAAGTTCTGTTAAACAGGGTATTATGTCATTTTGTAATAGATCTAAATAATGAATAGTATTCTCCCCGTAGAGATTCACTATATTTGTTTTTAAGTTTTCGCGGGCACTAAATGTTTTAGGGGGTTTCCGTTAATTCATCCGCGTAATTGATAACTGATCCCTGCCGGGATCGATAGTAAAATGACGACGTTTCGGGAGAGTCACATCTGCCTTCTTCAGGTCGGTTAGCATAATTCTCGTAGCCTTCTGCTTTCGCTTCTAGTTACTCGAATACTAAGATTTTCAGAAGCGCTCGCGCTGTTATATTGTTGCGGCTCGGCGCCTATTGGTTGGCACCGTGAACGGCTGCGTGTGATTGGCCATGGGCGCTCAGTGGGCACGCCTCCCGCTTGCTGATTTCTTATCTCCGGTTGAGCTGTTATTGGACGGGTCCGGGCCGGTACGGTGTTTAATAGAATTTTCCAACATTTCGATAAGTTCTGAATCTCATTGCGTGCGTTTAGACTGTGAGGCCTCTTCGCTAGTTAAATTGCCTCTCTTACGAGTCTTGATTTCGGGTGTTCTATATTTGCCAGTACTCTGGTGTTCTCAAAGTATATTCGGTGTGACATCATGATGGCGTGTTCCGCAACGGATGTTGTTTTTTCCTGCTTTCTTACAGCGTTCTGGTGTTCATCACGTCTAGCTTGAATTCTTCTATTAGTTTGCCCCACATAGGTTTTATGACAGTCTGCAAATGGAGTCTCGTACACTCCCTGTTGTTCTAAAGGGATCCTCTTCTTCGGAGTCCTCAACACAGTACTTATTTTACTGTCTGTATTGAAAATAGTATCGATATTGTGTCGCCGTAGAATTCTTGCAATACTATCCCTGGTCCCCTTGACATACGGTAAATAACCCTAGGTTATTGGTGTCTCATGCTCCTCGTCTGTTTGTCTCGGTTTTGATTTTAGGGCTCTTTTTATATTTCGGTCTGTAAATCTGTTTTGTCTCAGAGCTGTTTTTAAACTGTCCATTTCCTGTTTGATGTTATCATAGTCAGCTAGTCTTTGTGATCTGGTAACTAAAGTCTTGACGCTTGTAGTTGGAAGTGGAAGGAGCTCCAATGGGATCGGCACTCTCACCAGTTATAGCGAACCTTTTTATGGAGAGCTTTGAGGAGTTGGCACTAAGAACAACAACTCTTAAACCCAGTTTATTGTTGCGATATGTGGATGATAAATTTGTGATTTGGCCTCATGGGAGGGAACACCTCAATACTTTTTTAGACCACCTTAATGGCATCCATCACAAAATAAAATTTACCATGGAGGTTGAAGCCAACAATCAACTGCCATTCCTTGACGTTCTTATAAATAGGAAGGAAGATGGAACCCTTGGCCATACAGTATATAGGAAAGCAACTCACACCAACAGATACCTTCATGCTAATTCTCATCACCACCCCGCCTAACTACGAGCCGTCGTCAAGACTTTAGTAACCAGATCACAAAGAATAGCTGACCAGGATAACATCAAACAGGAAATGGACAGTTTAAAAACATCTCTGAGACAAAACGGATTTACAGACCGAAATATACAAAGAGCCCTGAAGTCAAAACCGAGACCAACAGACGAGGAGCATGAGACACCAATAACCAAGGCTTATTTACCGTATGTCAAGGGGACTACGGACAGTCTTGCAAGAATTCTACGGAGACACAATATCGATACTATTTTCAATACAGACACGGTGTTGAGGACTCCGAAGACGAGGATCCCGTTAGAACAACAGGGAGTGTACGAGATTCCATGTGCAGACTGTCATAAAACCTATGTGGGGCAAACTAATAGAAGAATTCAAGCTAGACGTGATGAACACCAGAACGCTGTAAGAAAGCAGGAAAAAACAACATCCATTGCGGAACACACCACCACGATGTCACACTGAATAGACTTTGAGAACACCAGAGTACTGGCAAATATAGAATACCCGAAATCAAGACTCGTAAGAGAGGCAATTGAAATAGCGAAGAGGCCTCACAGTCTAAACGCACGCAATGAAATTCAGAACTTATCGAATTGTTGGAAAATTCTATTAAACACCGTACCGGCCCGGACCCGTCCAATAACAACTCAACCGGAGATAAAAAATCAGCAGGCGGGAGGCGTGCCCACTGAGCGCCCAGGGCCAATCACACGCAGCCGTTGTTCACGGTGCCAACCAATAGGCGCCGAGCCGCGACTATATAACTGCGCGAGCGCTTCTGAAAATCGTAGTATTCGAGTAACAGAAGGCTACGAGAATTATGCGAACCGACCTGAAGAAGGCAGATGTGACTCTGCCGAAACGTCGTCATTTTACCATCGATCCCGGCAGGGATCAGTTATCAATTAAGCGGATGAATTCCCGGAAACCATCTAAAACATTTAGTGCCCGCGAAAACTTAAAAACAAATATAGTAAATCTCTACGGGGAGAATACTTTTCATTTGTGTAAAACATTTCAGAAATTACGCGCGAAATGAAGCAAACTTTTGTGCGACCTACATTTTTTACAACGATGCCGCGATGAAGGAATTATTCCGAAAAACATGACGGGAAAGTTCTGGAGGAACAACAGAAAAACACAGAAAATCTTATGGAAAGCAAGTTGTGCCCTACTTAGGGAAGGCATATGTGATGTCAGAAGAGATTTGGATGTTGTTAATACTAAACTCCTAGATATCCACCTACAGGTAAGCAATACACTCCACCCAATAATATGGGATAAATTCGATGAAATTAGCGAATTTTGGACCGAAACAAATGCAGAGTTGACAAAAAAGCAACAACTGGCAAAATTTAACAAATTGAACCTCCAACAGAAGCCCAAAAACGAATTTTTCTCGGAAAATAACGGTCACAGTCTAACCTCACGGCAATTGGAAACGAATAAAACTGTTTATAACTTATCTTCGGTCTAATTGAACTCTACCTCGATTGGCGTGTTGGCTAAGGGATTCAATTACGCTATTGCTCCCTCTCACATACCAACAGAGAGCATAATATGTGGCGTGGAAACAGCAGTTTCAAAATTAGATGCGAACACCGCTGAAATAATTAGACAAGATGTGTCACATGTTCTAAGAAAGTCTAAACCACCCAAAAGGAACCTATCTATAGAAGAAAATGAGGCCTTGAAACAACTTCGCCTCAACAAGGACATTGTCATTCTACCTGCTGATAAAGGAAAGGCGACTGTAATTTTAGATACAGTGGATTATTCAAACAAAATTCAAACATTGCTACAAGATCCAGCATATAAACAAATTACTACTGACCCAACAACTTATCTGGAGAAAACAACCAAAGCCAAAAAAAATCCAAGCAAGTAGGATCGACAAAAATCTTCAACTGCAACTCATTCCGCGTGAAAAGTCATCGAGATGTCCGAAATTCTATGGGTTGCCAAAAGCACATAAAGAAGGTGCACCTTTGAAGAAAATAGTAAGCTCAATTGGATCCCCAACACAACACCTAGCCAAATACCTAGCCCAACAACTTCAACCGTTTGCAGAGGGGGCAGACTCATATGTGAAAAATTCGACACATTTCAACGAAATACTTATAAAAACGGTCTTACAACCAGAGTGTCTTCTTGTAAGTTTTGACGTAGTGTCCCTTTTCACCAACATCCCTATCGACGAAGCCTTGGATATCATAATAGAAAAATACAAACCACCTCAACACCCTGTAGACTTAACAAGGCACTGTCTGATGAACACCTATTTTGTTTACGAGAACCAACGATACAAACAAGTGGAAGGAGCTCCAATGGGATCGCCACTCTCACCAGTTATAGCGAACCTTTTTATGGAGAGCTTTTGAGGAGTTGGCACTAAGAACAACAACTCTTAAACCCAGTTTATGGTTGCGATATGTGGAGGATACATTTGTGATGTGGCCTCATGGGAGGGAACACCTCAATACTTTTTTAGACCACCTTAATGGCATCCATCACAAAATAACATTTACCATGGAGGTTGAAGCCAACAATTAACTGCCATTCCTTGACGTTCTCATAAATAGGAAGGAAGATGGAACCCTTGGCCATATAGTATATAGGAAAGCAACTCACAGATACCTTCATGATAATTCTCATCACCACCCAGCCCAACTACAAGCGTCAAGACTTTAGTAACCAGATCACAAAGACTAGCTGACCAGGATAACATCAAACAGGAAATGGACAGTTTAAAAACAGCTCTGAGACAAAACAGATTTACAGACCGAAATATAAAAAGAGCCCTAAAGTCAAAACCGAGACAAACAGACGAGGAGCATGAGACACCAATAACCTAGGCTTATTTACCGTATGTCAAGGGGACCAGGGACAGTATTGCAAGAATTCTACGGCGACACAATATCGATACTATTTTCAATACAGACAGTAAAATAAGTACTGTGTTGAGGACTCCGAAGAAGAGGATCCCTTTAGAACAACAGGGAGTGTACGAGACTCCATTTGCAGACTGTCATAAAACCTATGTGGGGCAAACTAATAGAAGAATTCAAGCTAGACGTGATGAACACCAGAACGCTGTAAGAGAGCAGGAAAAAACAACATCCGTTGCGGAACACGCCATCATGATGTCACACCGAATATACTTTGAGATCACCAGAGTACTGGCAAATATAGAACACCCGAAATCAAGACTCGTAAGAGAGGCAATTTAACTAGCGAAGAGGCCTCACAGTCTAAACGCACGCAATGAGATTCAGAACTTATCGAACGGTTGGAAAATTCTATTAAACACCGTACCGGCCCGGACCCGTCCAATAACAACTCAACCGGCGATAAAAAATCAGCAGGCGGGAGGCGTGCCCACTGAGCGCCCAGTGCCAATCACACGCAGCCGTTCACGGTGTCAACCAATAGGCGCCGTGCCGCGACTATATAACAACGCGAGCGCTTCTGAAAATCTTAATATTCGAGTAATTAGAAGCGAAAGCAGAAGGCTACGAGAATTATGCAAACCGACCTGAAGAGGGCAGATGTGACTCTGCCGAAATGTCGTCATTTTACAATCGATCCCGGCAGGGATCAGTTATCAATTAAGCAGATGAATTCCCGGAAACCACCTAAAACATTTAGTTCCCGCGAAAACTTACAAACAAATATATATATATATATATATATATATATATATATATATATATATGAGTATATATGTGAGCGTGTGCGTGTGTTTGTTAGGAATTCATCCGCGTAGTTAATAACTGATTCCTGTCGGGACCCATCGTAAAATAAGGGACGTTTTGGCAGAGTCACCTCTGCCCTCTTCAGCTCGGTTCGCATAATCCTCGTATCCTTCTGCTGGCACTTCTAGATAGTCGGATACTAAGATTAGTATAAAATCAATAAAGAAATATAACATTTAATTAATATAGAATACCTGCACAGAATGTACTTTTCTTTCTAATCAGCATTTATATTTTCGGTTTGATTTCTGTTTGAGGTACATCACATGTCAGAAGTCAAAACAGTACAAAAAAGATCAATTTAATGAATGGTAGCGATAAGCATGACAAGCTCGTACCTCACAAAAAAGGTCAGCGTTAACAAATTTATAGATAGTAAAGACAAGGATGACAAACTTGAATGGGGATGGAACTGTAAAAGTGTCGAGCTGAAAGCATTAAATAGCATGTTCAAGAAGTGACCAAAATCTATGATGATATGATCTAAATTGCTTAAGAATGATATTAATGCGATTGTTTTTTTCTACTAAGGATATAAATTTATGAAATGTTATAAAAATTTACACGTCATATCTTTCTTTTCAATTATATTTATATTTAAAATAAATTTACACATAAAGATTAATACTCGAGTTGCAACAAAATAGTGACAATTATTTTAATTCTCTTGAAATTTATGAGAGAATAATAAAAGTAAGAGAAACAGAGGCAGGAAATATATTATTTCGTAACAATCTTTCGCTTCCGTATTTTAGTCCACCATTCTTCTTCGGTGTTTTGTAAATGAAATTGGCTTAATATGGAAAATAGAAGAAGATTTTTTTGTTCTTGTTAATATAACTATGAATAGTCCTAATTAAACGTCTTCTGTTTCTTCTTCAAATATAAGATCCCAAAGAAAAACAAATAAGCGTATTAAACAAACTGCAGTATTTTAAAGGCTTTTAGCGACAATATTTCGGTAAAATATTTTACCCAATGAACTAATTACTTTTAATAAAAAGCATTTTAAAGAAAAATACAAATGTAGACTTTATATATTAAATTACCTCATTGCCATACACTTATTTATACTGAATGTGCTAACAATAATAAAATACATTTAATGTCTAACTGATTTTGGTTCACAAGAGTAGCTTAAAGCTACACTGCCTCAAGATTCGTCTAGTCAGCTTTAATATATAATTGTTTATTTACCAGTACAAGTATGTGAAATATTTGTAAGGTCTTAGTTTTGCAGATTAGGAAATCTGAAGTTGATCACGATACAGTTTAATGCTATAGCTAAAATTGAACTAGTATATTTAAAAACATTACGAATTATGTTCTCTCAATTAGAGAATATACTCACTTGTCGATGGAACGAATTTCCAGAATTTATGATATAACTCACAATAAAAAGCTAAAAAAATGTTAGGTTCGTAATAATTTGCACAAACATAACGATTGCTCTCTACTCTTTTATTAAGTACTTGTCTATGTTTATCACTTTATTTACTAGCGGATGCAAGCGATATAACATTTACTTTTAGGGTTCCGTATAAACAATATACGGATACCCTTATAATATCACTCAGGATTTCTGCCTGTGTCACATCACAGACATTTTATCCTAAACTACTGGATGGAAGAGGTTGAAATTTGGTATCAATGTATAGTTTGGTGACCCCATCAGGAGTAAATATCGTAAAAGAACAAATTTTGATTTTAGGGGTATTTCGGGGGGGGGGGAACTAAAAAAATCGACTGTTCCCCCTCTGATCACCGAAACTACTGAGTCTAAAATTTTGAAAAAAATAGGAAACATAGAACGTTGCCCAAAATTTACAGGAAAATTAAGGAGAAACCATTAATATTAATTTTGGGGAGCAAATTATAGAATTAAATACAAATTTAAAAATAAAAAAATTTCAAACGCATCATGTAATATATCAAATGAAAGGTCTCATTCTGAGGAACACAAATATATTTTTTTCTTATTTAAAAAAAATATATTTAAAAAGATATTAACGAAAATATTCCAAAATTTACCCATTCCCCCCCCCCTTTATGTCCAAAACTATAAAACTTAAAGTTTTGAAAAAAAAATAGATTTATAGGTTCTGACCTGAAGTTTACTGAAAAAATAAGGAGAAACCTCTACTTTTAATTTTGGGGGGCAAATTACAGAAATCATTGGAAAATATAAAATTAAAATTGATTCTAACCCATCATGTTATATATCAAATGAAAGGGCTCATTACGACGAAAACAAATATATTTTTTTCATATTTTTAAAATAAATTAATTAAAAGATATTAACAAAAATATTTAAAAATTTACCCATTTCCCCCTTTATCTCCGAAACCATAAGCTGGAAAATTTGGAAAAAAATAGGGATATAGCCCCTCACCTGAGCTTTACTGGAAAAATAAGGAGAAACCCCTAATATTTATTATGGGGGCCAAATTATAGAATTAAATGGAAAATATAAAATTAAAATTGATTCTAACCCAGCATGTTATATATCAAATAAAAGGGCTCATGATGAAGAAAACAAATATATTTTTTCCATATTTATAAAATAATTTAATTAAAAGATATTAACAAAAATATAAAAAAATTACCCATTCCCCCTCTTATCTCCGAAACTATGAGCTGAAAATTTTTGAAAGACTGGAAGTATAGCCCCTCACCTGAACTTTACTGGAAAAATAAGGAGAAACCCCTAATATTCGTTTTGGGGGGCAAATTATAGAATAAATGGAAAATAAAAAATTATAATTGTTTCTAACAGGTCATGTAATATATCAAATCACAGGGCTCATTATGAAGTATACAAATATATTTTAATTTTTTTAAAATGAATATTTTAAAATTTAATATATTTTAAAAAAATTACCCATTCTCCCCGTTATCCCCCCAACTCTAAGACCTACTTTTTTTGTTTATAGGAAAAATGGATTTTTTTCAATCCATAATTCTATTATTTGGCCCCCAATTAATAGAATTAAACGGAAAATAAATTATTAGAAAACCCCATATAGTATTTTACAATTATCCAATTAAATGGAAAATATAGGTTCAATTTTCAAATTCAATAATTTATAATTTAAACTGTGACCTATTTTGCCCTTTTTCTTCCAATCTACAGAGCCTCAAATCTCAGACAGTAGATTATAAAAGGCATCTCTGAAAGTTTATTAGTAAAATAAAAATCTAATGTTACTTTTTGTGGGCCAAATTAGAAAATTAAATACATATGTTTTGTGATAAAAATCAAGCGAATCCTAAAGCAAATAAAATAAAAAGTCTATGTGTGGAAAATCAAAGTGTATATTTTTTATAAATTTAAAACGCTTCCTTTGAAAGATATAATGGTAAATATAAGAAAATGCACTCATTCCCTGCTTGTCTTAAACTGGAATATTCGAATCTTGAAGGTGGTACAGAACCCTAAGTATGCGAAAGCTTGTGCTTTCTGCAAATAATCATTTGTTGAATGTTGGCCAGACCAATTCTAACCTACTTGGTACGTATTTACATTAATAATATTAATTTTAATTCTGACAATATTAAACAAATTACATACAGTCAGATTAAAATTTTTACACACTGCTAGAATAATTGAATAAACATGATTTTTTGGTAATGTCGCAGGTAGTGAATGAAAGGATAACTTTTGTAAGAAATGTAATCAGAAAAAAAATAGTAATGTGTATAGAGACTGAGTAGGTGAGTAAACTCCTGTATGACTTACTAGCCGTTACCTGCGGTATCACCCGCGTATGTAATGTTCAAGCTTTCGCAAAAAGAAATAACTTGTGGAACACATGGATTATCCTAAATAAAAAATGTTTAACTTGTTTAAACTACCCTACTTAACTATAAATCCACCAATCACGAATATATTTCACCCAAACAGCAAGTACTTATGCGCGACCCTATATAACAATTTTATTCAACATTTTTTTTAATCAACTTGAATAACTGTAACCCTACTTCACCCTATATTGCAACCATCCTGTATATGCTGCTGTTTATTTGCCACCCAATATAACTTTTTGAACACCTGACTATAACTCTTCTCACCCCTATATTTCAGCTATGCATCTGCTTATGGTCTATGCTGTATAATAATTATTTCTGATATTTTTTTAACCACCATTTAAAGTACAAATTCTCTTTACCCTATATTTTAATCACCCTTTATATGCAGGCAGCTTTTTCTAACAATATGTTAAACACACTTTAATACTATAATCTTGCTTCTCCCCATATTTCAGAAATTCCATATAGTAGAATTCAACTATTCATGGTCTACCCTATGTAACAATTACTTTTTAGCTTTTTACATCCACCCTGATCGAAATACCGGTGGAACCCTTGCTGTGTCATACACTTAGAAACACAGTTTTGTACCCTAACTCAAAACTTTTATTTAAACACTCACCCAAACTGCAACTGCTTATTGGCCACCCTGTGTAACAATTTTATTCAACATTTTTTATACAGCTTTGTATAACTAAGTCTATTTCCATCTACATTAAAACCATCCTGTATACACTGCTGCTAATTTGTCAAACATTACAACATATTTTTGAACCACCCTGTATAACCATGATTTTACCTACAAAATATTTCAACCACCTTATTGTGCATCTGCTTAGGGCTCATCAAATATAACATTTTGTAAACAGTTAACTATAACTCTGGTCCACTATCTTATATATGCAACTGCTTATGGACTAACACTGTTTTAATCACACTGTATGAACTACAATTTTACTTCGATCCATGTTTCAAATATTACATATATGCATCAGCTCATGTTCTATCCTACAAAAAAATCTTACCTGTTTAAATATATTTCTACTCCACTCGTTTAATCAACAACCTTGTATATGCAACTACTTATCGGCCACCCAATATAACATTTTCTGTACCACCCTGTATATCTATAAATCCATTAATGCCCAATATATTTCACCTAACCACAACTACTCTGTATACGCTACTGCTTATTAGTTAACCAATATAACATTTTTTAAATAATTAACCCTCACACTTCTCCATCCTATATTTCAAGTACCCTATCTTTGCAACATATTATGAACTACGCTATTTCACAATTTTCCCCCCTATTTTTTCAACGACATTATAAACAACAATTTTTACGGCATGTTTTTGAATCACCTTTTATGTATTACAACTACCCCGTATACTCTATTGCTTATTGGTTAACTAATAACACATGTTTTAAATAATTAACACTTTTCCGCCCATATATTTCAACTATCCTATTTTTGCAACTTATTATGAACTAGGCTGTTTCACAATTTTTCCTCATATTTTTTCAACATTATAAAGTACAATTGCTCTCCACACTTCATTTAACCAAAATTCATTTACAAGTTTTTCTAACGTTGTTTGAATCACACTGTATTACTATAACTTTACTGCTCCCCCTGTTTCAGCAACTGCTATATAACAAAATTGTTCTAACATTTTTACCCACCCTGTATAATTATAACTCTACACCACCCTATATCCTTAGAATCCTACCCCACCCTATATTTCCACCATCCGGTAAATGGAACAGGTTGTAGATCATTACATTAGTCATTTTTTAAACCCACCTGTATAGTTGTAATTATACTCCGCGACATATATTTCACCCATTTATATATGCAACTGCTTGTGGGTATAAAACAAATTATTAACCACAACATAAACTAGAACTCCCTCCATCTTATATTTCAAACACTCTGTATAAACAACTTTTTCTAACAGTTCTTCAATCCAAAACTGTAATAACTTATGAAAATACTTCAAAGATCCTAACTGCTTACATTTTTTCTAAGATTTTTTATCCGATCTATAAATATTCTACCCTATTTCAATCACTTGGTATATGGAACTGTTTATGGCCCACTCAATATAACTTTTATTGAATTTTTTAAATCAATTTAATTCTACTCCGTTCTAAGTTTCCTATATACAGAACTCCCTGTAAAATTACGCTTGTTATATCAGTTTTTTTTTTCAATCAAAACATAAAAGCTAAGCTGATGCCAGTATCTAGCATTGTGTGCGTGCGGTGGAACCAATTGAGTAATTATATTACCCAACATGGTAGAAGTTTTTTCGCTATATCTACTGTTTCTGTCAATTTAGGGAGATAAAATATCTACCAGATTTTAAGTCAAACTATAGGCTATGCAACAAAAAACGATTCAGCAAAATGAGTTCAGTAGTTCTTAAGTGATGCCCGAACAAACAAACAAACAAACAGACAAATTTACAATTTTATAATAGTATAGATACAGAGTTTTCATTTCAAAATTATCCACCGAAATTAACTTTTAAAATATCTTTAAAAGAAAAAGACAAAAAGACCAGTTAATTTATATTTACCGGGGCACACATTTTACAAGTATGGGTCACACTGCAGTTTCCACCTCTAGTCGGGGGTGAATATCACTTGTAACAGTTTAAGTACAAAGGGATATCATGTGATACCTCTCTTTAAAGGTCTATTCTGTCCAATTTTTTGACACATCATTTTTTAAAATTAGATTATTTTTACAGAGTAATGATGTAGAAACCGTAAAATTTTTTTTTGAAAATAATTGCCAATTGCAATAAAATTGGTTTAGTGTGGTTTTTATGATCCCTAATCACGAATACGAGGTCAGATTTGCAAAATTCAAGCAGGCGGGTCCAAGATGGTGGATGAAACATTTTAAAATCAACCGATGTTCGCCAAAATTGGTGTATAGGGTCTCTGATCATGAGTCCGGAATTTACAAAATTCAAGATTACTGACGAAATCTTCATGGTCTGTACTGCAACTTCCATCTTGAATTTTGTCAGAAATCCCGTTATAAGAAGTTTAGTGCAAAACAGCTGATTTTAGTCCAGATATACCAATTTATGTTCCAGAATTTATAATCGATAATTTTTCATGTGAGTGCATTGGAATATTGTAATTTTCAAAATTTCTGACATTTTAAAAGAATTTGAAGACGCGAGATGTAAGACCAACATCTAGGATTTTCAAGAAGATTGATTAAATAAACTTGTAAGTATTCACTTCACTTTCATACACAACAGTAAATGCACATATCTTTTTACAAAAAATATGTAGCTATCTCTAAACCTCACAGGAAATTTGTCTTTAATAATGTTTATATTACATATATATATATATATATATATATATATATATATATATATATATATATATATAGAAATTGGAAACAACCGTTGCTGGGATTGTGTAAAATGCGATTAAACTAAAATACTAACATAAGACATTCCGATTTTATAACAAAATCGTGGAATGAAATCTATACACATACATAGTTGAATATTGAACTTAAGAGAATTTAACTGGAACTTTAGATTTGTTTTTTAAATAGAAATCGGCCACCCGTAACAATAAAGTTCCCAAATTGAAATCACGGCTGCGGTTCTAATTTACCACGTAAAAAGCTAAATTCGCAAAATCTCGTCGAGTTTGTTTTTCCTTTTACCCGATAAACTTTTGATCCTAACCAATTCTAACTTCTTTCAGCAGACATTTGTTAAGGATATTTTCCCTCAAAAACGAATGCGCAAACAATGGTAATGAAATTATTTTCCTTCTGAAAAACCCTCCATGTAATAAAATCAAGAAGTCGAGAATAAGGAAAACGGCTAAGAGGGTTAAAAAATTCGTAAGATTCCAGGTGACAGGTAAAATATTTTAAAATCACTCTCTCAAGCCTTGTTACGTATTCATCAATTTGTTAATGGACTCGAAAATTATTCTGGCATTTCGTGTACAATATAACATCAAAATATAAAACATCTTAATTTGAATTTTGTAGCAATTTGAATCTTTATTGTATTGTAAACGTTGAATCTTTTATATTTTACATATCGAAAAAAAGTTGAATAATTATTTAATTCTTGATTAAGGTTGGCTCCTTAGTACGGTATCAGCCATCACAGAAAGCATAAATATATTGCAATTAAAAGTTGTTAATCAATCATTTCGTTGATTGTGTAACACAACGCAGATTTATTGCAAATTGTTAGCTGTACATAACCTAAAATTATACCTGAAAATCTCAACACACTATTTCATAGTGATTATCATAACTTTTATAAGAAAAAATGTTTGTTACTGTCTAAACGGAAAATTATTAATTATGACATCAAATGTTATTTTCGACCAGACACCGCTACCTGAAATCCTGACAACTTGATTCGGCACCAAATTAGTTCGAACGAAAGATTGCATAATTTGCACTATGTTTTGAGAAATTTGTAGCATAATATAGTGGAGCTGATTACATATTACGTCATCATTTACATGACAAATCTGAAGTAAATGAATTGTATTATCCGAAAGAAATCTTTACCTACCGTTATATCTAAGGTTTCTGTTACACATGTCTATACACGCCCTTCTAACAGTGAAAAGGATAAACGAGCATTTCAATATACAGCATTATACAGCTGTTAGGGTTATATCACATAAAAACCTCCAGCGACTGAACTATTTGGAATTCTTCCTTGCTCGAAGCATTTGCAGGGTGTTATTTTATTACTTTTTATTACACTATTAATACTTTTGGCATGACAGTGAAATTTCGTACTAGTGAACTACTAGAAACTATTAATCTCTTGTATCAAGTCATGGTTTTGAAGTTGTCTACTTTTGGAGGATACGGACCTATTCACCAATACCACATTAAATTATACTAACACCCAACGAAATTGTTTGGATAGTTAAGTGAATAGAACGAATATACACTGTGTTTTTTTTTCTTAAGCACTCCAAGAGAAAAAAATCCTAATTTTTCATTTTACGACAAAAAGTGATTCATTAGAAAAAAAATCTGCTTTTCGAGAAAATCAATTTACAACATAAAAATGTTTAATTAGATGTACAGGGTGTTAATAAATTGGGAGAATTATAAATTGCTTCAAGAGAGAAGTATTATTATTTATTAATTTTATTTTGAAATGAGTATTCGAAAATTTAAAAATACCTCCACAGACTAATAAATTTAACGTAAGACTCAACTAGTTTATGAATTTCTACTGTATGCACTCTTTTAATATTTTCCTGACATGCAGAAAGTTGAATTAAACAATCGTTTGATTTAAGGCACCCCATAAAAAGAAGTCCAATAATGAAAAGTTGGGCTACCTATAAGGATATGAATTGGCCAAACGTCCTTACCCATCTTGTGCCAAAATGATAGTCTGACCAATGCTGTGGAATGAGTAGGATAACCGAATTTTTCCCAAATTACGTTATCACCAACTTCTGGTACTCAAATATTAATTTAATTTAATTTTGGGAAGTTTCTTGCACTTTTGTGCAAGATGTAGATTTATTGGTAAAAAAAATTAATCTAAGAAAACATTGGTTTTCAATATAGTTTTCACCTATCCATGAAACAAATTATAAACGTTTCTCTTCATCTCTAAATTCCACTGTATGCTGCAGCTTTGACTTGAGAGGTTTAGTTTGTGCACGTTTCTTTAAAAACAATTTCGGGTTATCTAATAGTAAACCTTCTGCTAATTGCGTCATTTTTACGTTTATTTTAAGATTTCTTCGCATTCATCATCAAGCCACTTTCACTCAATTTTATAAATAACTTATGCATAGTTCAGTTCGACACAATCGTATTAGTACATTTTTCATGAAGAGGATCTATAGCGTATTGATATGATACATTTCAAATACTAATTATAAAAATAAATACGTCTTCTTTCGTTAACATTTTTAAATTTTCAGAATTCCGGCATAATAAGATGTTTATTTGATATTTATGGATAGGTGATAAATAATATCAAAGGAGTAAGTTATGGGTTAGAGGATACAGAGTGGGAGGTAGCTATGTGCAATTATTTTAATAACTAGAGTTTTCATTTCAAAATTTGTATTTGGACTCATGTTACTTTATAAACCACTCTGTTTCATAAAATTTTTGATAAAAGTAATAAATAATAGTACTTCTCTCATGAGGCATTTTATATTTTTCCTTCTTTAATAACTCGCTGTACTTTTTATAGAGTAAACTGATTTTCTCGACAAGCAGAACTTTTTATAAAGATCATTTTGTACTAAAATAAAAAATAAGGATGTTTTTTCTATTTGACTACTTCATCCGCAGACACACCATATACAGTCATAAAGAAGTTACGAAACCAGCGTGGGACAATGGCCAGCGGATGTGTGAAAAAACAGGTGCATAATCAAAAGGCTGTTTAAACCCGGTGTATAACGGGTGCACACACTGGTGGACACCCAGTTTTGCAGTGACGTTACCCGTTATGTATTACAGGTAGACATTATCGTTACATTTAATAATTCGTTACTAGTGACTATTTCGCTACTAAATACTTACATTTGTTACATCGTTAATATCAGCGTATCGTATATTCAATCAATACGTTTTTGTCTATAAACTTCAATTCTTTACTACTAATTACTATTGAGCATATGCGTTGGGTTGGAATGAAGACGATAATCTACTGGAAGCTCAAAGCCGCGATGGATTGCACTTTCAGTGCAAGTCAGTAATATAATGTCAATGGTGAAAGAGGATTTCATCCATATATTCAATCTTAGGGCTTACACAAATTATGAGTATAAACAATTAAAAGAAATATAGTTATCCATCGTAGCAAAGAATAAGCGTGTGATACTACAACATAAATAGTGCATGCAAAATATTTAAATACAACAATTTAAATGATTCTCAAATAACAATTCCAATAGGTTTCATTAATTTGCTAAAAGAGTATTTTATTGCTATCAGATAAAAGACGCTGAAAAAGTTATGGCCAGAATTTTTGGAACAAAACTGGAATACATGGAAGTGATAATACAGCAGTAACAACTTACTATATTTTGCATAAAATTCACGAATATGTTCTTGATTTCGTTCACTAAATAATATATTTACATTTTATTTACTGGTGACCTACAACCAACCAAATAAAAACCACAGCAATGATAATAAATAGATATTATTATTTGTATTTTTTATTGTATTCTAACAGTCCATCTTTTGATAATTTTAATAATGGTGAAACTTTAAAATTAACAACCTACTACTCTGATTAAATTTCATTCTTACATATAAAATACACTCTCCATTCCTTTACCAAAAATGAATACTATAGAACAAAACAAAAGGCACCTTCAGGTGTAATTCAATAGTTACAATTCATTAAATAGCTACACCAATTTAAAAATTACAGGTTCTTCAGTGAAAAAAAAAACATACACAAATACTCTTGGACTAGCTGAATGTTAGATGAATAATAATAAACAATAGTAAACCAGACGGGTACAAGACCGGACATAGGCTCCGTACACTATTTTGTCGAGACTGAATTTGATATTTTCAAAAAATATAAAGTGTACTTACTAAAGTAAGAAAGCATAAGGAACCTCTATCACTACAAACTGAACAGAATTTTTGAACGGTAGAAAACAAAAGAAGATTTGAATTATGAATGGAAGCACGTGCAAAACTAATGGAAAAAGCAGCCTCAGAAACATTAGGTAATAAACAAGATGAGCATGAAAAATGTTTGCGAAATGGACCTTCAGAAAAGGACTTAAGTAATTCTACAGAAAACAATCAGAAAATATATAAATAGAAAAGAAACTATGTTAAAACACAAAAAAATACACGAGCAATTATTAGCGAGATTGAAAATGACATACGTGGTAGACAACAAATAACTTATAAGATAATAAAGGCTCAAAATAAACAAGAAATTAACAGAACTCATATAAATAACATAGAAGAAGATAATTAAGTAAAATACTGCAAGAAACTGTGGCATAATGAAAATGTAAAAGAAGAAGAAATAGAAAGAGTAGACGTAAGAGGTCTAGAAGATACAGAATGAGAGGAACTAAGAGAAGCTTTTAATACTACAAAAAAATAAAAGCAACAGAAAGAGATATCAACTCAAAATCGCAGAATTACGGAGGGACCTTACTACAACTCGTACTTCTTAATGTATATAATCAATGGAAGAAAAACAATAGAATACCAGAAGAATGGAAAAAAGGAAAACTACTATTAATATTCATAAAGGGTGATAAAAACAAATATGGAGGGTTAAGGTTACTCGAATCAACCAACAATATATTGAAACCCATAACAACCAATAATAATCGGAGAACAATATTCAGCCCACAATAAGACATTGAAAAACACAGAGAATTTAATGAAGAGGCACGTATTAGTTTCGTAGATTTAAAAAAAGTCTACGACATCTTAAATAGAGGGAATTTATGATGTCTCATTGAAAATTGAGTATATCCAAAAATCTTATAAGAGCAATACCAAACCTGTACCAAAATACTAAAGTACTAATTGATTTAAACGGAAAACTATGCATTATTTCCCCAACTTTATTTAACTTATACATAGACGACATCATAACAGAATGGAAAAATAATTCCAAAAAGAGCGGCAGTCATTTGAGACTGAACAATGGAAACGAAAGCTTCTTACGAATTATACTTCCCGTATCTTGTCATCTCCTGTCTCTGTTTCTATTTCCTTGTGTTATCATTAATAATCGTTATAAATTGCAGGAGAATTAAAATAACTGTCACTATTTTGTTATGACTCAAATATTAATATTAATTTGTAATTTAATTTAAATGCGGCAAAAAATTTAACAAAAGGTGTATGTAACCAATAGCGTCCTTTTTGACTTCTGACATATGTCAAGTTCTTAATGCAATATATCGCAAAGAGAGAATTGGAGTTTTTATGAGAAAATCAAAGTTTGTGAAGGTTTTCTATATTAATTGGATGTTATATTTATTTATTTCCTATTTATTATTGATATTCTATAAATGAAGCAACAAAATTTATTTTACCTGTTCTCTGTTTCTTACACAGTTTACTGAATTGTAGGGATATTTCAAGATCAAGGTAGTGTGTGGTGCCGGTGTCGGTGTCGGTGAATCTCAAGTTGTCCAATTCATTCCTTGCTAATCTTTGTTCATATGTGTAAATATGGGCCCCAGTTAAGAAGCTTTCGCTTAAAAAAACACAACTGAACATTTATCGGCATAACTGAGAGAATTACAGAAAATAGGAAAAAATGGAAAGAGCATTTAGAAAGAATGCAAAATAATAAAATCCCTAAAAAATATTGAATTATAAATGTAGAGGCAGAAATATTGGTAGACCAATGAAGAATTGGGTGCCCTAGCAGGACTAACACCTGAAATGGAGAAGAAGAAAAGATAATTTATTAAATACACTAAGATCTTTAACGTCATTTCAAACATCCAACTTTGAACCAATATTTCTTGTAAAAAGTCATTATTTTTAGATTAATAATTTGAATGTGAAAACGATTAATTTTTCAGTTAAATATAAATAACCAAACTCCATTTTGCAATACTTATAATGCGTTTTAAATGTTGCACATCCCCACTAGCTTTTAATTCTATGTTTGTAAAAAAATCATAACTATCTAGTTACCGTTAAAAGTATTTGAAATATGAACCTAATACACTAAATTTTAAAATAACGCTTGGTATAAATTCTTCTTCAAAAACATTAACAATACACTTTTCCTGTTTTTGATAAAATAGTATAAACATAATTCTGTGGTAATAAGCAATACAAAAATACAAGTTTATAATACATATTATTTATTTGTAATTATGACTCAAGTTTCCATACAAATTAATCAAATGATTTAAAATAATTTGGTCAAGTGCGAGTGGGACTCGCATACTAAGGGTTCCGTACCACCTTCAAGATTCTAATATTCCAGTTTCAGACAAGCAGGGAATGAGTGCATTTTCTTATATTTACCCTAATATCTATTAAAGGAAGCATTTAAAATTTATAAAAAATATACAGTTTGATTTTCCAAACAGAGACCTTTATTTTATCTGCTTCAGGATTCGCTTGATTTTTATCAGAATACATAAGTATTTAATTTTCTAATTTGGCCCCCAAAAATTAACATTAGAGTTTTATTTTACCAATAAACTTTCAGAGAAGCCTTTTATAATCTACTGTCTGAGTATTAAGGCTCTGTAGATTGGAAGATAAAGGTCAAGATTTAAATTATAAATTATTAATCTGTTATTCAAATTATTTAGAAATACAAATCAAATATATTTTTCAAAATTTAAATAGTGTAGTTATCTCTAAAACAAATGATTTAAAAATATGATATATTTGTAATTCACATACTGAGCCTTTTATCTGATATATTACATGATGCGTTTGAAAATTGAATTTTTATTTTCCATTCAATTGTATAATTTGTCCCTAAAATTACTATGTGGGTTTTCTAATAATTTTTGTTATAAATTTCAAAATAATTAGGGGTACTGGGGCTCCAGTACCCCTAATTATTTTCATAATTTTAGGTAGTATGGTTTCGGAAATAAAGCGAGATCTTGTAAATAATTAATTTTAAAAATATGAAAAAAATATATTTGTTTTCCTCATAATGAGCCCTTTCATTTGATGTATTGTATGATGCGTTAAAAAAATATTTTTTTTATTTTCTGTTTAATTTTATAATTTGGCCTCTAATAATAATATTAGGGATTTCTTCATATTTTTCCTGTAAACAAAGAAATTTTGGTATTATGGTTTGGGGCATAACGAAGGGAATGGGTATTTTTTTTTAATATATTTTAAAATATTCATTTAAAAAATATATGTTTTATTCGTCATAATGAGCCCTGTGATTTGATATATTACATGATCCGTTAGAAACAATTATAATTTTTTATTTTCCATTTAATTCTATAATTTTCCCCCAAAATGCATATTAGGGGTTTCTCCTTATTTTAAGTTCAGGTGAGGGGCTATACCTCCATTTTTTTTCAAACATTGTTATATTTTTGTTAATATCTTTTAATTTATTTATTTTAAAAATGTGAAAAAAATATACTTGTTTTCGACATAATGAGCCCTTTTATTTGATATATAACATGATGGGTTAAAAACAATTTTAATTTTATATTTTCCATTTAATTCTATAATTTGCCCCCCAAAATGAATATTAGGGGTTTCTCCTTATTTTTCCAATAAATCTCATGTCAGACCCTATACCTCTAATTTTTTTCAAAACTTTTCGTTTTATAGTTTCGGAGATAAGGGGGGAATGGGTAAATTTTGGTATATTTTCGTTAGCATCTTTTTAATTATTTTTTTTAATATTTAAAAAATATATTTGTGTTCCTCAGAATGCGACCTTTCATTTGATGTATTACATGATGCGTTTGAAATTTTTTTTATTTTTAAATTTTCATGTAATACCATAATTTGCCCCCAAAAATTAATATTAATGGTTCGTCCTTATTTTTCCTGTGAAGTTCGGGCAACGTTCTATATTTCGTATTTTTTTTTCAAAATTTTAGGCTCAGTAGTTTCGGAGATCAGAGGGGAACGGTCGATCTTTTTACTTATTTCCCCCAGAAGTACTCCTAAACTCAAAATTTCTTCTTTTACGATTTGTACTTTTAATCGGGTCACCAAACTATACATTGGTACCAGTCCAGTAGTTTAGGAGAAAATTGATGTGATATTATAAGGGTATCCGTATATTGTATATACGGAACCCTAAAAAGCATTGCGGCAACCAACAACGCAGTTTTGCTCGTGTTGTGTCTTCTTATTTAACCTTAGTCCTTGATAATAATATTGAGGAATTCCACGTCCAACTTTATGGGGTCACATGTAATCGTACACTATACCAATTAACAATTAGTACGGATAATCAATAAGTAACGACATTAACAAAGAAACGATTAACAGAAGTATTAAAATAATTCGTCGGGGTGAAACATACTCATACAAGAGGTGGCAGCTAAATACTGGAGGTGCTCCAGTGGAGCAGGTATGTAAATGTGAGTATTCGTCACAGTTATGAATTTTCATTAATTACAGTTCTGGAATAATAGTATGGAATTCCAACCCTACTATTAACTAGTGAGTATGGACTAGCAAATAAATCTAAATTTAGCAGATATGAAAACGAGTATGGAGAGTCAACTGTTACAGGAATTAATATAATTATAGACAACATCTACAGATATGCCGATATGAAAACAAATGTAGTCTATGGCCTAGTATTACTTAAAGTGTCCGGAAATGGGTATTGAACTTGAGTGCTATTGACTAGTATGTAATACTGAAACGTTACAGATTCTGAATACTAGTACACTAGCCTAATATGCAATTGCAAAAGTACCACGTAGAAATAGATGCCGATCTTCGTTTAAGCGATTGCAGTACAAGTATTTAGAGGTATTCTACTAATTAAGAATTCACACATGCTTTTGCAAAATTTCCAAATGGATTATGTCTTTTTTTTCAGGGGAGGTGAAATTCGCTAACAAAACGAGCAGCCGCACGAGTTTCCTTTTGCGTACTGTAGCGTCCGGTTTGACCCACTAAAATACACCCATCGCCCTCTAGCTACTTGGAACCCATTGTAGATATATCTTCAGGTACCCTGGCGCAGTGACTATTCATCCATTACTTCACTCACAAATAAGTACATTCGTTCCTCCCGTTCTTTACTTGTTATGATGTTTAACATATAGGCACTAAATTTCTTCCAACCTATGCGGTCGGCGGTTATAATCTCCACTGTATTTTCCGTCATCATTATTGCCCTCCCTAGCTCTGTCCCCTCTCTCGGTGCCACACTTTCATACTTCATCACCGTATGCTGCGGGTTGTCGACCTCTCCGCAATATATACATACATCATCGTTCGACCTTCTCATTCTAAATAAAAAAATTAAAAAATATATATAACCGATTTCTACCCATAACTAAAAAGCTAAAAATAATTATAACAAAATACAACTCTAGCCAATAACACATTCAATGTAGATAGGTAACTAACCAGGAAGTAAAAAATGTAAACATTAAAAGGTGCTCATTGTGTACAAATTAATTACCTACCAATCTAGTATATTTTGAAGCCGGTGCCAAGCAAATCTAAAATCCTTCATTGTGTACTTATCTACTAATTCATCAAACTTGATTGTTGTAAACGTTTGTTCCGATTTTGGTAAAACTTTTGTGCCTGTTAAAGCGGGTTTCTGGAATGTTTATATTCAAAACTGAATTCGATTGGTGGGGCTGCGATTGGATTCTAGTTTTTTTTTAACTGTTGGGCTGATTTTATGAAACTTACTTTATGTATTTGACTGAGTATCTGGGTGAGATTTACAGTTGGATTCGGTATGTCAGGCGCAATTGAATTGTAAGAAAAATTATTTGAACTCCTCATATACGGCTGGAATAATTTTGATGATTTTTTGGGATGTTTAACTAGATCTCTTGAAGGTTTACACAATAAACCCAGTAAGTTGTGCTGCGAGTGTTCGCTAGGATTTTTGAAAAAGTTTTAACAAAATGTACACTATAATGACTGACGTGCGAAGCCGGATTGCTAAATATAACTCAGGCCATTTACGGAGAAAAAGAAATTTTGGTGACAAAATTGATAGTAGAACAAAACCAATTGATGTGTTCTAATGATAAAACATAACTAACTGACAAAATATTTAACATTTTTTATCGATGCGTTGTTGTTTTATAACAAAACAAAAATGCTAAAGTTTTTTACCTTTTACATAAAATCAACCTATGAAACCGTGCTTGCTACTATGGGCAATGTTCAAGATAAATGAAAAACCTGCAAAATGAGCTACTATACGCTCTTTAATTGGTTTCTTAGATAATGGAATCTTTAATCGAAATTACAAAAAATTAAATAATCGCTTATATATTTTTTTATTTTATAGTTATAACATTCTTATTAACCGAAATGGTATATCTTCGCATACCCAATTCATGTTGTAAAAATAAATACTGTAGCCCCGGCAGTTTTTGCACAATTTCAGTCAATCCTATGGAAGACATTTTTTTGGAACGCAATATTACCTCACCGGGTGATCCTATCATTATGATGTATCAATACATATAAGAACTAAAAATATTTAGCTGTTTCCTATATTTTTTCTGGACGAGTCCATTCGTAAAATTCCCAAGGGGTGGTACCTATGTAACTATATCCTTGTAATGAATAATCTTAATGCAAATTTTAATTTTAAGCTGACACATATTTACATTTCTAGCATAATATTTTATGTAATAAAATTAACAAAATGGAATACCTAAACTCTATTTAGATAGACACTGTTGATGATAATGGACCAATCATTATTAATATGGAAAATGCTAACCTATTTAAATTAAAAAAAAAACGAAAATTTGCCTACTGTGTTCACTGATCTTTTAAACCACAATTAAATAAAAGTAGGTTCCTTTGTTTACACTTTCAGTCCATTTTATTTTTTATTATTATATAAAAATGAAACGCTGTTACAAATTGATAATAGTTAATAATTTATATTTACAAAAGAACTGAATTCAGCTGACTTAAAATAAAAACCGTTTAGAAACCGTGTGCAATCAATCACTTATATATCTTTTTTTTATCTGATTTAATGTACAATTCAATTGAAAATTTTAGCTTATTCTTATTTCTTTCTTTTTCTCCCTCTCTCTTTTTCCTTCTCTAATTTTCATTCTTGGTCTATATTTTCCAAATATACCTATTTTAACTTTTTTATTTGTTTTAATATTTGGAGCATTTTCTATATATATATAACTAATTCACTCTAAATTGCATCAAAACTGTATATGCATCTGTATATTGGTCATCCCTATATAACTGATTTGTCTATCATTTTCTAAATCACCCTCTATAACTATAATACGACTCAACACAATATTACAACTGTCCTGATATCTTTAAAACTATCATGTATAAGTATAAATTCTCTCCACACTATTGACTCTTTTTTTTCCTATTGTTTAAATTATTCCTGCATACCAATGATTTTACTTCGCCCCATATGTCTAGTATTCCATTTATGCTATTGCTCATGGTGTACCCTATATAACAAAAATCACCTTTTTAAACCGCATTTTATGACTATAATTTTATTCTACCATTTATTTCAACCACGCGGTATATGCAACTACTTCTACAATTTTTTGAACTCATGTCTATAATATATATAATATATAAAATTATATATCTTTTTTTTATCTGATTTAATGTACAATTCAATTGAAAATTTTAGCTTATTCTTATTTCTTTCTTTTTCTCCCTCTCTCTTTTTCCTTCTCTAATTTTCATTCTTGGTCTATATTTTCCAAATATACCTATTTTAACTTTTTTATTTGTTTTAATATTTGGAGCATTTTCTATATATATATAACTAATTCACTCTAAATTGCATCAAAACTGTATATGCATCTGTATATTGGTCACCCCTATATAACTGATTTGTCTATCATTTTCTAAATCACCCTCTATAACTATAATACGACTCAACACAATATTACAACTGTCCTGATATCTTTAAAACTATCATGTATAAGTATAAATTCTCTCCACACTATTGACTCTTTTTTTTCCTATTGTTTAAATTATTCCTGCATACCAATGATTTTACTTCGCCCCATATGTCTAGTATTCCATTTATGCTATTGCTCATGGTGTACCCTATATAACAAAAATCACCTTTTTAAACCGCATTTTATGACTATAATTTTATTCTACCATTTATTTCAACCACGCGGTATATGCAACTACTTCTACAATTTTTTGAACTCATGTCTATAATATATATAATATATAAAATACCCTAACTGGTTATGCTCATATAACAAATTTTTGATACACCCTGAATAACAATAATTTTACCCCACCCTTACTTCAAACACCTTGTCTAAGCAACTATTTATGTTCAAAATAATACAATTTTTTTAAACCGCCATGTATAACTTTAATTGTACTCCACCTTATATTTCAACTATCTTGTATATTCAACTGCTTCTGACAATTTTTAAAGCCTTTTGTATATCCACTCTGTTTCTGTTTAACTATAGTTTTGCTCCACTCTTATTTCAAACAGCTAGTATACGCAACTACTTATGGCCACCCAATATAATATACAATTCCAACATATATTTCAACCATCCTATGTATTCAACTGCTTATTTACCCCGTAATATTGCATTAACGCACACACTCACCTACAACCCTTTTCCATATAGAAGAGTTCGCGGACATAACAAATTTTCTTTTCGATAAATTAACGGAATATTTTCTGCCATTTCACGCCACTATAAGCCCCCTAACTTAACTTCATTTCTAAAAAAAACTTACTTCAAACGAATTAAAATGAAAACCCTTACAAACACCTTATACGATATACTTTCATGGCATATCTTGACATTTAACCTAGATATTTATGATCAAAATTTGACATGTACCATGATATTTACAGATTTTTTGCATATGTTGGTGAGTTTTACGTTATAAAAAAATATACGGAATCAAGCTGTAACATACCTTTGTAGAATAATTTATAATATTCACATTGCTTGGGTGGTTATAGAGAAAACAGTGAATATTCATTGCAATTCACTGAAATCTATTATTTACTTTTTTTTTAATTTTCTGTAATTTTCCTTAATGTAATGCAGTTTCAATTATCAAAATTTCCCAAACTGTTTTTGAATAATCACTCGTCATACAATAAAAAATTTGCAGATGAATTGATACCCTGCTCCTTTTTGGAAGTCGCTTACTAAAACAAAAAAAGGTATTCAATTAGTTAACAAAACAATTTTTATGCATAAAGAAGTGGTCGAGAGGACATTCAATTGTGGGAAGCGCAACTGATGAAGGTTCCCGACCAGAAACAATATATATTAGATTTATATATAATATATATTGTCTTGCGTACAAAGGAATGACACCTCGAAGAGAGTAATTTTTATGTTGTTCAATTCAGATTGCTCTTAAGAAATTTTTTATTAATAAATAATTAATGAGAAGCCAAATTTCTTTAGATATATATGTTTTGATCTTATATTGAAACATTTACAAATGGAAAAATCATTTACAACAGCCTTCGCATTTTGCATATTATGGAAAAATTGGTATGGAATGGCCAAACATTTTCAATACTTATATGTATTTATATTTTAAATTAAATGTACTGGAATTATAATATTGTATTTGTATCTATTTCATGCCTCCGTCATATTTTCCTATCATTACATTTTTATAGTTAGATATTTCAAGTTTTCAAGGTGAAAAAACTGGCACGGTATGCAATATTTGGATGAGTAAGATCTCATGATTTCGCATATTAATTTGATGCATATAATATGAATTGGTGGTGTAAAATTATAATTACACAGGTTCTAACAAAATATGTTAGATGGTCCATAAGAGTTGCCATGCACGATGGTTAAAATATAGCCTCAAATGGAATTATAGTATGGCTAGAAAAAAGCGAGAAAAAATAATTGTGGAGGGTCCCCATAAGCAGTTGGAAATTAATGATAGCTGACATACAGGGCGGAGTAAAAGTAGTGTTATGCAGGTCGCTAAAAAAATGTTAATAGAATGTTTACCTATAGGGTCGCTTTATAGCATTTGCATTTACAGAGTGGTTGGGATATAGGATGTACTGGAATTATAATTATACATGGTGGTTCAAAAAATACAATAGGTGGCCATAAACAAATGCATTACAGGGTAGTTAAAACATGTGGTGGTGTGAAATTATAGTTATACAGTGTGATTTAAAATATGTTATATTAGGTAGCCTGTAAAAAGTTGCATATATAGGGTGGAGCGGAATTATAGTTATACAAAATGTTTACAAAAATGTTAGAACATAAATGAAAGAATTTGGAAACAAAAGTGTTTGTAGAATGGCCAAAAGCGGTCGCATATACAGGGTTGTTGGGATATGGATCAAGTGGAATTGTAGCGTGTTTTAAAAAATGTTAGATGGGTTTTTCATAAGAAGTTGCATATATAGGGTGGTTGAAATATAGGGGGTAGTTCAATTGTATTAACACTATGTAAATAAGAAATTTAAGAAAAAATATTATGTTAGTGAGTTTAAATTAGTTTACATAGCAAATGTCCGATTATTTGGATATATGTACATTTATGATAAAACCTTGTATTTACGAGTGAAGCTCGGTCACCCAGGTACTTGGGTATAAATCAAAAATGCATATATAAAAAATGTTGAATTGTAAGTCAAATAGTCATGTTTTATCATTAGAATAAAATAATGTTGTGTTTGTTCTACTATTAATTTTGTCACGTATTTTCGTAAATTACCTGGGCTAATAGTCAATTTGCTTAATAATCCATGAATTGATTCATTTCTTTAAACGGATTGTGTAAAGACTTATCAGTTTGAACGTTTTCTTTTATTGGGTTGGGCTACTAAAATTTTTACTAAAATTTTATATCTCAGAAACAAATAAATAAAAACAGGTTTAATCATTTTTGCAAAAATTAAATTAAGAGTAGGTGGGCAATTGTAATTAAGAATACTCGCATTTTTGGTGAACCGAGTGTAATACCGGAATGGCAATTGATACACTGATTTCCATCTTTTTGTTGGTACTGCTATTTTTTAGTTGACATGCCCAAGAAGTTCTACTTTGTGTGATTGGTTGACGCGGCCAGGAATATTTTATCAGTTGAAGATGTATTTGTTACAGATACTATACGAGTTGGTAACTGAAATCGATTGCACCTGCAACAAAAAGAAAATTAATAAAAATAAATGTAGGTGGAGTCGCAAGATTTATAAAACCATTATCTTCGCTGAGATTTACAATTTTCTCGGTCGACAATAAATTTAATGGTATATATAGGTAATGAGAAGTATAAAACCTCTTATTTTGAGAGATTTCGGATTTCTTCAAAGCATATACAAGACGTCTAAGTTCACTAACATTTGACAATTTACAAGATACTTTTATTTTAATCTTATATAAATATATATGAGAATGTTTGTGTGTATGTACTTTATAGAATCTTAAACCGCTGGACCGATTTTGATGAAGATTTTTGTGTATGTTTAGGTGGGTTCCTGGATGGTATAGGTTTACAATTGAACCCGATAGGTGGCAGAAAGATCGGGTGCTAAATGCTCTTAAACAGTTGGATGGATTTTAATGAATTGTTTTGTGTATGTTTGGGTGGGTCCCTGGATGCTTTAGATTCACAACTAGACCCGGTAGCTGGCACAGAGATTGGGTTCTAACTGCTCCTAAACGGGTGGATGGAATTTAATGATTTTTTTTGTGTATGCTTGAGTGGGTTTATGGAGGGTTTAGATTCACAATTGATCTCGGTAGGTGGTACAAAGATCGGGTTCAGGAATTCCTTTTATTATTGACGATTTTTTTTTGCAAATTAGTAGGTATAGAGTTTATCGAATTCTAATATATAAAAAAAACATTTACTGAACCCTGTAATAGCCCCATGCCACATTTGGACCGAACAATATGTGTCGGGTCCGCTAGTAGTATACAATTAAAAGTTCATTGGCTGAGTTTATTTTCAATACACCGGTAAGCATCTGGTTCTTAGGGGCACCGAGTCAATCCTCTGAAGGAAAGCAAACCACCAAAAATTTATTATGAATTGTGAATTATTGGAATATAGTTTCTACTTTTGGTATATATCAATAATGAATGAATTATGGTGTTAGAGGTTAATAATAATTATGTAATAGAATAATAAGTATGTAATAGAAATAGATACTAGTTATTATATACAAATAAAATGGTGTTTTTATTACTCATGCGGGATGAGTAGTATCTTTTCAGTTGCTGTTGTGCGGTTGAAAAACATCTGATTGCCCATTTTAAAATTACGCACTGTTATTTGAGTGCGACAAGTTTACTTGACGCATGCAAATTATACTTAGCAGATGCAAACTATTTTTGTTGCGTGCGACAACAATTATGGTTGGCACACGCAACCTATCCTTGTCTGACACAAATTGACGGAACATCAAATGAAGCAACATCACTCTCAATAATAAAGAAGTCAGATTGACATTACAAAGTTTATATTTTTATTACGAAATTAAAAGTATGTGCAACCCCTGCGATGTTGTCGATTGCTTACTCGCTCTCTGGACCAATTGACAACTTATCGCACTATTCACAATATACTATTAGTTTATCAAAAAGCCTGTAATATGTTAATATTTGGAAAGAGTGCAAAAATTAAATAAAGACAGTAATGTTGGTAATATGGTAAGATCAAAAAACGAGGTTGAGGCTATGATCATTTTTGCTATCCATTTAAAATAAGTAGCAAGAAATGATGAACGATTTTGGACATACGTCATTCAGTTAACGCTAATTGAGTTGTTCTAAAAAGCATCTCAAGGAAATTCCGTTCAAAATTATTTTGTTGACTAATTAGAGTGGAAAATTCTGGAAATCAGCTTTATGATTATCTTCAAAGCAAAACTAGCGAATCGCACAACTATTTTTACTCAGTCTCTTGTCATTCCTATGATATGTTATTGCGCCTTTAAGATTCCATGACATTCGCTCAAATTTACCTTCAAAATCACCAATCTTGGAAACCATATTTTATGTGTTTTCATTCTTGCTTGTATCTTCAGTTCTGATGATCAAGGCGCTGATTATTTTTTTTTAGAAAATTTTTGAAAATTTTATATATATTCAATATTTTGGGTATAGAGACATAACTGAACTTGTTTTTATGTTGTGTACGGAAATTATAATACACTTGAGAAATAAGGCTTTTTACTTGAGAAATCAAAATCTTTTAATGTCTTATTTCGACATCGTTTTTAATGATTTATAATATGCCATAAATGTGTTACTTATCAGGACAAATCTAACTGTGGAGAATACAATTTCAATAAAAAACACCGGTGTTCATTTTTCTGTAGTTGAAGTTATTTTTTTAGGAACATTTCTCACTCTGGCAATGCAGAAAGTTTACGGAAGCCAGTATTTAATCTCAACCCATTGTAAGGAAAAAAGAAAGTTCAAAGAAAGCACTTGAGATGTGGACCTGGAACACCCAAGTATAGAATACAAAAGACGGAGAGGTTATAGAGGAATTCAACAATATGGATATAGACATTATCATTATTAGCGAATCTAAGAAGAAGGGGAATGAAACTGACACTGTAGGCGACGTCTTTCACTGCTGGAGTGGAGTCCAAAAACAAGAAAGAGCTAAAGCCGGTGTAGGAATCCTAATGAAGCCAATATGGATAAAAAAAATAAAATCATGGGAACCCGTAAGTGAAAGATTAGTTAAAGTAGGATGGAAATTACTAGTTGAGAGTTCGTCACCTTAGGGGTTTACGGTCCAACAGAGGACAGTTCAGCATGAGAAAAAATCTTTTTATGGAAGCCCTGCAAGAACAAATTGAAAAAGTAAAACCAACAAAAGAATTAATTATAGCAGGTGATCTTAATGGAAGAACGGGGAAAAGGAAGAATTACCACATTGCGGGACATTCGGAGAAGACACCATTAATGATAACGGTGAACGATTGATAGAATTATGTGAATTAAATGACCTTCGCATAACAAACGGATTCTATCGCCACAAAGATATCCACAAGTACACTTGGACCCAAGAAAAAAGAGGACTTAAGTCAATTATAGAATATTATTATAAAGAACAATAGTACAATCCGAATAAAAGATGTTAAAAGAGGAGCGGAATGCGACACGGACCACAAACTATTAATTGCCGAACTAGAGCGCCCTCTCAGAACATATATATATATATATATATATATATATATATATATATCCATTCCTAAGAGTGACACAAATAAAGAAAAATAGAAGCCGTGAGATAAAGAGAGAAGGGAAGAATATTTCGTAAGAAGCTTTCGCTTCCATCGTTCAGTTTCATATGGCTGTCACTCTATTTTCATTTATTAGAAATATAGTTCAATTCTTTCTTGTTGTATATCAGACACTATTTGCTAAGTAATATTGGAAATGGATTTCATTTTGTTTTCCTTTCCTAGAATGTTCGTCACGTTTTACGTTGTTTTTTTCTGACAAACTGATGGAGAAGTGTTCTGTGTCACTGAGTATTTATTTTCTGCCTTTCAGTATAATTCGTTGATTATCTTTAATGATGTTCAAAGCTCTATGCTTATACTATGCACTTTTCTATATATCTCTAATAAAGTTTGGAAGATTAATACGCGAAGATTCTTTAGTTGGTATATTTGTAGTTAATTTTGGAGGCATTTCGCAATAAATTCTCATAAACACTTTACACTTTTGGAGCAGCAAGCGCCTTGTGTATTTATGTTTTTGCATTTGTTAAAAAGTTTCTGTTTCGATAATGCTGGTTATTTTCACTTTTTCACTGCATTAAAGCAAGCTGCTTTAATTCTTCTATATCGGGCACTTCTTCTGAATTAAATTGATCATGCAATTCTTTTTGTTTTCCTCTCCTGAAATGTTTGTTGTCTTTTGTACAAATCGGGTGTAGAGTGTTCTTTGATATTCAATATATTGTTTCTGTCTGATATTATATTTCCTTGTATATCTTTTAAACGAATTACAAAAAAAAATGTTATTTAAGCGAAAGCTTATTAACGGGGGCTCACATTTTCACATATGAAAATAGATGAGCAAGGGAATGAATTAGATAACTTGAGATTTCATTTGTTTCGACACCGACACCAACACACACACTTGAAATACCCAGACAATGCAGATCACTGTGTAAGAAACAGGGACAAGGTAAAATACATTATGAATTTCTTTTTTATAAAATATCAATAATACATAGGAAATAAACTAATATAACAACTAAATAATATAAAAATTTGCTTTTCTAATAAAAATTACAATTCTCTCTTTGCGATATACTTTACGAACAGAAAGAACGCTATTAATTTCATACACCTTTTGTTAAATTCTATGCCGCATTTACAATTCATCGGATATGCGCTACAACTTGCAAAATAATTATTCAACAGATTTTATTTGGAACTTATAGAACTTTAAATTAAGAATTAAATTACTCATTAGGATTAATACTTGAATCATAACAAAATAGAGACAATTATTTTATTTCTCCTGAAATTTATAACCACTACTAATGATAACACAAGGAAATAGAAACAGAAACGGGAAGTATAATTCGTAAGAAGCTGTCGCTTCCATCATTCAGTCAAAAAACTTTCAAGGTCTATTTATTTTTATATATTTCTCTACTCTGTTAATGTATTATTAAAAAATAATATTTCTAAAAGACCATGATGATGATGATATAAAACGTAATAAATGATTCCCCATTTTGAATTCCCATTGCACATGACAGTTTGTTTAAATATGTAATTTGTTATAATATTGATAATTTTGAAGGTAATCAAATTCAAGAGTATGTGATGAGTGTTGTAAAAAATTATTACAGATACCTGTTCATTTGTTAATTGTTTTTTTTATTTAGGTAAATGTATAGAATATCATTTGTCAAACAATCAGTAGGGTTGCTATTATTATCAAAATTTGTTAATATAAACAAATTGTAAACCCGAAGCGAACTAAAATAACAATTGCAGTAACAATTGTATCAGTAAACTCTAGAATGGTCATTATAAATCAATTATTAAATAAATATGAAATCGTAATTATTTGCTTAATTGACAGTGAAGAGAGAATAACTAAAATTGTATATTGAACAATGTTTGAAAATTTGTTGTGCATGGAAAAGATTTATTAGTTAGTTTGCAGACATTAAATTGTTATGTTTGTGATGTTTATAAAAGTACTGCCATTAACTCAATGAATTACTATTTCTGGACATTGTTCACCTTTGGCTTCAGAACCACAAGTTTTTGGAAAATTATTATATTGTAACTGAAAACTAATTGATAGCATCATATTGAAATAAATTTATTAATGACAGTTTGAAATAATTTCTGGCATTTCCTGGTCCGTGATATGCAGCGTATTCGTTTGAAAAATCGAGAAGGGTAAGACAATAAACAATATTATGTTCGAATGCAGAAGAGTTACTTTAGTTTGACAATGTAAGTCAGGTTGTTAACCCGTTTATGAATTTGATTAATGTTGTCGTAGTTAAAGCTTTCAGTAACTGGGCTAATTGTTTGCCTCGAATCAAATAATACATCACAATTTGATGTTACTTTTATTCAGAATTTAGTATATTCTGTGCATACTATGGATTTAATAATCTCTCTTAAAGATTTCAATTCTTTGCACCCCAGGCGATATTTATATTGTTTCAGGTTAGACCAGGGACGATAATTTTTGAAACCAAAAAAAAATATAGTAGGATTAAAGGAAAAAAAATATTTTTGTTTAGTTTCATTAAATCTCATAGCCTTAGCATCTGCATGAGAGTGAGTAGTGAACATCAGTGTCAGTGCTATTGTCTTTCGTATTTCGTTAACTCTACGTAATAATATCAGAAAAATGAGAGAGACATATGGAAGTTTCTCGCTTATTTCACGAGAATTGTCCAAATTTGCCGCCGTATCCCAAGAAACAATTAGCAAAATAGAAAAGCAATTTGGCGAGATAGTAAGACAGATAAATAAAGTAGCTGCCAATGCTCTAAGTGATAATACGAAATTGGATATTCTGCTTGAGTTTCAAAAAACCCACATAATTCTGGTCGCAAAGCAGCTCAACTGTTCAACCTTGGCAACACATCAATTTTTCGAGTTTTAAAGAAAAGTAAAATGCATCCCTATAAAATGATGCCGAGCTGATGGAACATGATTTCGATAGGAGAACGTATTTCTGTTAACAAATGATGGTAAGGCTAGATAACAATGTGATCCAATTAGAAGATGTTTTGGTTTCTGATGAGAGCACATTTACACTTCACGGTCATGTTAATGGTCAAAATTGCCGCTATTGATTTAATGTGAAGCCTCACTGGATGACAGAGAAACATACCCTATTTCTTGAAAAAGTTCCGTACCAGATTAGCATGTTGCCAAGACGTTTGCGGCAAGCATTTTGAACATTTCCTAGGTTGGCATTATTGGTTTTTTGTTTTTTATAGGATTAAGAAATAATCAGTATTACTTATTAGATTTTTAGTGTAATGTAGCGAACTTGTGAAATAAAATAATGTTCTCATTATTAATATTAATTTTTGTAATAAATCGGAAAACACTTAATATTTCCGAAACAGTTGAAGATAGGTGAGAATATTGTACATGAATTATGTCTAGAATTTTCTGGACAATCCAAAAAATAAATAAATAAGAAAGTTTGTATTAGCGACTGTCACATGACAGACCATATATATTATTTTTGTAGAAAAAATTCCCATTTAAAAATACAAATCGAATTATTCAAGCGTTTTTCCCAACAAGCCCTGCTGTACTGGTTATCGAATTTATTCCATAAAGGATGGTTGAAGTATTACGTAAGCACTATAGGGGGGGGGTGTTTGCTTTGCTTATTTTGATGACATGGGTGGTAAGAGCTTTGGTTGCTGTTGCTTACAAGGAGGAAGGAAGGGGGTAAATAATTTTAATAAATCTCCTTACGTAATAATTGAATGGTCCCTACGGCCGTTACACTTACCCTAATTCTGCTCGTGTTATTTTATTCTGATTCCTAGAATGGTAGATGGATATATGGTAAAGTCGGTCAGGACTTTCAAAAGTCGGTTATTTTACTTTAAGAAAAAAATGTTATATTCCAAAAAAAATTACTTTGTGCTTTACATCCTAATAATTTTTTCTTTGCTTATTTCTAGTTACTGATTTTAACTTTTCATAACATACTGTGGATAAGAACATTATTATTTTGTTATGCCCCCTTCAGGTTATAAATTGGATTTTGAAATTAAATATTTTTTACTTCTACGCACTTTTGTGATTCATCCGAGAATTGTTTGATTTTGTTTATAGTTAAGTTCATATTCTACTTGTACCAAATCACTTTAAAATTTAATGTACGTTGCAAAATGTCATGGTTTATTCTAGTAATGGTTCTGTGCATTTTATATTATAATATAAATACTTTAAAGAATGTTATACCAGTTATATATACATACAAATCTTACCTTATTTCCCAAATTTTTTAAGATTGTTGTCTTTAAATGCCTGTAAACTGAGACATTTCACATATTCAACTTAACCTCCATCTTGACCTGCATCTCAATAAGTTACAGAGTTATACCGGTTTCCTTCGTTCTACTTTACCATATGTGGACTATTAACTTGACTAAACTATTAACAATTGTTACGGTAGGAGCGTTTGTTAAATTCAGGGTATCCATAAGGTTTATCCAACATCCGTCCAGACCATGATACTAGCCACTTATTTAAACAAAACTTTTATTTTAACTTTTGGAATTGATCTGTTCAATTAATCTATTTTTAGATGATCTTTTATGGCAATTTAATGGAGTACATGGTTCATTTGGTCTAAAATAGTATGTTATATATTCTGCAGACTTCAAATCACGTAACTACTACTGAATTTTATTGAAAATTAGAAAATCTAATTGAATTTCTTCCTTTAGCACGATAATGTGTAGTAAGGAAGGTTTAATAGCTCGGGAGACCACGTTACATTTTTTTTGATTAATAGCAGGGTAAAAATTTTTGAGTTTGTTAATTTCGTTGAAAATTTTTAAAACAGGTAGCTAAGAGTTACAAGGTATGGAACATGTCAAAATGGTGACTTATTATTTAGGGTTCCGTATATACAATATACGGATACCCTTATAATATCATTCCGGATTTCTGCCTCCGTCACATCACAGCAATTTTCTCCTAAACTACTGGCCAGAAGAGGTTGAAATTTGGTATCAATGTATAGTTTGGTGACGCGATCAGGAGTACATATCGTAAAAGAAAACAATTGGATTTTAGGGGTACTTCTGGGGGGAAAAATAAAAAAATCGACCGTTCCCCCTGATCTCCGAAACTACTGAGCCTAAAATTTTGAAAAAATAGGAAATATAAAACGTTGCCCGAACTTTACAAGAAAATTAAGGAGAAACCATTAATAATAATTTTGGGGGGCAAATTATAGAATTAAATAAAAATTTAAAAATAAAAAAATTCAAATGCATCATGTAATATATCAAATGAAAGATCTCATTCTAAGGAATACAAATATATTTTTTTCATATTATAGAAAAAATATTTAAAAAGATATTATCGAACATATACCTAAATTTACACATTTCCTCCCTACCCTTATCTAAGAAACTATAAAATGTAAAGTTTTGAAAAAAATTAGAGGTATAGGTTCTGACCTGAAGTTTACTGGAAAAATAAGGAGAAACCTCTACATTTAATTTTGGGGGCAGATTACAGAATTAAATGGAAAATATAAAATAAAAAGGATTTCTAACCCATCATGTTATAGATCAAATGAAAGGGCTCATTACGACGAAAACAAATGTATTTTTTTCATATTTTAAAAATAAATTAATTAAAAATATTAACAAAAATATAAAAACAATTACACATTCGCCCCCTCTTATCTCCGAAAACATCAGATGGAAAATTTTGAAAAAAAAAATGGAGATAAAGCCCCTCACCTGAACTTTACTGGAAAAATAAGGAGAAATCCCTAATATTTATTTTGGGGGCAAATTATAAAATTAAATGGAAAATATAAAATTAAAATTGTTCCTAACCCATCGTGTTATATATCAAATGAAAGGACTCATTGTGAAGAAAACAAATATATTTTTCTCATATTTTTAAAATAAATTAGTTAAAAGATATTAACAAAAAAAAATTACCCATACCCCCTATCTCCGAAACCATAAGCTGGAAAACTTTGAAAAAAAAATGGAGGTATAGCCCCTCACCTGAACTTTACTGGAAAAATAAGGAAAAACCCCTAATGTTTATTTTGGGGGGCAAATTATAGAATTAAATGAAAAATATAAAATTAAAATTGTTTCTAACCCGTCATGTTATATATCAAATGAAAGGGCTCATTATGACGAGAAGAACTATATTTTTTTCATAATTTTATAATAAATTAATTAAGATATTAACAAAAATATAAACATTTTTACCCATTCGGAAATATTGTATTCGAGTAACTAGAAGCGAAAGCAGAAGGCTAGGAGAATTTTGCGAACCGACCTGAAGATGGCTGATGTGACTCTGCCGAAACGTCGTCATTTTACCATCGATCCCGGCAGGGATCAGTAATCAACTACGCGGATGACTTCCCGGAAACATATATATATATATATATATATATATATATATATATATATATATATATATATATATATATATATATATATATATATATATATATATTATTTATTTATATATATATATTATTCTCCAAGTTGCTCAAAACCACGCTCCCAACCCTTGGATCAATTCTTTGTAACTAAAACCTAAGTAGGTAATTCAAAAATCCCGTTTAAATATTGATTTACACCTTCCAATTTTCAAAAAATAGATATTTTTCTTTTTTTTAATTTAGTCGAATTTTCTACTTAAAACCGTCACAAAATGAATTTTACTCACCGGTTTTAGAATGCATTTTCAATATTAACATAATTAACGTCCGTTATGATGATGTTAAAGCGTAATGAAGTGTTTTAAAATAATTTTTTTCCAAAATGGGTAAAAAAAACAAACTACTTAGCTGCTTGTTCACATTTTATTTAGGGTAATAAAGTTTTCGTTTAACAACCAATTTTAACAATTTACTCCGGATAAAAGTAGATTTTACAAAAGTGAATTTAAACCGAACGTATGTTCGTTTGAAGTTGATAAGTTATGTGAACTATATGTGACATGTGGTTTTCAATATATTTTTTCCTCCTGAACTCGAAACCTTGGTCAGTTTTGCTCCATCATCCTTCAGTTCTCAAAATTCGCCATTTCTCTGAAGGTCTTTAGCAATTTTTAAAGGTTTTTAGCAACTTTATGAAGATTTTTCGCGATTTAAGGAAAACTGAAGTCTGATGGAGCAAAACTGAATATGGATTAGAGTTCAGGAGGTAAAAAACATCGAATACTATATGTTATATGTAAATTTCACATAAGTTTTAGTTTTTTGTGGGCTGCGTCTTTCATCTTTAGTTTTCTTGTTAAAATTGCAGGCGGTATTTTAATCTTTTCAGAGGAACCAATTTTATAACATTTTATTTTATTCATCTCTTTTGACCTTCAAATTTTAAAACATTAACGTACTGTTAACATTCTCTCATTATTCAACATTTATAATTACCCAGATTTAAGTTTCTTCAGTAAATCTTTCTTAGTAGCACTAGACAATAAATTCTTTCTATTTTGTTTTAAAAATTGAATTAGGTACTGTTTCTGCATCTCGTCTTTTGCTCTAGTGTTTATGTACTCCTCAGTTAAATGGACTGCTCTTTCGGCCACATTATTAACGACCATCTACTTTCGGAGTTTTTACTGGCATTCAATGTACGATTGACAAGCTCTCCAAGTACTGCAGCGGTGCTTCAGAAATTCTGTGTCACAATTGAACCTTTTAAAAAAATTCAAAATTTGGCTATTGGTAAAAAAATCTAGATATTTGTCTTGTAGTACACTTACTTCAGTAGTTTTTTTTTGTATAGCATTGAGTCAACCATTTTACGTTTGATGCGCATATCAACCTTTTCGTCAAATAATGACAGAACACAAAGTTCAGGAGATAAATACCACAAATGGTTCTGAAATTTACTGAGTGTAGCTTTAGATATGGATTTATCAATGTTTTCGTAATTTATTAATTCCTTCATGAACTTCATATCATTATTTGGGTCAGAAATTGCGAGGGTAGATGTGAACCAAAAAAATAATAAATTTACATATTAAGTAAAAATGGTCTGTCTGTCGTTTCCTTAAGCCAAAAGCGTCGCTCAACAAAAATATTTTTTGAGAATAAGATGGCTTTGGCCATCCATTGTGCATTGTGACATGCACCAGGTTTTTTGAATTTTAATTCTTTTCCAAAACCTAAAAACACTAAACTCAACTGCATCAATTCTTTGTAGTCATGTCTGGGATGGCGTTGTTCTAAAACGGTTTTTATGAATTCTACTACAGTTGGAATCTTTCGCCTTAAAGTCAGTTCCAAATCATCTAGTCCATTTTTGTATATACTTTGTTCAATTTCCTCCCATTTATTTTGGAACCTTTTGAATATAGCGACATTTGGTCCATTTGTACCAGAAATGTCATTTTTAACAGAAGATTAAAAGAACAGCTCAGTTCTTTGAAAATTCGAAAATGTTTGTTAATTTGTATATACTAATTTATTGTATAATCTAGAAAAGTTAACTTAAAAATCTATTAAAAATTTGCGTAATTATCAACTGGTTTCTATCAATGCCACATGAACTAAATTTATAAGTAAAATTTTGTTAGTTCAGTAGTACAGGGTTTGGATAAAAATGGTAGTACAATATTTTAATTTCTTGAATTAAACAGTTATCATTTGTTCTTGAACAAAATCCGCAATACATATTTTTACTTTAAGTACCTTGCCATGAAGAATATATTATTACATATTGATGATTTAGAGGCATGAAACACCTCCTGCAAATTTGTTGGGGCCCTACATTTGGAAAAATTATGACATAATTCCCAATTATGCACAGCCCGGAGCACCTATAGCTACAATATTGCATTAAAACGAAGAACGGGGAGCACCGGACAATTCATTACCATAGCATAGCGTGCCTTTAGGGGAGAATTCACTAAACCCCAGATATCCTAGGTATCAAAAGGTTTTAGCTCCGTGGGAGCCCTTGCCAGGTTTTTAGGCCCGTGGCTAGAGTCATATCAGCAGTTTCCTATAAATTTCCTGACAGTCCGGGCTGTTCCTAACAGGACGGCTTTTTGCATTTGTGGGTAAAGATGTTCGTCCAGACTGAGGTATTTTAAATGATTTAATAGATGTTTTGGAACTAGTTCTGTCGTTGACATAACAATTGCTACAGTTCGTGTATTGTTCATGTCCACTGAGTCTTCATTTGAAATTCCAAATCCCTATGTTTGGTTATTTTCTCAGCCTGCTTGATATTTATATTATTGTTGTTAGGAATTGATATGTCAATTAAAGTTGTTTTCCGAGAGACTTTATCTACCAACTATATCTGGTCTATTGCGGGCAACAGTCCGATCAGTCAGTATCGTGCGGTCCCAGTACAGCTTGTAATTGTTATTTTCTAAAACAGATTCTGGTTTGTATTTATATTATGGTAATCTTAACGACTGTGAGAGTTGAGTTCAAGTTTCAGTGCTAGTTCCTGGTGCAGTATTTTAGCCACAGCATCGTGTCGTTCTTTGTATTCAGTTGCAGCGAACGCCTGACAACCTCCTGTGATATGCTGGATAGACTCAGATGTTTGGCAACCTTACCTGTATCTGCCGTTGTTAATGCAAGGTTCTTTAACGATGTATTTTAGAAAGTTCTTAGTTGGGATTACTTGATCTTGGATTGCCAATATAAAGCCTTCCGTTTCAGGAAACATATGACCAGAGATCAACTAGTAGTTCGACCCTGCACTGTCGACATAATCTTGGTTGACGTCATTTATATGTCTTCCCTGAAGGGGCTTCTCTTTCCATTTCAGCAGTTTCTGATCAGTGGTCTGGTGGTGTAATTGGACGTATTGTTTATACAACAATACTTATAAGTAGCAGTGACATAAGTCGCAGTGGTGTTAAGTCATCAACCTGGCTCATGACTCTCTGTAGATCAGAAAATTCTGCGAGTTTCTGGAAAGTATTTATTTTATTATTATTATTAAAGGTTGGTAAAATATCTTTGGGTAATTTTGACATCATAGACTAGTTATATATACAAATAATTTTAATTTTCAATTAACTCTCAAATCCTATATTTGGCCTCTTAAAGGACGGGTGGCATCACGTATCGGTTGTTTGGGAACTACTTTTGTGCGTTAAATAATTGTTGTTAGAAATGGCGCGCGTTAATCCAGATGGACTTATATACGACTACAACAACGCAACTTTATACTAATACAACCATAATTAAACACGGTACTGTTGTTATGTGAGTATGATAAGTCATAAATACTTATTAATTGAGTTATCAATATAAATATAAAAACAACATCTGAGGGACAAAATTAGTTCCCGTTACTTGGTGCCACCCACCGCTTAACTGGTCGAATTATTACCAAATGCTTATGCACATTTCTTGTAGGACTAGGGATACATACCCCTATTGTTGTACTACATTTACTTTTTTTGGTCAGTCAAAACACTAAGGAATCATGTGGTTTCATTGTCCTACAGTTATTAATGATTGCGGTAAGCCCATAAAACCGACCTATTTTAAGTGTAGGATCAGAAAAACATTCCATTTAACTTGTAGGACAAAGACGCCATTCGATTATTTTAATAATCACCAAGTAATAGTGAAAAATTTAAGCCGTTATTAGTAAATATTTTGCTCACGTTAAATAGACACGTTTTGGCAAGGGGCCATACCAGCGGGGATGTAGGACAAAAGAATTTTCGCGTTTTTAATCAAATTATAAAAATATTAAACTAAAAACTAACTGATATTCATAAAAAAAATTCAATCACCGTTTTGACATGCTGAATACCTGGTTGCTCTCTTAGCTACCTATTTCAAACATATTCGAAGAGGAAAAGTTGGGCGTCTCGCCGAAATTAGCACACTCAAAAATTTGGAGCCTGTTAGTAACCAAAAAAAAAACATAACTTGGGCTCCCGGTATGTATGGTGTTAACACAAAATGAACAAGAAATTAAAAAATTAAAAGGATTCGCAATGACGAATATCGTAATCAAAATTTGACATTAAATAATTTTTATAAGTATGGGGAAATATTATTTATTCGAATGCTAACTTCTGGATTTAATCTCTTCGTTTACTTAAACATTCATAAGTTTTGGCATTAATTTTTTTTGCCTCTGATATAGCATATATAGGTATATTGTCATCAGTTTTTTGTAATATTCCTTTGTTTTGATTATTCACATCTTCTGCACCAGTCTAAAATAGAATATCCAATCTATTCTATGTTACTATACAGTTCTGATTACCACTTTCTTATGTACTAGCCGGAAATAATTTCACTATATTTTAAATAATTTACTCTATTATTGCCAAACAACTACAAGCCTTTGTCAAATACTTTTTACCTAAAGGAACGCCATTTGCTGAAACAGCAAAAATTCAACCGATTGACAAACTTACTACATCTAAATATAGTCATTCTGAAGCATGCATAACGATCAGGATTTTTTGAGCTCATACGATATGCTTTTGTCAAATATTTTTTATTAGATTTTCACGGCATCTGATGAATTTATTAATTTAGTCACTACTCCCTTCGTTAAATTAGTGTTAGCTTCCCCGGAAATCCTAGATGTCGGTCTTAACATCTCGCGTCTTCAAATTTAACGATATGTACCAAATACGTAAAGGCGTAATCGAGAGGACATACAATTGTGGGAAGCGCAACTGATGAAGGTTCCCTAACCAGAAACAATATATATTATATATATTGTCTTGCGTACAAACGAATGACCTCTCAAAGAGAGTTTTCAATATCTCTGACAGGTGAAATTAACCTGAAAATTTCATCGTGACATTCTAACCTAGGGAGTTGCGGGTAACAGCAATTACATAGAACGGCTCCAGATTCGGTCTTTACATCTCGCGTCTTCAAATAATATTTTTTGCTCAAAATTATATGGAAAGAGCGATTTTTTTTGTGGTACTTCTAACAAGAAAATATAAGTTAATTAAGTTAATTGGCAAAGAGGAGGTGTTTTTATAGAATAATACTTTAACTTCTCTGAATGAAGTTTATTAACCACACTTATGTCAATCCCCTAAAGTTTGCTGCTCTAGTTTTCTGTTTGAATTTCCCAAATTAGTTTCGTTTTTCAGATATTTTTTATTCGGGATTTTATTTTAAAATTTGCAGGTCAGATAAATCAAGTAAGCTCAATGTGGGTTGAAGAAATTTTTCGTTTAAATTGTACATGTTTGCCTAGAATTCGTGATCTATTGTCGAAGTTTACACACAATCTCTGTACTAAGGAAACTTAAGATGATGATAAAGTCGACAAACCTCGTTTACTGCAATCGATTTTCTTTTATTTCTTAGGTGAGTAATGTCCGCATGTACAACAACAATATTTTCCTAACGCAAAACGACTGGTTATTTACATAGAAATTGAATGTTTGCAAATAAACTCGCTTCGGGATCATCATATGCGAACTCCACATCAAAATATCTTTGTGACGGTTAGTGGGAAACTTGTGGATATTTTTTATCGGGTGTGGGTTGAATTTTAAATGCGGAACTGACATGGAGTGTTATGTAGTGCTGGTTTCGCATGTGGAATATTACCAAAAAATACGACAAATCTGTTTTAGAATATTACGTTTCTTAGGATAGAATCGATAAAAAATATGGACCTTTCAGTTTGTATAGGTGCGTTCGTACATAACTAGTTATACTTGCATTTTGATTTTTAAAACTTTTTTTTGAAATATTTGATTGCAAAATCTTCTTTTAAGATAGGTGTTAGGACAAAAAAAAATAACTTCCGTTTTGTGTAATACTTGTTTTGCTTCACAAAAATTAACTTCTACAAATCTTGAATGCGACATTTTGTTGAGTGACAGTTTTATCAGTTAATTATGATAAAAAGGTCACCGTGCGCTGATTTAATTCATTTTACCTTTTTACAAATTATGTAAACCATAATTTTATAATATCTTGTTGCTTTAATAAGTTAGTTTTTCATTTCCCCATCATAATCGTTTTTCTTTTATTCGGTCGGTTTCATCAGTCCGTTTCAGAAAGCATCCCAATAAATTTTTTATTAACTGACGTCAAAATACTGACTAGTGCTTATACTATATTGAAATATCATTATCCAAAGTCTGGATAAATAAACATTAACACTTTCTATAATCAATATGATTACAGATGTTCCTACGCGACTCAAAAGTTTGATAGGTAAATTTTTTAGGAGCTTTTAAATCGGACAATACCTACTCATACAGTCTATAGAAAAGTACGTGTCTTTTTTGCTTATGATACCTCTATAGGGCAGCCATATTCATCCCCTTTGCTGGTTTGAGGTTTAGGCAGCGTTTTAGATGAACTCCTTGGTTCATTTTCTCATTTTAAGTGCATTGTATTAAAATTTTATCTTAAAAACATTTTCTTCCTTTAATTTTTTAGATTCGTTCACAGAAAGAGAAATCGAGTCTGTGGGTTTTTATTTATAACCAGTAAAGTTCGAATTTTCTTTAAATATCTCGAGTCTAACTGTATTCAAGGGCCAAGTTTTTAACATACAATATTAAAATTATAAAAACATTGGTTTTGTGTCCGATATATTCAAAATGCTTTTCGCTCGTTAATTAGACACTAGGTAAGTCACCAGAGTAATTCTCTGCCGTCAGTAATTAGCTAAGCAGTTCAGTTATCAAATAACTTCCTTAATTACCCCAAGTTTTTTCAAATAATTTACCGTAACGTATCGTTGTAGGCTACATACTTCTCTAAAATAAACATAGATATATTCGAGATACAGAGGTCCAAATTGTTTTGTTAGAATTATAGAGGAAAAATATAAAGCGAAATAGCTTGTATGCATCAAATTAACCAAAAAAATCTGTGTACCAGTATGCACTATAGGCCTTAAGAAGAAAATCAAAAATACATTTTCAGTAAATTATCTATCCAGCAACATAGCGTCGTGAAGTGACCAGAAAAACGTTGGCTACGAACAAATGAACACGTGTAATTTTCATTGAGTTATTCAGTAACTAGAATTGTTTTGCCGAGAATTAGATTTTTTTCGGTAAAAATAAAACGGGTGACATGTTTCTGAAATAGATTTAGTTTTAGCTATTATGTTATTTACAAATTACTTAATACAATGTAATTTAAATGTATTATATGAGCTTAATTTTTCTTCCAATCTTTCGGTTAGACAAATGTAAATACTTATCTGATAAATAAACTCCCGCTATTATCAAAAACAGAAAAGTTACACCAACCTCTAGCAGTTAATACTCTTCTTATAAAAATTTAGCTTTTTTACAATAATTAGGCTTTTCACAAAAACTGCACACTTACAAACTAGCTTCCAGAATGTAAACAAAACAGACTTTATATTCAGTGTAAGACACATGTGAGTTATCGCTATGTTGCAAAATCATTTCAGTCAGTTTGCGGTGTAGTTACATGTGAAGTTTCAGAAGCTTTTGATGCGAAGGTAGTAACATTGACATTTTATGACAAAACGATAGCTCCTTTTACAAAAAATGATAAGGGTTTCTAATTTAGTTTCACCTAAACTGTTATTTCTTAAAATATTCATACTGTTTATACTCTGTATATTATCTTTGTTCTTTATTATTTAATAATTGCCATGTCACTTACATTGCCATTGAAGTTTAAATTGAATATTAAATCTTTCTAAGCAGTGCAATAGTTAAATTCAAAAGAAGAGGTAGTACTGCCAAACACTACAGATTCGTGTGTTAAGGGTTCCTCTTACCTGTATTCCTTTCCTTTAATATGATTTTTCATCCAGTATAAAGATATCTTAAATTATTTTGCTAAAAATGATTGAAAGTAATAATATTTCTTATGACTTAAATTAAATGCATCAGTAAACTCAGATTGTGGAGTGAGAATTAGTGTTTATTATAATTATTTATTGCGAAATTCGGAGAATTATCATAAAATGGTCCACTATATTTTAAAATCATAAGAGTATACATCAAATTGAGCTATATTACATAGTTACACAAAAAGGGTTTGATACAGATACTTAATCGCATTGTCAATTGACCATCTGTCTTTGGGAGTCTTGGAAGTCTGGGAGTAATGCTATCAGTTTGTCCATTATACTTATTAAAATCATTAAGGCTGGGGTTAGAGGGATGATTACAATAAGATAAATTAGAAGCTAACAATACATAAATTTATCCGACTTTAAAAAAGAACCCTCTTTGTTTTCTCTGTTTTATACAATATACATATTACTGCCTGCAGCTTTTGTATAAATATTCTAAACGGTTTAACGATTCTTTCAAGACCAACTCCTACTTTACAAAACTAGATATATAGCTGAAATGATTCTGCTTTATCTATGCAATTGTTGTTAGTGTACTGAATAAACAAGTCAGAAAAAAAAAACAATATTTTGAAACTAAAAACTTAGGTAGTCACCTACCTACATATATTTGTACTAATTACTTTTAATCTATCTAAGTACTGAATATGTCTTGCTTTTTTCTCTTCTTGTTAATCATTTTTAAGATCTTAATTCAAACTCGGTTTTCTATTGGCGCTTATCAACGAAAAATTCTCTTACGTCTGGCATATAGGAACTTTTCATGTAATAAAATGTGATAATACATATCAAAAACGGTCAAAATATGGAGTACAGTCAGTACTGCTAAATTGAGGTGTACCTGAAGAAACTATAAAAAACCTGTACAAATTTTAGAAACATTGAACATAATTTTAGTTATTTTAATGATAATTCGGCATGGTAACAGTTATAAATTCTTGTGTATCATGTTAGTGATTCGTATTTGTAATTTTTGCTTCTAAAGATGTTGTTTTTACTAAATAATAAGAAATAATGTACTATAAAGCAAAAAATTGTTAAAATTAATAACCTTTGTTTTTTGAAGTTTAGCAGACAACTCAGATTCCTGAGAGCGAATTAGTGTTGTAGTTATTGCGAAATGTGGAAAATTATCATATAAATGTCCCAAATATTTTGAAGTGATAAAAGCTTGACGCAAAAAGGTTTGACACAGATACATAGATTCTTCTCGTATACCAAAGTAATAGAAACCGCAGCGATTTACTACTATGGGATATTAGTATCATATAATTCAAAATTCCTCTTGGAGTTGAATGCTAGCAACTCGTTTGAAATGTCGTTTTAATTAATGTTAGATCTCTTGCACGGACGGACTTCATTCCTTCCTGAAATGTGATAAAATCCACCATTGTCCATTTCAGTGAATGACGACAGTGCTTTCCAATCGCTCTATTTTCTTTTCCTATTCGTCTCAAAGCGAAATGCTGATTCTAAGCCTTTATATCTCGTATTTCTAACGGATTTTATTCAAACGTTTTACTCAAAATAAAATAAAAATAAACCAATTCCCTTTCACAGGTTCGATCGCTGATGTAGTCCTATTCGCACAAAAGTGTTGATTACATTAAACGTACTCTCATCAGCTATGTAGTGCATTGATACTGGATCCGTTAGAATGATTGGTCTGGCGGCTCTTTTTTATTCGTCGGGACTTTTTGGAGTTAAGCATGAATAATATTGCCATCTGCTATTAAAGCGCTGTTAGTTAATCTCAATTTGATGGTGATACTACACTACGAATTACTGTAAAAATATATTTTGAAATATCTTTTGTGTTTGACATCATCTATATCTTATTTCATCATCTATAAATGTACATAAATGTCTTTTCTTTTGGTAGAGTTTTCTTTCTTACATACAGAGTGCATAGTTGTGCGTGGATGGAAGACATATTTTTAAAATCTGCCGTTAGGTAGGGTGAGAGATAGTGAAAACTACAGACAAAAAATACTTTCAATGGAATTCCAAGACACAAACAGGGTGATTTATAATGATTTAAACGGAAACACTCTGTATATTATTTTATATTTGAACTCGTCTGTAAATTTACATATACCTACGCTCCGTTTTTTGGTTTCTAGATATTTTGCCAAAATGTTGACATCAAGAAACCGGTGAATATTAGTACTGTTTGGTATCATAAGTATTTAATTGGGGGAAATTATAGGCCAGCCTCCTTACTTCCAAGTGTCCGAATGACAATGGTGAATACTTCTTATTGTGCCAGATATCGTGACACAAATTTTGATAAATTTAACCATAGATTATTCTAAATAGAACTATGATAACTCATTTAATTCCTTATTATTATTATTATTATTATTATCTGATATAAGGTTACGTGTATCTGTAACGGTTTCTGCAGAAATTAATAAATAAATATGATTTATGGTTTTATTTGATTTCTTATCATTAATAAAATATTTCTGATCTCAGAAGTCACTGCAGTTTGATTTACATGGCATATAATTTGAAATATCATTAATTTTCAAAAGCTGTAATATTGTTATAAAGTTCGTGGGTCCAGTTTTCTAGAACCTTTATTTACATCAAATTATACAGAACGGCTGATTCAAATCACAATAACAATACTACATATAAGCTCTTCGCTGTACTAACTCTGCCGCGATTTTGGGTCGGTTCTTTTAAAACCAGCATCGAAAATGCTCGTACAATCAGTTATCAACTAGAAGCGGTCGGTGTCGTACTGAAATGAAACAGGGTCGGCTTAGCTAAATTTCGTAAGAATATATTTTCTATATCTGTTTCTTAAGCTTTCCTTTTAATCCTTAATTCCATATTACTATGAAGTTGACAATGTAAAACAAACATAGGGTTCACATTAATCTTTATGCACCAGTCCTATAAATAGACTAGTATTACCAATAAACTCCCTAGTAGCACCATGGTTTAGTAAATAAATAATACATAACAACAACTTCCTTGCTGAACTCAAATATGAATTTTTCGGCGAAAAGAATTCTTTACCCTCATTTAGATTTCTTGTGATAGTTGCGAATAAGTCTATTATTCTTATCTTCGACTATCCTTGGTTGTTCAGTATACATTTTTTGTCTAGCGATTCCTCACAGAAATAGATGAAGGGGCGTTATACCTGTCGATGCATTATCAACCCATGCAGTCACAACACGGGCACGGCGAGGAGGTTCCCCATCTATTGCTAAATACATATCTCTTAATTGAGCAAGTGGAACATCTTATAGGTGCTAAAATAAATGGTTGTCTAAGAAATTTATGTACATGCTGAAATTCCAAATTCCGGCAAAAAAATTTACCAACAACACGGTTGCCGAATATTCCTGTATAAAACATTAACCGTCCATCTCTCCTGAATAGTTTGTTTACGAATCCTCTGCGATGAAAATTATACTCGACTCTAAATTAGATTTCATTCAAAAAATACATTCCTATTCAATTGTTGCTATACCCAATTGCAAAAATTAATTCTGATTTAAAGTCCACATCTTGAAATACTCAGATGGAACTTATACTATGAAATTATTGTCCGATATCAAAATTGATATGAAATTCTTCATCTAATAAAATAAAGTAAAAAATTCCAACATATCATGTCAATGGTGACGTCAGATTGCGTGGACATAAAATCATAGAGATCGATTGACTCGAATTTGAGAGACAAACGTCACAAATTTTGACCTGTCCCTAAATTTATTTTACATAGTCATAACATTACATAATAATCGCCGTTTTTCGGGCACTTGCAAGTTTGCAACTTTCATTGCCTTGTAAATATGGTTTGTCACCTAAAATTAGAATTTTGTTGCAACTGATTAATTTATTTCTGATAATAATTTATTAATTTTATTATTATAGTGTCAGTTTAGGTACGTCTTAATTTTACCAGGTAAATTTCATATATTTTGACTAAGTTTACAAAAATCGTAAAATTGTGAACAGCTCATAAGATTCACGATAAATAGATCTGGCAAACCTGATATTCATGGTCATCGTCCTTGTAGCGAATTTGATTTGAATTTGCACATTTTAGTACTTTTTTAGCCATTGGGTCAGGAAAGTTGTCTATGTAATATATTTCATGTTTTCAATTTGAGTTTGAGGTGTATTTAATATGAATTTAGGTGCTTCGAATTTATTTATATGATCGATTTAAATCAGAAATCGTGTTGGGTTACTAGGTAATGGCCATTTTCTCCACTGAACATTTATGCCCGGCTTTTATAACCTCACTTCAGTAATTTAACCGAGGCCTATGTTTGTGTCTTTGCTCCAACTAATCTTTAATCAGGCTTAAGTAAGCGTAGATAAATAAACTTCTTAACACATATTAGTTCCAAAGTTATATTGTTCTTAACTTGACACTAGTTAGATTCATACTGTTATGTCAATGTCAAAATTTTAGGCATTTTCATATGTTTGTATTGAATGTTGTTTCTCCAGATTGATGTTTTAGAAATGCTTCAAGCATTAAAAAGTTTTGGAAAATAAAAAAAGGGGTAAAGAGTAATCTGTTAAGGTGAGTTTGTAATTTATATATTTAATTGCAAGATCTGGAAATTTTCTTAACGAATGAAGATGACGAAAATTTATTAGGATTAGGTAGCTGGCAGACTCCTTCCACCCCTGACAACTCAAGAGAATGTCAAAGCTTCATCTTCACAAGAGACTCCCGTAAATACTACCTACTAACAATATTTTCTGATTGTTATTCTAAATTTTATGTTTATTGAAGAATTTAAACAAAACAATCAAGAACATTTAAAACGAATGGAAATATTTAATTTAAAAATTCCCATTAAACAGAAGTAGCTTTATATGTAATGTTGCTTAGACTAATTAAGGTAGTTTTAAGGAAGAAAGGCGATTCATCTTAGTAGCCATTTTGTATAATACCGCTATTGCAATAATAACCCTTGCAATGGTTTGAAGTTTTATGAGAGCTCCGTAGATTAATATTGGAAATCTTCTGTTCCAGACGCAAATTTCTCTTTCAGCTGTTGTTTTTGTACTTATTAACTTTTCTTTACAAAATTGTTGACCTTTTGCAACAGAGGTGACAGGGATTAATTTCTGATATGATATCCATTATGTCCTGGAAGTTACAAATTGTATAATTTTAACTACTGTTTTCACACCTTTTTATAAACTTGGTGTAGCATGAGTAATAATAGAAGATTTTTATCCAACCAAAAACTATTTCGAAAAGGTTCTTGTTGAAATTGTTTTTAACATTACAGTTATTAAATATAGAAAGTCCACAAACAATTACTTCAAGAATATCAATGTAATCATAAAAAATGTCATAATTGACATATTATATTCGTGTGTTTAAAATGTAACGACATTCAATACACATTTTTATTAGGTTAAGTTAGGTTTCATTTATTCTGGAGCAAACTGTATTTTTATTAGTCATATTTTACTTTTTGGAAGTTTTTTGTCATTAAATATTTGTTTCACAACAGTCCGAAGGTATTTTGCAACAAATCGTCAATCAGCTGACAATAGAAAACACATTATGAAATCGATTGAAACTGTAAATGACGGAAACTTTTAGGCTACAGGGAAATTATTTGCGAAAATTATATCGAACATGTTGCGAAGACACTATTAAATTTGTAAAGTATCGGACGTATTTATCTCCAAATAAATTTATCCCTACAGTAATATATGGATAAAACTCAAAAATTGTTTGGTTAATTATTTCTGTACATTTACACCAAATGAAGTAAAGGTTGTAACAAAGGCCTAGCCTACGTTTCTGATTTCGCCTCACTTTTATTTCTTAATGGGATATACTCTTCGACAAAAGAACCCCAATAATGTTCAAACTTTAATGAAATACTGTAGAAATTTGACCACTGATCTACCGGTAGTAGCGTTAATTTAATATACTTATCACCCTAGATCTCCAGACTCTCTTCTTTGATGAATTTTTCTGCAATAAATCTCAAAACTAATTCTACTGCTTCCATGAAAAAAAAAAAATAAATAGCACTCGTTAATATCTGTTTTTCCTACATTTCCACTGTAGCAAATAAACCAGATGGCAATTATTTTGCCGTCTGGATAACAAGACGTAACACTGACATAATGAAAACAGTACATATACGTTTTAGAGGTTAGGGAGAAAAAGTGTTCGGACCCCGAAAAACGATAAAAATTCATCACCTCTCGACTTTATATCTGCCGAGATATATGAGGCCCATTTTCCTTGATTAAGCAAAGCTCGGGGATATTCGGGAAAAAGCCGAGACATGGATGCAAAGTGGTTTAAAAGGATCTAGTCTGCCTGGATAAAGTCTAATGGGTTTATCCGACTAGCTACTGTTTGTTTGGGGTGGGAGTCTATCCTTTTACTATGAAGTCGAGAATGATTGTTGTTGGCATATGAGATTTCGAACAAGTTTTATTCGTTAGCTATGTCGAAAGCTTCTACACTTGGAGTAAGTTTACTGTGGCTTTTGACTGCTTAAAGTAAAAATATAACGATAAATTAACAAACTTTATAATAAGAAACTGTTCCAAATATTTTTTATTAATTAAGGTATCAATTTATTATAAATTGGAGTATTATAATGTATAAGTTACAATAATCAGGTTTTGGCTTTTTCAGAAATTAGAAAATTATTGGAAAATACCAAACCTCGATTTATTCAGATATTTTCAAAATATTTTTATATCAAAACATAGTTTTCCACGCTTACACCAAACCTTTATTTAAACTCTCAACGCCATTTTAACAATTCTAAGTAGTCATCATCAAGGACTAAACAAAAATTACAATTGTACGATTGTAATTTAGATTTAGTTTGGTAAACCAAAATTACAATTGTACAATTGTAATTTAGATTTAGTTTGGTTTACTCCGTTGTGATGACAACTTACAATTGTTGAAACGGCGCACTATGGGTCAAATGGCATTTCTTTTAACGCTAACCTAATACCTTGAGCAAAAATAGAGATATCGAAACAATTTTTCTTTAATCCAACTTTAGGTTATGCAGATTAAGGGAAAATTATTTATAATGTCATCATCCATTATTATAGGTTTGAAAATGAGGGTTCAAATGCTGCACATTTCAAAATTCAATCTTTTTTCTTTTGTGTAGAAAAATATTTATTGCAAAGTTGTCCCCCCAAAAGTATAGGTAGAAATAGCGGCTGAGCGGATGAATATGCGAAAAATATTCAAAAAATGCTATTACTGATTCGTTGGACGCTGAACACGCAACTGCGGATATCGTTTAAGGTTATCATTTTTCTATAAAAGCATCAATATGGTTGTTTGATTCATTCTAATCTCTGAAAGTGCAATAGAATGAGTTTCTTTCACAGAAACAATAATACGTTTTTGTTAATATATACCCAAAGAATGTCGGATCATGAAAAAAGATGAAAGATAAAAAGTATGAATGTACCTCTGATCATTTAGCACATATTTCAAAAACAATAGGGGTTATTGTAAATGGCAAAAATAAAAAATCGTTGATCTAACTAAACTTACGAGATTCAGATTTTTGTGTTATTTTTTCACTCCCATACCCCCGTTTTCATTTTTAGGGTTCCGTATATACAGTATACGGATACCCTTATAATATCACTCAGGATTTCTGCCTCTGTCACTTCACAGCAATTTTCTCCTAAACTACTGGATGGAAGAGGTTGAAATTTGGTATCAATGTATAGTTTGGTGACCCGATCAGGAGTACATATCGCAAAAGAAGAAATTTTGATTTAAGGGGTACTTCTGGGGGCAAAAACTAAAAAAATCGACCGTTCCCCCCCCTGATCTCCGAAACTACTGAACCTAAAATTTTGAAAAAAATAGAAAATATAGAACGTTGCCCGAACTTTACAGGAAAAATAAGGAGAAACCATTAATATTAATTTTGGGGGCAAATTATAAAATTAAATAAAAATTTAAAAACAAAAAAAAATTCAAACTCATCATGTAATATATCAAATGAAAGGTCTTATTCTGAGGAACACAAATATATTTTTTTCATATTTAAATAAAAATTAATTAAAAAGATATTAAAGAAAATATACCAAAATTTACCCATTCCCCCCACCTTATCTCCGAAATTATAAAACGTAAAGTTTTGAAAAAAAATACTTTCATAGGTTCTGACCTGAAGTTTACTGGAAAAATAAGGAGAAACATCTAGTTTTCATTTTGGGGGGCAAATTACAGAATTAAATGGAAAATATAAAATTAAAATTGTTTCTAACCCATAATGTTATATATCAAATGAAAGGGCTCATTACGACGAAAATAAACATATTTTTTTCATATTTTTAAAATAAATAAATTAAAAGATATTAACAAAAATATAAAAAAATTTACCCATTCCCCCCCTTATCTCCGAAACCATAAGCTGAAAAATTTTGAAAAAAAATTGAGTTATAACCCCTCACCTGAACTTTACTGGAAAATTAAGGAGAAACCCCTAATATTTATTTTGGGGGGCAAATTATAGAATTAAATGAAAAATATAAAATTAAAATTATTTCTAACCCATCATGTTATATATCAAATAAAAGGGCTCATTATGAGGAAAACAAATATATTTTTTTCATATTTTTATAATAAATTAATTAAAAGTTATTAACAAAAATATAAAAAAATTACCCATTCCCCCCCTTATCTCCGAAACCATAAGCTGTAAAATTTTGAAAAAAAATAGGTATAGCGCCTCACCTGAACTTTACTGGAAAAATAAGGAGAAACCCCTAATATTCGTTTTGGGGGGCAAATTATAGAATTAAATGGAAAATAAAAACTTAAACTTGTTTCTAACGTATCATGTAATATATCAAATCACAGGGCTCATTATGACTAATACAAATATATTTTTTTTATTTTTTTTTAAATAAATATTTTAAAATATATTAAAAAAATATTTAAAAAAATACCCATACCCCCCTTTATTCCCCAAACTATAAGACCTAATTTTTTTTTATTTACAGGAAAAATACGAAGAAATCTTTAATATTAATAATGGGGGGCAATTTATAGAAATAAACGGAAAATCAAAAAAATTTTTAACGTGTCATGCAATATATCAAATAAAGGGGCTCGTTATGAGAAATACAAATATATATTTTTAAAATTAATTGTTTACAAGATATTAACATAAAGATACAAAAAATTCTCATTTCTCGCTTTATTTCCGAAACCATACTACCTAAAATTTTGAAAATAATTAGGGGTACTGGGGCTCACTTGATATTTATAAGAAAAATTATTAGAAAACCTCCATGGTAATTTTAAGGACAAATTATACAATTAAATGGAAAATAAAAATTCAATTTTCAAACGAATCATGTAATATATCAAATAAAAGACACATTATGTGAATTACAAATATATCATATTTTTAAATCATTTGTTTAGCAAAGATATTAAACATCGACTTGAATCTCATTTTAGAAACTATACTATTTAAATTTTGAAAAATATATTTTATTTGTATTTTTAAATAATTTGAATAACAGATTTAATAATTTATAATTTAAAACTTGACCTATTGTGCCCTTTATCTTCCAATCTATAGAGCCTCAAACTTCAGACAATAGATTATAAAAGGCTTCCCTGAAGGTTCATTAGTAAAATAAAACTCTAATGTTAATTTTTGGGGGCCAAATTAGAAAACTAAATACAGCGAATCTTGAAGGTGGTACGGAACCCTTACAATGCGAATCCAACTCGCACTTGACCAAATTATTATAGTGAAAAATGATAGGGATAAACGATCTCCATAGTGGAAAATGATAACGATTTTTAACGGTTTTTAAAACCATTGTCAGCGTCCAATGAATCACTAAACAGTATTTTTTAGGGATTTTTCATCCTCTCACGAATAGTTTTGGGACCATAGCTTAGCAATAAATATTTTTCTTATCTATGTGAATAATCCTACAATTGAAAACAACATCCGTATTAATATCTCTATTTCTCTTTGAGATATACTGAAGAGAATTGAATTAAGTGGACTGTAGTTTTGAGTAGTTCTATTTTGATAAAAAACTCATTAGAAAACTCTTACCTTGTCTACGAGTGTGATCTAGTAAAAGCCCCCGGAAATCTGCCATCCATGTATTTGTCTGCAATCGGCGGGGGTAGCCGGCCTTAACCCTGAGATTTTAGGCACAACTAGAGTTTATGATGTTTGGCAATGCGCACTCACGAGGGGGTTTACAATAAGTGAGTAATAGCTGCACAAGCACTTTGGGGTTGCACTCGCGAGCACCTCGGGAAATGTTTTTCCTTGAGAGTTTCTTGGGAGGTCTGTAACAGCGAGTCTCTTTTCTTCTAATTGAGATTGCGCGCTTAAGGCAGAGTTTTTTCCAAGCAATTGAGAATATACATATGTAAATATATAAAGGCTGTCTCTTTTAAACCCAAAAAAGACAGAGTGTTCTGAACTTATACCCCAAACAAAAGAAAAAAAATATATCTAATTTTGAAATGTGCTCCATTTCAACCCTCATTTCCATTTCTATAATATTGGATGATAACATTCTAAATACTTTTCCTTTAGTCTAAATAATCTAAGGTTCAATTAAAAAAAATGTTTCGATATCTATATTTTCGCTCGAGATATTATGTTTCCCTAAAAAAATGTCATTTGACCCATAGTGCGGCTTTGAGTGTTTAAATAAAGGTTGTGTCTTAGGACGCAAAATTGTGGTATACATTTGTGACACACCAAAGGTTCCACAGCATTTCCATTAAATATTTGTTTAATAAAGAACAATAGCATTTACTGGTTTTAAACGAAGCTTTTATCAACAGTGTACATTAGGGTTAATGCAGCGTGTAAATTGTATGAGTGCATATATTTTAGGTGGAGATAATACACACCGAAACAAGGAAAAATTTTAGAATATTTTGGACTTCCTAACCAAGCTATGCCCACATGTAGGTTAAGTAAATTATTCGAGAAAACTTTACATAGTATAAAACGAAGTCGCTTCATGCCGTCTGTCCATATGTATTCTCTGATATTTGAAATTACGCAACGGATTTTAATGCGGGTTTCTTCAATAGATATTATTTTTCAAGACGAGGGTTTATTCTGTTATAGCATTTAATTTCCGATACCAAAATAGGAGATCTTTGAGAAATGAATCATCTTAAATAAAAATTAATGTTGCCAATAAGTAAAACCATTTAAATAAACAATGCGGACTATATGGGGTATTCCCGAAATATGATTCGTGGTAAAACAATTTAGAATTAATTCTATAGTAAGGAAATAACACATTAGCCTACCAGAAGCCAACAGAGAAATATCGAGAATCACTGTGTGGGTATAAAGGCGGTTGACCGCTGAAAAGGACAAGTTAAATAGATAGCATTGCAGAGATGATGAGTCCAGTATGAATCATTGTTGTTTATATAAGTAAGTCGAGAGTATTGTGATTTATTGTGGTGTGAATAAGAATTATATTGAGTTTAAAATATTATAGTAATTTATTGTTTTGTGTGTAACGATTAAATCGTCACTTCGGGCAAATGTTAATAATTTTTCTATATTTTGGTTTTTTTTTAAATTTTGTACGCCAACCCTGTTGAGTTCAGAATATCATCTCGGGTACGTAAAACATTAGCATCTCGCTTTTAGCTGTTATTAAATTAAATATTCCTAAATTTGGATTTTATTCGCATTACATGGCTGATTATTTAATTCCAAAAGTATGTTTCGTCATCCCTTATATCGTCTAATGATTAATTTTCATAATGTAACTCGTAAAATGAATTAAATCGGTAATTTCAATCGATTTATCTTTGAATTAATTCTCATTTCGACTCTGTGTATCGTCTACCGCATTAAAGAAACCTGCGCGGTACTTATTTGCTGGGTACCGGCGAACATTTACGTTTTTGACTCTCTGTCTTCCCTTTGGTCAATCGACGAGACCAGATCGATTATGTTGCGTGGCATTCTCAGGAAGGCATTTTTTATCTTTTCGTACCGTTTCGATAACCGAAGAAAGTGAGCAAAGCAAGCATACATTCTTTTCTCGCGATTAAATTATCTGTACCGTTTCTTATAGTATAATTGATGGTGAATATACCGATCAATTGAAATATCGATTTATCTTTTATCTATCGTAGATACATGTATATAAGCACATGTCTTATTTTTTATCGTAGCTTGAAATTCGGAAGCTGTGGGAAGATGTTTCATATAGCTTCGTTGGATTGTTTAAAAGGAGTATTTACTCTACATGACCTATTTTCTTTTCTGGTTTAGGTGGTGAAAAGGAATCAAATCTTTTTATAATTTTTTTTATAGAGCATAACCTTTCCATTGGAACACGTGCTTGGTGCTACTGCTTTTTGACTTTATATTTTCTTTTCCTCTTTAGTTACATCTCTCTTATAAACCAGGAACAGGAACTGTGGTTTTACCATTTTCTAGGGTTGTAGCTGAGAGGGAGAATTCCTGATTTTCCGTTGCAATCACGTACAGTGGAGCCATTTTGTTTGCTTTCCGAGACCACCATTGCTAGGTTTGAAGGAAAAGGGGAAGCTAATCTGGGAAATTTGAATGACAACCTAGTCTACTTAGCAGATGAGAAAAGCGAAGTAAGTGATTTTTCTATATCTAAAGTCTTACCTAGATTGTTTTTATTTTTTTAATTAAATTTAAACATATTCACTGTAGAATTGTTTATATATCACTTACTTCGTTACCTCTCTTTAATCTAGGGAATGTATTTGATTTAGAGTTAGTTAACCTGGGGTTTTCTTGCTAGATTTTAGAAGTAGCACGGAACAATTTGCCGATATTTTACCTATGTCATATATATCTTCTCTTTCAGTTGTTTCCTTTATTAGCTGCAATTTACCTGGCGATATATGTGAATATATGTATATCTATTTGCGGGCGTTATTGTTAATAATATTTTTTATTCCAATTGCTCATAAAAGATACTTGCTGAAACTCCTTCACATCGTTTAAAGGTGGTAACTATCACACCAAATTGTTTATAAATTTGGAAAGACTAATGAAAATTTCTATGATCTTCAGTCAGGTGAAATAAATAAAATCAACAGAAGTTAATAGTACTTAGAAATCACTATCTTATCACTAAAGTAAATAAATAGGAAATTTTTCCTATTTATAATATTTTCCTTGCTATCTAAGGAATATCGTTCTGGTATCGTAGAGTTTTGATCAAATCTGTTATCTTTATTTTTGTATTAACATATGATCAAATCTGTTATCTTTATTTTTGTATTAGCATATGATCAAATCGGTTATCTTTATTTTTGTATTAGCATATGTTTGGATCCAATTTGTTATCTTATTTTAGTATAAATTTCGAGAAATTGTATCTTCATTGTTGTAACAAGTATTGTAATACCTTATCGTACCTCTCTTGCAGAGAGTAGGAAGTTTTTCTGAAATTGTACTTTCGGTTTATCTATAACTCACAAATAGTTTGATCTAATATCAAGGAACATTATCTTAATAATAGTGGACCATAAGTGTCAATGTAAATAGAAACTCTATCGTTATATTGAACAGACATTCAAGTGACTTATCGTATCCCAGTTCCAATCCGGGGTTGAATTTAGAATTTTGGGGGAGTTCAGCAAGTCCAATCAAGGGGTAGCACTTACTAATTCTCTGTCTTTATCTTTTTCCTGTATGCACAAAATGAGCTGGACCCTAGGACACTAGAGGAATAGCACCTACCACCATAGGGGCGACTATTTACTGCTACTAGTCATCAGGGAAGCTCCAACCAGTAATGTCACGGCTACCTAGAAGGCTTCGGAACCCTCTAAATCAACTGACTCTCTCCCGATAGAGCTGAGGCACCAGACAGTCCGGCCATAAACAGAGAGCATTGCACCAGATAAGTCTAAAGTCACTACTTACTGATTGTATACTGATCAAACTGTACTATTGTTATTGAAAGAAACTGTTTTTGGCTTGGCCACTATTTTTATATTGTCAATATAACTGTGAGTGTAAATTTGTCTTATTTTGCTGCCTATATGTTTGTGTGTGTCTGGCGCCCTCTCTAAGGTGTCCAAAGTTGGAAAAAGAAAAAAATTGCACCCACCAGCTTGAGATGTGCTCTGGTGAGCTAGTCAGTATTATGACGGATGCCTCCACAACAGCAAGAAGTTTTCCGTTATATGTGTTGATTTAAATACAACAATAATTGTTCAATAAACAATAATGTGAAGGTGTCGGATTAGATCTCTATAGGGACGACTTTTTTATATTTAAATTATTTTTTACGGTTCCCGGTCACCTAATGGTTTAGTTTCATTCACCCTTGGACCCGTTACTGACGCAGCGATCGGATTGTAAGAAAAAAATGTAACACTTCCTAAAGGGTTGGGTTGATTTTGATTAAACTTTTTGTGTTTGTTGTGAGAAGGATAGATTTATAATTTATAACTGTAGCTGGCGCAACAACCGGGTACTACGAAATTTATTTGGAAATCCCCCTAAATTGCATTGCATTGTAAAGAATTTTCCAGAATACTTTATATACGTATTATTTTTTATGATTCATTGAAATTTTTTTGGGTTTGAGTGGGTCCCTGAAAGGTTTAGATTCACACTTGAACCCGGTGAGAGGCACTGCTACTGGGTTGTTGAAATTTGTTTTTCGATTCGCCCTAAACGGTTGTGCTAATTGTGATGAAACTTTTTGTGTACATTTGAGTGGGTTGGATTTACTATTTAACCCGGTAGGTGATGGACGGTCGGGCTGTAGAACTTTTTTTTACCCTCTTGTAAGCTGTCGGCCCGATTATGACAAAACTATTTGTGTTTGAATGGGTACCTCTGAGGGTTAGATTTACAATAGTACCCTGTAAATGCGCTTCAATTCGGTTCTAGGATATTATTTATAATTATTGCATTGAAATTTAACAACTTTTTTTACTTCATGCGGAGCCGAGGCGGGCTAGCTACTAAGTAATAAAAAAATAACTTTTACGTCGAAGCAATAGACACCTGCGCATTATATTGAATAATTGTAATGTGTTTGTTGATAATGCACTTGTGAAATAACTATTTAGAAATCATTTTGGTGCTTAAATATGAGTAAAAACGCCCCAAACAGCTTTAGTTTTATACAATTTTTGCAGAGAAAATTTCATTAAACATAAACACTACTACCCTTCAAATCGAAAACACAAACAAATATAAGCAATCAATCCAATTTCGTATTTGAATTTGAATATTCAAAATACAGTTACTCAATATTAGTGTGGTATGTGACGCCAAACAACCTTTTTACAATTTACATATGAATCATCATAACAATATTGAACGGAATATTATATTTTGATGACTGCAAAAATAAACGAGAAATTCTTAAATTTAATTTTTTTTGACAAAAAGTCTTACAGGGCTTTTTGATTTATTTTCGCCCGAAATTTTGTTCCTCAAAATATTTGCTCTCATACCGAGTACACCGTCTGTATTATTAGAATCAAACTGCTGCCGCAACTCTACTTTACCAATTATTGGAAATTTTTTATTGAATATTTTTGGGCAGGAGTCATGTTAACATTATATAAATCGCTGAGTTCTTTTTCGATAGTGTATAACTCGGTATTAATTAATCTTATTTAAAAAAGGCTTAGCAAAAATTTTTGTTGGTGCTGTAACACCGGTATATTTAAATTTTAATCCCATGAGTAATTTAAACTTATTCCTACGTACCAACAAATCTACCCAATAAAATACATTTTTATAAAACTGACAACATTGCAAAATGTGTTCAGTTTAATAGAAAATTGAAATTTACATTAACTAATTTCTCCAAGATTAAATTATAATCCACATTGTCTTAGGTAATCCTATATAACATACCTACTTTCTATTGATTATTATAGAATTTTGAAAAATGAGAAGAAATAAAGTTCACCTGCATCGCATGAAAATTCTCGATATTCGGCAGCCAAAACACAAATAGAAATTATTTAGGCACTTATAAATATAACCTCATTATACTATTTATACTACGAATAAAATTGTAGGCACACATTTCCTCGCTTTTTTTTTGGATATCTGTATTTCGTGGTAGTAGGAGTAGTTTCAAACAAAGTATTATTCTTATTTGTGCCATATCGACCAAACATTATGTAGCCTTACCGTTTGTGTGCCCTTTTTATACATGATATGAAATTATCAATAATTTTAGGTGAAAATAAAGGTTTATTTACAAAAAAAATACATTTATTTATCGGTATCTGTATCCATGACAAATAATTTAAAACACTTTCTGGAAATTAGAAGCATAATCTGATTAACCCATTTCAGAGAAATCAGTGAATATTCATTTAAGGCCATATCTCTTAATATCTGTTTTCCGATTTTTCGAAAAACGATAAATCTCAGGTTAGAGTAATTCATATGGTACCAGGTCGGGATATTTCACAACATAATACAGTTTAAATTATCGAAATTTATTCATCACCTTTAGAGTACAAATAGGCCAGACATATCTAACATAGGGCTTTATGAGTAACTTAACTAAAGTGGAAGGCAGTTTACTATTAGAAATAATATTTATAAAAATAAATAAACCCTAAACATCATTTTATTTAGTTTTGAATCCCCCAGGCGCCTGTTATTACAAAACTATGGCAGGCAATTAAGCATAAGGCATACCCAAGCAATTTCTTATTCCAAAGTAAAGGCTTTAGTTTATACCAATTGTAACTAATTTCATGTTTTCTAGAACAACTAATCAATATAGCATGTGCATGTGACAAGTTAAATTACTGTAATATTAGTTAAGCTTGTAGTAATTAGTTTGAGAAATTATTGTGTCACATACTGATTAGTAAGTACCTACGCAAATTTCGGATTATACATTTCTAGCGAAACAGACCGAATTTAAACCTAAAAAGCAAAATTTGTACGAAAAAAAGGAAGTGATACAATGAATGAATAGAAACCTGTGTGTCTTTCCTCATCCCTTGTCTTAACTCATAAAATTTTGAGAAAATAGTAACTTAATATTGTTGAAAATTGCACATATGAAGGTATCTTACAACATTTTAACTATCTCCATTTATGACATGGTCATCAACTGAATTTTGTGCAAAAAATTACAGGTAATTATCTTTACGTATATTAATCTAATTAATAATTCAATCCTCCTAAAGCTATTGAAGAAAAACTTGTTAAAAGTTGTAAATTACATAGTATGCCAACTAATAAATAGCAGGCAGTTATCTTAGTTGAAACTCTGTACCCTAACTGCAATGTCGCTTGGGAAATCTATCACTTTTCTGTTTAATAAAAACTGTACAAAATATGAAATCTTTGTTCTAGTTACCTCTAAGCAGTGTTTTAAATTTTGCTCCAATCATTTGTATCGTTTAAGTTATCTTGAAAATTATTTCTATGGATAATTGGCAGAGATAAATTTTTGGCAGTAGCTACCCAAATAATTAAAATTTTACTCAACGAAACACGAATTTCTTTGACAACGGGCCCTATTTCAAAAATATTCAAATAATGCAGATTACAATATGCATAGTTCCCTTAGTCCCTATGTTGACATTCTTCTCTTGATATCCTGAGTGTTCTTTAAGCCATCCTATTTTCTCATTGCAATCTTGGATGCCGTATCTCTCTCATTCTTTGTGATATCTCTTGCCGTTTATATCCACAGGCAACATATACATCCGGGAAAAATACTGAGTCACTTAACTTTTCACATTTTCTCTGGTAATAATTCGCCATCTAAATGCATTAAGTGAAACGGTATTCTCACTGATTGTGCTCTATGGACCGGTAATATTCATAAATATCAATTTCACAATGTTATTTGAGAACTTTTCTTTAACACACACGACCTGTATGAAATGCTTTTTTCGAATCAGTTTAAAATGTGTTGGTAGGAATAAAGTTTTATTAAACACGATTTGTACAAAACTTTTAAAAATAAATTAAAGTACCTGTAAAATAGATTTTAGTGCAAGTAAGGTAAATTTAAGGGATGTTGTTTATAATAATTGCTGATATGACCGATATAGAGACATTAAAATAATCAAATGGAAAGAAGTATAATTCGAGATCTGTTTGGAGAACGTGAGTATATGTAGGTCTAATACACACGTATTATTTTGTGCTCTCACTAATTTTCAAGATTACTGTGTAAAAAGTAAATACTTCATAAAGAAATTGCATAACAGTTCTATGTACTAATAGCCAGTGGTGGTTAAAAAAGTTCTGTGGAAAAAGTGCAGTTCCGTTGAATAATAACAAAATTTCATTTTACTGTGAGTACCATTTTACAATAATTCATTCATAAAGCAAACTACTAACAAAAACTGGACCATGCCTACCCCACCAGTTTGTTCGAACTGCCAGAAACCCGTAGCAACAGCTGATCGCAAACTCCAGTGCGATGGTTGTAAGCGACAGATACATGTAGCCTGTACCGATATTTCTACTGAAGACGGCGTAACTCGGCAGAAAGTTCGCGGATTGTGTATCCTCTGTAATTCTTGCAGTTCAAATGTCTTTAATATTTCCGAAATAAAAGATCTTCTTTTGAATTTTAAAACGGAAATTCACAAGAAAATCAATGACTTTGACGACAAATTAACCGAATTAAATAATAAGCTGAGCCAGATTGATGTATTTAAGTCTACTGAATTCACCGATAATATCGCTAATGAAGCTGTAGATCGCATAACCCCTTACTAAAATTTTCTAATCAGGGGCGTACCCGAACCTTCTTTTGGGGATGCTCAACTTAGAAAGCAAGACGATGCAAATAAAATTAAGCTGGTCTTGGAAACTGTTGGCTGTCAAGAAAATCAAATCACTTTCTACAGAGTTGGCAAACCAAACCAACGTTTTCCTCGAATGATAAAAGTAGTAATGGCTTCAGAATATCACGTCAAAGACATTCTTAGGAATAAATCTAAACTATTAGAAAACAAAATCACCGAAAATTTTTCGATAGTAGATGATAAGACGCCCACTCAGCAACTACGATTAAAAGAACTCCGAAGTGAACTAGAAAATCGCAAAAATAATGGCGAACATGACCTTACAATAAAATATATTAGCGGCATTCCCAAAATCACGAAATTTCGTCCATAATTTTTCCACCGACAAATTTAATGACTGGCTATTTCTATATACAAATTTAGACTCTCTGCTAAATTCGATGAATTCGTATGCACAGCGCAACTTCTTCAGCCACACATTATGTTCATTGCTGAATCCTAGCTTAAACCCTCAATTCCAGATTCATTAGTTAACATTAATGAGTATACAATACATCGCAAAGATAGAGAAAATCGTGTCGGGGGAGGTGTATGTATCTACTTATCTGATGTTATTACTACAACTTTTACTATTAATATTGAGCTACTGGACCTACCTGGAATAGATGCTATTCATTTATCTGTTAGTAAAAATCCATTTTCGCTTAATTTAGTATGCATTTATCGTCCCCCTGATACACTACTACTACATGATAACATCTTCCTCGAAAAACTTGAGGAATTATCTTCTCTTGATAATCTTCTTATCATTGCTGGAGACTTTAACTTTCCTGAAATTACCTGGCCTATAACCTCATTATCTGACGCCGTAAACTCCCACCATTTATTTAAAAACTTTGTAGCTAATTCAAATCTCACGCAGCTTATTACAGAACCTACGAGATTTATAATTAACAACCAACCTTCTACTTTAGACCTCATGCTTATTAACGACAAACAATTAATTTCCTCTCTAGAAGTAAATTCTCCTATTGGAAAGTCAGATCATGCGGTTATAACGGCCCACATTCAATTTAACCAAATACTACCCCAAAAAAATAATGTTATAACATACGCTGCCACCGACTTTTCTAAAGTAAATGCTCAACTGTCTCGAATCGAGTGGGATTTACTTTTTGCGGAGCTAAATGACTCCTCATTAATGTGGAACGCATTACACGAACAATTCTTAATATCTCTGGCGAAAATATAAACACACAGGACTTCTTACTGATTTCCAAAACCACCGCAGATTTTCGAATGCGTTACAGATATCTCTTAAAAGTCTAAGGCAAAATTTTGAAGAAAGTATTATTGCTAGTGGGAACAGTAAAAAAGTATTTAAATACATACGGGCCTCCTTGACATCAAAAGTTTCTATTCCACTTCTTCAAAAACCTGATCAGACTCTATGCTCTTCTGACAAAGGGTCTTCTGAAACACTCTCTTTAGCCATTTCACAAGTTTTTAGTAGAGAACCCGTTGATGACAATCTGTCACCAATTAATTGTCACCGTCTCAATGCAACTCTAGAACAAGTATTATTCACAGTAGATCTTGTCAAACAACATTTATTAAAACTTCGCACTAATGCTTCACCTGGTTTAGATGGTTTAACACCAAAACTGTTAAAAAGTTGCGCAGACACGCTTGCAACACCTTTGGCGTTAATTATGCAGACCTCTTTTTCCCAAAGTTCTATACCACCTAGTTGGAAATTAGCTTCTATCACTCCAATTTTTAAAAAAGGTAACAAACTCTACTCTAGCAACTACCGTCCGATTAGCCTACTGCCTATAGTTAGTAAGGTTATGGAAGCCATTATTTCAGATGAGATGAAAAAAATTTTTCTACAAGAACAAATTATTCCAATACAACAACATGGATTTGTCTCTTGCCGCTCCACTTTAACTAATCTCCTACATTGTGTTAATGACTGGACATTATCACTTAACAATCTACAGCCCGTTGACGTTGTTTATTTAGATTTCTTCAAAGCGTTTGATCGTGTTCCTAAACGTAGACTTTTATATAAATTAGAACATCTCGGCGTTCGCGGTACTTTACTTCGTTGGATTGATGATTTCCTGACGGATAGACATTACAAAGTTAGAGTTGGCGAAGCTTTCTCACAGAGCAGGTTAGTAGAAAGTGGAGTACCACAGGGATCTGTCTTAGGTCCTTTGCTATTTACGGCCTACACCAGTGATACTCCTTACTACGTTAGAAGCAAAATATCTTTCTACGCCGATGACACAAAAATATTTGCCAATCCAAACACAAATCAACTAACGCTCCAGGACGACTTAGATTCTATCTTAACTTGGTGTTCCCAATGGTTGCTTCCTTTAAATGCTGAAAAATGTGTAGTGCTTCGAAACGGTAAAAATAATCCGGTGGTACCGTATTTTATTAACGGCCAACCATTAAGTTCTGTGTTTTCTCACAATGACCTCGGAGTGATGGTTAACAGTAGCTTAACCTCGTCCGATCATATTACGTCAATCTGTAAGCGTGCGGACTCGAAACTGTATCTCATTCGGAGATGTTTTTCAAGAGTCTCCTTTCAGTCATTTTGTAAACTTTACACTATTTATGTGAGACCAATTCTTGAGTACACTGGACCAACGTGGTATCCTGACTTAGTTCGTGACAAAACCCTGCTGGAAAATGTTCAGAGAAAGGCCACTCGAATTCCCTGGGGACCAAGAACACCTTCCTATGAAGAAAGACTTATTATGGCCAACCTAACATCCTTTGAGCTTCGGCGACATCGTGGAGACCTGATTATCACATTTAAAGTATTGAAGTTCAATTTCGGAAATCTCGACCTAATGTTTACCGTAAATCAGGACAACGCCTCATAGGTCATCAGTTCAAGCTCAAAAAAGAAAACTTTTCCATCAGATCGAGACAAAATTTCTTACCGAACAGAGTTTTTGACAGCTGGAATAATCTAAATGCTAATGTTGTCTCTGCACCTTCTATAAACATTTTCAAAAATAGACTAGACCGTTTTCTATTAGAGTAAATATTAATGTTTATTTTATTTTTTTCTTGTAATTGTATTAATTTCTTTCATTTTGTATGTACCTATATACTAAGAGGTCAATTATTGTAATTTCTCTGTTTTTGGGCACAACAGGGACTTGTCCCTCTGCCCTTACTTGTATGTAGTAATAATAATAATAACATTAAAACTTTTAGCTTTCTACTATATTTCTAATAAACGAATTAAGTTATTCAGTATGTAAGCCCAAACTCACTTCCAGTTCATAAAAGTTTATAGGCCAATGACCAGGATTTACAAACCGAATTCTGCTTATGATAGGTTTGACACTAGGTGGCGCTAAACGTGGTGGACAAATTCTTTCATATGCATTTTGAGTATATTTTAGAAAAAAAATTGAATCATTCATATCGAAAGCATTGATGCACAACCAATGGCCCAATAACATTTCTGTATTCTAAGTCTTTCATATAACTAATAAGTACAAACGTAGAGATATCATATAACTCAGTACATTCTTTTAGTCAGTAATTCTACCTACTGAATTACCAATAAATGAATTTTACTGTTGGAGTATTCGTTGACAAATTATGTGTAATCTCTTGTATTCTATTAGCTTCATCTACTTCTACTTTGAGACCTTTGAGTAATTTATTGTTTTGGCTCTCGCCTTGGAATATCACCACTCTTTTGAAATTTTAACGACAATTTTCCTAAAATATTGCAGGGTCTCACTTCCTCAGTAGCCTCTAACGGGTTTGAAATTTGAAATAATGTGGACTATACTAATACTAATTATTGAGTGACTATTGCATATAAATATATTTGTGGACAGCTCAATGCCACAGGAAATATTAAACTGCAAATATTATACCTGACAATTTTGAAACCTATCATTCTATTTTAGGCAAAAAATATTAAAATACATCACTGAGCCCATGTTTTAATATTCAGTAATTATTATAACTATCAGTAGTACCGGACGACCATTGACGATAAACTTGATCCAAAATTCCCACTTTCGTTCCTGTCATGTATATCATTCCAATGTTAATTATATCTTTTTTAAGTATATTAAATAGACATTAATCCTATGATCTATAAAACCGAACGTAACATATATTTCGCATACTAATTCATCAATATATTCACTTGAAGAATGAAAGATTAGTTCCTCACACTTCTTATGAAGAAACTAATTTACAAAGTTGACTTCAGTGTTGCTAGTCCTCCTGAATTAGGCAATTTTCAAGCACAGGATGACGTGCCACAAGTGTAACAGTTAAGTAGCTCAGATTTTGACAACCCTCACCTACTTAAATCTTGATAGAACACCACTAAAAGAAATTTTCTAGGAATGGTTTGCAACTAGAATCACGAAAATAGCAACAATAATACAATTTCAAAAAAGTTAATTAATTTTAGGTTTATCTTTCTCTTCAACACTTTTCTCTCTCTAAGGGCATTTGTTGTTCGTAGAGAATTACAACAATTTTCTACTCGCAGTGATCTAACTACCCAGAGTTATCATCCATATCTATGACTACTATTTGTGAACACAATTATATTTTCAATTAATTGTTAGATTTGGTGACGACATAATCCAGGTCATTTTCATTTTCTAAATGTTTCCTTCACATTTTGTATACACATTCCGTAATTTATATATTAAGATGTAGTTAATAAATTACTTGCTAAAAAACATTAAGGTCTTTTACAGAACACCAAACATACCAACATTTTTCACTCTCAAGTCTGTTCATTTAACTAAGTTCCATCTTTAAGGAGTAAACCAAAACTAAACCCACATTTAGTGTGAGCTATATTTATAACAACAACGCGTACACCAATAAAGAAACCCAGCATTGTGATTGACATAATCCTAAATGCACTATATTTAATTACCATTACAACTATTATTCCAGTATCATGATCTAATAAAATTGATGTATTACAGCTGTGAGTCTTCTATAATCAGCAAAAATTTTAACTAGCTTACGTCCGGTATACCCAGACATGAGAATTTAGTGGCGCAATAGTTTTAAGTCAAATATTAAAATATGTTATTAAGGTTCAAAATACTTTGTTTGAATATCAAATTCGAATAGTTATTTGAAAATTGAATGATTTGGCACATTGCGTCACGACACAGGGTAAGTATTCGAAATTTGCACGTCGTACACATGTCGAATAGTAATATTTTGCTATCTGCAAGTTGTAACTTGTAGAATAATTTTGTTGAATTACGAAACGAAATTCTACATTTTACAAAACTACAAGTTACAAGTTGATTATAAAATAGGCTCCTGTAGCATACATGGCCATAACACAAAATGTCTGAAGCCCAAACTTTCAAGATTTAATAATAATGAACTAAGACCACACCTCCATGCAACAAGAATCATCCAGCAAAAGACATCAATGCTATTATTTATAGCATTGTCATTATTATGTCGACAATAGGGCCAAAAAACAATTAAACATCAATATTAACAGAATGATTTCTGGTATCGGGCACGAATACCAAGAATACCGAAATTCTTAAGTTCAAAATGATGTGGATCCGCTACTAATAAGGTCCTGTAATATTTAATTTTGGTGCACTTAGTTTCCTTTTTGGAGGCTTCCTAACATATTTTTGGTAATATTCTACCAAAACTGTAGATATTTCCTGCCTAATAACACAAATTTATCAAATATGTCCAACACCACTAACTTTTAGTCTGATATCAGCAGCTGAGAAATTTTCATTTTGAAGGTGTAATATTGGTTCATGAAGTTTTTTCCTTGTGAATTCTTGATGCCGATGAGGGCGTCCATTTACTCGGAGTACAGCTCTACCTCGTTTACAAAAGGCTGCTGCAACTCAGTCTCGCCAAATACTTGGAGAGACTGAATTGGTTAAGTTTTGGACTTCTGCGCTTTATACTCTATGATGAACGAATTGGGGGGAAGTCCCTTCATTTTAATCTTTGTAGCCTCTATTAGAGAACTTCACCGAAAAAAAGAGCAAACTATCAATTGGCGCGGATCATTCGAATATGAGGTACATCAATGTCAGCCATCAGATTTTTTTTAAATTTTCTGGAAAAAAATAAGTTGCAGGTCAATGAAAAATATATAGACCACTTCGAGATTTAACTTAATATAAAACAGTCTGAAAAATAGACATTAACATCGTATATATTATATCATTTTTTATACTAAATGGAGACCATGTATGAATGTATCTTTCACTATTCTTAATTATACACAGTCAATATTACAGTTAAAAGTTGTGCCAGAAGTCTTTCTCGCCTTTTTAACTAATCTTCGGTATTAAATATTTTGTAATGTGTAACTCTCATTATCCCTATTAAGTAACTTGTATTATTTTCCTTCTTTTTTACACGAGTGAGTTTTTATAGCTTTTTGCTTTTCACTGACAAAATTGTACTAGATTTTCCTTGTAGTGGTTCTTCTCCTCCGCAGCCTTCTCTCTTATGGCATTATACAGTTCGATACATTTTACATGTTGGATGTCTCTTGAATATTTCCATTTCCTGCGTTTAGGTAGTATCCCCTTTGGGTCCAAACTTAGTTTGTTGTCTTTGTTTTGTTGTGGTGTTCCTCCTATTTTTTTCCCACAAGGCGTGCTATCTTGTAGAATTCGTAGCTATATCTGCTAAATATGTTTTTAGAATTTTCTTTCAAAGTATAACTGTCCGTGCTTTTTGTCGGCGTTTTCCTGGTGAATTTGGATTTTACCTCTTTATTAAGGACAATTATTTTTCGGACTATCGCATTCTTTGATGGTGCTGATGTTGTTTGTAAGAAAAAAATTAATTTTATTCTTGAAGATCCATTTTGAATTCATTAGGTCCACGGACATTTACATTTACTTTTGGTGTACGAACTATAGGTACCAATATCTATCACTTTTCTCACCTCTTTCGTTGTGTTTACCAAATGCAAATTGAGCCTTTAATGATGTCGTTTAGCTAGTTTGGGGTTAAGGTAGCCGATTATGTGTGTGGAATAAGTGCTGTTTTTATTTGAATTGATTTCGTTGTGTTGTTGTTCGATCCATGCCTTCGATTGGTTTACTATATAGGCAAATGTTGTATTATTTGAGTAGGGTACATTTGTTTTTGAAATTGAGACTATTAAACTATCATATGATAATCCTGGTCTCCTAGAAATTGGGTTGGTTTCCAGTACGATAATATTGTGTGCTTTTTAGACTATTATTAATTATTAATGTTTCTTGAATAGGAACATTAATGAGCAGAGACACGACATTGAAACTAATCAGAATAACATTTTCAGAATTTCTATAACAGTGTCTTGTTTTTAATTTGTGCATGAAATATGTTATTTCAGTTGAACAATAAATATTTAAAAATTCCTTCAGTTGCACTGCATAATAAAGACTCACATTGAAGGTCTTGATGAAAAATGTTTAATATTTTTGATATTTATTTATTGGCCATGAAAACTAGACAATCCTTACGAATATTAAGTATAACACTAATTTCTGTTTCTATAATTTCAGAAACATTGATATTTTAATTATTTACTTCAAATCGTTAGCGAATGGCAAAGATTGGCCAGGCATCGATCTATTGGAATCAAAACAATTTTATCGCAACGTAACCTCAGAATAACAAAACATTCTGATACAATAGTGGCTATCATCTGATAGACTGCTTTCGGGTTTTGGGTTTTAGCATATAATAGAGCATTTGTCGCATACTCTCGCCATTGCCGCTGGCTCTCTAGAGTTGTCGCTTTGGTCGAAAAGTGACAAAAGCTTTGACGATCTCATAGAATTTGGTTGAGTGAATCCGTTATCCCCTGAAGGTGAAAATATCACAATATGTAGTATTGACTATCTGACGCTTTTAAAATGAAAATCTTGGGGAACTTAATGACAATTCGACTACACTGACAAGGGACCTTATAGAAAAGTGCTTCTGATTGTGACAAGTTACAAAAGCTCATTTTTCAGAAAAAAATCGTCTTCGAACATTTTGTATTTTCAAAGTAGCTACTTCGATTTAGAATGAAATAACGAGTTATGATATAATAAGATTTTCTATCAAGACTGGCGTGACTTGATATAAACGAGATGTTTCGGGTATGGAAATAAACGATTTTTTTGTTAAACCAACAATAACTCTAATTTTAATTGAAAGGTCTTATTTGTCGCCAACAAAAATTACTAGATGAAACGAAAGTAAACATTTTAATTTGATTTTATGAATTTCCTCAACTCTATTTATATAAATAGTTTCGTATTTGTTTTATATTATAGTCCTTGTTCCTCTTGCCCCTCCAATTACAGATCAATGATAAAATACTGGCAAATTGTCAGGATATCTTACTTAATAGCCTTCAAGAAAATTTTTAATTATAATTCTGATTTTCTGATTACGTGGAATGTTGCGTTTCTGTATATGTATATTTTCAATTCTTTTAGGGCTTTTATGGGCTCTATTTACATAATTTTACAGAAGATATTCCTGTAAGGATAATCGTATAATTATGCTCTAAGACTATATATAAGTTTTTCTTAAATAGGGACTGTGTCTTTCAGTTTAATCATTAAATCTGGTTTCTAAAATAAGTCGATTTGGAAATTCTCTGAGAACATATGCAATTGACTGAAACGACCGGTGCCACAGTATTTATTTTCAAAACATTTTTGTTCGAGAAGATATATCCTTCCAGTTACTAAGAATGTTTTAACTATGAAATGAAGAGAATATATAATCGATTAATTAGAATATATTTATTTGTTATTAACGACCATAAAATGTCTCGTTATATGATTTTCTTGATTGTTCGACAGCAGACTGTCCCTTTGAATACCCCAACAATAATCAGCAATCATATAACAGTCCTTGATAGTGTTCTTTCAGTTCTTTCATTATCCGAATATCTTGGTGAATTCATTCACCCTGCTCTTCACTGTAGTGTCTGCCTATATCCCTTATCATAAGAGGAAAAAATTTAATATATATATTTTTTGTTGACCAGTGTTATCTATGAAACTAATGAACGAAGATGTACAACACATGGCAATTAAAATATCCATAGCTAGAGAGACAGAGTCATATTGTACTTATCTACGCAGGAGCTGCAACGAAAGAAGAAAGCAAGCCTAATTCATACACTAAACAATAAATAGGAGAGTTAAGTGGATTTTTTTTCTTTCGGTTGGGAAAGAACTAAAGCGTTAAAAACAGAGATATAAGTTATAATTTTTATCATATACATTTATAAAATGTTTATTTTTATAAGTGTAAAAATTAAAATAGTAAATAGGGGGGGGTATTTCTGGAAAAAACGTTTAGAGGCAAAATAAATAAAAATTCTAATATTAATTTTGGTCGGGAGGGGGGAAATTTTAAATTTAAATTAATATACGAAATTAATTTAGTTTGTCTAAAATTGTCTAAAAGATTTTAACAATAATTTGGTCAAGTGCGAGTTGGACTCGCATACTTAGGGTTCCGTACAACCTTCAAGATTCGAATATTCCAGTTTCAGACAAGCAGGGAATGAGTGCGTTTTCTTATACTTACCCTAATATCTTTTAAAGGGAGCGTTTTAAATTTATAAAAAATATACACTTTGATTTTCCAAAAATAGACTTTTATTTTATCTGCTTTAGGATTCGCTTGATTTTTATCACAATACATATGTATTAAATTTTCTAATTTGGCCCCCAAAACGTAACATTAGAGTTTTATTTTACTAATAAACTTTCAGAAATGCCTTTTATAATCTACTGTCTGAGATTTGAGGCTCTGTAAATTGGAAGAAAAACGGCAAAATAGGTCAAAGTTTAAATTGTAAATTATTAAATCTGTTATTCAAATTATTTAAAAATATAAATAAAATATATTTTTCAAATTTTAAATAGTGTAGTTTCTAAAGTGGGAATTAAGTCGATGTTTAATATTTTTAATATATTTTATAAAAATGATTTAAAAATATGATATATTTGTAATTCACATAATGAGCCTTTTATCTGATATACTACATGATGCGTTTGAAAATTGAATCTTTATTTTCCATTTAATTGTATAATTTGTCCCTAAAATTACTATGGGGGTTTTCTAGTAATTTATTTTCCGTTTAATTCTATTATTTGGAGGCCAAATAATAGAATTAGGGATTTTTCTTCAAATTTTTCCTATAAATAAAAAAATGAGGTCTTAGAGTTTGGGGAATAACGGGGAGAATGGGTATTTTTTTTAATATTTTTTTAAATATTTTAAAATATTCATTTTAAAAAAATTAAAAATATATATTTGTATCTATTCGTCATAATGAGCCCTGAGATTTGATATATAACATGACCCGTTAGAAACAATTATAATTTTTTATTTTCCATTTAATTCTATAATTTGCCCCCCAAAATAAATATTAGGGATTTCTTCCTATTTTTCCAGTAAAGTTCAGGTGAGGGGCTATACTTCCAGTTTTTCAAAATTTTTCAGCTTATGGTTTCGGAGATAAGGGGGGGAATGGGTAATTTTTTTAAATTTTTGTTAATATCTTTTAATTTATTTATTTTATAAATATGGAAAAAATATATTTGTTTTCTTCATCATGAGCCCTTTTATTTGATATATAACATGCTGAGTTAGAAACAATTTTAATTTTATATTTTCCATGTAATTCTATAATTTGCCCCCAAAAAAAATATTAGGGATTTTTCCTTATTTTTCCAGTAAAGTTCAGGTGAGGGAATATACCTCCATTGTTTTTTCAAAATTTTTCAGCTTATGGTTTCGGAGTTAGGGGGGGGAATGGGTAAAATTTTTTATATTTTTGTTAATATCTTTTAATTAATTTATTTTAAAAATATGAAAAAAATATATTTGTTTTCCTCATAATGAGCTCTTTCATTTGATATATAACACGATGGGTTAGAAACAATTTTAATTTTAATTTTCCATTTAATTCTATAATTTGCCCCCCCAAAATAAATATTAGGAGTTTCTCCTTAATTTTCCAGTAAAGTTTAGGTGAGCGGCTATACCTCCGTTTTTTTCAAAATTTTCCAGCTTATGGTTTCGGAGATAAGGGGGGGGGAATGGGTAATTTTTTTATATTTTTGTTATTATCTTTTAATTTATTTATTTTAAAATTTTGAAAAAAATATATTTGTTTTCGTCGTAATGAGCCCTCTCATTTGATATATAACATGATGGGTTAGAAACAATTTTAATTTTATATTTTCCGTTTAATTCTGTAATTGTCCCCCCAAAATTAAAAGTAGAGGTTTCTTCTTATTTTTCCAGTAAACTTCAGGTCAGAACCTTTATTTATTTTTTTCAAAACTTTACGTTTTATAGTTTCTGAGATAAGTGGGGGGGAATGGGTAAATTTTGGTATATTTTCGTTAATATCTTTTTAAATAATTTTTTTAAATATGAAAAAAATATATTTGAGTTCCTCAGAATGAGACCTTTCATTTGATATATTACATGATGATTTTGAAATTTTTCTTATTTTTAAATTTTTATTTAATTCTATAATTTGCTCCCCAAAATTAATATTATTTGTTTCTCCTTAATTTTCCTATAATGTTCGGGCAACCTCTATATTTCCTATTTTTTTCAAAATTTTAGGCTCAGTAGTTTCGGAGATCAGGGGGGGGGACGGCCGATTTTTTTATATTTTTGTTAATATCTTTTAATTTATTTATTTTAAAATTTTGAAAAAAAAAATATATTTGTTTTCGTCGTAATGAGCCCTCTCATTTGATATAAAATATGATGGGTTAGAAACAATTTTAATTTTATATTTTCCGTTTAATTCTGTAATTGGCGCCCCAAAATTAAAAGTAGAGGTTTCTCCTTAGTTTTCCAGTAAACTTCAGGTCAGAACCTACCAATCTATTTTTTTTTCAAAACTTTACGTTTTATAGTTTCGGGGTTAAGGGGGGGGGGTGATGAGTAAATTTTGGTATATTTACGTTAATATCTTTTTAAATATATTTTTTTAAAATATGAAAAAAATATATTTGTGTTCCTCAGAATGAGACCTTTCATTTGATATATTACATGATGCGTTTGAAAAAATTTTTATTTTTAAATTTTTATTTAATTCTATAATTTGCCCCCCAAATTAATATTAATTGTTTCTCCTTAATTTTCCTGTAAAGTTCGGGCAACGCTCTATATTTCCTAGTTTTGTCAAAATTTCAGGCTCAGTAGTTTCGGAGATCAGGGGGGGGGAACGGTCGATTTTTTTAGTTTTTCCCGCCAGAAGTACCCCTAAAATCAAATTTTTTTCTTTTACGATATGTACTCCTGATCAGGTCACCAAACTATACATTGATACCAAATTTCAACCTCTTCCCTCCAGTAGTTTAGGAGAAAATGGCTGTGATGTGACAGAGGCAGAAATCCTGAGTGATATTATAAGGGTATCAGTATATTGTATATACGGAACACTAAAAATGAACAAACACTTCATCTCCGAAAGTATTGAGCCTTAAATTTTGAGAGAAGTTAATAATAAAAAGCCTCACTCAAACTTTTGAGAAAAATTGCATTAAAAATTTAATTTTTTTATTTTTCAAATAATAATAAAATATAATAACAAAAATATATGTACCAAATTAATTCCTTTCCTTCCAAATCTGTTGCGAATTCATTTTTGGAAAATGTAAGAATAATGGGTTTACTCAGACCTTATAAGAAAAATGAAGCAAAAGTTCTAATATTGATTTAGGCGGGCAAATTATAAATTTAAATGAAAAATTTAAAAAAATATATTTTCCTAATCTCATCATGTATTGTATTTACTCAAAGAACACATCATTAAGAATGATTTTCTTTTCAGATTTGGTAAATAATTTGTTTTAAAACTAATAACGAAAATATATGAAAAACTACCAATTAAACCCCCTTTAAGTACCAAAATACTGAGCCTTATATCTTAAAGCAGGGCCCCACTTTAACTTAAATAGAAAAATAAGGGAAAAATGTATCGTTATTAACCTTGGAAAGATAAAATTAAACGAAAGGTAAAAAAATATTGTTTTCAAACGCATCATGTAATAAGTCAAATGAAAGCTTTTGTTATGAGAAATGCACTATATATGTCTATATACTTTAAAAATAATTTCTTTAAAAAATTAACAGAACTATGCAAAGTTCGACCCATCCCATCCCTCATCAGCCAAACTACTGACTGAACTGAAAAATTAGAATGTCACTCAAAGTATACAGGAAAAGTACAAGTAAATCGAAAATTCTAGTATTATTTTCAAGTTTACTAACTTCAGTGACATATAAAACAAACGTATCAGGTAATTCGTCAAATAAAAGGGCTTGGCTTGAAAAATACAAATATAATTTACTCATATTTTAAAAATAATTTCTTCAAATGAAATTAGAATAAATATTTAAAATTTGACCAAATCTCCTTTCATCTCCCAAATATTAAGCTAAAAATTTATGAAAAAAAATAGTGTAGGTCCTCACACAAAGTTTATTAGAAAAATTAAGGAAGAATCCTAATTTTGGGAGCAAATTAAAAAATTAATTAAACACTTTCAAATAATCATGCGCATCATATAGCAAAGAAGTGTATATTTTTTCATTTTAGCAAAGGAATAGATAGGTATACCGTAAAACAGTGTATATACAGAGTGTTTACATATATACACATCGAGAAAAGAGAGACCGTTATTATTGTAGCGCGTAGAACATCTGGTCGTATGTAAGACTTAGTTAATATCGGAAATGTCGCCTTAAATAACTGTTGTTCTATTGCTCAATAATTAGGGGTCCGTCTACTAAGTGGACAGTATACATGTTGATTTGTTACAACCAAAATATTGACTGGTTTGTCTTGTCCTTCTGTGGTGGTAAGAAATGGTGTGTCCGCTATGCAAAAGCAGAAATCAATACTTATTTAGTTTAGTTTAATTTATTTCCTCCCAACAGATATAAATGTAATTACAGGACAAGTAAAATAAATTAACGGAAAATAGTTACAGATTTAAGGTATCTTAAATATTAAAAAACAAGAGAGAGTACAAATAACAAACATTAAATAATAAAATTTAAACAATAAATATAGGCTAAGACAATTGACAAAATAATTTTACTAATAACTGAAACAGAGTTGACCTGCCATTAGTTGTATACAAGCTTCAGCGATTGTTTCAAAATTGTCAAAATTAATATCACAGTTACTAGATATGCTGTTATAATTTGTACACATGATGAATAATGATGATTTGTACTAGCAAACAGATAAAAATAGGTGTTATTTCTTGAATTAAGCCTGTGCGAATGTATTGGGATCATTGACAGAAAAACAGGTGAGTGACTACTATAGTATATTCCTATGCATAATTAAAGAACTCATCTCAAATCTGTCAGGTAGTACATTGTGCTGGTACCCAAGGATATAAAACGAAAAGCGAGAAATTTTAGGAATTTTCTTTGCACTGAGTTCAGTAGCTTATGATGAATCTTGTAGACAGGATGCCAGATAAGATTACAATAATTAAACTTTGAGCGCACTAAGCGCGTATATAAAGTTTTCAGCGCGGTTTGCAAATTATGGAAATATTTTCAGCGAATAAGAATTTATGATCGAATATACACCTAGGTCCTTTATGATAGTGCATAGCTCAATAGCCTGATTAGTAAACGAGAAGTCGAATAGTATTGGATTCCTGAGAACATACTTTGCATTTCGCGATGTTCAAAAGTAGTTTGTTTTTGGTAGACCATAACGTGAGCTGATCCAGGTCATGTGGTAGCCCAAAGCTATCGATGATGTCCTCGACTTAAGGTAAGTTCCGATCGTCTACAAAAAATAGAGTTTCAGATGTCTGTATACTTGATAAGTCGTTAATGAATATCAGAACAGTAAATATGTTTGATTTAAAGCCGTTATCGCTAACAAATTGATGACGGTTAGTGAAGTAGAATTTAAATAGATTAACCAGCGAGTTACTGAAACCAAAGACCGATATTTTTTTGATTAGTCTGCGGTGATGAAATTTATTGAAAGCTTTGGTAAAATCGGTATAGTCTACGTCTACTTGACTTTTGGAGTCAATGGCTGCAGTTACGAACTGGGTAGAAATCGATAAGTTAGTGACTGTGGATTTATTTTTCATAAAAGCGTGTTGCTCAGGCGATATATGTGTGATGACGGTAGGAAAAATCTGATAATTAATGGACATCTCTAATACTTTGGCAAAGTTAGGAATAATGGCGATTGGTCTATAGTTTGTTATGATATCTTTGTTACCAGATTTGTGCAGTGGACAAATTTTCGCCAGTTTTCAGCACCCAGTTTTTAGGATTAAGGGGAATATTGAGAATAACGGTGAGGCTAAAACGGTCGAGCAATCTCTAATCAAGAAGGTGAGAATCATCTGATATCCACATGTGAAACTATATTTAAGGGGTTTAGTTTACTTGAAAATATCACTTACAGTTAAAGTTGCTATAGAAATATTAAGCAAGTGTATGGACACATCCAAGGAATAAATATGCAAATAATGTGCAAAGGAATTTACTATTTCCTGGGGATTGGCATGGTCTTGTTCCTGATAGGACATTCTTCCTGAAATTTGTGAGAAGGAGCAGTTTTAATAAAAGACAAAAAGCCTTGGGATCGGTTTGTATTTTGTTCTTTTGGGGTAGTAAGTGTGGAAAGAATCCTTAATTAATTTGTTTACAAGTTTCCTCATACCGCTAAATGTATGATAATAATATTGAAAGTTATACATTTTAAATATTTTGTTATAGTGTTTCTTTGTTTTGGATTAAATCGTGGGAATACCGTGTAAACGTACACTTAGCAAATCTGTTTTTATACGGCTATCCCGATTCATCCGAATCGATCTAATAATGCAAAAAGTGGGTTATAAAGAATATCATAAGCTGCATTTGGATCTGTAAAAGAAGACAAAGAATCCTAGTTAAGATCGCATAAAGCAAGGTATAGACCGTGGTAGTATTAACTGAATCTAAAAAAATAAGACAATTAAAAATTAAGTCAATAGTTGCGAATACAACATTGTATAGTTTAAATATAAATTAATGTGTAATGGATAAGTAATTGATGTTTTAAACAACAAACTACGCATACTTCGTGTGGATCACAATTGAGAGAGAGACCGAACGTAGCCATGTTTGGCTATGATTCAACCTGAGTAAATTGAAAGAAAACATGTTGTCATGTTTACGTTACATACGTTGATAGTGATAGATGCACTGAGAAGGAAAACCTGAAAAATATTTTTATAAACAATAAAAATATTTTCATGGTTATTAAAAACAAACCATATTTTTATATCCTAAATTTATTATTTGAAGCTACATTGTTTTTTTCTGTAAAAACTATCAAATGATATTGGTAATTCTAAATCTATTAAAATGATTCTCACCGGTTTAAAATTTTATTGATCTACTAAATTCATTTATATCTAATTCAAATAAACAATAGTTCAGTATAAACAATATTGCAAACAAATAGTCTAATTAAAGTTATGGCTGCACCAATAGTCGTAAAATTAATTTGAAAGATGGAAGTTATTATTTCAGCGCTGTCAAACATGATATTTCAATATCGCAAACATGTGAATATTGAAATAATTGCAGTGCAAATTCAATGTAGTAATTAATAGTTGTAGTATCATTGGAAACAAATCACTGTTCCTGTTTTAATGTTTAACGATGGGAACTAAATGTAACTTTTAATTTTCCTAATTGGGAAAAATATTTGAATAATTTGTATTTTTGAGTAAAATTTATGGCCTGTTTCAAATAAAAAGCAATCAGTTGGCATTTTATATACATATAAACAAATATATCCACATTACAATAATATATCTCTATTTAACTTAAATAATATTTAATATCAAGTTGGAATAACAAATAGGACATCTTCGTTAGTAAGGTTATGGTTATGGTTAGAATGCTAAAAATGAGAGGGTAATTTACATTTATCTCTCTTTTTATGTTTTAACATGACTTTTTGCCATATATCTGGTGTGGTATTATTTTGTATGCAACTATTCAGAAGGGTTTTTAGTGTTCCAATGTATACTATACCTCCCATCGTTTTGATTTCTTTCATGATCTTATCCTTTCCTGGGGTTCTTCCGGATTTTATTAAGGCCAGAGCTTTTCCTAATTCTTCGCTTCAGGTTTCCAATATCTCCTCGAAACTAGCATATGAAATCTTCCTATCTGTATTGGTGTTGTGTTCAAGTATAACGGGAGTTTAGTTAGAGTACAGTAGTATGCAGCCATGTCTCTTATTTGGGAGTTTTTCATATTTAAAAACTTCGTTATATTTATCATTTAAATATTGTGGTTAGAACTTTCAAGTTTATTTATTTCTTTCAATCGTTTCCTTGCTTTTATCGGTATTATGGCTTCGAATATCCTGCCTTACGTTCTTTGTTTTAATATTTTGTACTTTGTATTATAGAGATCTTCTCCACCTCATTAATTTTCACAATAATTTGTCGGTGATAGTTTCTATTTTAAATCCTTTTTTGTTAATTATGTCGGGAATCTCTTCTATGTTAGCAATTTCATTGTTTCTAGTTTAATGTTGGTTTTTACTTTTACCTTTAGGCACTACCCACGTTAAGCCTATTGACAATTTAAATATTCGGATTTGATTGATTTAATGTTGGATACCGCAAAATCAATTTCGTTTTTGGATCTTTCTTCGGGGCTTATATATCTAGGTACATCGTGAGTTATTCTTTCCAAAAAGGAAGAGGTTATCAAGTGGTCGGCAAGTTTATTTTTTATGTATGCTCAGTGATTATACAAAAACGGCTTGGGCAATTTTGATGATTTAAACGGCATTACATTTTAAGGAAAGTAACAGAATGGTACCATATTATTTTCGATAACGTGAGATTTACGGTTTTCCAGGAAATCATAAAAACAGTAATTAAAGGACTACACTGAACATCAATGAATCTACACTGTTTCTAAAACGACTAAATCGATTTGAATATTTTAAATTATATTCTACAAAGAGATGTTCCAGCTTGATTCCGTATGATTTTCTATCATGTAAAAAGTGTAGGCCAGTGAAGACTGGACAACGGAACAGTGCATCCAGGACCAAATAGCTGATTCCACACATAGAACCAATCTTGTCACTCAAAACGAGAGGGGCACCCAGACCACGATGGGATGAGGTAGCTAGATACTCGGACGTGCTGAAATCTTTATGGGCCCAATGGGACACTCTGAAGAGAATGGAATGCTCAAGTGAGGGGAAAGTGCACTGATGGCCGAGAAACCAAGTCCCAACTAGTAGTTCCTAAGAAAAAGGTTCCAGCTATCCTGACCGAAGTACATGAATGGATTACCGGGGGCCATCTGGGCAATAACAAAACTCTAGACAAAGTTTGACAGCGATACTACTGGTAAATTACTTCGAAGACGTCAGAGCTTGGTGCCGTAAATGTGACACTGTGCAGCCAGTAAGGGCCCGAAGACTCGGACCAAGAGCAGAATGCAGCAGGACAGTGTGGGAGTCCCATTTCAGAGAATTGCCATCGATGTCGCCGGTCCGTTTCCAGGTCTGAGAGGGAGAACAAAAATATTCTGGTCGCAATGGATTACTTCAGCAAATGGCCTGAGGCATATGCGATATTCAACCAAGAGGCAACAACGGTAGCGATGGTGCTAGTAGACCAGCTATTCATCCTGCACAATGTTGGAGATCAGAAAACGAGAGCAACACCATTGCAGCCACAGTCAGACGGAATGGTGGAAATATTCAACAGGACCTTGGAACAACACCTATCCAAGGTCGTCACCAATAATCAGCGTGATTGGGATGAGCATATTCCCCTATTCCTATTGGCATATCGCGCAGTCATACACAATAGTACAGGTCTGACTCCAGCCAGGGTCCTATTCGGAAAAGAGCTGCGATTACCCTGCGATTTGGTTTTTGGCTCCCCCGATGAACCTTCCCAAGCATGAATGGTTATCGCTCCGATATAACATACTGGCAATGCACGAATTAGCCAGAACGAATATGTTGGCCACCAGTGACCGGATGAAGACGCGATATGACCTCAAGGCCAATACAGTCGGATTCCAAGAGAGGGATAAAGTCGGGCTGTACAACCCCCAACAGAGCAAGGGTAAATCTCTAAAGCTTGCACCTTTCTGGGATGGTTCATATGAGGTGGTCAAGAGGCTAAATGACGTCGTCTACCGGATCCGTTGAAACCCCAGGCTAAGTTGAAGGTTAGGTCCATTTAGATCGACTTTCGCTCCCTACCACAGAGAGGATGTTCCTCACCGGGACGAGGTCAGAATCAGAGGAGCGGGAGGCAGTGTTACGAAATTTACCTAAGCCGCCCTGGTTTCATTCCAATAACGACATCGATCGCTGGGAGGACAAAAATTATTCTCGAAATCGCTCGACAACTGTAGAATTGATACTGATTGTACGAGAGGATTCGATTCTGATTTTAAAATGAGCGGCCCATCATCGCAGCAGGCAGTGAGTGCTGCAAAGAGCTTATGTGGTATTATTTTTATATTTGAATCAGCTGTTGTGTATATTTGAGGCAAATAAAGTTCTAAAAGTGTACTGCAAAGTAGATTAGTTTTGCAATTTTAATTGAACCACGGAGTTTACAACAATATTATAAAGTAAACATTTTATTACATTTAGACTACTACTACTAATATTTGATCTCAAAATATAAACGAAAAGACATTACCAGAAAGTTGTAAGGAAAACACAGTATTACAAGGGTGAGATTTGATTTTACAGATTCAGACCTGATGTCCATCAAGTATAGCTAATAAATTTGTTGATATGATTTATAGCTGATGTGTTCGTCTGTTTGACGCCAGTAGGATGTTGAAAAATGACTCTTAAATTAGTATTGCACCGTGCTAACTGAATGCTGTAAATAAAGTGTGGTAATTATTCTTCATTTTTGGAGGTGGTTCTGAATTTCCTGTTAGTGAAATTAAGGATACTTTTTCAGCTGAAACTAAATATGTATTATTTTAATAAAATAATAGTGAATGCCAGGGATAAAAGAGATAAAATAAGTGATGATTATTTTCGTCTTTTCATGGTGAATATTATTTAATATTTTATAAGATAAACACACTTAGATAATTTTCACTTATATTAAATACTATTTGCAACATTGTTTCATCAGGTTACGGGCTTCTTCAGGCATACAATATTGCCAATAGTAAATAAATATGAGTGAAAATTACTTAAGTGTGTTTATGTTAATAAGAAATAAAATAAGTGGATAATTTAACAAATACTTATTAGATAGTGTCATAGAAATTGCTGAAAATATAAGACCAAATAAAATACATTAAGGGTGTATTAATCACATCAAAGTTAATTGCAAAACGGAAAGATTCCAGAAATGAAATGTTGGTGTTTCACACAACTTAAATAATACAAAGAGTGTAACACATATTGAAGTGCACATATTTTGAATAAACTTGAATAAACAAAAAGAAAATAACATTCTCAGTGAATGTCAGTCAGATTTTTCAAACAAATTTTCCTGAAAGTGCTCTACAAAGTGTGATATTTAATTGGAAAAAAACTATTGATCAAGGAAAAACGATTGGTACAGTTGCTTTAGACTACAGACGTGTATTTGTAACAATTAATCAACATCTGCTTCTAATGAATTGGAAACATAAGGTTTTGGTAAACAATTTTAAATGGGCTTTCTCTATTTCTATAGCGAATTGAGAGATAATAAAGTCCTACTGTCCTCGAAGTTGATAGACTGTCCTGTTTGGATATGATGCTGCTCGAGAGCTGAAGTAGGACTGCCGGCTAAGATGGCGAGGAAGCTGCACGTGTAAGTGTGTTAGTGTTAGGAAATTTAAAATATTAATATATGTTATAAGATTTTTCGTGTCTATATTACTAGTTCAGGTCATTTACGAAATTTACGTGACAAAATTAATAGTAGAACAAAATGGTTTCTAATGATAAAACTTGACAAACTGACATAAAATTCAACATTTTTTATCGTTGTGGTTTGTTTTTTTAACAAATAAACCGCGAAAAATCGGTAATAATTTAGTTTCTTACCATTTACACAAAATCCACAGATAAAACCGTATTTGCTGTTATGGACAATGTTGAAGAGATATGAAAAACCTACAGAATGAGCTACTATATACGCTTAACTTCGTTAATTATTTTCTTAGATAATGGAACCTTTACCCGAATTTCCAAAAAAATAAATTATCGCTTACATATTTTTTTTATTTTATAGCTGAAACATTCTTATTAACTGAAGCGATAGATCTTCTCATACTCAATTCATGTTCTAAAAATAAATACTGTAGCCCTAGTAGTTTTTGCAAAATTTTAGTCAATTCTATGGAAGACATATTTTTTGAAGGACCATATTACCTAACCGGATGACCTATCATTATGAATAAACCACCGTTGGAAAGTAGAAGAGTTGGTCTAGAGACCACTCATTTCACTTTTTCAAAATCTAAACTATAAATTCATATAAGTATTGAAAATATTTGGCCATTTCGTAAAAAAATATTTGGAGGAGTCCATTCGAAAAATTGCTAAGGGCTGGTGCTATATTCTTACAATAAATAATCTTGAAGCAAATTTTAAATTTTAAGCAGACACATATTTATATTTCTTCCATAATATGAATTTATGTAATAAATTTAGCAAAATGGAATACCTAAACTCCATTTAGCCACAGATGATAATGATGGAGCAATCATATTACGCTAAATGCGAAGGCTATTGCAAGCGATTTTTCCATTTGTAAATGTTTCAATAAAAGATCAACACATACCTACCTATACGTCTAAAGAAATTTGGCTTGTCACTAATTAGTATTTATTACAAAAAATTAACAGGAATTTGAATAGAACAACATAAAAACTGCATTGTTAACTAATTTAAGAATAATATGTCTTCTATGGTTAACTATTTTCAATTTGTATCAGCTTTTCATTTTTACATAATAATAAAATATGTCAAATTTTTGACAAACAACAATTCAAGATCAAAGCGAATTTTTTTTTTTAGAAAAAACCTCGAAAACAACACTAAACGATTGACAACGACTCCAGACTCGGAGTGAAACGTCTCCATACACAGATAAGAAAAATTTGGAGGAGAGAAAACCCAATGAACAGACAAAATAATTCAAGACCTCCTCAACAATCTTTTCGAAATTACTTAATAAAATATGGAATGTACTGAAAGTATAAACAAAGGAACCTACTATTTTTACTTATGTTTTAAAAAATCAGTGAATGAAGACAAATTTTCGGTTTTTACATTTAAATTTAAAATAAGCATATTAAAAATGAGTGCTACATCATTATCATCAGTGTTGTCTATATGGAGTTAGGTATTCCATTTTGCTAAATTTATTACATAAATCCTTATTATGCAAGAAATATAAATACGCGTCTACGTAAAATTTAAATTGCATTAAGATTATTAGTTCTAAGTATATAGTACCAGCCCTGAGCAATTTTTCGAATGGACTCGTCCAAATAATTTTAAGGAATGACTAAATATTTTCAATACTTATATGTATTTATACTTTAATTTTAGAAAAGTGAGCTAAGAGGTCTTTAGATCAATTCTTCTACTTTCCAACGATGGTTTATCAAAAAGATAGGGTCATCCGGTGAGGTAATATGACCGTTCAAAAAAATATGTCTTCCATAGGATTGACTGATTGATTTGCAAAAACTACCAGGGCTACAAGTATTTATTTTTATAACATGAATTGGATATGCGAAGATCTACCGCTTCAATTAATAAGAATTTCAGCTATAAAATAAAAAAATCTGTAAGCGATTATTAATTTTTTTAATTACGGGTAAAGGTTCCATTATCTAAGAAACCATTTAACGAAATTAAGCATATATTAGCTCATTTTGTAGTTTTTTCATTTCTCTTCAACATTGCCCATAGTAGCAAAACGGTTTTATCGGCAGATTTTATGTAATCGATAAAAACTAAATTGTTACCGATTTTTCGCTGTTTTTTTTGATACGAAACAAAAACGCCTCGACAAAAAAAATCTTGAATTTTATGTCAATAGTCAAGTTTTATGATTAGAACACAACGTGTTCTAATGATAAATTCGGTTTTGTTCTACTATTAATTTTGTCACTAAAAGGTCTTTTTATCAGTAAGTGACCTGATCTATACCCAAAGACACAGATATAGTGATATAGACGCTCAGGAAGTAATGGGTTTTGCGTTAGTTTCAGTGAAAAAGCCGGAGTCCCAATGTTGCCTTGCTTTGTATTGTTACGAAATTTACCCAAAGCGACCCTGTGTCATTTCAGCACGACAACAAACGCTTTAAGATAAAAAAATACGATTCTCGAAAAGACTCGACAGCGGAAGGAGCGATGATGATTTCTACTGGAGAATTCTACGCTGGTGATATAAAAGAAGAACGCCCCGATCGCCAGGCAGTGATACCGCGACGACTAGCTTATATGGATTGTTATTGTATTTTTGAATCAGCTGTTGAATGTAAATAAAGTTCTAGAAAAGTGACAGTGAATATTAGTTTAATTGAACCCACGGACTATATTACAGTATATATAGTTTGTACATATCCCAACAATCGATCACTATTTTCATTGAAACTTACAAAACTACGTTTTGGTTTATATTAAGTGATGGTTTAACTATGTGTTTAATCTAATTAATCACAACTAGTTCGTGGTACGCTAAAGAACATTGGTTTATTTCAATTCAAGAGACCTTTCTTTCGTTAATATTTTACTTAAATGTCATTAGATAATGGTGAATATTTTACATTTCATTACTTGTGTATGGTATCCAGAACCTTTACCTATAGCTATTCTTCAAAGAGAAACCCTTGTCTGTTATGCGAATAGATCTAAGAGCAAAGATTTCATTACTGAACTCAATTGGACAGGGTGGTTCTGTTATTGGGAATTTAAGTTTCGATTGGTATGGGTTGGTTTCCTATAGACGGTATGTGAGAATCTGTCATTGTGGTTTTTGTTATGAGGACATCAAGAAACGGGAGAGAAGAATCGGACTCAATTTCCATTGTAAATGAATGTTAGAATGTAGACCATTGAGGTGTTCTAGAAAGAAGTCTAATGAATCTCTGCCATGAGGCCAAATGACACAAGTGTTATCAACATATCTAACCAACAGAAAGATTTTAAATTAGACGAGTTTAGGGCTTGGTTTCGATTTCCTTGTCACTGCCAAAATGCACTGATTTTACACCGAAATCAAATAGAGTCAGTCTTCAACACCACTCAGTTCAGTTTCCTAATGACTCTTAGGGAGTAGGCAGATTGAGGTCCCGAGTTGATGTCGACTCTGAAACTCTTTTCACTTTTTTCTCTCTTGATAATGGCTCCAAAGCAGGAATCGAAACGCAATTCCCACTCGGAACATAGCCTAGTTCATAATAATGTCCGCGGAAGCCTCTCAGAACGTTCGTTAGTATGATTCATGTTTGAATCTTGCATCTCTCACTTGACATTATCAATGCCTTGTTAGGCAGTATTTATATGCCTTTGTCGAAGGTTGTGCAGCACTGATTGGTTGTAGTTGGCTCCTCCCAATCCGTTATCATATGGGTCACATGACCAGTTGTCAGTTCCGCGGTGTGCGTTGTGGGATCGGTTATGCAATATTTGAGTACTGTTTTCCAAGTATTGGAGAAGTGCAGGGCGTCAGCTCTTCGGTCAGTTGTCCGGCTTTTTAGATTTTCATTGCCTCTCGTACAATCCTTGTTTTACAATTTGTTATGGTGGCTATTTGTTTGCAGCTGTCAAAATTTATTTTGTGACCCGTCTGTAGTTGGTGTTGAAATAGAGCAGTCGTCGTCGTTTGTTTGTTTCTGACAGATAGTTTGTGCTGTTCTAATCCAGCAGAGATTCTTCTGCTTGTTTTGCCTACGTAGATTTTGTCACAGGTTTCAAACGCAATACTGTATACACCCTGATTTTATTTTTGGTTTTGGATTTTTCAAAGTTGTTCCTATGGTATGGTGTGGTTTATACGCGGTAGTTATTATGTTTTCGTAGAATTCGACCGATTCTGTGGTTGTTCCCTTAGTGTACGGTAGTTTGGTTCTTGTTTTTTTCAGCAGGATCTTCGTTTTGTGTATCCTGTCTTGTGTTGTGTCCTATTGCTTGTTTAATTGTATGGTATTTAATCCGTTGTGTTGAAGAGTAGTAATAATCTTCTTTATTTTCTTTAGTTCTTGCGATTTGTTCTTGTCATCCGTGAGCATAAGTGATCTCAAAATTAGTGTATTGGCAACTCCTTTTATTTATGAGGGGTGGTGATGGGAATCTGAATTCAGATATCTATTAGTATGTGTTGGTTTGTCCGGTTTGAGTTCTTGAGATGTGGATGTCAAGGACAGGCAACTGCTTGTTTTCTTCGAACTCTAACGTGAATTGAATAACGACTTTCGACTTCCAAACATTTTAGACTCCGGATACCCGTAGATTCAGCTGTAGACCTCCTTATAACTTTGGCATCTAGCTCTTTAATGCAATTGGTTGCTCGTTACCATTGTCCTAAATACTTTTTTTTAATTCACACCGCAAGTCAAAATCAAGTGGCGTTTGATCAGGTGATCTAGTAGGATAATCCCACGGTTCAAAACGTCTATATCAACTGGTACGACATTTTTCTAAGGGCAGATTTTCTAAAAACTCGTTCACCAATACCTTGGAAATTGGAGGTTATTCTCGGAAGTCAACTGTTCACCGTAAAAATGAAAATCATATTTCAGTACAAAAAACGTTAATACTAATCTTTTCCTGGAATCCCATTTCCTTGATGACATGTGGATTTTGGTCAGCCCAGAAATGCTTGTTCATCTATTAATAATACCTTTGCTTCATCTGTCCAAATTATTTGTTTTAGAAAGTTACGATCATCTTGGGTGCGGATTAGTATAGTTTCACAAAATAGAACCCGAAATTAATAATCTTCTGGTTTCAGTGCTTAAACTTTTATAAACTTGCACGGATGCATATCATGATTTTCAAGAATCCTTTGAACAGAGTGACGAGCTAATCCTAAATCACTTTCTGCACTTCATATACACAGACGCTTGGGGATACCCTTGAAAATAGGCAGAACATTTTTGATGTGTTCTTCAGAGGTTACAGGCTTCGGTAAAAATCGTTCTGATTTCAGTTTTGATCCATAATTAACTTATTTTACAATCTTGCGAACTCTCTCTTGCCCATTGGTTGTAGATCGTGGTGCATATAATTGAAATTTCTGCATGCTCTTGCTGTAATTTTTGACACTGTCCATGAATAACAAATAGATTCATCAAAACTTCATTTGAATAGTAATTTTCTTCCATTTCCATCGCTTTCGAGACCCTATCCTTCCGAAACGCCGAAATGCATAGAACTAATTGTGAAAATTTTCCAATGACGTTTCTCGTCAAGACATTTTAATGCTATCTAAATGGATATCTCAGAATAATCCAATTCATATAAACCTTATTTTATTTCCGAATCCTGACTATTAAGGTATAGGAATATAATATACCATTTGAAAGAGATTAGATTGCCTTTCGGTTAGTTGAGAATATCCAGGATGTACCATTTATAAAGAAATTACTTTTTAAATTTATGTATGTTGTAATAAGTTCACGAATTTTGAGACACCGTGTATAATGCAGAACGAAATTCTCTATTCCAGACTAATACATAGGCCCGTAGTAAGCTCTGTCCAAAATTTTCAGTTTCGATGAATTCAAATACCGCTGTAACAAACATTTAATTGGAGCGATGATTTGAACAAAAAAATATAAACAATTAATAACTAGAAAACCGTTAGGGATAGGTATAGGGAACTATTCAGACAAAATAATCAGAAAGCAATTACGAATCCAAAAATGCTGTCATATATAAGGTGTCCCATTTGTTTTGGTATAAGCGGCAACATTACATCATTGAAAATATTCTACATCGATAGATCTGGAGCAACTACTTACGTAACCAAATTTTCAGGAGCATCCCATGTTCCGCTTTCCGTAAATGTCTAAGGTACCATCGACCGTGAGACACCCTGTATATAAACTAATTTTCTTATTGCATGCCGACGAGAATTCTTACTAATCGGAAGCTCTGTATGAAATTATCTACCTATCTTCAATTTTCAACTTTATTTACTCAGTAAAAGCTGCTAGTTACTAGAACGCCTAGTCCAAATTTATTTATCACATATTTGTTCCATCGGTTTCTGAAAGTAAATCTTTCTGTTATTAGATTTCTATCAATGCGATGAATTATTCTGAAACATTTCATAAAATATTACGAATTCATGGAGTATCTGCCCCGCAAAAAATTGAGTTTCTTTGTGAAATCCCTTCAATAAATTATTACCGGGTATGATCAATGAGCTAGAAGGTTATGGCTATTTCGCATCGGGATATACGATTTAGAAATCTCCTTGTCAAGACATTCCTTGCGAACTTGACTGTTACAACCCTACGTTTCTGATGGATTACCGGTGAAAGTGAAATATGGAAAAGGGTTTATGCGTGTCAAGGATCAATTTATTCTTACATCAACTGTTGAATATATTCCCGTAGTCATTTCAGAAAATTTGTTTTGTCAGTTTCTCTAGGAAACGTGATGTATATAAAATTTCGATACTGGAGAATATGCTGTTTAAAATCTATATATATATATATATATATATATATATATATATATATATATATACAGGGTGTAAACGGTTTTAGTGCAAAGATTTTGAGGATTAATACTTCAGGTCAAAACAAATCAAAAAGCTTTATAACATTTTCAGAAATAAACTACAGTTTTGCCAAAAAAATGAAAAAGTTAGAAGTTCTGTAGCCTTTATTACAGTGAATAATAGATTATTTCCGGCTTCAAAATGATTGTAAAGCTAAATATGTAAATACTCAATAGCGTATACACCGTTAATAACTGTATTAACAAAGAAAATTATTATTTAAACTCTAAATATTCTGTTATAATTTGCCCTACGTTTCTCCGATCAGATGTGGCAACATAGCATATACTCAGTACTACAGCTGGCCGCTGCCATGAATGTTTTTGCTGCCCGGTGAAAGTGAATGTGATTTTGCGTGACATTCGACATAGCGTAAGTTATTTGATTTTCATTTTAAATATAAATTGGAAAAATACATAAAATCTGTTGTGAATTGTGAGTACGAGTGTATTATTTTGTGACAAACAGTGACAATCATACAATTAGGTAAAGACCTATTAATTTGTGGGGAAAGCAAATGTAATAACAAGAATTTTGAATTTTGAATATTTACTATAAATAATCCGTTTGCTCGCCAGAGCTCTATCATAATGACATCCTGCAGGTCAAAGTTTTTATTTGTCTAAGATAAGTAATATTAATTTCTTAGTAACAATTATTTCTCGAAGAATTTAACACATAAAACAACTACATATAAGAAAAGTTTTGTTTAATATAGTTTGTATCGCATTATTTTTCTATCATAATGTAAACAACTTTGTATCCTCCCTTCTTCAACTTGATGCATAAAATAAATCGCCAAATATAAATATTCATTTCAATAAATAGATATTAAAAGGGTACATTTTTGAAAATAATATTTCATAAAAATTAATGTACCTAAATAAATCTACCGGCACTCGAAACTATGAAATTATTTAATACAAAAAAATAACAGGTGTTCATTTTTTTGGTGGTGACTCATTCCTTTATTATTCACGCTACAAGCAAATCTCATTTTAGCGCGACGTTGCCACATTGACAATAATTTACTTAACATGTATTTCAAATTTTCTTGCTTATTAAGGTCTTTAGACCATAGTGTTATAAGAGTTTTTTGTTTTGTTTGGTGGCTACTATCTGCACCTAAAATATATGCAGTCAAACTATTTACACCCTATATATATATATATATATATATATAATATATATATAACGCATCCTCCTGCTATTAGGTATATGGAAGATTTGAATTTCGGAATTGCTAAAATTTTATAAATTGCTTCGAAATGCATTAGAAAGGATTTGCAACAATTATTTACATTTAAGTGATGTTCATGCTGCCCAATAATATTTCACCTTGGATCATAAATGTGCCAAATCTTATTTTAATTTTATTTATCTTATGGTAATTAACACTACAGAAGGCAGAACAAAAGCGATATATTATAACGCAAACAGTTCAAGGTCTGAATTTCAATGGATGAGTTCAAAAGTGTGAACATTCTTGAGACCTGAGCAATATTTCACATAAAGAATAACGAAAAAATTGAAATGATCCGTCTTGTTTCTGTTAAATACAAATTATTTTCTCGCTTCTTCTTCCGGAGAATTCAAATCTCTGGTTGCCGATAATAAAGATGACATTAGTTATGATCATCTCTTCAGCAACCCAAAATAGTCTGTAAGGTTTTCCCTAGGTTTTATCTTGCGGTATAGATTGGATCACGGAAACACCAGCATCCTTGATCGCATTTCCCCAGGGAGCTGAACATCTTCCTTAGAGCGCTAAATTTTAGTTTTGAAGAAAACCCTTCTTGTTCTGAAACTACAGTACAGATTGACTACTTATAAGCGGTCTTTGACATTTGCTTTGCTACCTGAAGTTATGAAAAATAATTTAACTACTTTATTGTTTATGCTTATAATTCCATTGGCAACGAGTTAAGATAATGACCATTTATGATTTGTGTTATAAATTATTTAGTTTTTTTTTTTCGATTGTGGTATTATTTTTCTAAAACACAATAAAAATAAACTGGAAGAAACCACCAATAAGCTTGATAGAAGTATTTAGCAATTCTATAAGTCAAAAAAAATTGAATTTTTTGTTTCAGTATATCGTATATATATGTGAAATTGTACTCTTCTCCAATAAAGAGATATACCTCCGAAGTCATCATTCAACGTAAACATTTAAGCCCACTGAACAAATAAAAACGGGGGATCCTGCGCAAGGTCGACTGGACTGGAAATTTCGATAAGGCTCCGGCAAAACGACTATGCGAACTGCGAGATGACCATAGAAAAATGCTATAGAGAGCTCCATGTTAATTATAAAAGGACATTTTAAATTATGTGTAGTAGTTTTCAGTTTATTTGCCGTGTGAACAGTATCAGTATCGAACAGATGTTGTTAATAGTGGATTTATTTGTTTGTATTTAAAGTTCGCGAAAGTGAAAGTGAATATCAGTCGTAATGTAATTTGAACCCACGAAATTTATTGCAATATACTCCATGCTAAACCATTTAGCTTTATTTATATGACAAGATTAATTTCATATAATCTAAAAGGCTCTTCAGGTTCGGTTTCTATGATTTTTTTGTATTTTCCACTTACTATTGGCCAGGAATCAATACATTCCTAGAAGAATTTCGTAAGCTTTTAATAATATTCATTATTCAAATTTGATATTCACGTTTTTTAACCATTGCGATAAGCAAATTTTGTACGGACACAGACAGTCAGATATCCAAGCTAGTTTGCTAATGAAAATATAATATTCGTACATATATTTGCCTCACTATTATATATATATATATATATATATATATATATATATATTATATTCACTTTGATTCAATTCACTTTTAAAAAAATTATTTATTAAGAAACATACAATATTAAAAGTGAACAATTAAAATAGTTAAAGTACTTGAATAACTTAATGCTATAAATGATATTATTTGAATGACTTAAAACTAAAAGCGATATTATTTGAATGACAACACGAGAACGTTTCCAGTTGCTTTTATAACATTGCCAAAAGTGCTGATGCAAGTCAGCGTTTTTACTGGTTAAACGGACTCGTGTAGGTTTCCGGAAGTTGTTTGCATACAATTCAAGATGTAATTTGATATCCCTGAGAAGTCACGTACGCTTTAAATCCGTTGACTTCTCGACTGTGTGAACTAAGTGCTGATATATTTTGCATATAACAACTCCCTTACATATCAAAAGTTGATGCTATTACTCAACTTTTAGGAACAGAACATAAAATAATATAAAATGATGTTTGATTGGTATGAATAATAAGTAATAAGTGTATAAAATATGAATAAAACAAAGTAATAGGTAAAAATCAAATTGATATTTGTAAAATAAAATCAAAATATGTTAAAATAAATGAGCAATAAAATAATACGAGTAATAATTAAATGCTTAACCTAAACATATCAAAATAAAATATAAAGTAAAAGGAAATGTAAATAAAAATAATGTGAAAAAATGAATAAAAACGTTAATAATATAAATCAATATTAAAAATGGTGTTTTTAGAGAACATAAAGTGTATACCTAAACTTGCGTCTCTTAGCTTTGTTCTGTTTTCAAAACAGGCCTAAGCTTGGGAAGAATTTGAGTCTTGGCTGAGGCACTGAAGTCTGGTCAGGATTGCAGTCCTTTGGAGGTTTTACCATCCTCTTTTTGACAGCTTGGAATGTGATGAGTGCTGCTATGATCATGAGAGCAGCTATGGTTGTATAGGTAAACCAAGAGATATTTTTGGTTACAAACGGCTGGTTTATGAGACCATCGAGGTCTCTGGAATATTGTTCCAATTTGTGATTTGCTACGTCTAATTCTTCTACGTTAAGCGTGTTCAGCTTCAGGGGCTGAAGTTCAGGAATTATAATTTTTTCTGGCACTGCGTCGCAACAGTTGAACGGCACTGTTACTGGTTGGAAGGTTTCTAGAACATCGGTTTGTTTACCAGATTCGGCTTGAACTTTTGTAATTCCTATAAACGCACTACACTCTGATTGAAGAGTCAATATGGAGTTGAGGGAGATTGTAAGAGTTTTTGGGTTTGTTTGAGCGCAATTCACTGTAACACTTATGGGTTCAGAAGTAATTATGAGCCATGTATTGGGTTCTAGTTTTTGAACGTTGTATCCTTGAGTGAATATTAGTGAGCTTTTACAGTTGTCGGGTACCTTCTGGACATTCTTTAGAAGTTGAGCTTCACATAACGCGTTTGTGTCAATAGGGTATGCGTAAAGTTCAGAACACAGTTTCTTACGAGTGGATAACGGTTTACACGCACTTAAGTCTTTGATCGGAATAAACATTAAAGAATCATCATTCTTTGCAAGATATTTTTGAGTGAAGGATAGCATATGATGTAAACCTGTTCTTTCATCGTATATAGGGATAGGATATAAATGAAAGACTGTGTAAGGATGTTGTTCGACTAAAGGGATTCTTAACACAAATATAAGATCGGTATATGTTTGAAATGCCTCTAGTTCAATAATTTCAGATATTGTGCGATGCTCGAGTACTTTACAGCCAATGGAAGGTTACTTTTGACTAAATTTTGCGATATTTCCTGTAATGAGGTAATAAGATGTTCTGGTGTTAAAATTGAAGAGTGAATTATTTTCAGACGCGCGAATGTGATAGAATTTAAAACATCATTTAAATTATCTTCTAAGTAGAGATAATTCTCCATAAGTTTTTCACACATTTCAAGTAGTGCGAGTTTTGATTCGACGTAGGCGACCTTATCATTAATTTTTCCGATAGTGTTTTCCAGCTTTATCATGTTATCGTTAAATAGTTTCTCGTCAATTCTAAGATTTTGGATAGTTTCGTTGAAGTTTTTAATTACGGATGTGGTGACACTTATTTGGTTTTTTTGTAAGTTCTCAATTTGAAGTTGGCCTTGATTTAAGCGTTTATGCTTTCGGTAAAGTATTTTCCGTCGGCGGCGTCTAAATTGCCGGTGATTGCCTTAAAAAGGGTACCTGCCCCATCAAGTATACCTTGTTTGTGTCTTTTAGTGTCCATGTGAATGTCAGTAAATTTCTGTTTGATTGAGTTAGAAATTTGATTGAGAAGGTTAATGTGGGTTTGTACGTCTGTGCGAAAGTAGTTCATAGCAAAAGAATTGAAGTTAACAGTTTTTACATTTTAATATTCTGTTATTTGTTGTAAATACTTGTTCTAGTGTAGAAATGTTTCTGTGTACTAAAAGTGTCCATTTATCACTGGATACAGTTATTTCTGCTTCGTTATGGAAGTAGATACCTAAAGTATTGTTTATTGGTTGTATTTGAAATTGGGGTACTGCTGACCCGAACAGCAGGCAAAACCTGAAACAGAAATTAACTTTCTGAGAATGGTTTCATTCGGTCGAAATTTACTTTTGATTTTTGGTTAGTTTTAGGGTTTAGTACTGTTGCGGAGTTTCTATGAATCTCCAGGATTTCGAAAGGACCATTGAATTTATTTTGGAGTTTGTCCTTGATCTGGTATTCTTTAATATAGACTTTATCGCCTATTTGATAGTTAGGGAGATTTTCAGAAACGTGTTCATCAAATCTGACTTTCGCTTTATGTTTTTGGATTTCTGTTCTTTCGCGAGCAATTTTATAATAGTGAGAGATACGATTATTGAGGTCTCTGATGTACTTAGTTATCAGGGCTTGTTGGTTGTAGAGAGTTTCTGGAGTCCTACTCGAAGTATGTCCATAAACAAGTTCGTAAGGGGTGAATCCATGAGTTTTGTTTACAGAATTGTTATATGCAATGATTGCATAAGGGAGGATGTTAAAAGGGTGTTCGTCAGGATTTTCTAGTTTATGGATTCTAATCATCTCTAATAAGGTCGAGTGGAATCGTTCTAATGAACCATTTGACTGGGGATGTCCCACACTAGAATAAGATAGTTTGATGTCAAATAGTTTACACAAATCTCTCATTAGTGTGTTGTCGAATTCCCTGCCATAATCACAATGTATCCGTAATGGAGTACCGAAGTGTTGGAAATAGAGTAGTAAGGTACTAACAACGGTTTTTGAGGATTTGTCGGTTATGGGGTAGGCCTGAGAGAATTTTGTTAATTCGTCCCGGATAGTTAATGCGTAGTTTTTTGTCGGGACTTCTAGAATATCGATGTTGACGCGTTCAAAGAGTGTCCGTGGGGTTTCAGTAATGACAAGTGGGCTGTCGAGATTTTTCCGGTAAACTTTTGCTCTCTGGCAAGATTGACAGTTTTTGATAAAATTGTCAACGTCCTTAGTCAGTCCTTGCCAATTGTATTTTTCTTTTATTCTGCGGATAGTTTCATTAATACCTCGGTGTATATTATTTTGCCGTTATGGAATTGGTCGAGAATGATGGGTATTTGGTCTTTCTCAACCGTTTGGACGATATTTTGGCAAACTTTCCATTTGATATCGATTTCGGAAAAGATAAACGAAAGCATTTCCAAAATGGGCAGTTCAATGTTATTCTCAACACAGAATACTTCATTTTCAGTGAACACATCTCTACTATTATACAGAGATGCGAAAAGAATCTCGTTGACTATTTCTGGGTCAGAAGGGAGAGGGACGATGTAATAGCGTCTTTTTCTGACACTTTTGCTTGCAAAGACATTTACTCTAGGGGTACGGAAATCAGCATTTTCCTCAAAAATGTCTTCGATGATGTCATGGTGAAAATTTTTCATGAGAGAGCCTTGGGGAAATACTAGGATGTTTTTGTTTCCTCGGTCTAAGAGTTGGCAATTAGAAAATTGAATTTTGTCGTAATCTATGAGAGAGAAGGTTTGATATCGCTCGACAAAAGTTTTAAATTCTTCGGAGATTTGTTGGAGATTAATGGGACTTCTCGTCTGGGGTTCTTGTGAGTCATCGTCAGTTTCGTTTGTTGGGAGTACTGTAAATGGTGTTAGATGATTATTTGCTTGAAATGATATGTATTCATTAAAGTTGTTAACTTTAATGCGAGAGAGCGCGTCGGCTTTTTATTTACTTTGCCGGGTTTGTAAATTATTTGATAGTCGTACTCCTCGAGCTTAAGGCGCCATCTTGCAAGTCTACTTCCAGGATCCTTTATAGAAAACAGCCAAGTTAACGGGCGGTGATCGGTCAGAAGTAAAAACTTACGACCAAAAATTATCGGACGAAAGTGCTTAACCGCCCACACTATTGCAAGGAGTTCTCGTTCTATGGTTGAATACTTAGTTTCAGCATTGCAGAGAGTTCTGGAGGCATAGGCTACGGGTAAATCTTTACCTACGGGCCTTGAGAGAGCACTGCGCCGATAGCAAATGAACTGGCGTCGGTTGTAAGAATAAATGGCTCTTCAAAATTAGGGTATACGAGTATGGGAGTAGAAGTAAGGACTCTTTTTAATTCGTCAAAAGATTTGACACATTCTGAATCAAACTGGAAGGGTGTGTCTTTTTGAAGTAATCTTGTCAAAGGTTTTGAAATCTTGGCGAAATTGGGGATGAATCGCCTGTAATAACCAGCTAACCCTAAGAAGGACTTGATATCTTTTGGGTTTTTTGGTTGGGGAAATTTAAGATACAATCTACCTTTGAGGGGTTAGGCTTCACGCCTTCGGGAGTTATAAGGTGGCCAAGATACGCGACCTCTTTGCGAAGAAACTCGCATTTGTCGGGTTGGATTTTTAGATTGGCTTTTCGCAATCGTTTGAAAACTTCAGAAAGTCGGGCCATGTGCTCATGTATAGTCGGAGAATAAACGATAATGTCGTCCATATAGACTAAACATCTCTCGTTTTGAACGCCTAAAACCCTTTGGAAGGTGGATGGAGCGTTTTTAAGACCGAAGGGCATTCTAACAAATTCGAAATGGCCATTATCAACTGTGAATGCTGTTTTTTGGATGTCTTTAGTATCGATTTCGATTTGGTGAAACCCGAAGCTAAGTCGAGGTGGTGAAGTATTGGCATTTGCCAAGTTGGTCAAGTAAATCCGAAATGTTCGGTAGGGGATATTTGTCGTCAACAGTAAGTTCATTTAATTTACTATAATCGACGACGACACGCCATTTTTGGGTACCAGATGCGTCTAGTTTTTTGGGAACTACCCAAACCGGGGATGACCATGGCGAATTAGACGGATGTATAATGCCTTGGTCAAGCATCTTTGATATCTGACATTTTACCTCTTGTTTGTGTATTTGGGGGTACCGATATGACTTTGTGAAAGAGGGTTTTGCGTTATTAGTGTCTATCGAATGTTTGATTTCGTTTGTAAAGGTCAGTTGGTCACCTTCTAAATAGAAAATGTCGGAATATTCGAGGCAAAGTTGAGAAATAAGTTCGGCTTCCTCCTCGTTCAGATGTTCTAACCGAAGTTGTTCCATAATTGTAGTTTGTCTATCAGGCTGGGTCAAGTTTTGAGAGTAATTTTCAGAAATAATGTTTACGGAAAAATTGTTAATCGGTTCGAGTTCCAAATTGTCGAAATTAACAGTCTTGGGGATAGCATTTGCATTTAAAACTGAAGTAAGGAATTCGCCTTTTTCATTAATTTTAACAAGGGCACGGGGAAGATAAACTTTTTCTATTTCGGCAGATGATAGGAAAGCATCAGTATTAGTGAGGTTACATTTTAATTTGCATATTTGTTCTGTTCGGGGTTCTAAACAGATTGTATTTACCGGGATGCAGTTATTGAAAGTTGAAGGGTTCTGAGTACGCATGACAGTATCATCCGTAACTTTGTAGAGAGGTAAAGTTTTAAAATTAGTGACAAGTTGTTTGCTGTTAAAGTCTATAACGCAGTTATAGTGTTCAAGGAAATCTGAACCCAGTAATCCGTCGAATTCAATGTCGATGTTGCAAATATATACCTTGTGTGGGTCGGCGACATTGAAAGGTACAAGGGTGGATTCGTTAAGATTTTCTGATCGGTGATTCCTTGGATGACTACGTTTTCGGGAAATCGTTGTTTGAAGCGTTGGCAGGTTTCAGGTTTAAAAATTGAAAGTCCTGCACCCGTATCGATAAGAAGTTTATAGGTGTTTGAAGAGTCAGTAATATAATAAAGATTCTTTGAGTTGACGGAAAGAAGGGGTCTTACAGAAAGTTCTGTTCTGGAAGTTGACATTGGGGCTGAAGTCGTCCAGATTCATTGTCTGAATTTGGGTTTGAATTTCTGAAATTTCTTGGTCTGGGGGTTCTGACTGAGTGGGGGTCAAATGAAAATTTACTTGAGAAGAATCAGGTTCGTCAGAATAAAATTCGTATAACTGTTCAATATTGAAATATTCTGGTTCATTGTTTTGTTCGAAATCATTAGGGTGATAATCTTGTACGTTTCCGTACTCATCGGGTAAAGAGGTGTAATGATTTTCGTTTTGAGAGTAGTTATAGTCATTGTGATATGGTCCGAATTGCAGATTGTTCAAGTGATGAGTCTTTGGTTGTTGGCGTTGTTGATGTTTAAAGAAACTCGGGTTCGGTCTGTAATTGCCAGACATTTGGGGTTGTCTACTGGTAGATGGACGAAATTGTTGCTGTGAAAATTGTTGACTGGGATTAACATTTGTAGATTGATTAGCAGGTTGATTGGAAAAATGAGGGCGGTAATTCGAATAGTTCTGATTAGAATTCGGGTTGTGTTGAAATAGTCTTATTCTCAATAAGCATTCGTTGCTTAAATGGCCCATGCGTTTACAAAAAGAGCATTGTTTTGGAGGTGGACCGTAATTTGGTTTACGAGGGGGTTGTTGGAAACTTCTATTACCTGAAAATTTCTGGGTTTCTAAATGTGATAGTTGTAGTTCTCATTTAATTCTGGAAATGGCAGTGAGAATACTGCATGGGTCGCTAGCGCGAACGAGTTGACCAATTTTGGGCTCTAAACCCGTAAGAAGGCTATTAAGAGGCATTGACTCTATTAAGTCAATCTGTGCTTGTTTTTCTTTGATAGTTAAATTTTGCTTGTTTATAGCTGCTAGCATTTTCGCTTGATGCGTCTGGAGTCTAGCAGAGAAAGTGAGGGGGGATTCATTTGGAGTTTGCCGCATTCGTTGCAAGTCCTGTATGAGAGCCGAGAGATCCCGAGGATCTCCAAAATGATTTTCTAGGAGGGTTTGAATTTCGGCTAGTTGACTAGGGTTTCGCGAATTAATTAACTCAGCCGCTCTACCGCGTAACTTATTTTTGATATGGAGAATTAGCAGTACTTGCTGATTATCCGTTGCCATGCTGTAAGCAGTATTACAGGAGCATATGAAAGTGTTTAAAAATATCGGATTACCATCATACTCAGGAATTATGGCAAATATTTCCGATAGCTTATAGGGCTCTACAGTTGGTGTAGCTGCCTGTCTAGTCGTTGCCATTTTTAAAATTGTATAGATTCGCACAATAAATCGAAATTAAATGTTGAATAAAAGTTTTAAATTGAAATGGTAGAGAATATACGGTTTATCGATTCAGTATTGAGTAATGTTTAATATAGGAGTTGCAAAAACAAAATGGGAATGTATAAATGGTAAAATAATAATAAACTTGATATGATGTCTCAAATACTTCGAAATATGTAAGTCAAAGTAATGGAAATAAAATAAAAATAAAATTATTTAGGAAGGTAAGGTTATGAGGAATAAAATATTATATAAATGAAAGAACTGGTGGTCATTCAAAATAAAAAATAGTTACTTTATGTGATTCTTACGTTATTATTCCTCGCATCGGACTGTTCTCCACGTCACTTAGCACTGGTTAGCCTGGTTGCGTGTTCCCTTGCTATTACTTGGTAGTTGTTGTCCTTTTCAAGTAGGTTTTGTCCACAATGACTTAGAAATCTCCACAGTTAGTTAGTATTCACGTGTTCTAACTGTGTTGGACAATCCTACTGACTGCGCCAATTTTATATTCACTTTGATTCAATTCACTTTTTAAAAAAAATTATTTATTTAGAAACATACAATATTAAAATTGAACAATTAAAATAGTTAAAGTACTTGAATAACTTAATGCTATAAATGATATTATTTGAATGACTTAAAACTAAAAGCGATATTATTTGAATGACTTAATACTAAAAGTAATAATATTTGAATGACAACACGAGAACGTTTCCAGTTGCTTTTATAACATTGACAAAAGTGCTGATGCAAGTCAGCGTTTTTACTGGGTAAACGGACTCGTGTAGGTTTCCGGGAAGTTGTTAGCATATAATTCAAGATGAAATTTGATATCCCTGAGAAGTCACGTACGCTTTAAATTCCGTTGACTTCTCGACTGTGTGAACTAAGTGCTGATATATTTTGCATATAAATATATATATATATATATATATATATATATATATATATATATATATATATATATATATATATATATATAATATACCAAATAAAAAAGTTAAAATACATTTGGAAAATATACACAAAGAATACATACAAATTAGATAGCGAAAAGAGAAAAGAAGAAAAAGAGAGAGCGATACGAATAGGCCAAAATTTTCAACTGAATTGTATCTTAAATCAGGTAAGAAAGAAGACATGTCTGAAAATAGTTATTGATTGCACACGGTATCTAAACGGTTTTTATTTTAAGTCAGCTGAAGTCGGTTCTTTTTTAAATATAAATTATATTATAACAGATGTTCGAAACGGTCTCCATCCACTGCAAGGCACTGATACAATCGTGCCACCAATTCATTGCGCACATTCTTCTTGGATACGATGTCGCAGATCATCCAGTGACTCCGGAGGAGTAGCATACCCGCGGTTCTTTAAATGCCCCCAAAGAAGAAACATCTGGCCACCTTCCTGGCGACTGGATGGCACCTCGTTATCCAATCCAGCTGTTAGGAAATCGATTATCCACAAACTTTCTAACTGGCAAGACATAATGTGGTGGTGAAATGTCGGGCTGAAACTCAAATTCGTCTTCTACTAAAAATTTCAGTTATTGTTGGATCTGCAGCGTTTGCAAGTAAGTACAAAAACTTTCCATTTAAAGAGTCAACTATAAAAAAGTGCCCAACTATATGATGACCTAGGATTTCTGTCTGTTTAGACGTAGCTGAGTATGAGTCTCTCTAAATAACTGTAGATTCATGGTACTCGAGTATCGGCAGTTATGACGACTTACCTCACCAGTTAAATAAAACGACGATTCGTCAAAGAAGCAAATATTGTTTAAAAAATCGAATTGTTGTTTATGTGACCGGACAATGTCTAACAGAATTCTATTCTTCTGTCAAAGTCGTCTTCAATAAATTCTTGGACTGGTCTGATTTTGTAGAGATGGAACTTATTACGTTTTAGAATTCTGTGATCACTACATCTTATAACACCTGATATTAACGCAATTTGTCTTAAACTTTTTTTCGGTTTCATTAAAACATGTCCTATGACTGCTACTTCAATGCACAGTTCAATAATATATTTATGGCTTACGAGCTTTTCTGGATGCCTCTCATTGAATTTATGAATAGTTTCTCTCGCACAATTATTACTCTGAACATAAAGAACAAAAATTTAAATTTTCCCGCTAATGTGTAAACCAGTTTATCGAGTAAAAAATTAACTTCACTGAAGCAAGTATGAAAGATACTTGCTACTAAATTTATTTCTTTTCTAATGAAACAAGTTTTAATTTTTTTGTTATGAGAAGTGATACACAGTGCCGCACTTCAAAATTACACGTCGAAATAGTACAATACGCTATACAATGGAGACCATATCTAACATCTGTTATAATAAAGTGATTTAAAATCCATTGTCAGTGTCATTCGTCGTAATAGCAAAAAGTTTTTAAAATTATAAGGGAATTATCTATTTTAATTATTATTGGTCAATAACATCAGAGATCAGAAAAATATCCAGGAATTACGTTTTCATGCGCAATTTCCTTAAATGTTGATGGGATGTTAAAAACGACACATCGTTGAAATCCTTTTTAAACAAGCTTTGAAACGAGGTATTACTTATGGTAGGGTTCCATTTAAAAACAATGAATAGCAAGCGCTTCGGTGATGAGTGTGCAATTTAATTAAAGGTTATTGTAGCCAAATATGCCCCTCTTAGTAAATCTTTTGACCTGTGTTTGTATTTGTATTTTAGGAAATATTCCAGGTGGCTCGGTTTCGTTGGGACACCCTGTATTTATGAATCTATCAACAATTTTATGAACAATAGTATCAACTGCATAGAATAATTATATTCACTAAATTCGAATTTACTCAAGCCTTCTTTACTTTTTAGCGATTTTAATTCAGCATTTCTCAATTTGTAGATGATCACACAAAACCTTTAGGCATCAGTGTTCTTCAGGAAAATATTCGAGGAAAACTACTATTTCCAATTTATTGAATACAAATTAATTTTTTTTTCATATTTTTCTCTACTTGAATAGTTTTTAGAAGTGTATCTCCTGAGGAGTATCTTTGAGGGAATGTTGTTTTGGATTTAACTATTCTTATTGTTTTCAATAATTGATTTTTAATTCAGTTATAATTCGTACGAAAAAAAACTCTCTTACCAAATTTAACGTAAATTATCATTAATATCGTATTTGTTAATATTTTGATGCAACTTTCTTTGAGGATTACCTATAATATAAGGGAATAAAATAAAACAAAAGCAGGACTATTCCTAAACCCTTCTCTCCCTATAACGCCGCAATTCTTGTCACCTAAAATATTGTGTTAAGTAAGTTTCACAAAGTTGCAGTTAATATTCATTAGTGATGTCATGACGGCGTTAAACATGAATTATCACTGTATCTTTATTTTACACTGCAATAATTTTGCATACTATGAGGGTTTTAACTATGGAATTTCTTAATTTTTTTTCACCGCAAAAACAGCAAAAAGGTTTTTAGTTTAAATTACGTTTTCTTATTTAAATAAGTCAACTTATTTACAAATTTGGATTTTTCATAAATTTTGAGAGAACTAATCACATAGACACTAATAAACTGAAAACCAATGCCAATGAATTCAACCACAAAATAAAATAAAATTTAACAAAATTAAGCGGTGAATTAGAAATGCAGCACAGAAGACAGAATGGAAGTCAAATAGAGACTCTTTCAAGAGGTTAGATACGATGAATTTACAGAAATGGCAAAAGAATTACAACTAGTTCGTCTTCGAACATTTTGAACAAAAGAGACCGGAAGAACTCTTAAATAAAGAAAGAGAATCAGTACTGTTTAATAAAATCATTGGATAATAAATAAGGGCTGAATAGCAAAATATAATCATATTTAAACAAGAACGTTCAATTAGGTTCGGGCTAGGCCTGATAGTGTGCTCTGATTATAGCGCTCATCTTTCTCTAGGTTGCCGTATACAATGCCTTCCTTTTGATCTATAATTTAGCGCTCTTCGAGGTAGGCGAGATTAGAGCAATCATTGGTCATTTGATAGTGAACTACTTTGTTTGCAATTGAATATGTATTTAATTCCATTCTGATATCAATGTTTCAAGGGGTGTCTAGTTTTATATATCCTTTGTTTCACTTCCGTAGACTGTGAACTGCTATTGTTTTATTAGAGTTCTTCTGATTGTACCGCGCATTCTATTAAAAGTCTTTAGATTGTTTTTAACATCATTGCCGAAATCATATCTCAGGTATTTAAAACTTGTTCTAGCTGTTCTTATTTATAGGCGAACTGCAAAATTTAATTAAGACAAATAACGTGAACGCTAAGGAAACAATGCAATTTAACACGAGAAATTCCATACTTCAGACAATAAAACAATGTAACAAAAATATTAATAATAAAATAAATTAATAAAAAAATCAGCCATAGGTGAGCTAAAAACCGAAATTGAGGTCTAGCAATTAATTTGTAAGCCAAGTTTACTGGATTAATCGATGGCTTTAAAAACAACTAAATGCAAAACAGAAAAGTTTGCAACTAGGTGGAATAAAGTGCAATGAAGTCGGTATGAACATGTTCCATATGAATTGCACTAAGCAGTCCTGCTTTCAATTACTTAAAATATTTTCAAACAGTCGCTGAACTTGCTGTATCGGACAAATTGTGATCCTTCATTACATTTAAATATTTAAATTAATTCACATTCACAAGGTATGCTGTGTATGCAGTTATTTGGTATTGCAGGACCGCCCGGCTTCGTTCTTGTAATCGTGCTCCTCGAGGTGTTGCTGCTCTTGAAGATCATTTTGATTCCATATCTGTGTGCAATTCGTCAAGCCTTTAGTAAATGGTAATAATAGAATTGCTATCGTGGTTTTCTCTTCTTGCCTGCCTAAGTTTCACTTGTTCTTCTTTGAGATTTTTTTGACTCTATGGATTAGTCTTTTGATTATGCCAGTTTTTGTTGCTGATGGGTGGTTAGAATTATAGTGTAGGTATAATCCTATATGTGTAGTCTTCCTGTAGACTGTCATTTGAATTCCGGTTCTCATCTTTTGATATTTTACATCAAGGAATGGTAGGCACCCATTCTCTTCCTTCTCCATGGTGAATGTATGGATGGTTGGGATTGGTTTAAGTGCTCTAGAATGCCTAAGTATAACTTAGGGTGCTCTTCATTGTATGCACTTCAAACCATTCCAATTTAGATTTTGGCGATGGTTGGCGATAACTTGGCGCCCATAGGCATTCTATCTTCTTGCATGAAGGACCGGTCCTTCTCCTGAAAGTAGCAGTTCTTGAGGCAACATTGGAAGTAAGTCCATGATTGAATCTATTGGAAACTGTGTTCTATCCATCAGGATTTCGTCTGCAGTAAGTTTCTTTCTCACTATTTCGAGAGATTTGTCTAATGGTACGTTCATGAAGAGGTTTTCAACGTCGAAACTTACTAAGTAGCGTTCTGGCCCAAGTTCCATCGATCCGATGATTTCGACAAAATGCGTTGAAACCTTGAGTGCGATGATGCTTTGCTCGCCAAATGTTGGATGATTGGTAGCACGAATTTTGATAGTTCTGCTGTTGGTGAGTTGTGTGAACTTGTAATAGGTCTGAGAACTACTCCAGCCTTGTGAATCTTGGGAAGTCCATAAAGATGTGGTGGTTTGGTGTTATGTGGCGTCAATTTTCTACTTGTCTCGTGTGGAATGTATACAGCATGATCTCTGAGAGTGTTGTAAGGTTTCCGTTATAATTTGGAAATTGGATTGGTAGACAATTTTTTTCTTATATATAATCTAATTTTTCCCATCATTCTTCTGATGACGATAGCAGATGCAAAGCTATTGAAACGTTGTGAGATCAACCATTTCTAAGGAAACTTTGAGAAACTAAAATAATGTTTGGTGAAACCTAAGTACATAACTGTTTTATAGCGGTTTTTGCCTCCAACAGTATCTTATATAATTCTTGTTATTCATTTATATACAGTAAATCAGATAACCACATTATTTATCATCACGTGGGCCTTTTGTTTTTAAAATATTTCGTATAAACTGATACCTCTGTGTAAGCCTCACTATTGTCTTAATTTTTTGGCAGCATGTTTAAATGGTGTTTAATGGTTTAATAATTAGATATTTAGAAGTTATTCAACAGTTTTTCTTCCAATTTCACAATTTTCTTTGTGTTATGAACTCTGTACTCATAAAGTGATATGTTCCAGCTGGTTCAATTAGAGCAAACTAATCAGCAGTTTGATCTAATGTTAATCGAAGGATCTTGTAAAGAAGGAACCAAACAGAAATCACACGTTATGAGTTTGTAAAAAAAAAGAACTTCCGTCGCTGCTCCTTCGTTTTCGGTTTCTTCAGATGACCGAAGGGATTCTCGACATCCTTATACGAAACTTGACTGGAAAGGTTACACACAAGACCGGTACTACATTGTCGAATTCCGTGATGGAATAAAAGGGCTTCCGTAAACCGGGAAGAAAAGAAAAGCTACAAATTATCGTATATCTGCGGTCCTATACAAACAAGGAGAAACAAAAAGTGCAAACAGGAACTATGATTTACCAGCTAAATCGCAGTACTCAGCAGTCGACAATGAACCAGTGAAATACTGGCGCGACAGATTAATTTTGATATGCAAATGTTCAGAAATATTTTTTATTATTTTAGTAGGCATTGGTGGAAAGAAGCTTACTAATCGCCGCAATGCCGACGATACTATTCTGCAGGCGAAAGACAAAGAACTCCATAAAATACTAGATTTGGTGACAGAAGAATGTCAAAACTTCGGATTAGACATAAATTTCAATTAGAGGAAAATGAAATGATAAAAAGTATAGGCAAAACCCTAACGCAACAAAATATGGCAGATGAATCAGAGGAAGTGGCAGAATTCACATACTTAGGTACACGTATATACAATCTGGGAAAATGTGAAAAAGACATTAGAACGCGAATAGCGATAGCTCGAAATTCCATGACCAACGAAAATATGGAAAGAAGCAAATCACAAAAAAGTCTAACTAGTTAGAGCGCTTATATTTTCGATCTTCCTATACGGTGTAGATTCTTGTACAATCAAACAAGCCGATAGAAGGAGGATTGAAACTTTCGAGATGTGGTGCTGGTGTCGGATGTTGTATATTCCCTGGACAGACAGATGCAATAACATATCTGTAGTCAGAAAGGTCGAGATCAAAGACAGCGTTTCCACTATTTGCCGACAGCAACTCCTCAATATTTTGGGCAAGGGGAAGATCACCGGAAAGTAAAAGTGATAACAGAGACCCCATTACAAGACGCACTTTGAGGACGCAAAAGACCGCCAGTTGTGTAGACCGCAAAATATTAAGTGCTGAAACTGGCCGGAATACAATTTTTCAACTCGTACTTAGTTTTATATTTTTACTACAAAAAGAACTGATTTTAATAACAATCGACCGTCGATATCTTGATTTCAATTTTGAACTGTTGGTTGTATCGTTGCAAAAATATGGATATTTCTGAAAAAAGTAATATCAATATTTTATCAGCAGCCCGAAGGTTGACAGTGATGATTAAATTTCGGTTGATTCTGTTCTCATACTTAAGTTTTTTAAATGTTAAATAATGTAAAAATTGTAGGAGCAATTTCACATCATGAAAACACTTTTGATTTGTAGCTATTCTGTGATTTTCGTTTTGCTTGTGTGTCATACAATATTCAGTTACGACTCCCGTTTCATTTTGCCGTAAGTACACATATCTTCAAGAAAATTCGACGCAAAGGTCTGAATATTCGAACATTTTCGTAAAAAGCCACTCCTCGGGGAAAATCGTCTGTGGGGTCAGCACAAAATCCTGGAACGGTCGAATAATTTTGTTACTGAGAAGTATGCTTTTTAAAATTTGGTACGGGTAGGGTATATACTTAAAGTAACGAACGTATTTATAATATTTTTATGTTTCGCTTCACATTGTGAGGAAATGTTTCTCCTCAGTCTCTGTTTCTACTTGTCGGCATGATATTAAAGCACTGCTAATATTTTGTAAATCGAAAGCTACACACTCAATATTCATTGTGATATTTGAATCAAGATATCTAACTAATCAAAGTGATACTAGACGTACTATATTTATTGGATCAGCATTTGGCAATTTATACCAGTCTAGCTATATCTAAATTTCAAAAATGGATCGAGAAAATCAAACTAAATTCTTGTGTTATCTTACTGGTATTTTGCTTGAATCAACGAGTGAACAGAAGCAATGTACAAATAAATGAGTTCAAGATCAAGACATATACAGGTATCTTAATTTATTAAACGTATTTGACGATTATGAAAATTATTTACATATACGATTTGAACATTTTCTAAAACTACATACACCATTTGTCTTTTTTAGAAATTAACAACAGTTATAAGCCCGAGTTTTCTTTCGATTTGATCCAATATTCATTATGTATTTCTGGCTTCACACGAGAGCAAGATTTTTCTCGTCTCGTCTCATACTGGTCTCGCTAAAACGAGACGAGACGAGATTAGGGCTTCACACGAGAGTGAGATTTTCTCGTCACGTTCTCGTCTCGCAAAAACGAGAAGAGATGTTTTGGAAAATATTATGGGCGATACCGAGACCACATACAATGCAACCGAAGAGTCTCGTTTTTGGTCTAGTTAAATTTCTTTTATAAAGTTTTTATTCAAAAATTTGGAAAAGGTCCAGATAGAAAACAATATATTTTGCAATATAGAGAATCTGGTCACATCTGTGAAATATTTTATGGTAAATTTAAAAAAGACTCAATAACCAAGTATGATTTTTCACATTTTTAATTTAACTTGTTAACGCTTCTTATAGTAACGTATTAAATACTTATTCTAGAAGATTTTTATATTTTAAGTTTGAATGATTTTTTTATTTTCTATGTGTATATTAAACTGGAGAGTAATGAATGTATATACGAGGGCTGCCTTTTATATTTCGGGATTAGAGAACAAAAACAAATATTAATCATCGAAAATCGTTTTATTGTTTTTCAAAATATTCCCCATGAAGATCTATACACTTTGGATGCGTTTGAACCAATTGTCGAAGCACTTTTTCCACTCTGATTGAGATATCTCCAAAACATGCATTCTGAACGCAGCAACCGCTTCTTCAGGTGTCGAAAAACGTTGACCTCTCAGTTTGTTTTTTACGTACGGGAATAAAAAGAAGTCATTTGGTGACAAGTGAGGACTATAAGGCGGATGACTCATCAAATCGATGTTTTGTGTGGTCAAAAATGCAGTTGTTTGAGCCGATGTGTGAGAGCTCGCATTGTCGTGGTGAAGAGTGATCCGTCTTCGGCGATTGGTTTTCCTCATTTCTTGGAAGACAACTGGCAAACAAATGATTGTGTACCACTCAGAATCGACTGTTCTGCGTTGTTCTTGTGATACGGTTACGACATGTCCAGTTTTTCCGAAAAAACAGGCGATCATTTGCTTGGAAGTGCTTCGTGCGCGAACAACTTTTGTTGGATTCGGCTCATCTTGAAACACCCATACAGTCGACTGCTGTTTACTTTCGGGCTCATACGCGTAAATCCACTATTCATCACCTGTCACTATGTCATAAACGTGTTTTGAAGTACCGCGATCGTATTTTTTGAGCTTTTCTTTCGACCATTCGACAAGAGCCTTTTTTTGAACGATTGACAAATTGTGTGGGATCCAACGCGAACAATTTTTTTTGACATTCAAATGTTTATGCAATATTGAATGTATGCTGGTCCCACTAATGTGTAAGGTTGACTCAATCTCACGATAGGTCACATGACGATCTTGCAATATCAGTTCGCGCACAGCATCAATGGTTTCCGGAACAACAACTGTTTCTGGACGACCTTCACGAAATTCGTCTTGGAGTGAACTACGACCTCGATTGAATTCACCATACCATCGATAAACAGTGGTCCTTGATGGAGTTTCATCGTCAAAAATTAAATTAAGTTCATCCATACACTCTTGCTGCCTTAATCCACGTCGAAAGTTGTAAAAAATAATCGCACGAAAATGTTCACGATTTAATTCCATTTTTTGGCCGAGATGAATCCTTTAAGTTAGTGTAAACAACACATAGCGCTCGTATGTCAAAACGTTCTGAGTACGTATAACCTCAAAAATGTCACACTTTACGATAGAGCTGTCAGTTGTCAGATTGCAACACTAGGTTGTCCAATCCCGACATATAAAAGGCAGCCCTCGAACTATTAAAAGGGGGTTCTTTGGCTCGAAATTTTCTACCTGGCAGATCCGCTTATTTACAGCAGAACAGTAAACTTTTCTTATATTCGACTAATCCAGTATGAATTCAATACTGAAGGGGCAACTTTTATTGCCTCTAAATACCCATGTTTTGAAAATTTTGTCTCTATTTGTACATTTGGAGATTTTATTTGTTTTTTCTTGTATTTCTTCTAGTAAAGATGTGAACAATTATTGTGTACATCTCTGGAAGTATAAATACTAGAACTGGTGAAATACAACATAATTGTATTTGGTAACAAAGTTAGATGCAAAAATGTTTCAAGTATTCTGTAGAGATAAAATTTATGTAAAACTGCGTGACCAAAAATTGACAAAAACAGGTACATCATTGAAAGATGATGTGATGAAGGCGTCATTATGTTTAAATTCATGGTCGTCCAGTAATTTGAAAGATAAAATTAAGAGTTTGTAAAATAAAAACATTTCTGTACTTGTTTCAAAAATTTTATATAATAGCGTAATAAATATAGGTTTAAAAAATTTTTTATTATTAATTATTATTGAGTTTATATAATATTTATCATTATATAAACTTAAACCAGACGAGACATTCCTAGGAGTTCAGTCATACGATATTTTCACCTGGAAACATTTTCGGGAGTTTTGAAAATTGGTAAATTTATAGATTTTGACGTGCTATTTTCCATTTCTACTTTGCCCACTTGTTTTTTTGCTACTTTCACCGCCATATTGAAAAAAAGTAACCTAAAAAAAGTTTTTGATAGTATCCCCTATAACTTATGTAGTAACCTTTATTTGGTAAAATGAGTAATTTAGCTGCGCAAAGTCTAGTCCAACCCTTTTTTTACACAAAAACTCATTTTCACACCGAAATGTTTTTATCCTGTATTCCCAGTAGGACCACGGTGTAGATTTTGCAGTGACACAAAATTTGTATACTTCACTGATTATGTAGAAGTGGGCGCCAACAATAAGGAATTTGCCGCTTTGATGTATTTAAAGGGTGTTCGTAACGGTTTTTATCTTGGCTCATTTGAAGTCAGTTTCTGAGATCATTTTATTTATAGGAAAAAATCCCAATGCAACCTCAACTACGAATGCATAAAATTTCGAAATTCTATGTTATATGAAGACTATTTTTTTCTCATAAATTATCTCAGAAACTGTCTTCTGCATACGAACTGATTATAAAACATACCTTATATTTTTGAGTTTTATGTGAATTCATCCCAAAAAATATGCAGTTGCATTTAAAATAACAAAGTTATAGTCAAGCAATGGTATAACTGGACGTAGCCAACAGTTGAAATTAATTTAGTGAAAAATTGTATTCTGATAAACACTCATCTTAACAAAAAATGTCAAATCTCAAATATTTGTTCAAACAAAAGTACCTAGGCGACCACGCTTCGTTCAGAATTTCAATGTTGCGGCAATCTGTAAATGACAGATACATATGAACATAGTTTCATCAAAAATTGACAATTTCATTGCATTTATTTATTGCCGCTAATATCTCTGATTTATCTACTAGAGATTAAACAATCTAGTGGTGAGTCATTTATTTTTAAAGATACAAAGATATAATCAATACATAAAAATTGCTGAAGTTTATAACTAGCTTGAGTAATAAAAGACAATTACTGATAATTGTTTCCACCTGTACCAGGGTGTACACCCTGATCTCTTCCTACTTGCTTGAAAATGTTAATTTTTCATGAATAAGTGAAAATTACAGGTATGTTACAATACACACATACATCGATACATCCCCCCTAAAAATCCAATGAGTGTCATATAATTAGTAGAAACGACAGCTCTTGTTGTAACCATGCAGCTGACATCTGCCCACTTAGGAGAAATCCCTCTACGCCTATGCTAAACACAATTTACATTTACACAATTAATATTTCATTTTTCATGTTTGCCATTTTGGGCACTCAACTGACTTTATACTCATTTATGATTTTTTTAGTTCAGCTCCTTATGTGGCCAAAAAGTACATTTTCTGTTTTAAAAAGGTCTGATGTATTAAATTAATCCTGTTGGTAAAAGTCATGGTTTAATTGAAAGTATGTAGTTTTGGTACAATATGTTACTTTGAAGTAAACGATGACTTTTACCAACAGGATTTTGGCATGGCCATGGGTTCTTGTCTCTCACCAGCATTAAGTAACATATTTATGGAAAACTTTGAACAACAAGTAATTTTATCAAAAGAAAATAAACCTTTAATTTGGTGGCGTTACGTTGACGACATTTTCGTAATTTGGGAACACAATCTTGAAGAACTAGATAAATTATTAAATGACGTAAATAACAAAGAGTCAACTATCAAATTTACTCTAGAAATTGAAAAAAATAACAAACTATCTTTCCTAGACATATTTATAACAAAAACAGAATCTTCATTCGAAACAGTTTATAGAAAACCAACTCATACAAACACATACCTAAATTTCAATTCAAATCATCCGAATACAGTAAAGAAAGGTGTCATTAAGTCATTATATGATAGAGCAAAGACCAACTGTTCTGATGATAATAAATTCAACAAAGAAAAAATAATTATAAAAAATGTTCTCACTGGAAACAATTACCCGACAAAATTTATCAACAAAGAGTTAAACAGACTTGAACAGAAAACAAACTTTCCGAATCAACCCAGAACTTCTCTTAACACTACTACTACTCAAGACAACAACATTACAGTTACAACTATACCATATATACAGGGTCTGTCAGAAAGATTGAAAAGAGTGGGCCACAGATTTAATGTTAAAGCTACATTCCAAACAAGAAATACACTGAAATCTTTAATATCGAAAACAAAACCAACAAACAAAACCCAGAATTCAAAAAACTGCATATATAGGATTCCTTGCGAATGCAATAAATTTTATATTGGAGAGACCATTAAGCGTACGAATAAATGAACACAAGAATTACATAAAGAAACGACAATTTGAAAAATCAAAAATTTGTGAACATGCCTGAGACCTAGGCCATAAAATACAATTTGACATTTTAACTATACTTCACAAAGAACAACATAACACAAAACGAAAAATAAAAGAGTCTGCCTTAATTCTTTTGAATGAAGACGATTGTATCGCTTCTACTTCTGTAGAATTTAATCTTATCTGGTTACCGACAATTAAGGAAGAAATTATTAATGGTAACCTCCTTTTGAACAACCCAATATCGGGATAGTTCATAAGGTTTTTCCTAGGTTTTCCCTTATAAAACTGAAACAATAGAATTCTTTCTTTCTTTCTTATAACAAAGTCGTACCTAGGAACGCCACTTATAAATTCTAAAGACAACTCTTTCAAATTCTCCTAATTTGAAAGCTGGTTAACTATAATTCATGATCTTTAGAATTTTTTGTCCTACCTGTATATCTAAAAACAACAAATTTTCTAATGTCAGTTTTAAATGTCATAAATCAAATTTTCAGTTTGCAATCTACATCAATAAATATAAAGCCATTGACAACGAAGTGAGAATAGACTTTGAAACGTTTGTTATTCCTGCAATATACGTCGTTTTATTTCTATTGTGGTGTTATTGCCCAAAAAACATAAAAATAATCAAGAATATGCCACAAACAACGTTTAGAAGACAAGCAACTTTTTGTTTAAATGGTTCTGTCAATATGGAGAATTGTGGATATTGGGCATCTGAAAACCGACACTGGATGATGGAAGAAAATACAAAACGCTCACAGAAGGTCAACGTATGGCAAAACATAATACCGGCAATTTTGAGGAGTCTTTGCCGAGCATTCTAGCAGGAAGGTACACCGCCACATTATTCACAACCTGTCCGCAACTATTTAAACACCCTTTTCCTAAACAAATGGTTTGGTGGAAGAGGGCTGATTGAATGCCCTTATAGATCTCCCGACCTAACTCCGCTCGATTTCTTGTTGGGGGGTTATCTGAATTCAAAAGTTTACGTTATCGGACCAAATAGTAATGAAAATTAAAGATAAGAATAATGGAAGCAATCAGACTAATCACTCAAGTGTTAACCAACGCTTAAAAATAATTTGAAAATCGCATTGCTCATTGTCAGCTAGTAAATGGTGTCAATTTGAGCACTTGCGTTGATTTTTTCTTATTCTTTAGTTACATTTATATCTTCCAGTTAATTTTTTTGGTTTAAGGAAATAAAAGATTTTTTTAGAAAAACTTGTTATGTAACCGATTTGAAGATTAATACTATTTATGTCCGGAATTGCGCATTATTAAATTGAGGTTGACGTGTCCGAGGGTTTTTTTCTTCGTTTATCCGGATAGATTTTATTTGTTATGTTCCATACTTTACGTGCACACTGTATTTATATGTCTACAAAGTTGAATGTCTATTGTAAAGGAAGTCCAAAGAAAAATTAAACCAGAAATGTTTGATGAACTGCGAACGTCAGACTTCCTTAGGACCCTCTCATCCCCCTTTCTCATCCTGTTACATTATGTGATCCCTCCTTCTTTATATGCGAACATAATTTCTGAATGGCGTCTTATGAACAAAATTGCTTTAAAAAGTAAATTAGACAAAAATAATTAAATTAGAAAAAATCTATTAAAATATGTCCATATTTTTAGAGGCGTATTATTCTATTAATAATAATAATAACCATATACTATAATATCTGTTCGACGTAGTAATCAAGAGGTGATACTAATATAGACTTCGTAGAGAATCAAAATTCATTTAAGATGAGCATATAAACTTCATTGAGTAAGAACTGACTGGTAAGCATCAAGGAATATTTTTGAAAGAACATACAATACAAATACAATTATAAAGTTTTTACGGCAGTTGCTAAGTAGAAAACTATTGCTGTGTCACAAAAATATATGTGATTTATGTACAAATACACCGGAAGTAAATTAAAAATGAACTATTCCTTTACTAATAAATCTTACTTTGGCGGGCAACTGTGAACGTTGCATGCTGCAAGCGTCGAATCAGGCTTTTGAGACTCGTTGCACAGTTCCTCTTCCACTTCCTCTCCTGTCAGACGATTCTGACACACAGGACGTGACATCTTGTAGCCTGGAAGCAGAACAAAAGAAAAGGAATTTGGGTATTTGTTAGCTGTCTGGGACTCTATCTTTTTCTCTACAGTCACATATTCTTATAAAGCTCAATGGCCTAGAGAATACATGCGTTCACGTAAACAATAACGGCGCATAAAATTCCTCAAACAGGATTATCCGAATACACGGAGACAAGCAACTAAGAAAATCCTTTTAAAATGACAATGCTATTGTATTATTCTAATGAGACCGCATTTCCTGTAATGCCTAATTATAATTTTGAAACATTTTATGTAACACAAATTGAATAGTTTATAATATTGACTTTCTAGGTTTTAAATGTCTGATTTGTTTTCTTTAGGCCCGGCTTGATAGTAAATCAGATCTTTTGTAGAGCGTAAGTAACAATGAGAATACTTTACAAACATATCATGCCTTTAAAACCAATTGAAGCATGCAATGTTATATTGGTTGTAATTTAATAATAGGAAATATAAAAATATTTTTATAAGAAGAAAGAAAAACTATAAAAAGAGCTGAATTAAAGCAGGATCAATTAAAACGTCAAAATATGTACAATAAGATTATTCATATGAAGAAATATGTGAAAAAAATTAATAAATATTTCGATATTAAAAATTAATTAAGGAAACTATATAACAGAAATATTGGCAGTAAAGCAAATGTATATCAGGCATGTATCAGGAGCGACGGAAACCAAAACTTTTGAGGGATACTGCGCATTTTCAAAATAATATTGGATTATTGTTTTACAAGCAAAATAATGAAAGATCTCAACAATCTTTCCGAAATTACTTTCCTATTTTTTATTTTATTTTTTTATTTTATGATATTTGTCAATGTGATTTGTACCACAGTCATCACCATGGATAAACACTCAGATGTTCAATTAAAGTATTGCAGGAATTTAATATTTGATTGTTTGGAATGGTGACATCATATAGAGATTGGAATTTTATAGAAAATAATTATATAGCTGAAAATATTTAAACGGAATGTGGTGAAAGAGTTGAATATTGAATCAATAATTTTAGCCTTTAGTGTTTTAATGGAAAATGGTAGAATTTTGCGTGCAGGAAAACGGAAAATGGCAATAAGTAGTTTATACTAAACAGTAGTGGCAACGTAGATGAATAAAGTATAAAATTTAATATTGAAATACGATTAAGACAAAAAACTATTTATTTCCTTTTCGGAAATAATAGTAGTAGTATTGCTTTCAGTAAATTAGAAATTTCTTAATTTTTTAGATTATTTCTAATAACTGCTAAGAAGACAAACAAGTTTTTAACCACTTGTAGAGGTTTCACGTCAATTTTTATGTAACTTTTAGATAAATATGAATATATCTGATGTTTAAGAAAGAGACCATTAATCCTTCAGTCGGAAAATGTCGAGAAAGATTTTATGAAAGTTGATTTTTATTTTTAAACCTCACTTTTTTAAAATATTTCCTTTATAGGTAACGACATCTGTGGTGATAAATTTCAATATAAATAAAGTAGTGTGAATAATAATGATACTAATGTATTTCTGGAAATTCTATTTAAGTTATTAATTACAGTTATAGTTTTTAGGACTTACACTTGAAAACTAACTACGTATGTTCGTCTTAATTTTTGTTGATCTTACAAAATTTTGACTGCTTTGTATGTGTTTTCGTCAACAGATGAATGACTGGAAAATCAGAAAAAGAGCCGTAGTGTTATCCGAAATCAATCAAAGCTCGTAGGTAATTCTTATTGCTTAATTGGCATCGTTCCATAGTGAATGATTTCTGCTGTAGCGAAATGGTATAGTAGTTATCTCTATATGCTTTTCTAATTCAGAAGGCTGAATGCCGTTTCTATAAATTCTCTTTTGTATTACAGCTTCTGGTAGATTGTTTTGTGTCAATGTAGAGATTTCCACTTGAACAATGTACGTTTAAGGTCTAATTTTGTGGTACTAGGGAAGTATCTGGTCATACTCCACAAAGTACTGCTCATCTTGAAAATATTAGCATGAATTTCTCGGGCATACATATTCTGTAGCATACTCAAACGAGGTGCTACGTAATACGTTTTAGGGAATCTAACCATTAGAGATTTGAGAATTTGGTGGTTTTCAAATTTTAAAAAATGTTTTTTCAACTTAAATAATTTCAGCTGCCAGCTAATCTAACTTTATTATTTTAAAAGGAATGGTATATGTTTAACATGAATTAGTATAAAACTCAAGAATTCATAACCATTTTGTAGGTTGGACAAGAAATAGTTTCAGAGTTAATTTAATTTCCTTGAAAAAATGATAGCTAGAACCCCAACTATAAAAAGTCTCCTCTAGTAAAAAATTACTTTTGTAATTTTATACAGAGCGTTCTGGGGAAAAATTCATATTTCAGAAGCGCGAAACACGAATAACTTAATTTTTTCAAATGGCAAGTAGTATTACCCTTTTTATCCAATTTCGATCCTTATGAATCTTTTCTATTTACAGTAAGCATGTTGAGTTATTTTGGATCATTACTTAAAATAGTTAATTTCGTAAAAGTTGGCTTAACGTGCGGTTAAAAACTGAGAGATCCTGAAATTATTAACAATCAATTAACAGTACTTCGTCGACTAATTTATTTTGTATTTATGGAACTGCAGTTAAGTTATTGCTAAGATATGTAGAGGATTTAGTGAATTTTATCTTCATTTGGTTTCCATGATTTAGGGATAATTTGGTAAATTTAAAGGGAATTTGTTTCAATTTAGTTATATTCTTAAATGTGTGACTAGCGAATCATTTTTTTTTTGTAATAATTTTTAACAATCTTATTAATAGTCAGTTGTGCATGCATAGCATATATGTTTTAAGCCAAATTTGACGAAATTGTCTATTTTAAGCAAAAAATCCAAAATAAATCATTATTTTCTTATTTAGCAATAGGAAAAACACGGATCTAACATAAAAAACATTTGGTAGGAGCAATTTGAAAAAATAAATTTATTTGTGTTTAAAGTTTTTGTATTTTGGATTTTTGCGTAACGCCCTGTATAAATTAACAAAAAGAGCAGCAGTCCTTTGAGACTGAACGATGGAAGCGAAAGCTTCTTACGAATTATACTTTCTATCTCTTGTTATCTCCTGTCTCTGTTTCTATTTCCTTGTGTTATCATTAATAACGGTTATAAATTTCAGGAGAACTAAAATAATTGTTATTATTTTTGTTATTTTAATATGTAATTCTTAATTTAAATTTCTATAAATGTTTGTTGAATTATTAACTTGCAAGTCGAAGCTCATATCCGATGCATTATAAATGCGGCAAAAAATTTAAAAAAAGGTGTATGAAATTAATAGCGTTCATTCTGACTTTTGACATATGTCAAGTCCGTAATGCAATGTATCGTAAAGAAAGATTTGGAGTTTTTATTAGAAAAGCACATTTTGTGCAGGTTTTCTATATTAATTGGATGTTATATTAATTTATTTCCAATATATTATTGATATTCTATAAAAGATGAAAATCATAATGTATTTTACCTGGTCTCTGTTTCTTACACAGTGAACTTAATTGTACGGGTATTTCAAGATCACAGAGCATGCCCACTTTCATATAATAATTTGTGTTCAAGATCAAGGTAGTGTGTGGTGTGGGTGTCAGTGTCGGCTTCGAAATAAATGAAATTCCAAGTTATCCATTTCATTCCCTTGCTCATCTAACTTTACATGTGTAAATCTGGGCCCCGTGTGAGAATAGTATGAGCCTCAATTCTCAACAATAGGTGATATGTATTACAAAATATTAAGTCATTGTTCAAGTACTTTTAGGGAAAAAACAGTACAATACACGCACTTACTGTATATTTCCAAACGTTTCCGGGTCTAGGTCAGATATACAGTAATTTCGTGTATTGTGGTGTTATTTCCCAAAAGTGCTTAAACATTGACAAAATATGCCATAACTATGCTTTTCACTAAATATTCGTTACAGATATACAAAATGTTTATCAATTTACTTCATTTTTTTTTAGTTTTATATGAATTCAGCATAAAAATATACCATTCCATTTAAAACAGCAAATACATTTAAATTCAGATTTATATTTGAAATTATTTTTGTAATAAGAGCATTCGTGAAAAACCGGGAACCCAAATCTCTAATATTCCCTAAAACTCTTGGTCTGAACAATACTGACTACGGTAAAATTGGAAAAGGTGTCGTGGTTTCTTCATGCTCCTGTGTTGATTTGGTATGTTCCTCTAATGATCGGAAAATAATTATTCTGGGAAATTCCTTCCTCCATATATATTTTTAAGTTTTATTGTTTGCTGAAGCCTTTGCAGATGGAACTATTGAGCAGGGTTTTATCAGGTCTGTGTTCGTTGCTGTAAGAACCAACAATCTAATGTAAACTCTTTGAAGGTAATGTTTCTCCAGCATCTGTGAGTGATCTTGATGACAAGTTCACTACTGGTTTAATTCTAGTAGTGAGTCTTGGCAGAAATATTTCGACGGTACATTGATTATTTGGCAGTACGAAAAAAGTAGACTGGGTGATTTGTTCCCCTCGGACCTTGAAAATCCGGGAAAGGACCACGTGAAGGCGTCGCGCCAGTAGGTACCCATATCCGCAGCAGGTCTCCAAGGTGAAGAGCCTCTAGTCCATAGAATAATGTAGGTAAGGAAATTCGGCAAATTGGATCGGTATCCACTGGTTTCAGTGGTTATTTACCTTTTTTTGATGTAAAATGCTAGAGAACTAGCACTAGAATCTAGTTAGCAGTTTTCCGAAAGGTTTTATTTTAATTGCAACTAACACCACCGTCAGCAATGCTTGATTTTGGATATAAATACGATGAATTATCTGAATGACGATGACAAATCGTAAGCGTAAGACATTCAAAGTCAAAATGATGGAAACACAAGAAAACTCAAAGCAGTAAGTTTCTGTGTTCCGAGTATCAACAATTTCAAGGAATATCAATGTTTCCTGTTTAATACCTGAAGTAGTTTAGAAAACCTCTACTGAAATGATAATACTGAAATTAAGATTGCATAGAGCACTTAAATACCCTTTAAATACATGTAACGATTAAAATTTTTTAATTTAAACTAATATGTGGGTTCATATCGCTTATTTGGTTGCAAACATATTTACTTACCTAACATAAAATATTTTACAAAACAGATGTTTAAACAAAAAAATTGGACATCTGACAATTTTGCTCTGATACTATCAATTCATTTACACCATACAATATATATATATATATATATATATATATATATATATATATATATATATATTTGTAAAATTATCGCAGTTATTTATTAATATTTTTTTGAAAAAAGTTGTATACTTATAGAACTGGAGAGACGGCAGATAATTGCAAAACTCAATTAAAACCAACAAAAATAAAAAATATTTAATCAGTGAATGTATTATTTATTATCCCCTATCAAAGCTTATTACAGTATAATATTTTTCAAGAAAAATATTAATATTGTGGTTAAATATTACTTTGAGAGAAGGAAAATATAAATTATATTTATATTTCCGTTAAAAATATACATACCTCCTCCACATGTAGCTGAGCACAACAAGGCATAAACGAGCTTCCAGTGATACAAAGGCATGGAACATGTGGTGCCATCTCCACCACATACGCCACATTCATCAACTTGTTTTAACGAGTCGATTTGAAGATCGCAACCTACTCTCTGAAAACAAAATTTCAGGTTGGAAAAATATTGAAAAACTATTTTTCTATTCTTGTTTGGTTATAATTTATGTGGATAATATAAGGAGGTTTGGAAGAAGAGTTTTCTCATGTTTTTTAATAATTCGGTGATTGTGTACAATTATATCAGCTTTGGCAAACAGTAGTCATTTCGTCGAAATAATGTCTATGCACAAGTTGGAGTCTATCGAATTAATTACACACCGAATCCCAATCTTAAGAAGCCAAATTGTTTATGACTTGATGCCGGACATTAATTGTCAAATATCGTCTAAATCGCTACGTTGTAAGGCTGGTTATGAAAAATAATATAATATGAGGTAACATCTATGTTTGTTGAATGCTATGTATTAGTCGGATTGAATTCAGCGTGGTTTAAGAGATAAATGTTAAGAACACTTCAAGATATCTAAATATTTCCAGTTGCTTGAACATGATGGTTGTTGCACTGTGTGTTGCTCCTCGGTATGTACGTAAAGTATTCAAATACATTTTCAATAATTAAAATTTCCCTGGAAAATTGGGATACTTATATCATAACTGCATTACAATTATTTGCATTGTGTGAGGATATACATAGAACATACGTTTACAAATTCAGTCTGTACGGTAGTAAAAGCTTTTCAGCCGTTTTCAAAAAGAAGGAGGTATCATCAGTGCGTATGATTTTTTTGTATATACGTTATCTTCATTCAATGTAGATCGATTAATTATTTTTAATTTTATAGGGTATACAGCGGGGGTGATCCTAATTAATATTTATGTTTATTATTTGGATTTATAAGATTAAATTTGTGACTAGCGCATCCACCAAAAATCCCAAAGTCATGTAAATTAATTATTTATTCAAAATTAAGCAATAGAACTTTAACATAAACAGGGCAAAGTCTTTAGATATTAATTTAGTAATTTTTAAAATTTAGTTAGATATAATAATTAACTTTTATATATAAAACTGTAATGTAAATAATAACCATACATGTCTGACTTTATGCCAGATGTTCAGTCAATACAGATGAGTAAACGAAAAAAAAGAATTTTAGATTTTTAATGTATTTTTAACGGTTAGAAAGAAACTGTGATGAGGACGTAAACAACTGACATCTGCTAAACAGAAGCATTAATTGATACACGCGATTATTAAAAATTAGTACATTTATAAGAATACAAAAGTTTTATCTGCATTTGTAGCTGTATAATAAGAACAAATTTTGTTTGTCTTCTAAGTAAACAAATTTTGTTATTAAAAAGAACCATTTTGAAGTAAGCTGGTACAATTATTTTCAAAATTTCAATAAAGTTAAATTAAATATAATACTTCAAGTTTTTTAGATAAGAACCCATTCCAAAATATTTGCCAGAATTAATAAATAAAAATACTTAGTAGAAAATAAATTCATGAGACATAAAATTTCAACACTGTGAATTTCAAATTAAAAATAAGTGAGGTGAAAAGATAATTATAAAAAAGGAACAACAAAAATAATAATAAAAAAATTATTAGAATAAAAAAAGTAATTTAATAAAAAGAGAGTCACAATAAATTGAATTCATCATGAAAACTTTGGAGCTAACATTATGAATGACAAAACAATGGGTATGTGAAATAAGTCTATAAGTATATACATGTTTTTAAACCATCTCTATAAGCTTCATACACGCAACTTGACAACTAGATTAGAAAGAAAACACTTATAACGTTATCAGCTAAGTGAACAGGCGGGATTCTGAAGACATTAATAGAAAAATCTATAGAGTGCAGCATACCCCTGACCCTAATCTTTGTTAAGTATGATAACGAATTCTTTGAACTGCCAGCTACTTTGAAATAACTAGAAGAATGATGAATAGATTACATATACTTAAGTTTTATATAAAATATATAAAATGATGCTACATGAATAGCTTATCTTCACTTAACTACAGTAATTAACATAGAAAGAGGAGTGTGACAATGCGATACTATGTTGCCAAAAATATTGATAAATGTTATGGAACATGATTTTAAAAGGCTACAACAGCTCAGTGGTGTTACTATTTAAAGTATGAAGCATTTTCCTAAGTTCTTCGATATTATCGCTTACGAAAACATTAACAAACTCCTGTAAATGAAGTGTTTATGACCACAACCTAAAAGATTCTATATTCACAAGCGACTATAAGAAGTAAGTCCAAGAAAACATAGATTGGTTTAATTTCCTAACATTTGATCACATCAAATGAAATGTGAAATCAGATTCCGTTGTATTTATAGTGGTCATTGGTTATGTGTGGTGGGATACATATTCCTTGATCCATACAGCGTTACTGTACGTAGCGTAATTAACAATGATTGACAGTCACTGGGTTCTGCCTTAGTGAGAATTGCTCGAAAAGTGGTCTCCACATACTTTTAATTTAGTTATTAGGATCGCTCATAATTTTGTAATGGGAAATTATGAATACCGCCTTCGCCTCATGCCAGTTAATGTTGTGATCACGAGTTATTTGCTAAGTTAGAATTTGGTATCAGCACCATTTGAGTCGATTTATCTTTCCAATATACTCCATTCTCGCAAGATATACTCTAGATACAAGTTTGTGGTACTATAGGATTGTTAAGCCTCCTTTTTGTTGTCATACCAAAAGTATATCCACAATATATATCGGTGACCAATTCGTTACGCTTTTTCGGACAAGGCTCCAAAATGTCAGAATAGCTATTGAGGTTCCTTTTTCCTGCCTTACTGGTTTGTCGAGTTCCTCATATATCTTGTTCAACATGCATACGCGGTATCCGTTTGCCAATCTGCCTTTAAGTTCCACTTTGTGTTTGCTCCAAATGTGCCTGGTAATATTGAATAGTGTTTTTATAAGTGCTGAGATAAGTATAGCTTTGCTGTAAACTATAGTCTGGAAGCTGATCTTAGTCGTCTGTCATTTCATATCAATAAACTGGTAGTAACCACTCTCAACAACCTCCATAGTGAATAGATAGTGTGCCTGATTCACTTAGTCTAGTTCTAACTTGGCGGTGTGCACCGCAGATTTTCAGTGAATGTTCATCGACCATTCAACATAGATGCTGGTAATTGTTGTTGTTACAGGAACCTTGTAGGTAGACATCTACATTTATGTTTATTGGCAGTACCATACTCTTATGTCTAATGGTAATGAAAATGTTTTGGATGTTAAAACTGTATCATTGATATCTAAATCTATAATGTTACTTGATCCTCATCACAACTGTTACCCTTCATCAAAATGTAAACTCCAATTTTCAGGTGACGCTTGAATTGGTAAGTGGCCTCTATGAAGGTCCGGCTTTGGAAGTAAAAAGTAGTTGGGTTCTAAAACAATAGTCTATGGAGGGTTCCTTAATCATATGATATTGAATTTGTAAAGAGGAAAAGTGATAACAGTCAAGTACCACGTGGTGTTATATATATTACACAGCAAATATGCGGGACCAAGATTTCTCCTATTTACCAAGTTGATATCTCATTTAGGGAGTAATAATTCTTTTCGATATGTTAAATAAGCAAATAACAGAATTTATTAGATGATTTTGATAATTATAATGGCATTTTAGTCAATATCTTTGGACAAAAATTGAAGATTCATTATACGTAATAGTAACTATTTGAATATCTTCAGTTCAGGCAAGCGGGACGCAGAAGTAATTTTAAACAGATTTTTATATTATCTTGTTCAGGAGGTATTACATGCTGCACGATTTTAAATTGCAACCGGAATTTCTAAAAAACTCATAGTAGTGGCTTGTTATTATTTATTTTCTATAATTTTTAAAGTTTAACATGACACAGCACCAGTAGGCACCAACTAAGAACGTTGAGACCGAAACCAATGAACATGTCATTCTCATGGATAGGTGGATTATATGAAATCGGAGTAGCGTGCAAACTATTCAAAACATTGCAATGAAACACATTTATTTAAATATTACGTAAGCATGTGAGAGTGTTCGAGACAACATAATTTTCTTGTGACTTATCGCTCAATATTCCAAGTTATAACATAATTATAGCGATTTAAACGTTCAAATAGTGCTCCTGACATTTTCCGAGTGTTTAGGATTATTTGCAGGAAAACAATTAATATTACTCGCAGCATCTGTTCCAACTTCCAATGAAATTACGGAACGCGCCTTCGCAAAGCTGTTTCCTTACCATCCACGATAGGGTATGCAACAAGAATAATCTTTCCAGTTAATATGGTTATCCACAATGCGGATAATACAACTGATAAAGGTAACGATGCGAAATACGTTTATTCGACATTTAAAATAAGTGTGTGATGGTTTTTTTGTACTTCTTATTTAAGGCGTAACTTACGTCAGTTTTCTTGGGGTTAAAGGGCAAACTCTTGATGTGGGATATAATGTTTAACCGAGCACAAAAAAGGAATAATTTTGAAATGAATGTAGAGGAGTTTCTTGATTATTCGGTGGGTTCGTTGGGATTTTTTCGTGTAATAGATAAGATTTGAAATTTTTAACAGTAAAAAGTATAGTATGGGCAATTATAAAAAATTGCCATACTATACTTATACCTATCTTCACGTGTAGAAAAAGATGTATGATATGTGTATTTAACAGTTGTGGAGATGTTGTAAATCATTGTATATTCGCTTGATACTGAGGTTTGCACTATTGTTGTAAAAATTTATCTCCACTCCGCCCCTGGCGAAAGATCATAAAAATATCAATTTCTAGAGGCTTCAAAATGAGCAAGAACTATCAATCTGATAATTTTTAAAATTAATTAATTGAACCTACGAAGTTTATAACTTAGCTTGCTCGTCTTGCAATAAATGTTTCCATAAAGGATTTATCTCTGAAAAGGTTGATTTACTGTCACCTATAGTTATTAGTATATTTTTAAAATATTTAGACGAAACAACTATAGAGAATTATAATCAGAAATCAAAAGTATGGTGGAAATTTGTTAAGGACATTCTGTTTGCGAATATAGTGTTGAATACGTGTACTCACTTGTGGGTTGCATCAGTAGTCAAGAACCAACAATAAAATTTACAATGGAAATGCAAAATTAGAAATAAATTATATCACTAACATATATTTAAATTTCAATAGTAAACACCAGTGCTTATACGATGAGTAAAGCAAACTTGAGGTAAACAGTATTAAAGAGAATCTAATTTAAGATCAATGCTCAAAGGATTTATGAGTAAGTGATACGAAGAATCAACATATCATGAACAATAAACAAACACAAACACCAAACAAAATTATTAATTAATTATGTGTAAAATAATTACCAAGTACAAACTGTTTTTAAAACAAATAACAAATTGCAGTCTATTCTCACGTATACTCAACCATTTAAGGCAGCCCAAAATTTCAATAATTGAGTGTACAGTGAACAGTATTTGTTGCAATGTATATACGGGTGACACTCTAGAAGTAAAGAAAATGGAACACCAATACAACATTTCTCGAAGACACCTGGACAAATCATACTTAACCAACCAGAGCTGGTACACTTAGAGTAGAATGGGTCAACATCAAGATATCTTAAGATTAACTAAACATGACGGAAAATTTTAAATTTTCCAAACGTGTTTAAATCAGACCCCGTTCTCAATAACAAATTGAAATTAAAGAAATTAAAAAAAAGTTCGTAATGACGATTATATAAAGTGTACAATTTGATATTACCAGCTTTTAATTTCTTTAATTTTATTGTGTCTTAATTATATCGTGAAACGTTTGAAACATTTGAAATGTACATACTTAAGTCTAGTGTTATTCTCAAGAAATTCAAATATATAAACTAGGAATGCCTTAATTATTATTATTACCTACATGATGATTAATAATACTGAAATCGGGCCATCACCTTTTATTCTTCAATATTCTGTGAACGAAAAAAATAGATAAATTGTCAAATGTATTTGACAAACACAAAAAAATTATTTCTGCAAATACCCAAGAATTGAAATATCTACACAACAGATAAGTGTACACAATATACAGTATACCTGTTTATATACAGGAATACTGGTTGATCATTGATCATATTGTAGATATTTCTTTGTCTCAGAACATCTCTGGTAAAGACTTACTGTAAGATGCAACACTTTTTCCATTACAACTTTTTAATCCTTTTCTGTTAGAGAAAATGTGTGAAATGAGCATTTAAAATAATTAAGACTTCCTCAACAATCTTTTCGAAATAAATGTCATATTATATTTTAAGACGCGAGATGTAAAGACCGACATCTAGGATTTTCGGGGAAACTAGCACATAGAGGTTCTGAATCTGGAGCCGTTCCGTGTAATTGATTTTACCCGTAATTCCTAGGTTAAAATCTCACGATAAAATTTTCAGGTTAACTTCACCTGTCAAGAGATATTGCGTACAAAAGAATGACACCTCAGAGGTCTTTACATCTCGCGTCTTAAAATTTAACGAAATGTATCAAATACATAAAGAAGTGTTCGAGAGGACATTCAATTGTGGGAAGCGCAACTGATGAAGGTTCCCTAACCAGAAACAATATATATATATATATATATATACAGGGTGTAAATAGTTTGAGTGCATATATTTTAGGTGGAGGTAGTATACACCAAATTAAACAAAAAACTCGTATACCACTATGGTCAGTAGGCCTTAATAACCAAGAAAATCCCTAAAGCATATTAAGTAAATTATTGTCAATCCGGCAACGTCGCTCGCGTTCGAAGCAGATTCACTCTTAGCGCGAATAATAAAGGAATGACTACGCCGACAAAAAAATAAACACCTGTGTTTTTGTATTGACTGATGATATTGACCTTAGATTTAAATAAAAATGTATGAAATATTTTGTTGAAAATATTTACGTTTTTAATACAAGGTATTGCAATTAGAATTTGTATTTGGCGGTTTCTTTTATGCAATTATACAAAGTTTGGTAAATATGATATTCAACTCAAGAGATCTGTATATGTAGTTTTTTACCAGTTAAATTATTCGAAGGGTCATTATTACTGATTTAATTAATATTATTTATATTAGACAAGTAAATATGTAATCCTACTTACCGAATTTATTATAATGATAGAACTGAGTTGAAACAGCAAATGTTCAAAATGCCCACCATTACTATCGACACAAGCACGACACCGTTTAATCCAATTTTCACGTATGCGAGAAAAAATTCCTGGAATATTTCGGATTTCGTCAGCAGCGTCAAAAATGCGTTGTCTCAGGTCATTCTCGTCAATAATTGGAGTCGTGTAAACCTTACTTTTCATGTGTCCTCATGAGTAGAAATCTAAAGGATTGAGATCAGGAGATCTTGCTGGCCAACGTATATGTCCGTTTCGACCAATCCAAGGACGGGGAAATGTTCTATTTAAGAAGTCGACAACTAGATGACTTGCGTGGGCAGGTGCTCCGTCATGTACCACATACCACATATTGGAACGTGTTTGTAGGTTCACTTCATCTAACAAATCTGGTAGCGTGTTGTTCAAAAAATAAAGGTAATTCTCACCTGTCAATCGTACAGGCAGTATAAATGGCCCAACCAAGTATTCAAGAACTATTCCAGCCCACACGTTAACTGAGAATTGGTGTTGAAATACTGACTGGCGTATTTCGTGCGGATTTACCTCAGACCACGAATGCGTATTATGAAAATTTATTATACCATTCCTATTAAAACTTGCTTCATCTGTTAAAATATTGTTCACAAAATTAGGAAATTGTCGATGTTTTCTGAGGAACCAACGACAGAAATTGAGTCTTGGTTGAAAATCATCAATTGAAAGCCCTTGAACCCGCTGCATGTGATATGGATAGAGCAATTGTTCCCGTAATCGTAATGTTCTATGAACAACAGTGTGAGAAATTTGCAGCTCACTTCCAATACTCCGTGTGCTACGATATGGGTTGATGTCGATAACGTCTAGTATTTGATCCTCAGCAGCTAAGAGACGATTATGTCGCTGTGGTCCGCGATTGTTTATTTGTGGTATTACACTACCTGTTTCCAGAAGCCTCTGCGAAACAGATATGAATGTCCTAGCATTGGGCAGGCGTCTGTTTGGAAACCTTTCCCTGTATAACATTCTTGCTATTCTGCAATTACGTCTGCTTTCCCCATAAATTAAAAGCATGCCATGTCTTTCCCTAATTGTATAATCGGCCATTATTTATCACAAATAAATACTGTCGCACTATTCTTAATTTTCGAAATTACACACTAATCACAACCGATTTTATTTATTTAAAAAATATATTAAATGGAAAGCAAACCATGAAGTCTACATCATTCAAATCACTTTACCGTTTATCTATTTACAAGAATCGAAATCGCAAAAAACAATCGTAACTCTCAGTCGTCGTTAAAGTAAAAAATGTAGTAAATAAATTGGTCTGAATGCCACGTTGCCATATCTATTCGGAGAAACTTACACTAAATTATAAAAGCATATTTCGAGTGTTAAATAATCATTTTTCATTTTTAATGTGGCTATTAAAGATGTATAAGCTATTGAGTATTTACATATTTAGATTTACCGACATTTTGAAATCGAAATTATTGTATTATTCACTGTAGCAAGGGCTACATAAAATCTAACTTTATGTGTTCTTTTTGGCAAAACTATAGTTTATTTTAGAAAATGTTATAAAGCTTTTTGATTTGTTTTTGCCTGAAGTATTGTTCTTCAAAATCTTTGCACTCAAACCGTTTACACCCTGTATATATATATATTTTGTTGCGTACAAAAGAATGACACCTCGAAGAGAGTAATCATATTATATTTGTATGATCGCATATTTACTTTGAAAAGACTTCAATTATTGATCTATATGTCAAGAAGGAATTTACATAATATATATATATATATATATATATATATATATATATATATACTTGTGCTACCCTGTATATTATTAAAAGTAAATTCTCTCAGTTACTTTACTTGTTTCAGATAATATTGTCAAACCTTTTGAACTAAAATGTTATAAATGTGCCTTTTCATATAGCTTCTTTATTGCCATTGACACGTGGTTTTTAAATGTACAGTGTGGTGTTATTCTCAACAAATTCATAAACATAAAGTAAAAATGTCACATCTATTATTCAGGAAACAATTAACCAAGTATTTTAAGGAAATTTCGATTTGACATTCTTAGATGAAAAGCACTGTGTCTTTGAATATGTTGTTGAAGGCGTTTATGTGTAAGAAATCAGAAATGAGATGGGAGATATGCCCTATTAAAATTAAAAATCTTTGCAGATTTCTTACAGTCGTTTTGAGTTGGCATTAAGATGGGACCATAATTTGGAAATATATCTCGACAGTGCATAAATGTTTTTTTTTGTTTTTATAATAATTTTATATCACGTTTGTTTATTTATTCTCTTTTACGGAAACATTTTATATATAACTCTTCTCTCGAGATCAAGAGAGAAGACTGTCATTTAGTACTGTAATGTTTTTATGTTCACACTCGGGTTTATATTCACAGAAACTACTATTTACATTTTATCTTAACTGTACAATACGAAAGACGAAAACAGAATGCCTCCTATGGCCAGCTGTTTTATATTTATATACTTCTCTGCGAATTGTCTGGTATGTCCACGAACCATCGGGAAACTCTTTCATGTTCTGGAAGCTTTAAGGGAATTCCCGGTAACGGCAGCGGTTGGCCTGTTGAGAGACGAAGCACTTCGGATTCCCAGAAGTACCAGAATAATCCCCCTTCCACGAATTGGTTGATGGCCGATTGCACCAGCTGTCGGATGAATTCTCGTAACAGTACAAATTAGCGTTGGGTTTTATGACTCTTTTTAGTGAGCCGGCTCATTTCGTTCAGCTCACCAAAACGAGTCGTTCACAATGAGTCGTTCAATTGAACGATCTCCTAAAACACAGCCGTTTAGCCTTAGGCGGATTTATATGATGTCTCTACTTGTCTAGTTTACTGCTCAAACTAATATTAAAGTTTTGCTGAGTCATAATTTAAAGATCATTAATTTACGTAAATACAAAATTTTTATTTTTGTATTATTTGGTAACAAAAATAAGAAAAAACTCTAAACATTAAAAACAAATAAAATCATTATGCTTACTTATAACCCAAATAGAAATTTATATAACAAAAACACTGCAAAACAATAACAATCCTATGCCTTAGTGCCTGTCATAATAAAAATTTAAAATACCCATTCATCGATTCCTTGAACATAAAACCTTCCGACCAAATTTTAAAATACCTTTCATCTCATGAACCAGACGGCTGACGGCCCTTTTCTCTCCACTGCTCCGAGCCGAGGTGACTGTGCCGGTCGAAAGATTTAAGGATGAACGAGTCAACGAGTCTAGTTCGTGATAGAACGTTGAACGTTTAGCACATCCTATGACTCTCGACTAGCTCGAGCCGAATGACTCTATTAATGGCGAACTGAACGAGCTATTTGACTTAACTGTGCCGCTCATTCGTGGCACATGTAGAAGAGTCGTTCGTTTTGAACGACTCATTCACGAACGACCCAAGCCTAGTACAAATTCTCATTTAACAAGCTTTTTTTATCAATTTCCACATTTATACAGGTTGGCCCACCGGGAATGATATCGATCGATAATGGGAAAACGGTATTTTCGAATTCAATGAAAATTTACTGGAATCACTTGTCGATTGGGTGCAGTCCAGTTATAATATTTTCAAGCATGTGCAACTTCCGCTTTTATCGGAAATTAAATTAAATTATTGCAATTCTGAATTCTACGGATAATTTTAAGACTAATTGATTTATAACACCCTATACTTAATTACAGCACTTTTCGAGATATTCCAAAATGTTTATTAAAATAGACATTTTAAGACTTTCAGATAATTGCCAATTATGCAGTGTAATGCAGCGGAATCAAGAGATTTTTTTCTGGAAGGTAATAGAACGAACTTCGAGCTTCGAATATACGTAATATTAGTTTGAAAATTGTGTACAGAGTGTTTAAAAAAAACCTGAAAATTGATATGCGAAATCATGAAAAACTCAGTTTTTTTCAGATGGAAACCGCTATTTTTTATATCGTTATCAGATTAAGCATCGCAAATAAGAGTACCTTGTTAAAAGTTACTTATACGAAAATCTGATAGATTTCGACTTATTCGAACTAAGTTGGTTGTGACGGTTGCTAGGAACTCAACTGAAATGTCAGTGTGAGTTGATTCTGTATGTGTGACCTTCCTTAAAAAGCTTTTAGTTCAATGCTACGTTAGGTATCTACATTAATCAAGCAATTCACGAAAATAAGAAATAACAAACATTTCTCAAAGTGATAATTTTACTGTGTTTATTTTGTTGATACTTAATGTTTTAATATTTTCCAATTTAACGACGAAAAGCAGCTCATTTTACATTCCGAAATGATGTTGTAACGCTTACTCAGTGACCGACCCTTCTGGGGCGATACACTTTAGGTACGCGATATAACGATATATACGAGCTTGTAAAAGATCAAATATCGTGTTAGCTGGTGTAGAGTCAAAATGAGATGCCATTAATCATATCCCAACGTCACACAATATTTTCATGGCATAGAAGAGTGACAAACTGTATAACAAATACCACATAAAATATGTCCGAATTCCATACGGTCGACCCTGTTTCAGAATTCGTCACTTTTCACTGTCAGACAGAACGATCCTACATAAAACTCTTGATATGAGGAGTATGAGGATGAGGGTGGAATGAGCGCGGAGGATTTTGCGGGGTTCCAAAACTCCACTTTTACCCTGTTATTCTATGGCATCGCATTCTGATAGTAAAAAACATATTGCTGTTATATATCTGTAGGTTCCTTTTATCTTTCATGAGCTTTTTACTGTCAAATACTCTACTTTTCTGATGAAAAATTCGCAAAAAGCTGAAACGTTATCGTTTAGTAAATTTTTCTCATTTTTGATTTTATCTATTTTGGAAGTTTACAAGATTAATCGCATAATAACTGCTGCTGCATAAAACGGGATTTCATATTTTTGAGAAATTGCTTTTTAACGATACTTATAGAAAATTTGGAAAATGTCATTTTCAATTCTTAAGTGATTCTTTGGGAGATTTGGCATACAAGTTCCGCCATTATTTGTTTGATATAATATTACAAATATCTTAAAATGTTTTTGTGAAAAAGCACGATTTGACACAATAGTAGTCCAATGTATAGGGTATAATATAAAAACTGTAAAAATAGTATCTGTAGCAGTATAAATGATACTGATATATTGTTCGTATATTTGCAGTTGTTGATAATGCTTACGCCTATCGGCCAATCCTTTGTCGTAAGCGATTGGGTAGGAGTTCAAGATACAGGGTGTCAATAAACTAAGTGTCAATATACTGGACATTAGTAAATAGAGTAACATAATATAGGGTGTAAGTAAACACAATATAAGTTAATAAAGTAACAACATATAGAGAAGTGTAAAAGATTTTAAGAATACAGGAGTGCTCATAGAGGGTTAAGTATATGCAACAGTATACGGGGTGTAAATGCGAAAAAATTGATATCAGTAAATAGCAAATATCATAGAGGGTGTAAGTATGCAGATATATTGGGTGGTAGATTATAACATGAAACATTTTAAATATTGCCCGAAAAATCTGGATAAGAAAGTCAAATATTTGTTGACAAGCATCCTTTGCTGGCAGTGTTTGAGGGGAAGTCCAATATACAGGGTGTTAGTATAATAACTGTTGTTAAATAAAGGATCCTTTAGGGTGTAAGTACACACATTGTAAGACTACAAGGTGCAAACACACAGGGTGGTAGTAAACAGAGTCTCTATATACTGGGGTGCCATATGCAACAGTATGGTGGGTTTTGTTATGTTATCCGGGGTATGTGTACAAAGTGAAGTATATGCTGTAATATATGTGGTGTAAATTTATAGGATATACTTATATAGAATGATTGTAAACGGTGTGTAAGAGTAGACAATATTTTTAACAAGCGTGAAGCTTCTCTAGCGGTTTTCAAGGTGCAAGTATACAGTATATATTATATATATATATATATATATATATATATATATATATATATATATATATATATATCATCATCATATGCAGCTAATTTCGACCATTATTTTATGGTGTAGCCTCTCTTACATATTCGTTACGCAAATCTCTCCATGTTGTTCTGTTGTACGCTTTTTAGGACCAGGTTATGCCTGCTATTTTCTTGATGTCATAGTCCCATCTTACATTGGGGCGTTTCCTTGGTCTTTTAACACCCCTAGGATACCATTGTGTGATTTTTGTTGACCACCTATTATCTTGTCTTCTTGCCAAATACCCTGCTCATTGCCACTTCAGAGATTTCACTCTGTGGATAACATCTATTACCTGGGTTTTGTTCCTTATCCACTCTATTCTCTTCCGATCTCTTCTCGTTATTCCGTCCGATCATGCATCTTTCCATAGACCTTTGTGCTACTTGTAGTTTTCTTGTAAGTTCGGTTTTCAGAATCCAGGTTTCACAACCGTATATCTACTGGTAGAACACACTGATCAAATACTTTCTTCTTAAGGCGGAATGCCATTCGTGACTTGAAGATTATGGAGTTTCTTCCAAACGTCATCCATGCAAGTTTGATCCTTCTGTTTATTTTTGGTAGTAGCGAACCTGATATGTGTTAATATTGACCTAGGTATATATATTGTTCTACTATTTCCAGAACTATGTTATCTATTGTGATGTCTTGTGTGTCTATTAGTTCGTTGTACATTATCTTTGTTTTTCCGATATTTACTTTTAGGCCTATTTCCTTGCTTACTCTGCTAAGTTCATTGATTTGATTTTGTAGTTCTCCTGCGTTATTGGCAATTAGGACAATGTCATCGGCGAATCTCAGATGGTTTAGATATTCTCCATGTAGGTTCAGTCCTTTGTGGTCCCAGTCTAATCGTCGAAAGATACTCTCTAATGCCGCTGTGAATAGCTTCGGTGATATTGAGTCACCTTGTCTGACTCCTCTGTTAGTAGGAAATTCAGGGCTGTCTTCGTATATTCTGATTTTGGCTTTGGCTTCCTTGTATATATTAGCCAACGTTTCTATGTATGGCTTATCTACACCTTGTTCACTCAGGGCGTTGATTACCGCCTTCGGATATATAGTGTCGAACGCTTTTTCGAAGTAAATGAAGGCCAAGGCAAGTGGTATTTCGGTGGTGGTGGTAGTTCGACTGATAACTTCCCTTATAGTGTGTATGTGATCGATTGTGCTGAAGTCACTACGAAATCCGGCTTGTTCTCGGGGTTGAGCGGAATCTAGTGTACTCTGTATTCTGTTTTGTATGATTTTAGTGAATATTTGTACACTACCGGCAGGAGACTTATCGGTCTGTAGTTCCGAATGTCTTCTTTATTGCCTTTCTTATGGATTAATACTATGAGGGCGCTATTCCATTTTTCTGGGATGTGTCTGGTTCTTAGGTAATTCGTATATATTTTGGCTAGGCGTTTCCATGCTTCTCTACCAGCGTATTTTAGTAGTTCAGCCGTTACTGCGTCGTTACCTGCTGTCTTGCCATTTTTCATTTTGTTGACCGCTGATTCCACTTCCTACACAAGTATTTCAGATATTTCTTCTTTCCTCAGCTGTATTTCCAGAGATTCGGGGGCTTTGTATAGATCCTTGTAGAATTTTGTGACATGCTCCATTATTTTGTGTCTATCCGTTATTTTGATATTTTCTTCTATCAATGCGATTACTTGTCTTTTCCCAATTATCAATGCTTTCTTAGCGTTTTTATAACTTTTCCGATTTTCAATTGCAGTTTCTACCAATTTTTCGTTGTATTTTTTGATGTCCTCTGCAATTTTCTTTCTTATTGTCTTGCATAGTTCACTATATTCTATGCGTTGGATGTCTGTTGTCCTTTTCAGTTCTCTTCTTTTCTGAAGCAACGCCTTTGTTTCCGAACTAAGCTTCTTGTGTTCGTTTCGTTGTTGGCTTCCGCCTATTTCTTTAGCACAGGTCAGTATTGTATTCATTAGTTGTGTGTTGTCTAGTTGTTCCCGGAGCTTCTCTTCTATCAGCGTCTGATATTTTTCAGAATTTTCTTTCAGGTTGTTAATGTCTATGCTAGTAGCGGGCGTCTTCCTAGTAAGTTTAAATCTCTCCAGTTTCGTATTAAGGACAATCCTTGCTCTGACAAGTCTGTGATCGCTTCCTGTCCTGAATTCATTTAGCGTGCTTACATCTTTGATGGTATTAATCTTGTTTGTCAGGACAAAGTCAATTTCATTTTTGACTGACGCATTTGGAGCTTCCCAAGTCCATTTCCTATTAGAATTTTTCTTGAAGAAGGAGATTGATATGCACATGTTCTGATAGTGTGCGAACTGTACTAATCTCTCACCTCTTTCGTTTCGTTCACCGAACCCGAAGTTCCCCACTGATCCTTCTCGGTCTTGTTTTTTCCCTATTTTCGCGTTGAAGTCGCCGATAATGTATTTGAAATGGCTGTTGTTGGTATCTAAGGCCTCTTTGATTTCGCTGTATAGTTGTTCGATTTCTTCGTCAGAATGGCTAATTGTTGGGGCGTAAACTTGTATTATTTGAATAGAGTATCTTTTCGAAAGCGACAATGTTAGACTTGCCACTCTGTCTGATGTTCCGGACACGCCTATAATTTTATCGGTGCATCTCTTATGGATGAGGAATCCAACACCACTAGTTCTTCCTGTTGGTGTTCCTCGGTGGTATAGGAGGTTGCCTGATTCAAGTGTTATTAGCTCTTCGTTTTTCCTCCTAACTTCACTTATGCCAATGATATCCCACTTGATTTTTACTGCCTCTGTTCTAATTCTACAATTCTAGCTTGGTTCGAGAGTGTTCGGCAGTTATATGTTGCTAGATGTATTGTAGTCGAATGTTTGCCTCCCCCAGAATCCTTGAGGCAGACCGGTTTCCCAGTGTGGGATTGCTTACCCACCTGGGGTACAATTCCGTGAGTTTTGTAATTCCACATGTTTGAGGTTCTGAGGCATACCTTACCACGCTGCCTCAATGCGGGTTGGTAAGGAGCAATGATTCTCTTTCTCATGGATTTTGCCAGTTACCAGAGATGACCGTACCCCCGAGATGACGTCACGTCTTTTTATTGATTAAAAGCCGTGGCAGGGCTGGGATTCGAACCTGGGTACGAGACTCGGTTCAGCCTCCGAATTAGTGAAATTTTGGAGGTTCGAGCACATTCCCTCTGCGTTACCGGGAGTATATTTATATATATATATATATATATATATATATATATATATATATAAACATATATATATGAGGTATATCTATACAGGGTGTGCGTATAGAGGGTAAGGTATTTCTGGCAGTATTTGTACAGAAAGTATACAAGATACTAGTATGCAGGAGGTACCTATATTGGGTGTCCGATATTTTCAATTCATTAACCAAGTGCCATCAATATCAGGACAGTTCCTATTTCAAATATATCGATATATTTTATATAAGCAAGTGAAACCGGGTAATCGCTAGTATTAAAATAAAAATGATAATACTGACCTAACGATGACGAATGAAAACATCATAAAATAAATAGTTTGTTAGTGAAATGCAAAATGAAAGAAAAAGTGTAAATGATCTACCGAAAAAATGACTACAATTTAGCTTTATGATTTAGATGTGTTAAATTATTATTAATTATTTTTTGATTACCGGTTTAGGCTGAAATTGAATAGGAAAAATAATTTTATATTAAACTAGCATATATTTTTGATTATTCTAGGAATCATATTACATTATAGTGATGATTTGAACTAGTAAGTTAAAATCAACAATTAAAAATTGTTGTCGACAATTATGCCGAGGATCTGAGGAACGAAATTTCCTTTCGAGTGAATGCAACATCATCTCGGTAGGGCTCGAAATGGATGCATAAAGTAAAAGTATGAAAGGAAGTTGTGTAGAAAAATGAAAAATTTTCAATGTCGTGTCTGGTTACCGTTGGTCGTTATCTCAGCTTCTAGCAAACTTATTCTTACATAAAATTTGATATTCCCAACGTGGAGAATTTTCCACAAAGCCTGATGTGGGTAGGAGCATTGAAAGGAGCATCAGCTATTTCGGATGATTTCTCATGAAGGTGAGAATGATGGAGAATATCACTCTGGAGACACGCCCGATGAATAAATGAGAGAGTGTTGAAGTGTTTCCGTTGTTAGATACCCTCAAGCTTCGAATATTGCGTATACGCATTTGCACTTTTTTCTCCATCATAATATCGTCTATTCAAGCAGTCCTTTTTACATATTCGTTTTTGTTGCTGCCTTTTGGAAGATTTCTTCAATGGCATAAGAGAGTGGAGTGAGAATGAAAAAGGTTAACTGCCGCGTAACGACACATGCCTTAATAAGTTAATTTTATTATACAAAGTTTATTAGTAATGTACAGGGTGATTAGTATGATTGTCCAACCTCTAGACTGTAGACTCTAGATGCCAAAATACCATGATTTGGATCAATTTGCTTTATATAAATATTTTAGGTTTTCCAGATACAGGGTAATTTTATGTTTTGAGGATCAAAGTTTAATTTTCTTTTAGCTCTTTGGCTGATAAGTAATCAAATATAAGAAAGAGCGTTAAATTATACATGTGTCATTCATATTTGGTACGCTTAACTCGACCGGTTGTTCTTATTTTTAAGAAGTTTAGTGTACCTCGATTTTACTAAAGGCTGTTTTCTAAATAACAAATCAATAAACTATTTTGGTTCTTTATGTGGCTTTCTTTCCTCACAACGATTTTTGGTAAAAACTTAGGTAAATGCAGTTTGTGGAAATTGACCGGAAACACTAGTTCTTGGCAATACTAACTGAGAGAATACAGGTATTTCAATATAATTATCTCTTAAATGCAACGTGACGCAAAGTTTCTATTTCTTCTCAGGTACCTACAACAAACAAATTAGATCTTTTCGTTTATCATTAAGTAATTACTTAAAATATATAAACAACAGTAAAGACTTTAAAGTAATTATTGGAAATGCCCATTGTCACGTCAATATACTTTATAATCCGCTATGCCAAATATCTCAGAATATTAAATAACCCTTGCAAAATAGGGCAAATTGTTGACGAGATGGTAAATCTTGATGTAATGAATACTAAGTAGGAGTGTGATGATAATGATGCCGTTTTTGCTTCATTAATATTTATAAAACAGCCAGTTGTCTTATCCCTTTAACCAGACATACTGAGATCTGGATTTTCGAAAACACGAATTTCTTATCTTCTTGTGTTTCACCTAGGCGGTTTTAAAGATTTTGAGAAAATTTGTAGTTGAGTTGCTTTCAATTTGGGTATAACTGTAAATATCATCTAGCCACAGCTGTTCCACTAAAACTGAACATAATCCAATTATATAGCATTTTTTGATTATTAACTATTACCTTTGTTAGCGATAGTTGCAAGAACTGGTAATAAAATGGTTATCTAATTAAATATTTATACCTAGTAAGTTAATCTAATAGTATTAACGGGACAATTTATGTCTATATAAATGAACAAAAAGTTATATAAGACTACCTCAGAATCCAAAATTAAACCATCGCTAAATTTGTAAATTCGAAATGCCTTGTACTTTTTTAAAGGACATATTCAAAAACGATCAATTTTATTGATTTCTTTAATTTAACATAGAAATAAATATGCCTTGATTTACTGAAGTAAGACATTGTTACTAGTGATGTGTATTGTGTATGTGCATTGCTAAATTTTAGTAAAAGTTCGCAATCCTTTCATCCAAAAACAACCAATTTCTAATACAAACGATTAGAACATAAAAAAATATTGCGAAATACAAAAACCAAATTGAAACTTTAAACACTCTGCATCTTGGAAACCTGCAGTATGAGACTTCTTGGGTCTAAATCGTCGTATTTTAAGGTCAATAGTTTAGAGATTGGACATTCGTAATGAATCACCTTGTATAATAGGTTTTCCATCTTCGTAGGTAATATTTACTGTTAGTAAATGTTAGTAGGATATAGATCATGGAGAAAAACTGAAACAATGTGTTCACGAATTTAAAACTTATAAAACTTGGTGTTTTCAACTTTTCTGGTGCAATTAGTCGTCCATCAGAAAAGAGCATAATCAAGTGTGCAAAAATTTGGAGGAAACACTTATACTTGTACATGCATGTGGTATTCAGTCAGCTGAAAATATTGCCCGAGTCTGAGAGTGTGTGAAAGTAAAAATCTGAACATGAAAAATCATCGGGCTATAGGAAATAAATTTGGTGCTTAACTAAACAAACAAATACAATACAACTGAGACAGAAATACGTTATCATAGGCAAATACCTATTTGTAGTTATACAAAAGGCACAACAAAACAAAAAAATGATGATTATAGCCAATAAATATTCTTAACGACGAGGCGCATGTTCATCTTTCAGGATAAGATAACAATATATGAGGGGTGACGAAAAAAACTGTGCTTATTCAAAGTGTAATAGTTTAGTGTGATTGCAATATGAGGGGCTATATTGGCCTATATTTTATCGAAAATATAGAAGAAGAAACCTTTTTGGAAAATGTCAATTCTTATAGCATCATAAAACACCACATTGATGGTATTTCTTTCAATCAAAATCGGATAATTTGTGACAGCCCCGGTAAATTTAGAGACAAAATGATATCAAGAAATTGTAATCTTAATTGGCAATCCAAACCTGCAAAAGTAGTGAGATTTAATCCAATTTGATGCTTAGACCTTATTCAAAATTTCGACTGACGTTAGTATTAATTCTATTGTGCAATTTAATGTTTTATTAACTATAGGTAGATTGAGGTTCTGAAAATTTTCAATTCATATTTAATAAGAAACTATTAAACTTGCTTATTTATTCAACTTCATGAACCTTTCTATAAACGGAGAGCCTTAGTAAGTGTAAGTCACGGTGTCGATATCTGGTGTTCATTTAACAAACTATCTATCAATTTCCCATTTTAAGTGAGACTTCAACAAAAATGTTTGCTATACGCTAATAAGAGGTGGTGCAAATTATAATATGTATTATTTAAAAAAAACAATACCTTATGGCAAAACTTTTTAATGGCTTTAAAAAAGGGTATATGGAAACAAGTTAAGCAATTAGCTAAAAGCAATCAAATATAATCTATAACAGATTATTATCAAAATTAGAAAATAATTTGTCTGATATAGAAGGATCTCACTCATTTCTATGATCATTACTAATGTTAGTATAGGTCTTGAATAATTTATATTCTTGCTATATTCGATCTAGCTGAAAAATTCTATTCATGTCCAGCACTGACTAAAGATTTTTGACGTTAGTTGTGGAATTTTATTGAATCTTTATATGGTTTGTTCGGTAAACACCATTTAACCATTTTGTCTCAAAGTCTGGTGTTTTACCTGACAAACCATAAAAAGAAAAAATAGATTGTGAACTCTGACATGGGGCCTCCGAATTGGAACAACTTTATAATTGTGTCAGCTTCTGTATTTTTCAATTGATTTAAAGCTTCTTATAGTTCGTCTAATGTTATTTCCTCTCCATTGTATATGATTTCGTTTGTATTTAATCATACTTGTTTCTTCCTCTGTTTCTTTTTCGTCTTCGTCAGCCAGTTCATTAATTTGTATGTCATTTTTTTTCTACCGTATATATTTGGGCTCATAGTGAATATTTCTTTATTTATTACTTTTTTTAAATAGTTTCAGGGTTTAGCATATGAATATTTCATATTTATGCAAAATGCATTATAGCATAGCTAAGTATTGTTTTATTGATTTTCTATGTCATCCTCAGTTATCGGACCTTGCATTACTTGAAATGTTTTCGCGTTGCTTCGTCATTTTCCATCTTGCTAGTAATGCTATTATAGCTGTGACTGAGTAGTTTTCCAACCTTACATCATTACGTTGGTGGACTCTACATTCTGTGCAAGCGATACGTGACACTTTGCAAGTGTACTTGTGGATGTCTTTTTCCTACAAAAACTATTTGTAATTTTCATTTGGTTGTCTACAGCAAATGTCTTAACGCAAGACCATTTTTATTAAAAGTGTTTTCTCCATGGTTTAACTATCCCTACTATCGGTATGTTGCCTATTCTTACACATATAATAAGATGACTGCTCTTTGACCCTTTGTTTAATTGATTTTGGACTTTTACAATTAGTATTGTATTCTGTTTTTCCATTCTTTATCTGTCAATAGTGTTTTTTTCTTGTTAATTTCGTTAAATAATATTTTAGTTACCTTGTGTCTTGCAGCTTTTGAATCGCCGCTATGCTTATATGTTTTGCCTTAAATTTTCTATTCTGTTGGTCTTCGTATTGTTCCAGTCCCCTTATATTTTAAATCGCCAAATTAAATCTATTTTTTTTGTTATGTCGTTTATGATTTTGGAATGAAGGTGGTTGGCTTTTCCTGAAAGTTTAAAGTAGGATTTATTTTCCTTAGTAAAGGTTCCCATCTCAAGCTAGCTAGCTGATACTTTTAATTCATTACCATACCTGTTATTTAAAGATAGTAGTTGCTGAAAGTATTTGATTGAGAGGTGGACCCCCAGACTGTCGTCAAAAGTACATCCCTGATGTAAATCTGTTATCTGTCAGGAGTCAAAGATAAGCATCTACTCTCTTTTGATGAAAATTTTTGTCTTGATTGATACTACAACTACATGTTTTAGGTGATTAATTTTTTTATCTATTGGGCTGTTCTCAAGGCACCCCTTTGGTTCCTCACAGCCATTTGATTTAAAATTATTTTTCGTTGGTTTTGACTGAATATGTTTATTTGATAATATATCAGAACCTTTCATTCGTAAAAAAAGTAATTTACAAAAATTCAATAAGCAAAACGTTATATTTTTAGAATTATATTTTTCTGATGATAGTTTTTGTCTTTACTTGGTGAAAATTCATTTTAATTTAATATTAAAATAAACACACTTGTGTAATTTTCACTTTCATTTATTTACTATTGACAATTGTTTCACCAGGTTACTGGCTTCCTCAGAATACAAAGTGTGAGTATTACACAAGTGTGTTTATTTTAATATTAAATTATATTTTTCGTATTTGTTCTCTATAAATAGTCGGTGGAGTGTATATATAGAAGAACTTATTATATACTGAATTTTCGTAGTAGCTTGCATTTTTTCCCATATATTACCGAATAAAATTGAAAATTTTTATGTAAAAATCGAACTTCTGACGAATGAATCCGCATTTCTTTACATTCAGTGCCGAAAGACAAGTTTAGAGCAGTCGTTGCCAATGTTTTACTTTCTTTATAGTATAAAGTTCGCTACAGACACCGCACTAAGGTGTAGCACTTTATGTACAGTAAGTGCATTGTCTTTTTAGCAAAACAGAATGTCAAAGAAAGCTGAAATCGATACGGAGCAATAACTTCCGAAACTGATGTACCTATTGTTCTTTGGTGATACTTTGAAAACATCTGCTTTAAATGTTTTACGATTTAAAATTTGCATATCAATTATTTTTTGAATTAGTAGTTAGATTATAGTTTAAACATTAATTTATTCGTAACAGTTTATACTCAAGAGTCTCTAAGATGATACAGAAAAAAGAAAGCGCCTAGTTTATTTTTATGGATATATGACAATTATGGTATGGCCGCCTGTACAATTGGAACATGTATTTCTGGAGGTAGCCTGCAATGCACAAATATCGTGCCAAGGCTAAAAAGAGAGGTGAATAGTAAGGGCAAGAGGCTATTGCCCTAGATTGGGAACTGCAACCACTAACTGTTCACGACTGTCATTTTTGGTTTCTGGGGTATTGAATTTTCATATTGGCAGTTCTAAAAAGTAAATATTCGTAACAAGATAAGGTTTAGTCATTGTAGGAAAGATGTCTACAATACAATTCTTACGTTTTTGTTCAGTTTTTGTCCCTTACACAGAAGTATTAACTTATTGACGTTTAACGAGATACCCCAATGTTAAATATTTATATGCTCCGCTAAATCAGGAGATGGCGCTGTTTATTTTAAATTTACGTTTGGCACCGAACATTGTTGATTGTCAATTGCACAGCATGTGTGTTTCTATCCACATTCCTCATTGTTTGGATTTGGGTGTTCGAAGAGTTAAGAAGCTAGGGGTACATTCATAAACGTAAGAAGAATTCTGACCACCACCCATTCTTATGTAAGATATAATCATCACCACCCACCTCCCATTCCTTACCTAAGATATTCATTTTTTCAAAATTTTTCATTTCAAGGATAAAAAGATGTACATATATTGTATAATGCAATATATCTATTATATTAATAAAGTCTGTATCTTCCAATATTAATGAAATAACATACTTTCATTATCAGTATTACATTTTTAATCTATACTATTATAAAATTGTAAGTTTGTCTGTTTGTTTGTTTGTTTGTTCGTTCGTTCGGGCATCACGTAAGAACTACTTAACTGATTTTGCTGAAACTGTTTTTGTTGCGAAGCCTATAGTTTGACTTAAAATCTGGTAGGCATTTTATCTCTCTAAATTGATAGAAACGGTAGATATAGCGAAAAAACTTCTACCATATTGGGTAATTCAATTACTCAATTGGTTCCAACGCACGCACAAAATATTATATACTTAGCTTAGCTTTTATTCAAAATTCGGAATGTGCAAATGTAACATGTTTCAATTTAATAAAAATCAACATATATTAAGCGTAATTTTACAGGGTGTTCTGTATATAGGAAACTTAGAGCGGAGTAGAATTACATGGATTTAAAAAATCTAAAAAAACTTATATTTGGTGTCCTATAAGCAGCTGGATATATACGATGTGGTGGAAATAGTTATACGGGGTGGTCCAAAAAAGTTATATTGAGTGGGCCATAACAGTTCCATATACCAAGTGGTTGAAATAGGGTAGGATATTTATACACTGAATAAAAAAAACTTAAAAAAATGTCTTAGGTAAGCAGTTAGGACTTTGAAATATGTTCACAAGATACTATAGATATGAAATGGGTTAAAGAAATGTTAGAAGCAGTTGTTTATACAGGCTGTTTGAAATATAAGATGAAGTGGAATTATAGTTTATGTTGTGGTTAAAAACTTGTTTTATATCCACAAGTAGTTACATATATAGGATGGTTGAAATATGTAGCGGAGTATAGTTACAGCTATACAGGTGGGTTTAAAAATATTTTAAAGTAATGGTAGGATCTACAAGCTGTTCCATTTACCGGATGGTTGAAATATAGGGTGGGTGGGATTCTAAGGATACAGGGTCGTACAAAAATGCTATATTTGGTGGCAAATAAGTAGTTGCATATGAAAGGTCGTTGAAATATAGGGTGGCTTGCAGTTAGAATTATACAGGGTGGGTAAAAATGCTAGAAAAATTTGTTATATGGCACTTGCATATATAGAGTACCTGAAGTATGGTGCGCAGTAAAGTTATAGTTATACAGTGTCATTCAAACAAGGTTAGAAAAAGTTGTAAATGAAGGGTGGTTTAAATGAAATGTGGAGAGAAATTATACTTTAATATATCTTGAAAAAATATAAGGAAAAAATGTGAAATAGCGTAGTTCATAATAAATTGCAAAGATAGGATAGTTGAAACATTTAAAGTATTAGATGTAATACATACAAGGTGATTCAAAAACATGTTGAACATAATTGTTATTTTCGGTGCCCCATAAGCAGTTGCGGTTTTGATGAAATATATTTGACATTGATGGATTTATAGTTATACAGGCTGGTAAAAAAATGTTATACTGGGTGGCCGATAAGTAGTTGCAAATACAAGGTGACTGAAATAACGGGTGGAGTAGATTTATAGTCAAACAGGTTGGATATATGTTTTTGTAAGGTAGAACATGAGCTGTTGCATATGTGTAATATCTGAAACATGGATCGAAGTAAAATTATAGTTCATACAGTGTAATTAGAAGTATTTAAAATTTTTATATTTGGTTGCCCCTAAGCAGATGCACATACAAGGTGGTTGAAATATTTTGTAGAGTAAAATTACGGTTATAGAGGGTGGTTCAAAAATAAGTAATGTTTGACAAATTGGCAGCGGTGTATACAGGATGGTTTTAATGTAGATGGAAGAAGAGTTATTTATACAAAGCGGTTAAGAAAAATTGAATAAAATTGTTGTATAGGGTGGCCAGTAAGCAGTTGCAGTTTGGGTGAGGGTTTAAATAAAAGTTTGGTGTTAGGGTGCAAAACTGTGTTTTTATATTTGTGACTCACGAAGGGTTCCTCATCATTTCCATTAGGATAGATCAAAGATTTTAAAAAAAGTTGTTATATAGGGTAGACCATAAACAGTTGCATTCTACTATATGGAATATCTGAAATATGGGGAGAAGCAAATTATAGTTTTAGAGTGTGTAACACAATGTTAGAAAAAGCTCATATAAAGGTTAATTAATATATAGAGTAAACAGAAATTTTACATTAAAAGGTGGTTAAAAAAATATCAGAAATAATTGTTATACACGGTACACCATAAGCAGTTGCACATGTCAGATTTGTATAAGGTAGAGAAAAGTTATAGCCAGGTGTTCAAAAATTATATTGGGTGAGAAATAAACAGCAGCATATACAGGATGATTGCAATATAGGGTGAAGTAGAGTTACAGTTATTCAAGAAGATTCAAAAAAGTTGTACAAAATTGTTATATTGTTATATAGGTTTGCCCATAAGTACTTGCAGTTTGTGTGAAATATATTTGGGATTGATGGATTTATAGTTAAGTAGGGTGGTTTAAACAAGTTAGAATTTTTTTTATATAGAATAACCCATGTGTTTCAAAAGTTATTACTTTTTGCGAAGACTTGAACATTCCGTATGTGGGCGAAACCGCGGGTAGCGGCTAGTAGATATAATATAATATTATTTAGAAATGAATCTTGAGATTAAATAAGGGAGATGAATTGGTATTAATTTGATCAATCAAAAGTTTAGGACAATGTTTTTTTGTTGATATCGAGGGATTCAAGAGGATATATTTTTTTACTTTTGTTTTGTACATATAAAATTTCGAATGTATTTTTAGGTGTATGGTTTTCTTTTAATAAGTTGTCAGCAAATGTAGATTTATGGTTTTTTTTTTGATTTTCAAAAGCTTTAGTGTATTCACGCCATCTTGAATTGAAAGATCTTCCAGTGTGACCAATATCGAAGTTGGGGCAACTCCCACAGTTCAACCTAGATAAATTGTTGTTTGTTGTGAACGCTGTATATATGTTCCTGTTCTGTCAAATTGGGAGATTCTTGTGAGGGGTTCCATTGAATGTGAGAGTATGGTATAACTTAGGTATTGGATTGGGTCAGTGCAGTATACTTCTTTTATAGCATTTTTTTTTTAATTTTCTGTTTAATAAGTTGTCAGCAACCATTGTTGACAGTCATCAGTTTGATTCTTTCAAGTTCGTCATCAAACTCGGTGTTGTTAATCGGTATTGTCATGAATATGTGTAACATACAGTGATATGCAGCAAGTTTATTTTGTATTGGGGGTGTGAATTTTTGTTGTTGGTAAGGCCAGAGTGAGATGGTTTATGATAAATGGAGAAAGTTTGATTGTAGTCTTATCTTTTAGTTGTTAGGTCTAGGAAATTTTGTGTGTTATTTGTTTCTGTTTGAGGTCTATTTGACCTCTAGGGATTAGATCAACCTCATACCTCAATACAAACCCGGGCGTAAAATTTCCCGCTATTTCCGATTCCGCAATAAATAATACGCGTTTTCATTAAAAAAAAAGGTTGACCTCAAAATAACCTCAAAAATGAGGTTCAACGTCACCATCGGATTCCTTTGGTCAAAGTTACTAAAGGAATGATTTTGAACTCCAGAAATGAAGTACTTTAGCAAATATTCAGCCGCCCTGGGACTTAATTGACACCCTGTATGTTTTACCAAAACACTATTAAATGTTATTATCTCCTTCTGACTGTTGCGATTTCTTTGTCAGTGAGTGCCGAGAGTTTTCGTAGAACTAGACCGTTAAATTTTTACGACTAAAATATCTTTATTTACTTACATACACATATTTCAAGATATTAATTCTTATGCTACGTAAGTAAATGCATATAATAAATAAGTGTTGATATAATTGTTAATGTTATAACTACATTTATATTTTCTGTACGTATTGATCATATTTAATTCAGGCAAATAAAAATCATCGAAAAAAAAAAAAAATGAAAAACTTAACTTTTTTTCGAATTGAGGTCCTATGGATTTATTTTTGTGATGAGATATAAAAAGACAAATTGTTATAACACTTCAATCGCTACACTGGCGGACATGCGAGGACGAATCGTTAACATATGATAAGGGGCACCACAAATGTTGCAAAATGTAAGACAACATTACGAAGACAACCTGTAATATTGTATGGAGGTAAGTGGACAATTTCAATATTTACAATAATAATAAAGTAAGTTTTTTGTTTTTTTATGAATCAGTAAATGACTGATGAAAGCGTGAAGCAATACATAATACAAAATTATTTACGCAATGAATGAGCTATCGCTTGACCCCCCTTCCCAACACAAAAACACTACCGCTTACCAGAGTAAATTTTAGATTACAATTTATGGGTTAAGAGTTGTCCGGCCATTTAAAAATTTGGCCGTGAAACGGTTTATTTTCGATATCCCACCCTGTAGATATTAGCAAGGCGTTGAATAATCAGCTTTTTATTGATTTAAGTTTTCTTTATCTATAATTCTTAATATCATTTCAGTGCATATTTTCCTAATCGTTTTTCTTAATAGTCAACAAAAATAAATCTTTAACAAGATATATATTTAGAATAAAAATATTATTTCTTACCCTACAAACTCCGTCAATGCACATATCCAAACTCCCTGGTCTGCACCTGGTTCCGTCATGAACTTTCTCAGCCAATTTTGCAATTACTAACACCCTGTCGTCCGTATCACCTCCTACAGGTTTCCCTTTGCAGGAAAGAATACATGGATCATCGTCTTCGTATTGCGGAGTCCATTCGTACAAAGTACCTTCATATGGATAGGAATTGAACGCTGAACATTGATCTTCCCGAAAATCATGGGAATCTGAACAAGCCTGGAATAAAAGACAAAAAATAATACTTGTTCGTTAATATTATAACAGTTTTCCATTTACTTTACAATCATATTAGGTCATGTACCAGGATTCATCAAATGATACGTTTTAAGGAAACTAAACGTGTTAGAGATTTGAAAATTTGGTATTGGGGGTTTTTACGGATGCTTTAGGTGTCTACAATATTTTTACCTATCGGCCATTTCCGGTTATACCGAATGCTGACCGTTACTTTAATTTGAAATAGAATGGAATATTTTTTAGGATAAATTTGTATAAAACTGAAAAATTTAAAATGCACCCAAGTTAAAAAAGTCGTAATAAGATAACTTAGAATTTTAAAATTTTTATCACCTGTAGTTTACACTTTGGGTTAAGACTACATACAAATTTATACTGTTAAATTGAATCCTGTTAATCAACAACGCTGGGACAAACTTAAATCTCAGTAACTCATCAATTTTTAGCACAGGATTAATACTAAAATGCCCACATAAAAATTTTATAAATTAAATATGTGGTTGGACGAATCAGAATTGTCAGCAGAAGGTATATTTAATAGGCATAATAATATGTATGGGCAAATGAGAACCTTCCTGCTACAAGGAAATGTCGATACCAAGAAAACTTTAGTTTCAGTGTATTTTGTTTATTGAAAGTTTAGTCCTTTCATTTATGCTGGAAGCTGGAAGTTTGACTTCACGACGTTATTTAGAAATTTAAAATACAGCTGTAAATTAATCTACAACAATTTTAATTTGATTTTTAACAATTTCAATAGCTGTCAATTGTCTATGGCACACTTGTTACGCCAAATCTGACGATATTGACAATTTAAGTAACATTTTTCTTAGTTGGCAATAGGAAGATTTATATGGTTCGAAAGAGGATAAAAGAGGAATCTAATAGTTTTAAAATATAGCAGGTGCCTTTTGGAAAAAAGTGAAGTCATTTTTTGAAATTATATTAAACTTTGGATTTTTTCCCTGAACGCCCTGTACAAATTAACAAGTTAAATTTGAATATAATATAAGTGTTAGCTCTCAACTATAGATGTTAAAAAATTCACAATTTTTAGTCTTTTTGGAAATTTTACAATTTGAGTAGTATTGGAAACTTTTTTAAAATCTCAGATATATAAAAAAAGTTATAAAACTTATTGTAAAAATAGCAATACAAATCCATCCTCAGCATATACAATTTTATTTAAAATACAAAGTAATAGTCAATTTCTGGTATAACGGGACGTGGCCGAAATGGAGCATTCTTGAAAATCCCGAAATAAAGAATTTCAAGTCTCTAACATAATTAGTTTCCTTAAAACGCCTAACGTACCACCTTGTATGAAGAAACTTGTATATAATTTAAACTCTACTTGATATTTTTATTTAATTTTAGCTAATGAAAAAAAAAGGGCGGTTGTCATTTGAGACCGAACGATGGAAGCGAAAGCTTACGACATATACTCCCGTCTCTCCTCATCTCGCTGTCTCTGTTTCTCTTTCTTTGTGTCATTCTTAGTATTGGATATAAATTTCAGGAAAATTAAAATAATTGTTACGAATGTAAAACACAGTTTTGCAACCTAACACCAAAACATTATTTTAAACACTCAACGCCGTTTTAACAACTCTAAGTTGTCATTATCAAAGAGTAAACCAAAACTAGCTGTATTAATTGGATGTTATATTCGTTTATTTACTATAATTTATTGCTTTTTTATAACCGAAGAGACTATTAATATTTAAAATGGGGCCTGTTTCTTACACAGACAACCAAGTTGTATTTCAAGATCAAGTTCGTGAAGTGTCGAAACAAATGAAATTTCAATTTTTACATTTCGATGCAATACTTTTTTATATGTGGGTAACTGTATCCCTCCGTTAAGAAGCTTTCGTTCAATAACTTGAAGCTGCATTTGGTGGTCTTCGTACAAATATTACTTCAAAAACTTCGAAAAAGATAAAAATAAATAATCTTGAACTTGATCACATTTGCGTTCGTTCCATAAAAGTGAAAGTCTTCCGCAACAACTCGATACGGTATCAATTCAAGAGCAAGGTCCGAATACTTGTCTGAGGCGGAGTGCTTTGTTAGCCATGGGCGTAACACTTTCAGTTTGCAAAGAAGAATCATTTCCTTACTATTATATAATTTTTATCTGAATTGAGTGTTAGGGAAATACTTTACTAACAGTATTAAATCCATACCTACAGAACAAAATTAGACATTCAAGTACATGTTAACGAATTCGACGTGAAGAAGTCTACAACAGTACCTTCATTTATTTGAGTGTAAAACAAATTCAAATCTAACATTTTCTTATTATTTTCATATGATGTAATTGTAGATGAGTTCAATTTTATGAGGAAAATAAGTCGGTCAAATGGAGACTTTTTCTTCTAGATGTCGAAAAAGGTTTAACTACTAATTGAGTTCTATCTCACCAATTAGGCGTTGAATCTCAACCTTCGGATGAATTATAAACGTAACCTACGTTGTTCTTCACGTAGCCCCAAAGTCATCAAGGGGCGTCACTTAGCACTACGTAATTTGGGTATATTATACCATTTAAACTTTCTTTGGTAACAGAATAGTTTCGTCGTTTTTGATTGCAACTCCAAAACTCAGCAGCCAAATACTCTATAAGAGCTGTTAGATTCGCCATAACTTCCTTGTCCCAATAAACGCTAAAAAACCATCCCAAAAATTATTATTTTTAATAAGTTTTAGGAGGAGATTTTAAGAATTCTTTATTACTGGACATTAATATTATATTTAAAAACAGGAAATACTCATATCATGAACATGCTATACACAAATACATCCGCGGTTGAAATATACGAAGAATAAATAATAATGTGGTTTAACAAATTATTTTTAGGTGTTCTTGGGAAATAACACAACAATGGAAACAAAAAACTGTATATTCAAGGAAAAATCAAACGTTTCCAGGTCTAATCTGACCTCATCTTCAATGGCTTTAAACATATTGAAAATATAAAATGCAACATGCAGGTTTGATATATGACATTTAAGTTGAAATAAAATGTTGTTTCTAGATATACAGGTAGCACAAAAAAAAATAAAGATCATGTATTACAGTTATACCTACAGCTTTGAAGTTGGAAGAACTTGAAAGAGTCATAAGGGAACACCTAGGAAAAACCTTATGAACTATCCCGATACTGGGTTGCTCAAAAGGACATGACCATTACTAATTTCTTTCCTTATGACGTTAATGGATCACTGAAATAAAATAATTCTTTGATCACATTTTTGGCGAATGCGCGATCTTATATCAAAGTCGTACCTAGCTAGGAACGCCACTTATAAATTCTAAAGACAACTCTTTCAAGTTCTTCCAATTTGAAAGCTGTTTAGCTATAATACATGACCTTTAGAATTGGTTGTGCTCCCTGTATATTTAGATATACAAATTTTTCTTATGTCAACTTAAATATCATATATCAAACTTTTATCTTGCATTTTATATTTTCAATACATGCTTAAAACCATTGAATACGAGGTCAGAATAGACCTGAAAATGTTTGATTTTTCCTTGAATATACAGATTTTTGTTTTGATTGTGGTGTTATTTCACAAAAACACATAAAAAAATCAAGAATATGCCACAAATAACATTTAGAAGAGAAGTGGTTTAACAAACTGACACCCTTATTTTACATAAGTGGTGTGAAGCCAAAGAAGGAGAGTGGAGACCTCTTCGCTTAAGAACATCCTAATCCTCTTTCAGTTAACCAGTCGGATGATTGTTTGGAGAAACATTCCCCTGTTCTCTACCAGCACGCTAGGACGTATGAGTTGACAAGAGATAGGGCATATTCTTGTTCTTGGAACGAAAGGAATAATAATATCTATATATTACAACTTAGTAATCGAGAATAAAGCTCTGAGATGATGAGTTCAGCCTCAGTTAATATTATAGACGATGGTTAACCTTTCGCTATCGGAAACCCTGAGAGCTGAGAGTGATATCAATATTATAGAAGATATACATTGGTCTTATAATAAAACGCCTCCTCTAGCCAAAGATAATTTTTCGCTTAAAGAGTTTTATAAAATTTCGGTCGACTGGTATGAGGATGAATTTGTTCATTTATCGAGCAATTATGTAGAATTTGTTACTTAGTAATTAAATGGAGAATGTTACCTAAAAATGAGAATCAAGAGATTTGAAACTGTAAAAATATGTCTTCGCTACTTCGATAAGGAAAATCTGAACAAGAGTAGTGATAAATGGCTTACCTACCAAAGTACCTTTGCAAATTTAAGGTGAGAAATGCTTTTCGTTTTGGCCTAACTTTACAAGAAAGAGGTATCGGTTACACAGGAACTGTGAAAAATAACAAAACAGGAAAGTGTCTAACAATCACTGTAAATATATGATAAAATTTACGTGGAGTGCGATTTCTGGACAGCTGCAAGCTAAGGTTACTTTAACCAATCGGCAAGATAATAGAATAGTTTTAGTTTTAATGTACATCTTGAATCTATTTGAAATAGGTTTCTACTAAAAATATTTCTGGTTAGTTACACGAACGTTTTTTTCCAATATAATATAATGAAAAATAAGGCAGCGTAGGTAGGCTGATCGAAAAAATTAGCAATTACCATATATGAATAAGTTTAAAAATCTGCTGGTACTACTACTAACTACTATAAACTGTTGTTCTTTGGCCTGTTTTGCTGTGGGCTATTGGGATCTGCAACTGCAGCAGCTGCTCGAGTGGGATAGAACTGTGTAGTGTGAAATTAGTTTTTATGCTTGCCCATTGAGATCTTTATTGGATTGGTCAGTGGCAAATGGGGGGGGGGGCATCAGCGAGACTCCTTGAGGATTTTGGTTTCGCGCGTCGTAAAGCGGGATCTATAGTCTGTTGAATCTTAGACATTCTTATTTATAATTAGTGCATATTCTGTGACCGCCTATTTTTCGGCTTGAAAAAATCGGCAATTTCGCCTATATTCAGAAATTAGAGTGTTGATACTCCGCTGGGAGCTACCTATATATAGAGCACCACATCAACAGTGGATCTTGTAAACACAGGTGTGCCAGTAGCTTACTGCGATGTTTAGGAGATCGGAGTATGTGGCCAAGTTCCTAAGAAGATTTGAAAACCGTTTTTACCTGATGTTTTTTAAGCAGCTTCCCAATGAGATCCCTTGTATTGTTAATATTTGGCAAGTAAGTTGTCTCTAAAGTTTGAAGTGTTTGTTGATATTTTATATATTGTTTTCTGTCTTGATTTTCAGGACATACTTATCTCATGGGCCGAGTATTCATTGTCCTGGAATGGCCGGTCCAAATACAGTAATTGTGCAAGTTGATGGTGTAGCCTTGGGAAGTCCTCTCAGTTGAGATTGAATTAACATGAAGGTGGTTCCAAAAAATTACAAGTTGAATAGCCCAGAATTTTGTCCAGTAGGAAAGTAGACATACCTTTTCTCAATAACATGATTTTAACTTTTTATTTCTACCATAAACGATTTTAGTGTTGAAATAGGTGCCCTTAGTTTCAATTGTGGAATCATGGTTTTATACGAATTGAAATGAATTTAGATTTATACGTTACATGTGTTATATGTAAAAGACAAAAAATAGTTTTAACTTTTTTTACTTTAACACATTAAAATACTCATATATTATTTTCAGCTCATTCATACTAATGGAAATCGTCGATAACTCTTTCTAAAGAGGAAATTCAACGGAAACTGTTCTATAAATGAAAAGTTACAACGAAATATATATCTCTCGTAAATTGTCAGATGCGAGGCTTAGGGTGACATCTTTTACGTTAAAGGCACCAAGTCAACGACGCTAATTTCAGAAGTTAATTATACAGTAACATCTCCTTTAACCTTAATTAAAGCTTCCATTCTATTAAGAATAATTTTTGCAAGAGATCTATAAATATTTGTTTTAAAACTCTCTCGTATTTCACTGATTCTGATTACGATGTGGTTTTTCGCATAAAAAGTTAATAGCTTTAAATTACGACGGTATAAAGTTGTTACGTCTCGAAAATAATAATATCATATTCATGCAGATTTCGTGTTATGTGTTTGGTATTATTAAGGATTTGAATGTTAGTTATTAATTTCAAGTTTTAGTTCTGATTGCCAATAGTAGCAACAGAATAGGTTTTATTATAAGAAGGACCGAAATGATTACTCCTTTTTTTTTAAGAATTTTATGAAGTTTGAGAGTAATTTCAGATTCCCAACAAACAATAAGCTTATTCAATAAAAACTGAATTAAACATGTACTGTTTTTTATAGAGTGGTGTGCTATTAAAAGGTGTGAACTTTGGTAGTTCTAAAAAGGAAAACTTCATGGTTCTAAATATCATAGAAAAACAATGAATTGTAGCACGTTTGTATTGGCATAAACATAAAAATTTATGACTTAATTATTATGTACAGATTGAATTCATGAAACACATAATTCTACATAACATTCAAAATACTCGGGACTCGTTCATATTCTTTTGTTGTGGTACTGTAATATACCCATCACTTTAATACTTTGGGCTTGGGATTCAGCAGCAACTTTTATACCACATATTTATGTTCGTATTTATATTGAATTTAATTTACTTTATTTTATTTAATTTACTGCAAAAACAGTTTCGCTGATTGATCTGTATCACGAAAATGATAGATGCGCTTATATTGTGGCATATGAATTTATTGAAATGAATCCATATAAACATTAAATATTTAAGAAGCATAAATTTCACATCTAAATAATAATTCTTATTGTACAATTAATTAAATGAAGATAAATTTGATAGACGGTTGGAATTGTGCGACATTATGACTGAACGAATAGTAAATAATCCGAATTTGGTGTTCATTGTGATGAGTTTTTCCAATATGTGTTGTATTGAGTCATAAAACCATTTCTACCCTTTCCTTAGAGAAAAATACAATTTCTAAGTAATAAGTTGCAAATATCACATTTTTGTACTTCATATACAGATAATTTTCAGTTGAGTTTTGTCAACATTAGTTTAATGTACACCACTGCAAATGGTAACAAACCAGTTAGCGACCTTGCCCAAAGCATTTTAAAGCAATTTTGAATTGTCACGTTGTCTCGCTACCCATGTGAGAATTTCCTCTGAGAGTTGCACAAGAATGAATATATATTTATCGGTATTCATATGGTTTTGTTTTTAGTAAGGAATTCTTAAGAGTTGGTGGTCAATTTTATTTTATTAGTAATCATTTTGTATTACATCGGCCTAATATTACTCCGTAAATCTGCCTCAACATTTTCTAGAAGTTGCAATTTAAAATTGTTAGCCTAAAATTATCTTCCCAACACAAAAAATTAAATGGTGATAGATATGATTTTCATTTGATTGATTCATTTCGTACTTGTATACTTTCATAAAAATTCTAAATCTCTAATGAATGTAAATATGTTTGAATCTTATGTCTGTGCCACTTATCAATATAATGCATTTTTTTAACTTGAAAAGAAAGAATCAACTATGTTAACTATTGGAATTGTTAATATATATTGTATAAGTAGTTGTAGGTTGCAGAAGACATTAAAAATTATAAAGCTGATAAAATGTGAAATTGAGCACGATAGTGTGATAAAAACTCTAAGAATGTTTTGATAATTGGGAGAAGAGAAGTAATTGTAATAATAGAAGAATATCAGACTGATAGAAAGAAACATTTCTACAAGAAATTTATAAAATCCTCGAGTCCCTTGAATCACAGATGACAAAGAAAACATAACAGAAGATAGATAGATTTTTGAAGAGAAGATAGAAAGAAACATTTGTTCAAGGAGTAATATAAAATCCTCAAAGGTCTTGAATCACATATCTATCCACTTGCTCGACGCAACAAGCTGAGACGACACTATGACAGATAAATGGCATATATCATGCTCTCGTACCTGTGCGATGCCGGGCGGGTCGTTAGTATAATTTAAATAATAACGCAAATATTGAAAATTGTCAATTACGAGAAGTCATGCGAATTCAATAGTACAAATTGGTCACCAGGAATCGAACGACACGACTCACTAAATAGAGATGTATATTGAGATATACATTTACACATATCATAGATGAAAACTAGTTGAGAAATCCATAGACCTGCTTGCTTTCACTTAATTCTACGCGAGAGCTTTTCTATAGATAAATTGTGCTTACTACACAGATGTCCAAACATTTTGAATTATGAAATCGTCGAGACATGAGAACCTATATGAATAATCAAGCTATCTTCTATATTTATTATTTTCACTTGCTTCGTTTTTCTGCTATCTACCTATTCAAATATAAGAATCTTTTACGCGGTGTAGACATTTTTATTCAAAGGCAAATTTTATAATTGCACTTTTATTACGAGATCTATATTTTCCTCTCGTTCCGTCTTTTATTTTTTCCATATAAAAAATATATTAGTTCCCTTCTAATTTGAACTTTAACTGGTTTTGCTTACGTTTAAATCAAATTGTTACTTGTATTGTGAAACTTACTGCTTTCAGGATCTTGTATTGTTACAAAGAATTGCATTTTTATAATTGTTTCTATAAATTTCCTCATCGAAACCATTAGTTGGTTCACTGAGATAAGACTGTTGTGTCGATGCTTTTCAGGCTACAGATTGACAATTATTTTATATTGAAATAAGTCTTACATAACAATATAAAGAGTGATTCAAGTTGATTATCTATATATACAAATGTCAAAGACAAAACGGTTCGGTACCATTTTCTCCTGTGTCCTTTAACAGTTTTACTTTATATTTATTTTATTTAGTAGCTATGGACGAACTTCAGTAAGAAATGCTAAAATTAATTTATAATATTGGTTCACTTATTAAATAATAAAATAATTAAAAAAAATATTATTTACGTCCATACTGTCAATGCCAAACACTGCAGCCAGATTGCTTGGAGAGAAAATCATAAGATGGGTTGACTCCAATGTAAAAGACAAACTAAATTAAATGTAAAACTAAAAGTTATCTACGTAGTCATGTTATTGAAACAGATCCAACAAAAAATTATAATACATAATAATCGCCGGTTATTGGACGCTTGCAAGTTAGCAGTTTGCAACTTTCATTGCATTGTAAATATGGCATTTCAACTAAAATCAGAATTATGTTGCACCTGATTATTTTATTTCTGATACTATCTTATTAATTTTAACCTTATACGTTTAATTTAGTCTTATTATTTTCGTCGGATAACTTTAAATAAATCTAACCAAGATTACAAAAAAACCGTGAAATTATGTACAAATACGATAAATAGGTAGATCTGGCAACACTGAATCCATGGCTATCTACAGGAAATTTGATTTCAATTTTGAGAATTTATTACTTTTGTAGCGATTAGGTGAAAGTTTTCAATTCAGTCAGAAAAGTTTTCAAAGTATTTGACTGATATTAATTAACAGTATGTGGTTCGTATTTCTTAATATTTTCCACATACACCAAAAATCATCATGGGTTGCTAGGTAGGTAAGTGTGTTTTAATTCAAATTACTGAAAATATATTGAATCTAAAAAATTTGAAATTTTTTCATTGAAAATCAAACTGAAAATTAATGTTTTCTGACAATGTGGATATCTTATAGTTATATTATTATACATTACATGGTCCCATTGCTGCAAAGTTCTGACTTGTAAAACCAGGTGACTAAGTTTTACTTAAAAGATCATTGACATTTTAAAGATTTGTTTGAATATAAAAAATGTACCTACACATTTATTAAGTTAAAATTAGGTACACTTATTCTAGGAAAATATTTAGTGTTGTAAATTTTTCATCAGTATTAATTTTTCAGACAAGTAGTTGTTGTGATTATTATAATTCTGTCATTCATATAATATTATTTTCAGAATAGTTTGAAGGTGTTGTGCAACAAATCATCAATCAGCGGACAATAGAAATGACATTAAAGATTAGAGTTTTCATTTTGTTGTTTGTCATCTCTATTTTTGAAATCGTTTGTGTGTGAATGACGGAAACTTGAAGGTTACAAAAACAATCCGCCGATAATTACATCAAACATGTTTCATAGACCTACAATTAGAGAATGAATAGGACTCATACAATTTCTTATAATCGTGATATATTCTACAAATGAGACAACTCCAACAGAGACAAAATAACGTCAATAATGTTTAATTTATAATTTTAATAATTTAGGGTCGAATTTCGACCACTGGGCGACGGCTAGTCCTAGTAAAATAGTAAACTTTTGTAGGTTGGTGCTGCAGTCAGAATACGCAATGATCTATTTTTAAAACACTTTCGCAAGTGCACAATTGCAATACTTAAAATTTAAATGCAGTATCCTGTATATGAGAGAATTTCTGTGCAAAATTCATTCTTTTATTATTAGTAAGGATGTTAAAGGTCCTCAAAAAATTATATTTTCTTCCGTAAGCGAGTTAGACAGTTGATAATGTTTTACGTATTAGCAAATACAAGTATATTATCGTGTAACCTTGACGACAGATTTAAGATCTCCCAGAAGTGAATTTTTGAATAGGTTTTCAATAAATAAATAATATATTTAGTTCAAAAGAGCTTTTAGCGAAGAATATCTCGGTCTATAGTTTGAGCATATAGTATAGTATTCTAAAGATACATTATGATATTCGTAGTAATCGATTACTTTTTCAACTAAGGACCCCCCACATTCCTTATGGAAAGTGGCCCCCGGTGGATTTGGCTGAAATTTTACTATTTTGTTGATTTTGACGAATTGAACAAATGTCTTCATGGCCGCAAAGTCCGGTGACCGATAGTTTTCAAGTTATGGTTAATTTTATATTAAATGTCAGGGTATACCACGATGAGCTGAGTCGATATGTAGGTATATCAGAAACTACTAAGACTATTTATCTGAAAATTAGTATACAGGGGTTTTTCGAGGAGCTGGTTTCAGTAAAATAATTTTTGTTATCTACGACTTCCGGTTCTACCGGAAGTGGACCCAAACTTAGTTTTTATAAATATAACACCCTGTTTTTAAAACTTTTTTAGAATCTACGATGAATTTCGATATAACTTTATTAAAAATATCATATGTCTGAAGGGCTCCAGTCGAAAGTTATTTAAACTTTTTGAAAATTTTGACAGATGCAGCTTTCTAAAAAAATATATTTTTTTTGTAAACAAAGAGGGCAAGGTCAAAAATTACCAGAATTTGTCTAAATAAAACGTGAAGCTTCCTAAATCTTTGGAAACATTTCAAAAGAATATACGGAGTGTTCAGAAATTGGCCCCGAATTCGGCTCTCTCATTTTTTTCAAATGGATTTTATGTTTGAATCCCCATACCTAAATTAAAAGATTTTTATGGTTATGAGAGATATCTGAATTATCACTAGGCTTTTTTGAACGAATCTACAAGAAACAAATGCTGAAGTGTCATCAAACAATATTTGCTAATAATTTGGTTTTAAAGCACAATTATAAGGAAAGCATTTATCATGTCCCGTTTAGGATTTAGTAACTAAGTTCTGTTCGTGATACTCGGATAGACCAACCCCACTCATGACACGCTGACGGGGCTCATTCACAATTGCAAAACAGAGGGACAGTTTGTGAAAAAGCAAGAAAAAGATAAACCTGTGGTAGATAATAAAGATAATTAAGTTACAGTCTTCGCATGCTTAAGAGCATATCCAGAAAATTCCTCAGTAAATGCAGAAAGAGATGTCGGAATATCTATACTTAGTTTTCAGAGGATCCTAAAAAAACATTTGCATTCTCATTAATTAAGAATTTAAGAGTAGGTGAAGCTCAAAGACGGAATGATCTTTCGAATTCATATTAATCAAAATTCAGGAAGACGAACATTTTGTACACAAAATGATATGGACGGATGAGGCAAAATTTATGGAATAATCAACCACATTACTGGAGTGATACTAATCCACACATTATTTTTAGGTGAGAGATATCTCGAAATTTTAGAAAATGGTTACATCCATTAGAGTTGACTTAGAATCAGCTGTGGTCTCAACATGACCTCATAATATTGCACCGGTGACTAACTTTTTAGACAATCATTTTGAAGATCGTTGGATAGAGAATAATGGACCTCATCGACGGCCCCCTCGTTCTCCCGATATCACTTCTTAGCTTTTTTTATTTGGGGTCCAATAATAAATATTGTCAATGTTGTACAGCTAACAACAAAGGTAGATTGCCAGGAAATGATCTGCGTCATAGTGTTATGAGTATGCTTTGGTCTATACGGAGATCGTAATGGAAAGGTTTCACATACTTTTGTATGACCATATAAAATTCTACATAAATGGTTAAGAAAGTAAAGTAATGTATATACGTTTCTTGACGGTTCTTTCAAAAAGTGTATATAAAAACTGTTTCATTTAGTCTTGCAAGCATAAACTCCTACTTTTTGGCATAGATTCCAATGGTTTTGAGGAAAAATGGAGTGCCATTTGAAAAAAAAAAGAATTATACGATTTTCGGATTCAGTACCAATTTCTGAGCTCTCGTTTTTTTTGAACAGTTTTCAAAGATTTAAGTTTTATTCAGGCAAATTCTGGTAATTTTTGATCACTTCAGTTTCCAATAAAGTTATCTTAAAATTCATCATAGATTTTACAAATGCTACAAAAAATAGGATTTTCTATTAAAAAAAAACAAAGTTTGGGTCCACTTCCGGTAGAACCGGAAGTCATCGACAATTAAAAATATAGTAACTAAAACCGGCTTCTCGAAAACCCCCTGTATACCAATTTTCACATTATTACTCCCAGTAGTTTCTCATATACATATCGACTCAGCTCTTCGTGGTATACTCTGCGTATAAATATCAAATTAGCCATAACTTGAAAACCATCAGTCATCGGACGTAGCGGCCTTTAAGGCATTTGTTCACTTTGTTGAGATCTGCAAAATATCAAAATTTCAGCCAAATCCACCGGGGGCCACTTTCCATAAGGAATGTGCGGGGTCCTTTCTATAATAATTTTAAATAAAAAATAATGGATCGCTCCTCCATGGTAATTTATGCACTCATTTGCTTTATGAGACACTAATACAGTTAGTGCATGCTATATAAATATTCTTCCAAATCACCCTTATAACATGTGAGAGGTCATTCAAGATTACAAGGGACATCTCAATAACTACGACCCACTCTCTGAGTAAAAGTCATCCTAGATAACATTTGTCCTGTAGCTACAACTAGATAATGTCTTATTTGACTTATACTGTACAGTCTATTTCTGAGAGGAAGAAGTCTGGCATGGGGCAATTCACGGACTTTTAATCGTCTAGGACGTCCAGACAGAGTACGACGCCAATGAGTCTGATCATTGTACCACCATCTTCAAACTCTTAGCACCGTTAATGGATATTAAATAACAAATGGAAAACACTCGAAAACTGCCTGTGAAGTTATTTAAAATCCTCAATGTTAGACCCTTTTATTTCTGTAATTTTTAAGCACAGAAATAAACAAAAATAGTCTACTTTTATACAAAAATTCATATTCAAGATCTAGCATTTTTTAATCACATTTATAATGGACAAATTATATATTTTTTGATTTTCAACTTTAAGTAGAGCATATTTTTTTAAATTTAGACTTACTAATTTTTAAGACAAGAGGAATAAGGTTTAACTAACATACGAAAAACGTAACAAATTGCATAACTAATTATTTCATGCAAACGGCAAATGCATGTATATCTAACTCATTAGTATTGTTCTTCTTTTGAAGAAATAAGTGAAAATATTGCGAAATAAGAAATTCACCGAAATCAAATATTTGATTTATACATTTGCGCATTTGCTTTACGTTCAAAACTGGGTGATATAAAGTTCGAATTTATACGATTGTTAGAACATCATGTAATTCATTGGATATCGTAACAAAGTAGAATAAGATTCCCCATCACAAACACTTTGTTTCATCTTCTTATTTGAAACCTGTCAAGTGGTGGTGGTAAAGCGACACGGAACTTCTTTGGAATGTTGGAGTTCTCGTCTGTTTGATGACACTCGGAATATTATTGTTTGGTGTACAAGCCAGTAAATTGAGGCCACCAAAGCGTCATTCCAGGATGAGAGAGAGACAGAAAGTCAATCGATGTTAGTGAAGGAAATTCTCTATTGGTCAATTGTACTTCTGAAAATTTCATAGAGTGTATATAACGTAATGTCGAAGAGAGATTGAGAAACATTTCAGTTTAGAAATGTAGACAGACACTGTTTTTATACTGATATATTTCTGATAACGAAATCTGCAATATAAAAGGACGTCCAATTTTTCTAGTAAAACGCCAGATGTTAAGCTCATAAATAATTAATTATCACGTGAATGAAAATGGTGTATATTTCAAAATACAGAAGCTTTTAAAGTTTTTGTTAGACTCTTTTTTCTCTCAATGTAAATATTAATAACAATTTTAAATTATGAAATTAAATGAGTTACCAACTTGAATGACGTTACCTGTGCAGAGTTTCGATCAATTACAAATTACTTATATCTCAAGATTCGGTATGAGCAATTTTCATCAATTGCGCCCGGTAGGTAGAAACAAAACTCAGTGTCCCTTCACGTATCCACGTAAATGTAAAATTACATAAAAATTAGACACAAAAAAATTTTTTGGTAGGAAATAACGTTCCAGGAGCAAAATGAAATTACAATATGCAAATCTCAATGATAATAATATTGTAATATCAAAACGTGACTTTCTTGTCATAATTAATATATTAAACCAAAATAATAAAAATGTAAAGGTCTTTAAGCAGAGTCTAATTATATAGCAGTATTTTCGAACTCGAATATGAGACTTTCAAAATAATTGAAGACTTAAAATTAATATCACAAGAATATTAAGTGAAAATGTATGGTAGTTCAGATGAATTAATACATATATTAATTAATTATGATAAATGAATATGATTACGTAACTAAGAGGGGGTTATATTTATTTTGCTAATGATTTGAAAATAACAAACCTTAATAATGGTTACAGAAACTGGAAACATGCCTATATTTATTTAATTTATCTTTTAATAAACATTCTCCTTGATGCATATATCCATTTACAACACCTAAACTTCAAATGTGTACATGACAAATCGTATAAAAAACTCATTTTTCTTTGGATTATTAGAAGTACAGGACACAAATCTATAATGTTTTGTTGGATGCTAAACAACATATTATTTTAATTCTTCAGTAATTTTAAATTCGGATATATAACTTAATTAACACTTTACTGGAGAACATATTGTTGTTTGTTTTCTCCTGAGAAAATTGCAACCTGAAAAAACGTGACGATCTGACAGGAAACTGATAATTCCCATAGAGGTATTATACATAGAGTGAATTAGGTATGGGCATTACTGTAATAGCAATAGAAAGAGAAAGACAATATCAAGGTGCGCTTGCTATGTCTCTACCCTACCAATAGTAGGCGTCACCACTGACACTGACCAGTCAGGAACGAGCCGCTTATTCTCTCTCTTTCTATTGTTAATACATGAATTTCGCTACTTCACGTGCTCTACGTATAATACCTCTATAATAATTCCCAAACATGTCAATCTGTCAATGTTTACATAATGATTACTGTACCCTTATTTTTTGGTGAAATTAAAAATAGTTGGTCTAAAGATATATTGAAAGGCGAAAAATCAGGAAAGCACTTATTTATACGAAAAATGCTATAAACTGATTGGTATTATTCTCTTAATCTGCATTTTATCAAGAATGTCAAACTATTTTGTGATCATGCCAGTTTCTGGATAAATTTTCTAAGTCTCTGAAGTTGTTTGTTAAAATTGGTTGATATTGTAAGTAATTTTGAAATATGAGATTCTTGGTGTGCCTAATGTTATCTTCTATCCTCCTTCTATTTAGTAATAAATAAGTATGTAATGGCCAAGTATAGTAAGTGAACTTTCTGCAATATGCTCAACCAGTCCTTTGTATAAATATGTGTATAGTTTATTCTTTATACCTATCTGTTGTGGAGACTTTTCTGTTCCAAGTCTGAAGCCGTTCTTAATAACTGTGTAGATTTTTTATGCGTTAATCCTGGAATACAACAGGTATGTATTTAAAATATACTATATACACCTATTTGAACAGAGGTAAACTGGTAGAACATATTGTACAAAAATATTGCTTTCAGAACATTTGTCAGTAATTAGGGCATTTTTTCGAAATTCCTTTACTTAACTTTTTCGCCATTACAAATTGTAAATATTTATGTTACATAAAAGAAAGAGAATAAAAGAGAAACCCTCAATGAACTGATTAATTGACATAAATATTTTGAAATGGAAGAAACCTCCAATATGGGCTAGGCGTCATCATATATATATATATATATATATATATATATATATATATATACGTGTGTTATTTGTTTTTAAGTTTTCGCGGGCACTTAATGTGTTCGGTGGTTTCCGGAAATTCAACCGCGTAGTTGATAACTGATCCCTGCCGGGATCGATGGTAAAATGACGACGTTTTGGCAGAGACACATCTGCCCACTTCAGATCGGTTCGCATAATTCTCGTAGCTTTCTGCTTTCGCTTCTAGTTACTCGAATACTGAGAATTTCAGACCTACAATAATAATCAGGCAGGGTAATTATTCAGTTATCAGCTATGCAACAAATTATGGCATGTGGAAATTATTTAAATACTTATATCAACAACTAAAAGAAAAATTATCATCGATGGTAATTAAAAAATTATGAAAAAAAATACAAAATGATTTTTCATAACCGTTTGACATTGAAAATATTTAAAATTGGCAATGATGTTTAAAATCGACCGTTAATTATTCGAAATTTATTATCTAACTCACAAGTTATTCATAGTCATCATACAGGGTTAGACATAAATACAATGCTCAATTGATAGTTAAAAATAGCTTATCAAATTACAATGACATTCAAAATTATGTTTACAAACTTACTTAACTCAATTTTCTTTTTATACTTACACATTATAGACCCCAGACTGTTGGTCTGAAAGTGATAAACTCAAAAACTACCGAAGAGAAAGATTTGTGTATCTATTCTATTCTATTTTTGTATAAATTGGTTGAAATATGATGATAATTAATAAAATATTTTCGTAACTTTTAACAAGGTGACACGGCACGTAAGCCATTTTTGACATTTTTGTCGTAGTGATCTTTTCGAGATTTTTCAATTCAAGTCAATATATTATTTATTACCGAGAAACTTCATCAGTTGCGCTTAACTCAACTTATAGAAAGCTGGAATAACTATTTATGCATTTATTACATTTTTTTTCCACAAAAATCTAGCTCACAGAGACCCCAAATCGGGAGTCGTACTGAGTGTCACGCCGTTTCCCTGTTATTACTAGGATAGAGAGCACACAAAATATTCGAATGGTAACTAAAACCTATCAAAGAAATGTATGATACTATAGAGATTTCTTGTCGAGATTTTTCTCGATAAGAAACAATATATTGTCTTCAATGGGTTGAAAAATCTCGAAAAGTATTTTCCCTGTGATTTCTATGCTGGGAATCACAGGCAATTGGCGTTACACACAGTGTAACTCCCGATTTGAAGTATAGTGAACTACTTTTTCCTGATAATTCTAGATGTCAAAATTCAGTTTAGTTGCGATGCATGAGAAAACGGATTTCCCGAATACTTCAGGAGTCAGTATAGCAATTTTCACGTCTGTCCCGCTTTCTCACCTTTAAACCCTTTAAATTAATTCCATGTTTGTGTACATCAGATAACTTGGGAAATGGAGGAATTAATACACCAATTTTCATGCCTCTATCACTCTGTCTCCGAGATATTTCATTCTCCTAAAAACATGTAATAAGTAAATTTGAGCAAAATGACGTGTCTATCCATTTAATAAAGGGTTGTATATACCATGTCTGTATCATTTTCTGTTATGAGAGGGTGAATTTCCTTCCTGTCATTTATCGGAAAATTGCATTTTGGCAAAATTATGAAACACATGACTGTAATATTAAAAAAAAACATTCAAGCTTGTTTTTTTTAATATATATACGACAATGAATCTACGAATGCATAAAACATTAATTTAACAATTGCAGTACGCTATTAAATTATAACTTTGGTGACAACTTTAAGGATATTAATAATTTCCCTTATTTCCGTCTTCTGTCACATTATTTTTGAACGGAAGTAGCATTTTTTGGAAGTCGGTTAGTAATAATAAACATATTTATTGCAGGTCAACTCGACGCTCGCCCACCTACATCAAAACGGCAAGACACTATTGTTAGTGCCCTGTTCAGCATAATACATAAAGTATGCAAAGTTTGTGTCACTGCAAAAGTAAAGAATGGTATTGGCGTCAGCCCACCAAATTAATACCTCCTACTTATTGCTTGAGATCTATTAACATCAGGAATTTCATTTAAGAATATTGTGTTTAAAAAGTATTAGACTACTGAAAAGTTACATTTGGGGTTGCAAAAGTCAGATAACGCAATTTTATTGATGAATGTCAAGAGGGGTTAGTATAAAGTTATGTCCAAGTTGTTCCAGGGGTAGGCCTTCATGAAAATTTGGGTGCGAGTGGTTTTTACGCTATATAAGGCAAACTATTCGTTGCACAGACAATTTCTGAAGATATATTTTGTTTCAAACTTCAGTGCTATAACTTTAACTTGTACTTTACAAAAAATAGAATAATTTTCATAAGAAACTTTCATCACTTCTTTACAACAAAATTTTTCAAATTATTGTTTTTTACACAGGTTTTCTAGATGTGCAGGTTAAAAAGGCTCAAGAATCTGTTCAGAGACAAAAAAACTTCTGCTTGATATTACCCCGACTTGGCCATATAATATAGGGCATGCACATTCTCTCTAAGGTATACATAGCATGCCTTTAGGGGACCATTCATTATACTCCAGATACACTAGATATTAAAAGGTTTTAGCTGGCTTTTTGCATTAGTTGGTAAAGTGTTCCTCCAGATCGAGATAGTTAAAAATAGATGTTTTGAGACTAGTCCTGTTGCTGACATAACAATTGGTACAGTTCTTGTGTTGTTCATGTCCCTCTGAATCTTTATTTGCTTAATATTATATTATTGTTGTTAAGGATTGCTATGTCAATTAAGGTTGTATTTCTACAGACTTTATCTACTAAAACTATATCTGGTCTATTGAGAGCAACAGTCCGATCGGTCAGTATCGTGCGGTTCCAATACAACTTGTATTGGATATTTTCTAAAATAGATTGTGGTTTGTATATATATAGTATGGTATTCTCACATACTGTAATAGTTGAAGTTTCAGTGCAGTAGTTATGTCCTGTGATGTGCTGGATAGTTTCAAATCAGGCGCAATTTTTTTTTTTAGTTGGACTGCGTAGTTCATTATGTGTAGAAGTATTCAACTGTGAAATGTATTTAAGTTTTTTGTGCATGCACTATTTTGCGTTTTCTGAACAAAATTTTGAGCTCTGAGTGCAAGTTTCGGATTGCTATAAAACCGTAATAAATAAATACAATTTAAAAAAGTTTGTAATGAACACTATTCTTTGACTAGCCGTTTATCAAAATGCTCTGATATATATTTTTTTGTTAAATAGCAAAAAAATATAAAAGACCAAAAAAAATTCCATAAGATTTTTTCTGTGCGGCGAATAGTTTGCACCTCTTTTTAAAAGATGGCGGTGTCTTGGCACTAACCCAGCTCTTGACATCCAACAATTAAAATTCCGTGCTCCGACTTTTGCACGTTTAGCCCAAATAATATAACATTTCAATTGATTATATCTTCTGATTGAAAATTAAATATACCTAAGAAGTCTAAGACCTGTTCCGCCAAAAATTTAACGACATACTGCCTAAGATTATTGTGTCATGTAGCAGCATAGTTGTGAATAAATTCTACTAGTCCGTAAGGCAAGTTGTGGAGATTCCTCAACTACGTAACTACTTAAGTCATGTGTTAGTTATTTTCTAAAAAGACTATTACATGAGTTGTAATTACTGTAGCCTATGGATACAAATTAATGTAAAAACAAGTCTATCACATCCTGTCATCATTGCATACAAAAGCAGTTAGCATTTTTCTAAATGACCCCCTATGTAGTGGTTAATATTGTTACCACAATTAAGAAGATAATAGCACAGAATTGTTGTCATAACTTTGCAACCACACCCCGTTGTGGAGGAGAGTATAGTTATGTTATAAAAGCCGCTTTTGCACAAGGTCTCTGTCTCCGACATGGCATATGATCCAGTTCTCATTTTTGTATTAATTTTTTTGCTCGAGATTCGTTTAATGGTCGAATGAAGTGAAGGTCGTTTGGAATTCTGAATTAAATGTCACGTAAATGTACCTTGATCGAGCATGAGATTATAGAAATATGTTCCGGATAAGGAGAACAACCTGTGTTACGCATGAAGAGTTAAATCGGTGGTGTGTGGGTTTTTGCTTTTGAACTTTATAACGGATATGGGTACAAAAGATTCTGAATAATTATAGAATTTTTGGAATGGCAGGGAAATACACTTAAAAGTACATCTAATTTATTGTTTTATTTTGGGCTGCTTCCTGTGTCATTGTCGATATATTTGATACAAATTTGCATATCTTTGTCACATATATGTTCGGAATAACTAAGGTGAATATTACTTTCAACCTTAAGCAAATATAGTATTCGAACTGTCTAGCTAAACTAAATGGAGGGTGCTAAACAGATTCTTTATGATTTAGGGCTATCAGCACATTGTTATTACGATTGAAAGTTTATTTTTGGAAGTATTGTTATTCATTGTGCTTGAGAAAACGTTGGTTAATAATTCAACATATTCAATTTGTTGTTTAGAATATCTTCTTTACGTTATATTAATAAAGAAAATTTGGTTCAGTATTATGTTTAGAGGAAATCGTTAATGCTTTATTCGCCTTTCAAAACTTGAAGTAGATATATAAGACTAATTGATTACTATGCACTTACTGGGTTAGAAGTTACCTCGGTTAATTTAAACACAAATACAATTTGCTATTTTCCATTGCCCTGTTTATTTATTTGTTTGGGTCAAATCTAGTAATTACAAATTCACCTACTTCCTGTTGACGGATTTATCTGATATTTGGCACACACATTTAGTTCTGATGACAATACAATTTAATACATTTTGTATCATTGTAAATCCAATATGTCCGCCAACAAAATGATGCATTTAATATATTTTTTTTTCACGCCTATTTATTAAGGTACCAAATGAAAGAGCTTTGATACAAGCATGGATCTCCCACCCAAGTAAAAAATTTTGTTTCGTGTCGAGGACTGTGTGGCGGTAGGGTAGCTAAAAATGATATGTCGTTAGCGGCACTCCACTCAAATTAAGGTAAAATGTTAAAACGTGCTTATTACTTTGTGACATTGGGGTGGATAAAAATGATATCATATGATATGAGTAGCGTTTTCCCCTCAAGACTTTGGGGCATCTTGTTGTATAAAGCCTTGCCTCCATATATGGGCCCCTTTGTGGGGGTCGACCCCTATCTATGACCTAGTTCAAGGGTCTACCCCACTAATTAGCAAATAAATATCAATGCTGCTGTTTGAATTTGTTTCAAAATAATTTGGCCAAGTGCGAGTTGGTCTCGCATACTAAGGGTTCCGTACCACCTTCCAGATTCTTATATTCCAGTTTCAGACAAGCAGGGATTGAGTGCATTTTCTTATATTTGCCCTAAAATTTATTATTGAAGCTTGGATTTTATGAAAATATGTATTTAAAATCTAATTTGGTCCCCAAAATTAACATTAGAGTTTTGTTTCACTAATAAACTTTCAGGGAAGCCTTTTATAATCTACTCTCTAAATTTTTGGCTCTTTAGATTGGAAGATAAAGGAGAAAATGGGTCAAGTTTTAAATAATGAATTTTTAAATTTTTTAGACAAATTATTTAAAAATACAAACAAAATATATTTCTCAAAATTTTAGATAGTGTAGTTTTTAAAGTAGAATTAAGTACATGTTTAATATTTTTCTTAATATCTTTTAAACAAATGATTTAAAAATATGATATATTTGTGAGCCTTTTATTGGATATACTACATGATGCGTTTGAAAATTTAATTTAATTTTCCATTTAATTCTATAATCTGTCCCCAAAATTAATATTGGGGTTTTATATTAATTTTTCTTATAAATTTCAAGTGAGCCCCAGTACCCCTAATTATTTAAAAAATTTACGTTTAGGTTTCGGAAATAAAGCGGGAAATGAGAATATCAAATATATTTTTGTTAATTTCATGCAAACAATCTATATATAAATGGGCAAAGACAAAACGGTTAGGTACCGTTTTTCTCCTCTGTTTTTCGAACAATTTTCTTTATTTTTGATTTGTTTAGTAGCTATTGACGACCTTCAGTGCAGAATATATAAAGAATCTTTAATTATATCTTTTAAAATAATTAATTCCGAGATAAATTGTTAATAAAATTCAAGTGAGTGGCGCCCACTATGAACAAGTAGCTTAATCTAATATTCGAATTTTGACAGTCGTCAACAGTAAAAATCCAATGGTGGACAATCGTAGCGAGGTATAAAAAATATTAGTAAATTAATCGACTTTTACTTACAAAGATGTATGCTTTAAAAGCCTTCTTTTCTATTCATTTATGATGTTAAATTTTTACAAAAACGATGACAACTGTTACTGTAGTGACCAATGTGTGTTTACGTATACGAAGCTTGCGCATTTACAGAAGAATCCAAATGAAAAGTTTTATGTAAGTACACAATTTAGAGATTCTAAAGCTAATTGATACATTTGATTTCCGAATCTGAAGAGTAGAGTTTCTACATTCTTTTAGTCATGAATGTCTCACAAATCTAATAACAATTTGCATATGCATTCATTATCAAAAGCTACGAAAACACTTATTAGGAGATGTGATATGCAAATATATTTTTAATTATTTATATTTATGTCATGTGCAGATAAAACTTGAATAAGTATGACAGTATTAGCAATAAAATTTGCAGTTTCATTTGATATAATGTAATTTTATAAATTAATTTTAATATCTCATCTAAAAATTAGCAGTCAGTCAGAAATGGTTTAATGTTCTTTTAACGAGATGTGATATGCTGCAAATATATTTTTTCTATTTTATCTAATAGGATAATATCTATAATGTTTGTTTATTTACATGCATCTTATTTATATGTAATTTTCGCAAACAGCACTACGATTTTATCGAAATTCCATTTCGTATTACCGAGAAAGAACGAGATTGTGACTATTAAAATTGCTCTAGAAAAATTCATTCAATACAAATTGATGTGTAGGATCTTATAAGAATTTTATCACTACTTGATATTTTTCTAGCATTACATTTTTACAGTTGAACCTTTCAAGATTTTAAAGTAAAAAGTGCTGGTTAGGCGATTTTTTGATGGGTTATGTGTTCTTATGTTAATTTGTGGCCCTCAATGAAGTTGCGATGAGCAGTTACATATGCATATATAAACTGACTGAGATATAAGGCGCTGTAGGGTATAATTATACAGGGTGATTCCAGAAATATTAGAAACCCAATGTTTTTATTGGGTGGCCCATAAACAGTTGTATACACACATATATTGGGTAGTCCATAGACAGTTAGATATACAGGGTGGTGGAAATATATTATAAAGTGGAATTATTATGATGAGTATTTTAATAAGTGTTAGAGAGTTGAAATTAAACTGAATCACTTCATTTTGAGACCAAATATCTGATTGTATGTATATATATATATATATATATATATATATATATATATATATATGTACCTACCAACATTTATGTTGAACCTTTGCATTTACGATTAATTAACCATACAAATGGAAATTGAATAAGTATTAGTAGTAAAATAAATCAGATTATTTTGAAATTTTGATTCGAATAGAATTGTCATTTATATTTATTTGTTATATTATCCTACCGGTTAACAGCCGAATTATTTCACAAATAAAGTCCTATTAATTACATATGAAAAACAAGTTGAATTTTGTTAGGAATTGACAGAATTGGTCGAATTTCGACCATTGGACGATCGCTAGTTAATTTTAAAAATATAAAAAATATATATTTATATTCCTCATAATGAGCCCTTTCATTTGATGCATTGATTGTTGTGTTAAAAATTATTATTTTATTTTCCCTTTAATTCCAAAATTAATATTAGGGATTTCTTCGTATTTTTCCTGTAAAAAAATTGTATGTGCTATAGTTTGGGGAATAAAGGGAGGTAATTTTTTTATATTATAATATTCATTTTAAAAATATGAAATGAATATATTTGTATTCGTCAATTGGATTTGATATATTACATGATGCCTTAGAAATAATTTTAATTTTGTTTTCCATTTAATGCTGTAATTTGTCTCCTAAAATTAATATTAGGGGTTTCTCCTTAATTTCCAGTAAAGTTAAGGTGAGGTCCTATATACCTAATGATTGTCAAATTTTTACGTCTTATCGTTTCCGAGAAAAAGAGGGGATGCTTTTTTTATATGTTTGTTAATATCTTTTAAATAATTTATTTTAAAAATATGAAAAAAATATGTTTGAATTTGTCATAATGAGCCCTTAAATTTGATTTATTACGTGATGCGTTAGAAACACTTTTAATTTTATATTTTTCATTAATTCTGTTATTTGCCCCCAAAATTAACATTAGGGGTTTCTCCTTATTTTTAGGGTAAAATTCAGGTGAGGCCCTATATGTCTGATTTTTTTTCAGAATTTTACTTCTTATAGTTTCGGAGATAAGAGGAGGAGGAACGGTCGATTTTTGTAGTTTTTACCCCTAAAATCAAAATTTCTTCATTTACGATATGTACTCCTGATCGAGTTACCCAACTATACACTGATATTAAATTTCATCGTATTCCGTATTCGTATATTGTATATACGGAACCCTAAAAATTGAAGAAATGTCCTTTAATTTTCGTAATTTAATTTCTTACAATGCAACTGCAGAGTTGTGGATAGAAATATAAAAAAATAGGCTGTACCGTGTTTCTCCAGCAACATTTTCTGGAAAACTTTCTTTAAAATTTCGCCATTGAGAACGACGAGCACAGTGAACGATTCCACCAACAAATTTCAACAATGGAAAGCTACTAAAAAGAATTCTTCTCGAAATTAATCATCTGCATTAAAAACTACTTCTGCGAATTAAATAACAATGACACAAACTATCATACGTCATCAAAAAATGCCGAGAATTTCTGTCCATTCAAGAAAGCAAGACTGGTTACTACGGAAATATTCTAGAGCATGTGCGAGCTGTATAAATATGAGACGACTGCCGGCTAGTTCAGTTAGGAAGAGCGTGTAAAACTCCATTTTTGCTGGCTTGATACATGAAATGAAATTAATCATTTTTAATGTAGTCCTTCAAAAAAATGAAATTTCATATCAGATCACACAGTGCATAAGAAACAGCCCTTTAATTAATTTAAAGAAAGTTAAAGTCGATCAGCGAAATTCTTTTCACTGGAAACAAATAAAATGCTAGGCACGGAATTCTTCTTGCATCAGTTGCTGTCGTACCTCTTACCAACAAGAGATTTGAACGAGAAAATGAAACAATTAAGGAAATAGCGGCGTGAAATGGTTATTGACCTAATCTTACAGAAAAGTTAATTAGAAAGGAAAAGTTTAGATTAACTTAAAACGTCTACTTTTCGAAACATTACACAAGAAATCGTTATTTTAAGTGAGATGTAAGATAAATATCTAAAATTTTCCGATAAATATACACTTGTGGACAGATTTATTAAGTATCTGTTATTGGTACAATACCTGAATACTGGATTAAGTTATCGTTGATAAGTTATATACGTATTGATGTTATTCATCTAGGTGTAGCATAAATTCCAATCATTTAAAATATTTTGATGTTTAACTCATTGTTATTTAAAAATTCGTCCTTTAAATCAATAACTAAATCAATGCAGAAATGTGTAATAAATTAAGTAGCTTTGCTGTTATTTGTTGTTTCCTTCATTTGAAAAATATGTAACATCAGTTCGACTTTATTTTAAATTACACTTTCTGTCGGTTCATAAGCCAACTTTTCAGTTTGTATAGATATTTGGCAGTCATTGATTGAGTTGGATTATGTAACACTTGGCCGGTTTGAAGATCTTTATTATGTACTATGTACTATCTACTATGTTGAGAAACTTAGTTTTTACGGTAGATTCTTCGCTTCATAGATTCTGAGACAATTCTATGATATTGTTGCTTGTTAATAATTACTCCTTTCGATGTCTTTATCGAGCGGTTTCCATTATCGAGGGACCTGAGTCACTTCTTCAGGCATTGTTGCGTGGAATGAACAAACTTCTTGAAAGATCATAAAAAACTGACACTAGACGCGCATGTTACGGTTGTGCACGAATAGGGCTTTTTAACGTCACTGTTGAGGGTACCTAAACGATCACCAACCGGGGGTAGTCAACGCAACAACCTCAACGACCAGGGAAACTTCAATCAGTCAGCATAAGGGGTCGATTGCTAACTAACACTTCATCAGAGTATTCATCACGGAGATTTTGCAGTGATAGCAGCTCACATTTGATACAGGCACCGCTGTGTTTATTGCCCCGTCCAGAGTGTTGAGGTCACCTAAAAACCCGTCCATTCAAGAAGCAGGCCATTCAAGAAGGTCCGATTACTGTGAACAATTTCTAGATTAAGTGCGAGGATTATAAATATGGGACAAGGATCGGTGAAGGGTGAAGGCATGAGTCTTCGATTGCATATAGCCTATGAAAATTAGTAGTAAATTCACGTTTATCTATTTGTCTTTGTGCTTTAATTTGCACGCGAGAAATTCTCAAATCGCAACAAATTGGTTTTGAGTTTTTGAACCCGAAGAAATCCCTTAAATTTTTGAACGTTGTGATTATTGGGACTTTTGAACAGCACATCTTGGATATTGGGTAATAAAGTTCAAGTCCAAATTTATATTTACTGTGGGTGTTTTTCTTAGACAGTATCTATTAGGAGAACTTAAAGTGCACAATTTTTAACCAAATCAAGTAAGTATGTCCTTAATGAATTCCTTGAATTAATGTCTGTCTAACTGACAAAAGCTTAGCATATTCTTCAAATATGTTTTGTTCGGAACACACTTTACTTGCTGAAGACTATCCTTGTCTTGTCTGCTCATCTATTTCTCACAGCTTGGTTTCACAAAATCTGTTTGACGAAAAAAAGTTATGATCGAAATCTAGGGCTTTCAGACAAGCAAGCACACAGAGTTGTTCCAAGTCTTTCTATTTCTTGAGATATCATTCCTGAACTAGTTTCTAAATGATTGAGGAGGTAAATGATTATTTTGAATGTTCATTTGGGATTTTCTCTCCTCGCAATGGTTTCTGAAAAATACAGATAAGTTAAGTACTTGAATATCAAGGTGTAGTATTTACGGGCAGTTTGTAGAAACTGCTCGGAACACTAGTTGCCCTCTTATAGAAAAAACTCTCCCCCAGGATCAACTGTGAGAAAGTAGGTCAACAGATTTGTCAAATAATATTCCAGTATAATATGTTGGGATGTATTTTGTGTTGTACTTATCTGTTTTTTTGTGACGTTTCGATTCCTTATCAGGAATCGTTGTCGAACAATGTTTGCACTATATTCGTCGCTTGACTTTTTTTGGCAATGTCAATTGACTGATTAATTGACTTTGAAGCTTCCTTTTTGATGTTCATTCGTTAGGAGCTGTTGCCATGCAACCGGTATCTCTACAGAGGGTGTCCCAATTTCTCCATTATTCAACAACATGCAGACACTTTCTTTGATTTCTCTTTTTTTGATATGCTTTTAAGTAGTATTTTTGTCTTCAGTTTGATTTAAAGAATGATTTGAATAAAAATTCAAATATCTATTCCCTAGCTCCATTCTAAAAATGGAAGTGAATAGTACCATTATCCCGTGAGTACATGATTTGCCAATCTTGATCTGGAATATTATATGTCTTCTTGAGACCCATCATGTTGTATTGGTGACTCATATTTGTTCTAATTTGGAGAGGTCGTCTGATGTTTACAAAAATAAGGAAAAACCGCCTAATATGTTTTTCCCAAGGTACACTGTACACACAATTTTTTTTCCATATTTATAAAATAAATTAATTAAAAGATATTAACAAAAATATAAAAATTTTTAACTTTGAGCTGACCGAACTTTACTCCGGTTATAGGTTTATTGTCAAATGTAATATATCTTAAATCCCAGTCATTATTAGGTACAAATATATTTTTTTTAATTTTTTTAAATCGTATTTTACTTGGTAAAAAATTTAAAAATATTACCCATTCTCCCCGCCAATAAGACCTTTAATTGAAAAAAATTTTCGGAAATAATAGAAGCCGAAAAAATAAGGTAATTATACGTTGTAAAGATTCAATATCAGATATCAGATTCATTATGTGAATGTATTATGTGACAGAGCCAAAGCAGTTTCAGCAACAAAGGAAATTTTTGAGAAAGAGTTATGTTTGATAAATGAAGTTTTAGAACAAAACGAATTGAGAAAAAACAAAGAAACCAACAAACGACACAAACAACACACAATGTGTTATTCCTGGCCTGTGTATTGGCGATTTGATTTTGGTTCAAAGTTCTAGTGTGTACAGTTTTGTGCCTGCGGATATACCGGTGAAACATCAAGACCTCTCCAAATTAGTTCTCAAGAAGACATATAGACAGTTCAAGATTTCATGTACTCACGGATAATGGTACTGGACTGGGACAAAAATACTTTAAAGAAGAACATACCAAAAAAAGAAAAATCAAAGAAATTTCTGTGTCACCCTTTGTAGAGATACTTGCATGGCAACAGCTCCTAACGAATAAACATCAAACTTCAAAGTCAATTAATCAGTTTGATATTGCTCAGGCGACGAATATAGTGCAGTTGTTCGACAACGATTCTTGACAAACGTGCCACAAAATACATAACATATTATACTGAATACTAGTTGACAAATCTGTAGACTACTTTCTTACAGTTGATCTATTAGTGTTCCGGGCAGCTTCCACAAACTGCCCTTAGATACTACACCTTGATATTCAAGTACTTCACTTATTGTATTTTTCAGAAACCATTAAGGAGAGAAAATTCCAGATGAACATTCAAAATAATATCATTCCTTGATAGGAAGGAACTGAGAAAGTCTTACGTAATTTATCGTGACAATTTTAAGGGCTTCAGGCGCTTCATCCACGTCTGAACAAAAACGTGTCACTCATAATAATCACATTTCATAATAATAACGGGTAGCCAAAAGTCAGGCAACGCTATCAGTTTAATGCGTGTACGCGAGTTAACCTTGAATAACAAAACGGTAAGGGAGAATAGAAGGAAAAGAAGGACTGGTAGTTTGACGTGAACGTCTGTTTTCGTATCAAGCGTGTTCGTAGTATGTGCATGTTGCCATGGAATGGATTGGGCGCCGTGACACCTTCGAATGGCCACCCCGAATTCCAGATTTAACTCCACTAGATTTCTAACTTTGGGGTTGGTAAAGGTTCGCGTTTTTCGCACAGGACCGCCGAAATACAACACTTAAAGGAGTTAATAAGCTACGAATTTGAGCTCATTAGCAGGGAAAGGGCACAAACCTATAAATTCAAGAGATCGAAAGCTTCATTCATAAATCAGATACAAAACCGATCCAACATTAACCGTAAACAAATAATGAGTGAGAAAAAGACAGAGCATCAGAAGTTGCGTGCTGGCAACACTGTAAAGCTTGAGACTTGTTAGGGTATAATATCCAGTAGCGTAACGTAGAAATATTAAACATTTTAAATGTAATCCAACATCTATTACATATTTTAATTTAAAAAATTACAAAATCATTTTTAAAAATTTTAACGTAATACAACAATAATGGTGATAAAATAAATATAATTTGTTTGATGTATTTAATAATGGTTATAAAGACATTTGATCAAATCTTAAAATTTCTAAATATTTCATTATTTTTGAAAACTCCATATTGAGTGGTAAAGGCGTCAATTTTAATGGGTAAGAGGGATGTATTGGTGTCGCATATTATTCATTTAAGGACAGATTGTCGAAATCCAAAATCTAGAATCCATTATGGCGGACTGCTAATCAAACTCAATGAATATACCTAAAAACATGTACAGAGGAATTTTCGATATTGCTGATTATAGATTTGAGAGACGATTTTCGAAATTCAAAATTCAAAAAATCCAATATAGCGTATAAGTCAAACTAAATGAATCTGCGTAAAAATTGTAAATGGGGGTTTTTGATATGGATGATTGTGGGTATGAAGACAGATTTACGAAATTCAAAATGAGAAATCTAATGTCTAGTATTAGTAGTAGTATTTATTAGCAAATATTCTGCTACATAAAGACATATAACTAATTAACATTATTTCGTACTTAAACTATTACAATTAAATCTATTATTTAAATATAATTAGTTTTTACATATGCCACATTATACTTAAACATATAAAGACTAGTTATATATCTTAAATAAAAAGAAAGCTTATTGTATATTACCAGGTCCTTGGTACCAGATTTCCTTACTCGATGAAGTTCTGGTGTTGTACTGACGAATTTTACCTACTAGTGTTATTCTTTTAGACATATACTGGGGCAACATATTATAAATGAAAATCATATTGTTGTAAATTAGTCGTTGGTTTACACTCATAAGTGTGGGGCAAATGAGCACATCCTTAATTGTGGAACATTTGTCAATTTAAGTAAACTATGGTTTCTATTTCCTGTTGCATGTTATATGTCTTGTGTAAATAACTATTTTAGTTTCTACATTCCTATCCTGTTAACTTATAATGATTTTGTTAAATTTGGCTACAGTGTGCCGAGAATAAAAAGAGATAGTTTGGATGTTGGATCGCTTAAAAATGTAAACAATTGGGTCTATTAATTCCTAGGCCTGTGGGAACGGGCAATGTTACAACGTGTTATAAAATCAGTTGCACGCCGTTGTCAATTATGTATTGAAGCTGCGGGCAACCATTTCGACCATAAACTGTAATTTGTATTGATTATTAAAGAATTTTTTATTTGTATGACAATTTTTTGTTTTTTTTTTGTTTGTTATGCAAATTAGAAAACAACACCTAAAACTGAAACCTAAAATGATACGGATTTCATGTTTTCTTTCTTTTTTCATTTTATCATTGCCTTGCAAGTAGTACTATACTGTTTTTATGTTAACGTCATTTTGTCGAATTGATGAATTCAGCTAACTCCTGAGTGTTATTAGACTTTTAACATTTTAAACATTTTTCATTATATTCATAAAAAATTGTTATTTTTTACATTTTCATTATTATGGTTTTAATCTTGTTATACACATAATTTATATCAACTGTGGTAGAAAATCCTAAAGTTAATAAGCATTTACTTCAGAATAAAGAGAAATCCTTAAAATTAATTAATCGGACAAAAAATGAAAAGAAAACCTAATATTACTCCAGTTGTAACAAATTGTTTGCAAATGGGCTCATTACATTCATTATACTGTTATAAGCTCTCCTCATCTTTATTTCTTTGACGTAAGTGGCACTTTTTCCGTTTCAAGCTGGAAGAGCATTCATTCTCTCGCTCAGGAGGCACTTCGACCACATGTCTCTTTATTTACGTTCCGCTAGATGTTCCTAGCAATTTTTTTAAGAAGGTGAAACGTGATATTTTCTCAGGACATTCCTTAAGACTTCTTACTGACCTGACAATTAATTGTGCTGATATCCGTGAGGAAAACTGTCGCCAGGCATTTCTCGGTTTTTATAGTTGAGTTGCTTGAAATATGGATGAGTGCTCCGTTTTGGATTCGTTATGAATAAATGTTACTGTTTGTGTGTGTTGGGTATATAGGTCTCATAGTGTTAACACTAGAAATCAAAATAAGCCAAATATTTTTTATACCATAGGTGTAATGCGAATAAGTTGATGAAAGTATGTAGGTCGGTGTCAATTGATTCACTGTAGTTTTTCGGGCTGTTTTGCCATGGTCTAGTGGAATTTCTTCCGAACGTTTCATCTGCGATTGCGGTAGAAATTTCAAAGACCCGGGCGTAGTTGATACCTCGTTGTATCCTCGAAGCGAATATCTACTAGATCACGACAGAACAGTCCCAAAAACTACAGTGAATCCGAAAAGGGTGAGAGACGCAACAAAAGAACATTTCCCCCAAAAGTGGATAGGTCGCTATGGATTGATACGGTCGCCATACCTAACAGCAATGGAATTTTTATGGGGGTATCTTAAGCAAAAGCTTTTGCTACTGATATGTATGATATTGAGATTAAAAAAAACAGAATCACTGACGCTACTGCTAAATTGACACCTGGTATGATTCACAATGCTTATTATGAATTTCAGAAAAGTATTGCAATTAACTCCGTGGGTGCAAATGTAATTAATTAATTTTAAAAACTGATATTCACTTCAGTTTCTAGAAATTTTATTTACACGTAACATCAAACATTTTCATGAGCTGATTCTAGTACAATAACATCGAAATCATAACAATAGGTAAGCTGTACTAACAAAATACTGAAATTAATGTCGCCTTATATACGGTACGTCTAGTTTTCTGATCATTCTAGATTTTCTTGCCCAGTGTCGAGATTGATAGTTTTTTTTGCCCATTCGAAGATTCCAGAGATTGATGCTTTTATGTTCTTCGGGATGAATAATGTTTTACCTTGCTTTAGCCAGGAACGGCGTAGATAAATTTTACAACAGTATAGAGAAATGTGTAGAGATTGGAGGGTTTTATGTTGAAAAAATTTCAATGTTATTTATTTTATTGTATGCATCCAAAATAAATTTTTACCTCTAAATTACGGAAGTACTGGACGGTTGATTGTAATAAAAAATATACAAAATTAAAACAGTGTAACTTTACTCCGAGATTATTTTCATAACTTTTTCTTTATGTTTATTCGTTTACGAGACATTCGCGGTGAAAAAAATGTTCATAGAAGTTCTATTTATTGAATTTTAACGACAACCAAAAATTCCATTAAAAAATTTTATTTGACTTTTCCAATTCTCTTCTTCACTTTTTTAAATTTTTCTCAACGTGAATACTATTTTCAACACAAACAGGGGAAATTAGGAAGAATAACAAAACATTAAAAATGAAAAAAATATATTTTTTAATATCTAAATTTGTTGATTGTGCTAAACAAATCCAACCGAAAGTATTGTCTATGACTATGCAGTACTTTTAAGTAGTACAAATAAAAAAATCATTGAAAATGTCTTTTAACAGTTCAATTTTCCGAAATATTCGTACGTTATTAAACTGGGTTGGCTTTATACAAATGATTTGTTTTATTTAGCATTCTTTACGGTAATCTTCTAGGATTGAAATACAACTTTCTATTTCATCTGTTTAATATTTTCAGAAATTTAGTTCGAGTAATGTTATTTGAGGGTTGTTTTTCAGAATTTATGTATCAACTCAAGTTGTTTAAAAATTTAAAGCTTATTTTATATTTACCACTTTATTATATTTGTTGATTTTGTACTTTCCGTTTTTAAAAACCAACTATTGATTTTGTTCAAGCAAATTGCTCAATTAAAAGATTTTCAATTTGCATCATGCAATGCTACCGCAACTTTGATAACAATAACATTACGATTCACCAGTAGGAAGGGAACTGATTATACTTGGCATTATTACAGTTTAAAACTACTTTTAGTTTGGTAATGGTGTACCGCTGTGACAGTTAAATGAGTTATATGTACATTCTGCGAAATTAGATTGTTTCTTTATTAGTTTTACACCAATTGCGCTCGTTAATATTTACTTATTGCTGCTATGAAATTTTAAAGCAAGCTACTCATTTTATGATGTTATGAAATGGATATTTATGTAGGTATTATTGTTTTAGATACACGAAGAGGATTCTCTCTTGTTTACGATGACTGAATTCTCATATTTCGAGTATTTTATATTAGAATAGGCACCCACTTAGGCTTCGACCGGGTGCAATGTAGATAGTAGATATTAATGTGGTGTCAGTGCTGAATGATTAATAATGTTACAATAATGAGTCTCTGGCAGCTGGTTCTCCGCCATCCCGGTCAAGAGCAAGGCCAGCTTCTCGTTCGAGAGGTCCTATAGCTAAACTGATGTTTCTCTATCTATCTGGGATTTAAATGTGTCCCGATCATCAGTAGGGCACGCCTCACACTCTATCTCTTACTAAACGTACTTCTTTTCTATTCCTACTGCTACGATCTATGTTGGAACTACGACATCTTGCTGACATGACTGAACTATAAATACAAAAACTTCTAAATAACAAAAGAAACTTATTTGAACTCGAAAAATTAAAAAAATATATTTTCTTTGTAATCAGTCTTCCCTTAATATGTACTATAATCAAAGGAATTTCTAGTGCGCTCAAGACTAACCGACGAAAGTTCAACGTTAACATATTAATAGGAGGTATAGGTTTTTTGTTCTATTTTAATAAAGTGTTAATATTTGCAATATTTCTATAATTATAATTGTGTACAAATTACTCTGCTACTTTTTGGTCTGTCTGATCGTCACATTTACATACGTATGTAGACGTATAATATTAAACAACAATAAAAGGTACCTATTGGCATGGCACATACAGTGTTTATGTCGATACTGAATGCCTGAATGCGACTGATGCGTCATGCTTTCTTATGCAACGGTGGCCTGCGAGCATAGCAATGAGTCGTTGATTATCAACAAATATTGTCATATTTAACACAAAACAATATTAAACTATGTGTATAAAACATCTTCTTAATTCATTCGATGTACTGATGAGAACCGGATTAAAATCCGTTGTGCAGTTTAAAAAAATCTAAGCTTACAGAGGTACAGAGGTAAGAGAGCTGAATGAAAGTTTAACTTTGTAAGATAGAGAGCAAGTCCCCCCTACACACTTTAATGCTACGGTCGATACCCGATTTGATATCCGGAATGCTAACTCCTGTTGTGCAAGGTTTGTACTCAAAAATATCAAAGCGTGAAGTTAGGATTCCACTAGTGTAACAAGTAGGAATGTTTGGTGACAAATGTGAACTTTTTGTCTTCATCCAAGCAACTAAAATTTTTCGTAGTTGCATGTTCCTTATTGACAGTAACACAAATGTTTCCATTGTGAGCTAGCAGACCACGGAAATTTGGAGGAACATGAAGAACTACCGTTCACAGTGGTGACGTGTATCAGATCTTTTTAGTGAAATGAAAAAAAAAATTACAGAATTAAGAAAAGCCTTTTAGGAAGGAAAATGTTTGGCATAATTTATCTAGTTAACGTACTAAAAAAACGATCCTTTACTTGAAGGAAAATATGCAGTGGTATAATACATAATTTAGTACGATTGTCAACACAAATATTCTTTTGCTATTTTCCTTGAGGAACGATTGATTGTCAACAAGCGACTCTAGTAGATTATGAAATTTTGAAAAATTTTTATATTGGTGAGTCAGCTAGATTTGATGTAAGAATGATCTTGAGAAGTTTATTAGTTTTGGAAAAATAATTTGTTTAAAAAAGGTTAATCATTTGTACTTATATAAACAAGTTGAAAAGTAGCCTTCAATGTAGAAAATGACCTGAATAAAAGTTTAAGGTTTTTTCCTGACAATGCAGTGGTCACCTTGAATTTGACTCTAGGGATGACCTTCAAAGTCATTTTAAGGTCAAACCATTTTTTCAAATGAATTGGTTTATTTTTGACCATGGAAAGGAAATAAGCGGAAAATTGTAGGTTCAGATATGTTCTTGAGCATGGTGAGAATTCGACCCTTGTAGGTCACGGTCGAGGTCATAAAGTGGAACTGCTGATCAATTCCAGTAGTAACTAAATAGAAAGTGAAGTCTGACTTTATGTTCGTTTTCAGCAGCCTCAAAATTCAATATCGCACTATTTTCTACCGTTACTTACATCCACCATCTTAAAACAAAAAACGGACAACAAATTCTTACGAACAGATTTGCGACAAGTCATTTAAATTTTTTCGCCATTGCGAGTTTCTATTTATAAATCGAAAACTGACTTTAAACTCATCGTCAGCTAACCCAAAAACCCATTTTCGATATTTGTAGGTTGTTGAAATTGTTCCAGTTCCATTTTTTGATCACAATGGTGAAGTATCCGGGCACAATTCTGGTCATGGTCAAGGAGATACCCGAGCCTACAAATTTCCCTACTTTTTATTTCCGTGGTTAAAAATATGTGATTCATTTGAAAAAATGGACTTGATTTTGAAATGAACCTGAAAGTCATCCTCAGAGTCAAATTGAAGGTCAATACTGGAGAGCCAGGGGAAAATCCTGAACTTATTTTCCATTGATGCCTCTTTTTCGTTATTTCGCCATCCAGTTACTTTTTTGACACCCTGCACATAGACGATGTGGTTAAGTTTGATCATTATCAATACGTTTTTCCTTGTGCATTGGGGTTTTCTCTTCTTACTTCTTTTCTCTAACCGATAAATATTTTAAACTTGTAAGCAAAGTGCCCGGATTAAATAGATCTATTTGTATACAGGAGGACTGGTTGGTCTTAAAGTAGAAATTTGGTTCACTCAGGATATCCTTGCAACAGACAACCTGGATTTTCGAAATTATCCGTACTGCAATAGCACCCATTACACGGTTCAAGTACTAATGTGTTAAAAAAAAACTGGGTAGAGAAAATCTGCAAAATAATGAAGATATTTGATGAGTAAACGAATTAAATATTTCTCGCAATTTCTGTTTATCAAAATATTTAATATTTCGTTACAAAGCTAATCGCATACCACGCCGTAAATCGTAAACAGTTTTAATAAAATACATACTAGTAAAATGAGTACTATTTGTATTACATGAAAATAAATATGTAGTTTGGAATATTGAAACTAATATTAATTCCGGAAAATTAGCATCAAAATATTACGCCTCCAACAGATATCTACCAAGTAGTGTAGGGGTACAGAAACACATTATATATATTTTCTGCGTCGTTAAATTTGCATTCGTAAACAAATCTAAGGTGAGAAAACAGGATGCTTGTGGTTTTTAAGTAAAAGGCGTTGTATCTTGTTGGCTTATGTATAAACATATCAGATTACCCAATGAGTAGCTGTTTAAAAAAGTTCTTTAGCATTCTACCCAGAAAAAATGTAACCTACTCATATTTAAGTGCGATGTGGCAACATCTATCATATTATAAGAAACTCTATTATTTTTAATATGCGATAAAATAGCCCACAAACTTTTGAAAAAAGTGTATTATCTTGCGATAAGCTCAAAGGGACATCTTACGTCAAAGGGAATAAGAAATAGAACTTGAATAGGAAAACTCCTATACAGGAACAAGAAATTCTAGTGAGATTTTTAATCTATAAGAGACAGATAAAGATAACTATTAGAATTTCAAGTCTAAAATCAACTCACTAGTCTTAACTTGTGCATAAATAGAACACTGGAATTTCAAGTCTCCAATCAAGCCCAAGTGTAAACTATTCATTCTAAAGGTAGCCAGTGGTACATTATCTAATCACCATTCGCACTAGCTTCTCCTATCCACTGCCAGACAAAAGCCTCTTTCTCATATTTTGCTCTGTTTTTCAATTTTCGATAAATCGTAATAAATTTTCAGTGAGTTTTTTTACATCATCACTGGATCTTGTGGTAGGTCGTCTTCTACTTCTATATGTTTCTACTCTACTGTTATCAGTCATTATAGATATCTGACCAGCCCAATTCTGTTTTTAAAATAGTTCGATTGCGATAGAAATTGCATTCATTGTAAAAAAAGTTTTCTTCAATGGAGGTCTGTCTTTACACATTAAATAAATAGCTGATATAACTATTCATTGAATTGTAGCAAACAAAAAGCGTTAAATATAAAATAACAATAATTTTCACATAAGGCATGAATCAGAAGGTGGTAGAAGTTCGAAACCAAGTGTTGAAAGAATTTGTGTTCCTTTTCAAGAAGAAGGAAACTTTAAATATCACGAACTAATATAAATCCAATGTGCCCTTGATTCATATTAAAAGAAATATCAAAGAGCAAACCCGATTTTTTAATAAAATGTTTCAGTGGGATTGTGAACAATTTCATAATTTTTACATAACTTCCCAATTAGTAAAATGCGAAATGAACGTAGTTCTGATGAAGAAGAACATTATTAAGTTTGGTGTCGTTCCGGTGTTCATGTATTTTTTGCTCGATAATTATATCGTAGATTACAAGTAAAACGTGTCTTGTCTATTATTGAAAATTTTCAATTATGGATATACGATTGTTTTCAAAAATGATTGTCTGTGTGCTGTTATATTTTAACAATTTCTCAATTTATTGAGAATACTATGTTTGAAACAATTTATTCTGGTACAAGCGCTTATAATAAGGAAGCAAACAGGGTTTTAAACAAATTTATTGCCTATCTACCTATACAGTCTCTAATTTATTGGTACAGTCCTGGTTTGTAAGAACCATCATCATACAATTTCTCGCTGAGATCATGGACGTAGGCACCTTCGACTCCAGAACCAGAAGGTACCAAACCGTAAGGGCTAGCGCTCAATGGAAGTGGGTTCAATTCTGGTTTGTAGGAACCATCGTCGTACAATTTTTCAGTGAGATCTGGTACGTATTTTCCTTCCAATCCTGAACCAGATGGTGTTAAACCGTATGGTGAAGGGCTCAATGGTAGTGGGTTGATTTCTGGTTTGTATGAACCATCATCATAGAGTTTTTCTGTGTTGTCATGGACGTATTGACCTTCAAGTCCGCTGCCGGCTGGTACAACAACTGCTGATGGGGCGCCTACGTAGGGGGCGCCTACGTAGGGGGCGCCTACGTAGGGAGCAGCTATCAGTGAGGGAGCAGCATATCCGCTAGCAATATGGCCGGCATTTGCTACGGCAAGAGCTCCCAAAGCAAAAACTACAGCCTATGAAATGGAAATGAAAATTATTTATTTGCAATTAATTTAGAAATAACAAATCAATTAAAATATGAATTAATTAAATAAACAAATTCTATTTAGAATTAAAGCCTTTTTTAATGCGTAAAACAATTATAACATATTTAACTTGGAATATGAATTTTAGAGAATCAAAGTATTAGATGAATTATCGTTATTTTATGTCCAGTTTTTTCTAGTAATTGCAATCATTATTATATAAAACATGAATACTTACGAATGAATTCATTGTGTAGATTCTTGTCAGCTGTTGCAAGACCCGGACAAGTGATGCCCGAATTGCCTGAACAATTCATTTTATATTCGGATGAACAACCTTGTCCACGCCCAAATTTCGCATTTAACATCCAACAAACTTGAAAAACAGATCATTTTCCGTAGTGGACAACTTTATAACATCAATTTTATTAATTTATTCGATGTTGGCCTAAAAAATGAGATATTTTGGATATGTAAATGATTAGTTAAACTATTTTACATTTGTAAGTGTTTTATTTAGTAGCATTGATGCTATTATATTCTAAAGCGCTTATTAGTAAGGAACTTATACGAAATGATTTGTATTTCCTTATTATGTTTGTTATAAAGCACAGTAATCCGATAAAATACCATCTTCTCCTTAATTATTAAGGTATTTTATAAATAATTAACGAATTCGTACTAATAAATGATAATAATATTAAAATTCCACTGAATTATATTGGAAAACAGGTGTAGATGTAATTTTATACAAGTTGAAATGTGGAAAAAAATTAAACGTTATTCTGAAATAACCATAGAAATAAATCGAGTACACAGTATACAAATATTTGTGAAAGACTATAACTCATATTTTAGCTTAGTTAAGCCCTGTTATTATTAGTGGCCCTAGATTATGATCAGATTGTGTCCTAAAATGTTATAACATGGAAGATCATGAAGATGAAATATCATGGGACATTACAAGATTATTATAAAAACATGACATTCAAATACGTGACTTGCACTTTAAAAAAGAGTGGAATGAAAATGAAGTGATAATTTAAAAATTTACTGCCCAAGAAACCATAAAAAGAAACTAGAAGATGCCACAACTAATCTTCAGAAAACTATGGAGTGATTCAAGAGATATGTTTGTGTGTTTGATTAAAGTTTTGTTGAAATATGACAATGATTGTTGAAGTTCTCGGAAAAAATCAAGCTGAATTAGAAGATTACATGTGTTTCCTAATCCTTTTAAATTGTAATTGTTGATCTTTTACAGGTCTACAGAAAAGTAAGCAAAGGTATAAGTCTATCTTTTAAGGATGAAGTTACTATACCCATTTTTTGTTAAAAAACGCACACATGTAATGTGGTAATTGGAAAGCTATTTAGACGGTAATGATATTAATCCTTATCAAATTAAATATGATAGTTAGTTTAAGCAATTCATTCAAAATTTAATTACCCTGTACACCATACAAGTTATATTAATACCTTAGGAGTTATTGAAAAATTAAAACTATCACACGACAAAATAAATTCAGGTGGTCCAATATCGGCAGGACTTCAAATATTTACAGGATAGAAAATAAAATATATTAAAAATACTCCAAGTAGGATGAACATTGTTACATTTCAATCTAATCCATATGCTCGACGCAACAAGTTGATTCAACACTACGACAGAAAAAAAAGTAGGCATATATGCCAGGAGGGTCGCTAGTGTATTAGAAGTAAAGAAAATATAAATAAGCTACTCTTAACAAACCCTACAAAAGTTGTGAAGGAAAAATTCAAAATAGGTAAGAACTGTAGACTAGAATGCTTTTAGCAATGTGATATTTTACATCAAGAATGAAATGACAACATTTGGAAAAGATTTTATGAATATTTAATCCGAAAAAATGTTATAATCTGTACAAGTCTAGGCATCGACCAAATGAGATGCTCGATATCCACACAAGTTTGTAGAGCAAAATTTAACTCATTTTCGGACCTAAAATTCAACATCAATTTGCTTATATCATCAAGTCAGTAACAGTTTATAGATAATTATTGCGAAGATTTTAACAGCAAACTCGTAGAAGTAAACGATTTAAATAATAAAAAACCGCAAAAATATGAATTTCTTTTGTTTTTTGCTTATATTAAATAAAAAGTAATGGAGAAATCGTAATGCCGTCTACAGGAAAGTTGCAGAGAATAAGAAATCCATCTTAACGAGTGTTTATACAATCTGATTGGATAATTTTTTACCGAGTGAACTAAAAAAACGGCCAAAAGTGGATTTTGTTCAATACAAATACAATATTAGTCATTGTCAAAACGATAGTTTATGATATTAAGTTTATATGGGCTCACGATGGATACTATTGAATAAGTAGTGTTTGAACAATTCGAATTAAAATAATTTAGAGAGCTATTTTACAAATTCTACCGTATTAACGAGATTAGTGCGACCGGGATATTTTGAAAGTTCATGAATTCCAAGTCAAATTGTCTATCTTGGTTTTTCGCTATAATGCCGAGAAGTTGGTTTAAAATAATAGTAAACATTGCATTAAACGTACGAATATGTGACAGCCAGCCAGGGGCGCACTGCCAATAGCTGTCAGCTAACCCAATATTATATTGCACTCCTGTTAGCATTTTACCCTTCTATGACCATGGAGTATACCTATACACCTGATTTGTCGCTGATTACGGCAATTAACCATTCCGTCTTCCAGTGTTGCCGTCCTCTGCACCAGTTTAAACGTTGATGACAGGAGTCTGGAGTCAAAGGAAACACTAATTTTGGACGGTATAAAACTAGTTCAAATGTTAAAACGCCGCGAAATATAAACAGGTCTACCTTCTTCTGAAAGCCATTATCAGCGATTTGATGCAGAGCTGAAGAGACTACCTTGACGCTTTGTGGCACGCCTAGGTTGGTCAGTTGGTCTTCTTCGTATTCCTCTACCTTCTTCTATCCATACACCGAGATACACCCATTACTGTCATTGCAAGACAATTAATATACCGCCCGGTCATTTTCGCGATAGGACAAACCAACATCTCGATAGGCAACAGGTCTGCCCCTGTCAAAATCACCAATATGGTGACAGTTTTCATGTTTTGGAACTCATTGAATTTTGTTACATTTAACACAAGGAGACAGAGGTGCAATGACTAAAAATATCTGTACCAGTCAGCTGCCATAAACAGCCTTCTTAACAAAATACTAAGAGATTAAAAATTTGTTGCCAAAAACTTAAATATGTATTCTCTTGACATATAATCATATTCAAAAAATATTCCTTGTGGGTGTACATATATATGAGTTATGAGATTGGCAGGTCCGGATGGACACGCATGTCCGGACCTGCATCCCTAGTGTTAATGATGGATGTACATCCGACAGCAAGTAGGACACAGATCCGTGGACCTGTTGGTGTGGCAAGAAACGCATGTAATGAGCAGTACTGAATTTAGTTTAGAGATGTGTAGGTTCGGAAGGACACGAATCCTCGGACCTGTGTGAATGAAGGATGTACATCGTTACCGATCGGCCACTTGTTGATATTATACGCGAGAGCGGCATTGAAACATGCCATGAGCGGTACTGAATCAATGTTAGCGGACTGGGAACTGTGGATCGGACTGAGGGGAACGGTATTACCTATAGTTTTATCATATAGAGGTCTTGTTGGTTCATGGTTATATATTTTTATCGTTTTAGTTGTCAAATATGACTATTTTTATTTGTAATTATTATTTTTGATAAATCATTATCGTTTTCTCGTAATTTCATTATATAAAGGGTAAAAAGCAACAAATCAGCGCCATAATGTCTTGCTAGCAGTATTACAATCCAACACTCCGCCTGCAGTCCGACTCCGGTAGTCACAGTTAGACAACCAGACTCATATGGGTCCGACGGACACGGGTCTTGGATGTACATCTTTGGAACTGGATGCATATCCGGACCTAACTCCGAATTATGAGCGGACCTACCCATCTCTACATATGAGTATGCAATATTTTCCACAGCGAACTTATTGACAGTTGGGAAGACCTTAGGTTGCTAAAGATTCGAACAGCGTTTGTATACTTTAGTAAAGTTTCTATAATGGAGCGATACACAGTGTACGTGTTCATCTGTTAAATTATGAAAATGGGTGTTCCCGAACATCACGCCGGATACTCATTTTTTTGAAAATTATCGTTCATTGGAGAAAAGCATTTAAAGAATTGTGAAAATGCAAATATTGCACTATTCCAGAGAAGTCTGAAGCAAAATCAGAAAATGTCGATTCATCTGTGTTCGTAGCAACTTGGGCAAACAACAACATGACGCATTATAACAAACCATTTGAATCTGAGGCCATTTAAAAACCAGCTAAAAGAGGAATAAATGCTTGGTTGTGACAGGCGGTGAGGAGAATTGGTTAAACGGATAAAATAAAATGAAGAAAATGATAAGGGTTTCTCATTAATTTATACTGTATACAGGATATGTAAATGTAAGTGTGTAACAATAATATACTTTGTTGATAATTTAAACTTGCTAATGGACAGAGCAGTTTCAGGAATTGCTCCAACAAAGTGCCTGAGATGACGAAAGACATTGAGATTATAATGACTGAGCAATTGCAAAAGGTATAAAATACATGATATGGACTGGAAAGGTACCAAATAAAGTCCATTAAAATTTGAAGATGCGTCTTCAAATTTAACGAAATGTATCAAATACATAAAGAAGTTTTCGAGAGGACATTCAATTATGGGAAGCGCAACTGATGAACGTTCCCTAAGCAGAAACAATATATATATATATATATATATATATATATATATATATATAATTGTCTTGCGTACAAAAGAATGACACCTCGAAGAGAGTGGGTCTATAAATGTTCGAATAAATGAATGCAAAACTTATATAAAGAAACTATTCCAGAATGAAAAATTTGTGAAGCCGCCTGAGACTTAAATAAAATAAAATTTCAAAATTTAAACATATTACACAAAGAAGAACAAAACGAAAGCGGAAATAGTCTGCTTTAATTTTATTAAATGAAAGCGATCATTGTATCAGGATAGTTTATAAGGTGTATTCCTAGGTTTTCTCTTATGGATTGAATGACATCTTTAGAACATCAGAATTTCTTAGTAAATTTAAGGAGAAATTGTGAATTACTAAATTTGTCACTGCGAACCTTTTAATATTTAATTTTATTGTTCAGTTGTGATAAGATTTATTACCATTGAAAACGGGGTCTGCTTTAGACCCTAAAACGTTTGAAATATTGGTATAGACTTTCCAAAACAACAAAAAGAAAAAGATCCAAATATTAGATGAAACTGCAGTGGGCAATAAGTATAGTGAAGCTATAAAATATTTACGCTACAAGTTATAATATACTTTAAAAATAAGATTAAGTGAAATTAGTTTTTGCATAAAAACTGCATAAAGAATTTATTATTTTTACAATATAGTGCAATATGCTTGAACTAGTGACAGTGACAGTGGTAGTCAGGACTTGAAATTGTGGTTCGGAGGCGAGGTGTATCGCCTTATGTTCTGCCAAACGTCTGTTAACTAATCTTTTTGTCGTTTTGCCCGGGTACAGGACCACTTTAAATAATTAGTAATTCAATATAGTTCTTCAATATTGTCAATATGAAATACAAGTAAAAAATGGTTGTGGTGACAAAAAATCTTGTAGGTAATTTAAATATAAACTACTCAAAATTTCATTTTTTGTTATAACAAATAGTTTGAATTGCAATTTATTATAACTTCCTCTATTTAATATGTTGTTAGAATTTTATTTTATTAATTTCTAATTAGAGATATTTGCTAATTTGTTGCTAAGTAAAATATACAGATATATATAGATTATATATGCCGAAAGCCAAAATATAATAAAAACCTAGATTCTCAATTTTTTTTGTTACACTTTAATCGTCTTTCTAAATTATAATACTATAAATACTCCTTCCAGAAAATCTGAACTTATTATCATTATTATTATTATATGGACATCCATCCCACCACGACGATTTCTTTCACAAAAACTCTTTTCCTGCATGGCAAAAATAAACATTTCAAAATAAAATTAATATACCGGTTTTACTGGTACGAAGAATAAGACTAAAACTAAGTGCACTCTGTTATTGTTATTACTAGTTTTCTTCTGATACCATTTTATTCAATTCTACGATAAATTCTAAATTGAGATGTTGGTTTTCTTTCAAACTTCGCTATATTGAAGTTCTTTAAACTTTATTGTTTTAGTCCCAGAAAGCACTTATAGTTGATACATGTAACGTAAAACTTTCATAACACTTAATGGAGAGAGCACTTTCTGTTTCACTTTCGATTAGGATTCATGTGAATTAATACAAGGACAAGAAATTAATATTGTTGAACAAAAAATAGATTTTTACGTGACATTCTGTTTTATTCGGTCTTTCGATGAATCAATTCAAACCTACACTTGAAAGAATTCCAAACCCACTGAAAAATAAATATATTTGGAGCAAAATTGTAATAATTTAAAAGTATAGTTTCCTATAGAACTATAAAGATTATTTAATTCTTATGTAAAGAACTTACGTACCAAAAATTTAAAATCATTTATTAAACTTTAAAATCTTGTGTATAAAAAATCTTATTTTATTCCAAATTTGACATGTAATAAATTCTTTTCGTTGTATGTACATATAATTTATTCACAACATTTACACAGTATTTTACACCTAACTAATAATGAATAGTACAGAATATTAAAATAGTTCAGTCATTTTAAGGACTATTTAGTGGGTATCTGGAATCCATTGTCCACCGAGAGCACCTTCTAGAGCTCCTTTATCAGCACCAACACCTCCGAGACCGTGTAATCCCCAACCGGCTCCACCGAGTCCGACAGCAGCTCCGGCATGACCAATGCCAGCACCACCTGCAGGTACATCAGGAATCCACTGTCCTCCAAGAGCACCTTCAGCTGCTCCCCTTGAACCAACACCGGCTAGTCCGTGAAGGCCCAAACCAGGAGCAATAAGACCTGGAGCGACGGCTCCGGCTACACCAGCAGCTGGTACATCGGGAATCCATTGACCACCCAGGGCACCTTCGACAGCTCCTCTGCCACCATCTCCACCATCACCACCCCAACTACCGTCATCACCGTTCCAGGCACCATCACCTCCGTTCCATGCTCCATCACCGCCGTTCCATCCTCCATCCCCGCCGTCACCATGCCAGGCACCATTGTCGCCATCCCAGGCACCGTCGTTGCCGCCCCAGGCACCGGTGTCACCGTCCCATGAACCGTCCTCGCTAGCAGAAGCTACGGCTACGAGCAAAAAGGCCACTATCTACAAGATTAAAGAAGAACGATTTAAATTATTTGGCTTTTGGATATCATCGCTTTGGACGAACTAACAATTACATTATTTAGTTAAGATGTTATTTTTTACACAAGTTTAATCCATATCCAGAAATACTGTTAATAGCAAACCTTTATTAGGCTCAACGGTTGGAATACCTATGTCTAATCCGACATAGATAGAAAGTAAGAACGAACATTGTGAATTCCTTTAAACGCTCTATTCAACGCATTTTAACGAGAAATATTAAGCTGTTTTAAACAATGAACATTCCCATTTTCACATCTGTCACATCTAAGGTCTTCGTTTCTTCAATAAAAGAAATAAAATTTAATTCAGACAAACATAAAACAATACGTCATAGCAAGAAATAGAAAACTAACAATGAAAAAATGCCAACACCTATGAATTTTTGAATGTTAAGAAACTTATTATTAATTGTTAAATTTTGAATTTTAACTGATATCAATACTTAAATTTCACATCAAGAATTAGCATAAAAATAGTAACAGTAAATACAAGAGTGCTTATTCCTAGACCAGATATGAAATATTTGCAAAATTTAGACATTATTGAAGATTTTTATTTTTTCTGAGTTCTTTGGGAGTTATTACCACATAAACTTGAAAATTGAAACGTTTGGACTTTTGAAATATAGAGACTTTCAACGTTATGTGGTAGTAATTCCCAAAGAACTCAGAAAAAATAAAAACCAGAGATGCCACAATTATCATTCAGAAAACAATCATTGAAGATATATCACAAGAGAGTAACACTGAACTTTCACAACTAACAGAGCTTCATATGCTTAATGTATAATGTATGTTAATAATGGAATGATGTGTATAAAGTCATAAACAGGGTAATGTGAAATATGATTTTTAACTAAAAGAACAGTAGTAAAAAAAATGGAAGACTGGAACAATCTTAGCCAAATACTTCATCAACAGAAAAAAACACGAAATTGACAAAGAAAAACAACTGAAAATACGTAAGGAATTTATAAACAACACTTGCCCACTACATAAAAGATGAATATGCACTTCCAGAACATCCTCTTGAAGTTTCTTTTAGCCACGAATCCAAAGTAGAGCATGCAATAAATGTCACAAATGAAACAATGATTCCGGATCTCACAAAAACTACCTAGAAGTTCTTAAACGTATCTGTGAAGTATAGATGCTTCAAGGTTCAATACATACGATGCACAATCACGTTATAGAAAAATATTTATGTGTAATCATATGCTGGACTAGTCACTCTTGGTGATCTACAATTCTGGTTCACTTAGTTGAATGTGGTTAGGTTTCCAAGTAATAGGTGTCATTCCCCCAGTAAAGAATTATTGTTGTATCACTTATGACTGAAACTAAAAATGTCTCAAACTTACCAGAGCTCTCATTCTGTTGAGTTATCACCCACAATTGATAATATTTAATCTTAGAATGTCATTTTATACCATTTACTAACCTTGTCGCACCCAAAGTATAACACAATAGTTTTCCTGTTCTAAAACTTCTATAAGGTGTTGGCCAATAAGGAAAAAAATAAATATACAATCGAAAAGAATCGATTCTATTCTAATACTTGTTCACCGTATTTCTTTAAAATTTTCAAGAATCCAAGGCTTTCCAAACCGAATAAGATGCACAGAGAAGACTAAGTTTGAGACATCAGAAGAATGAAATGAGTTAATATTGTGAGATGCAATATCTAAAGTTCATGCAAACTCTCAAATTCGACTTTACAAAATCCCCTTATGGAAAAAGTGGATATGTAGATACTAGTCGACGTAAGAAAAGTCAGCATCAAATTAGGTCAGTCTGTGAAAACAAATACCAATACAATAATTTGGCTTCATGTTTGAATGATTCCTCATTGCTAGAGTAATGGAGACTCTTCAACAAACAAAAATAATGAAATATAGCGTCCAAACTCGAATCTTGTGAACTAAGCTGTAGTAAAAAAAATGGTTACAATACACTGTGAATATTGTCCAGATTGTAATGGAGTTGTCAAATTTATTGTTTATTTGACAAGTTTTCAAACCCTGAATCATGTTCTCCACAGATATTGTTTTTGAAGTAAATAGGCATTGGAGAGATGTATGCTAATATTAATTTAATATGATTAATATAATCTATTTAACTATTATCCTTTGTTGATATGAGAAAGTAGCTTTGTTTTGCAAATAGGAAAATCTGACATTTGAGTACAGAAACAAGACAAAGGAAGCTTTCTGGAGAAAGTGGGATTGCTGTATAAAATCTTCCCATAATGATATTTCTATGCCACACTAATGAATATCAACAAAATGTGGTTGCGTTATAGATACTATTACTAGTTGGACACTTAGCTGACAATTCCGAGTAGAAAAAAGTTCTGCTTTGTTGGTAGAAAGTGGAGAGCTCTCTTCAGCTGGTACTTGCATAGAAGGTTACACTATTTGGGTAAGGTGAAAACGCAACAAAATTGTGATACCGAATTGTTATTATTTATCTGGTCTTACAACATCAGCCTCCGTTCACCAGTGAGAGAATGGACTACAATTTTGCAGAATGTATTATACAGTGTGTCTACTCACCACTTTTCTATTAATAAAAGTAAAATGGTATCAAATGTTTTAAGTTGTAAATAAGGAAAAAAAAAGTATTTTGATTTAGTTTTGACTTCTTCGAGAATGGTTATGAGAAACAGTTGACCAGAATTGAGAATTAAGATTTTATTAGAAACAAGTTTTTGTACGTCAACGAATTTTCTACATAAAGCAAATAAAATTCAACTGTAGGCCAGCAGCTATTTTTAAAAATAGAAATTTGGTTAGAAAATATTAATCAATAAACATTTACGAACTTACAGTAAGGAAATTAGTAGTTATATATATATATATATATATATATATATATATATCTCTTTGGTCCAAAATACTATAAGTAAAAGTATAAACATATTAAAACGAAACAGACACTTTTTTGAAAAATCACCATTGATTTACTCATTAAATGAAAGGAATTGTGATAGACTGTCAGAATATTGTTCTCTTTTTTTATTAAAAAATATTTCTTTCTAACGAGCTATTATTTTCATCAAATAAAATTATCTCTCATAAAATTGTTGGCCCTAATAGAGATTCGCTCAAGAAAAACGTGTACTGTTTTAAAAAAAGATTATTTTCAACATGTTTTTTAACAATTTATTAATATTTACAGATTTTATAAAATCAATTCAATATAACATTAAGAAACAGACATGCCATAGTATTTTAGCTACTATAAAATACTTTGAAAATAATCGCATATATTTAGAATACTTTTTTTGCCTGATAGATCTTTGAACTTTCTTAAAACAAAAGGTTAACTAGCAAAGCACTTTTTAAGAGGTTAATTATTTGTAAAAGACTATCCTACAAACATGTTAGGAAATTACTCCATATATGATAAGGAACGTATTACGGAAATTTGATGAAAGCTATATTTTTATAAAATGAGAGTCGAAAAGTTAAGGAGTTAATAGTTTGAGATACGTTTTAATTTTACTTGTTGTTGTTTACTTGTTAATGTTTTGATATTTGTTTATGATTCGTGTGTTTCGATTTGCAATTGTAAACAAATGGAGAGATTAGCTGAGTTTTAATAAACCAAGAATACACCAGTGTTTACTTATTAAGTTTAAAATAATTTATAGTATTCTCAAATAGAATCAACTTGCAAGACTATAATATCAAAACCAGACTTTCCATAGTAGATATTTTTTATTAACAAAATTGTAATCGTTCAGTATTCTTATACTCTATATCTACGTAAGACTATGAATACCAAACAGATTTTGGAAACTTGGTAAAGCAGACTTCATAAAGTTTTCAAAGTGTGAAAATTCTAAGCATTGTTTTTACCGAGAAGCAGTGAAGAAAACAATGCAGTATTTAAATGCAAAATATCTAAATTGATTTTCTATTTCAATTTATTATAAAAACATGGCCGTGTCCTTTGTTTAATAATATCAAAAATAACTCAATAATTAAGAAATGAAAATACGAGTTAGATGTACTCGATGAACTCATATACCTAATATGTTAGTACCGTAGAATATATCGAAATCATTTTTAGGACAGTCATACTTCAGATTGCAGCAGTATGCAAATCATACTAAATTATCCTGTTTCACAACTATTTCCCTGTGTGTACAAACTGAAAAAATGTCTGTCTTAGACTCAGCTTTCAAACAATTACAACCCTGTATACTGTTTTTGTATGTTATACTTAGTTAATTATGAATTTGTTTTTAACTATTAATTGTACTTACCAGAGCTCTCATTCTGAACAAGTTATCACCCACAATTGATAATATTAAATCTAATAATTTCATTTTATACTATTTATTAACCTTGTCCACACCCAAAGCATTACAGAACAGTTATTTGATTTTGCATATTAGAAAATGTTATTAGGGTGAGTTAACAAAAATAACAAAGAACTTTAAACTTTAATTAGTTGTGGCAAATTGCTTTTACTACCTGTCAAAAGCATTGTCAAGTGTCAATACAGACGACTGCTGACATAGTAGAATTTTGCAAGATCAAAATAAAACTATAAGGTCAAGTTTATCTATATTCGTTCCTAAGGTTTTCGAAACTCATTCAGCAAATTCCAAATAAAAATCTTTGAAGCTCCTTTGTTTTGGTTATGTAAGACTTTTAAACGAATTTATATCCTGGACAAAACTTTGTTTACATTGTTTGAAAAACTTTTGCGTAATTCAAGAATTAAAAATAGTTTCGCAAAGAATGACTTGCAAATATTCATATCGCCATTTATTAGATACTTATTGGAAGTGTCCCGAACTCTTTATTGTGTAATAGAACAATAAATAATCACAAAATATTATTATTATTAATATTTGATTATTTCGGCAACTAAGTTTTTATCTTCCTGGTTTAATTCAAAACAACTTTGAATAACAAAAACTTGCGATAGTTTACCTATATAACTAAAAGTTTAATAGCATTTACCAATATTCACTTGAATTACTATATTTCTAAATACTTTATTAAAGTTTTCACATTTACAGGACACAGCACGATTGTCACTGGATTTTGCAACCATCTTGTAGAAAGTAACAAAAAAGTAGAGTTTTATTAGAAAAATAATTTATTTGAAATTTACATCATATTTTACAGCAGAATTCACAGAACTTGAAGGAGCTCATGCTCTAATGTCCATGTCCATGGATTGGTACATCAGGGATCCATTGACCTCCCAAAGCACCTTCAACGGCACCTCTGGATACACCGTGTCCGACACCTAATCCTGCACCCCATCCCGCACCCAATCCCAATCCTAATCCCAAACCGTGTCCTCCAAGACCGATGCCGGGGCCAGCAACAACACCAGCAGCAACAGCTGGAGCGATGAGAGCGGGGGCAGCAACGGGGGCAACAACTGGTCCATGGGCTACTGGTACGTCAGGGATCCATTGACCACCGAGAGCCCCTTCGACGACGCCTTTGAGAGATCCACCGGTGTGAGGATTTGGTACGTCTGGGACCCATTGACCTCCAAGAGCTCCTTCAATTGCTCCTTTAGCACTGACTCCATGTCCAATCACACCAAGGCCGAGGCCGGAAGCGCTAGTGTAAGCGACAGCTACGAAGAGGATTGCTACGGTCTGGAGAAAATTTTGTTGTTGTAGATAAATATTTTTCATGTTATTATGCGATAATTAGTTATGAGGAACAGTTCAAAATAATACAATCATATTATACTAAATGACGCGGTTCCTAAGCGTTTGAAACAAAAACTGAAGTACGTTTTCGGAAAATATGAAAATATTGAATCTAAAAATTCTTACGAACAAGGAAAACATCAGGAGAATAGGGAGTTTTCTACTTATGAAAAACTAACGCAAAATATATTTCCTTTGTTTATAATACTAAGTTATTTAATTTAGTAAAAATATAATTACTTTTGCAGGTAATATGAAAAATTTTATTCTAACAATGACTGGTAATACTTGTGTATCACTGCTGAGATTTTAATCAACATTAGAAACGAGAAATGACATTAATAAAATGTAAATTATTCATAAACCCTACCCAATAAATTAATTATGAAATTCAATAATGTGGCCATTCTTAAAGAACGAGGTTGAAGAAAATTGCAAAGAATGAAAATGAAAATTTTGATTTTGGGAAAAATTTTGAAAATTCTTAAAAATATGGAAAATTTAAAATCATGTTTAGTACTTACAAGAGCGTTCATTTTGTTCTGCTGTTCTGATAATTGAACAAACGATATAAGTAAATGGAGTAGTATTCTATTTTATATATGACCAATAACCTTGTCCACGCCCTATCAGGACACATAGTGTTTATTTGCCTTCAAAGATTGAACGGTAAAAGTAAGGAAAAAATAGAAAAAAGAAACAAGCTTTGAGGTAACATTGCGTCATATGCGATAATTCTAACGGTGAGAATTACATTGAACTGCTTCATTACCGATATATTCTTGAAATGTTAAGTCTATTCTGCTATAGCGGATAACGTTTTTATTGTTTGCAAGAAAGTAAAGGATTCTACTGATAATCCAAAATAATCTTGGCTCAAAATCCGTTCGAATTGATGGCCCGTAAGGATCATAAATCAAGAGGAATCTCTCTGTGTGATTTCTATATTTCAATATAAAACTAAACATCGTCGATGTATAGATGGTATCGAACGACTCCGAAACAAATTGAACAAACTTTGTGTTTTCGTCGATTTATCTGTCTGCCTCCGGTCGTATCAAAAATTGAAAGGAACTGTGAAGCGATTGAAAAAAGGATTACGAACTCATTTAAATGATGTACTGTTTTTGTAGTTTTACTGCTTTTTATCAGTTCGGGTTAAGTTGGTTCAATTCAATTTAGATAATTATAAATATACTAAGTGACACAGAAATCAGAACATCCAAAGGTAATGTGATTTTATTAAATTAAATTTTTGTGTATAATATTAAAGTAAATGTTTTGCCTGTATTTTTACAACAGTAACTAAATGAAGAACCAAGTATTTTAAGACAAATTAGAAATGTCTATAATATGTTCAACAAGTATTCCTGTATATTATTAAATGATTTGTATATTTCGTGATACTTGTTCGTGTTTGGAAAAGATCCAATTCCAAATCTCGAATCGTTATCAATCACTATGTGTTTTATTCGGAAATTTTCGGTTTGATATATTTTATAAATTTTTTGACTAGTTAGCGATCACTTGGCACTGAACGTACCGTTTTTTATTTTTGTCTTCTGATATGGACAGGGATGGAAAAACATATGGTTAGAAGAACAGAAAAATGGTAGCTTCAGTAGCAAGTGATCCCCAACCAATCAAACTGTCACTGTCAAAACTTTTTGACACACAAGGAAAAATGCATCAAACCGAAAGTTTACATATAAATGGGTGATCTTTAGAAAATTGTGTTTTTTATGTCTAGTATTTTATTTATTATTCAACATGATTTTTTTGATCAGAAAATTATAAATATGATAAATTTTATAGTATTTTACCGTCAACATTGCATAAGTATTCATAGATCATGAATAACTTATAGAAATATACCCAAAATGTCAGTACCGTGGCATGTCTGGTATTCGTTTTTCAAACTAAATGTAAAAATGTCTATAGAGTCGTCTTATAACCTCAAGTTTAACTTTTATAACTAAAATCTATAGTATAATTCTTCAAATTATATTGCAATTATACCCAATATTGATTCGTAGAAAGGAATAATATATTTAACTAATGTTAAACTTTTTTTGTCTAAAACTGTTTTAAAAATTGTTATTTTAAATCTACTATTAACAAATTTTAAAGATTGTTAAAATCAAGAAAGAAACTACCATAAATATCTGTATGATTATCAAAGCCCTATATTATCATTTGTTTAATTCTTTTAAGAATTTAAACAGATTTATTAGGCAAGTATTTTGAATATTTCATTTTGGTCTCAGTACCGTGGCCGTGAAATTAGTAACTTTTGTTGTAGTTTATTTTCTATTGAAGTGTTGTAGAACTACGTTATAGGCTTAATTTTGAGCATAGCACCCAGAACACAATTTTTAATTTATTTTTGATTTAAAAAAATGTTTATTTGTAAAAATCGCAGTTATCTAGGAATCAAGCAAATCTCGAGCAAAAACACACAGTCAGTAATGTACTCAAAGCAAATATTCAAAACAGACTTTGATTATTAGAATGTCTATTCTTAGTACCTCACATATGATCAATGGGCGATATATCAGGAGATATCAACAAACCAATTTGATAAGCTCAGACCCATAGCCCCGCCCACCCCTTGGATCCTCCAGTGCCAGGGATCATAACTACCATAGTGTGACGCACATGCTTTTCTACAAAAAAATATGTTTAGGCCTTCAGTCACTTCTCTTCTAATCTGTGCTCGGTCATCATGTAGACCCAAATTGAATTTGGATTTGTTGCTAAATATTACCATATTTTATTCCTGTACCAATGCAGTCGATTTTTGGAGCTCGAGGTAAAACAGCATGAATACCTGCATTCCATGTTCGGTAAATCATTGACCTAAAATCTCGCTGTAGTTGTGAATCGGTCACAATTGCAGGACGACTTTCTTATTGTCAGTATAATAAACAGATGAAGGAACAACTATATGAAAACATGTATACTGAATCTGTTTTTGTTAACCGAAACAAAACATTGATAGAAAATGTTATTGAATTAAAAATTCTAGTACCGAGTCTATATAAGTAAGTTACTATATAATTTTGCAGCATAATATGAAGGAACAACTAAATGAAAAAATGCTTACTGAATCGTTTTTTTGTCTTAACCGAAACAAAACATTTATAGATAATATTACTGACTTTAACTTACTATTACGTAGTCTACGTCTACACTTAGTACATAATTAAGGGAGCAATAACGGAAGCAGTTGAAGGCAGATGTTTAATTTTTTGGATTGAAAGTTGTTCCTAGAAACACTAATATATTCGGTACTATTATACGGGGCAGAAACATTGTCGATGAAGGTTGTCGACCACAGGAAGATTAACGCATTTGAGCTCTGGTGTTGGAGAAGAATCCTACGGATTCTCTGGACAGTTTAAGAAATCAAAGAACCCCAAAATCTATCTAAAATAGGATCGTCAGATATTTTGGTCACCTTCAGAGAAGAGATTGGGACAACCTAGAGCCAGGGGCAAGTAGAAGATACCAGGCCAACAGGTAGGTCACTAGCACGCTGGATTGATCAAATAGGGGCATCCACTGATTTTTCAATAAACGAATCGGTATCCAGCGTCTACAACAGAGAAAAATGGCGAGAAATTATTAGACGTGTAACCAAATGGTTGAAATTTTGATAACGAATCTGCTAAGAGGAAAGCAAAGAAGAAGAGAAGAAGAAGGCCCCGACTTTTTCCCGCAAGTGAGATTTTCCCTATAAATTTTAATGAATTAAATTTAATTTCTTTGTACAATAAGCGGAAGGCAGAAAACTTCCCAAATGATATGTGCCAATTGGGTGGTACATGTTTCAAATTGTGGAATCCCAGACATACACATATTAAATCTAGTCTATGTCCGGAATTGATTTATAATCAGAAAAATCAAAAGGATTCCTTTCCTACTCCCCATTGGGTTGGTTGCAAATGTTGATATGAGATGTCTATTAAGCACTCCACTTTAAATAAGATTTAGTGAGATTTTGTGGGACTCCTATCTGCCTTGTGAATGTCGTCTAATGGGAAAATATTGAAAATAATGATAATAATAAGTTCGTTTATGTATTCGGGCTTAAGCTGATATTGAATTCAATTTGCCTTTTGATGTACTAACATTTATATATTTCTTCATTATCCATGACGAAACTTCTTCGTCAATTGGCAACTCTAAAATGACAATTATTTAAAATATCGGTATATATTAAATTAACAATGTCATTTAATGACTACACTTCATGAAAATGAGACACCGTTATCGTAATCCTCAGCATGTGCACATGGGAATCTCATAAAATAATGTTCAAACGTTCCATTTGTATCTCAAATCGAATCTGAAGTAATAAAAAGAGCTGGAAATGAGGAGAATATTTTCTCTATATGAGTTATATCTTTGCAATCTGAATGGGATCAAATCTAGTAATTTAAGTGCAGACCCAGCTACTGAAATACCACAAATTTTAGTATCAGTTAGAAAATATAGAAAAGGGGGCCATTTCTCACTAAATGAAACAGAACTGATAAAATAAAGTTAACTTTGGCACATGGTTTGGTTCTAGGCAGGGTTTTGGTTGTCTAAATGTCAATCAAAAATAAAAATCCATTGATATTGGCAAATTGCATATAGGAAAAGGGAATAAAGTTGGTTTGAAAAGATATTTGTGAAAATTCTTGCATAAAATTATAGCTTTGGATTTTAATTAATGTAGTAAAAGAAAATTATTAACAGCTGAAATCAAATATTTATATATTATATACTTTTTCATTTTCTTTTAATTTACTTACAAGTGTATCTTAAACATTGTTTCAACTTTATGCAAATTTGTACCTTATAGACCTAATAATACTACATACGAATTTTTATTTTTTCTGAGTTCTTTGGGAATAACACCACATAAACTTGTATTAAGTTATACCACTGAAAACGGGTCTGATTTAGACCTTGAAACGTTTATGTGGTGTTATTCCCAACGAACTCAGAAAAAAAAACCAGTGATGCCATAACTATCCTTCAGAAAACAACTACTTATGAATGTAGCCCGCTTCTATTCGACATACGTAAAAGAAGTGGTGACAACATCCGAGTTTGTGTGGAAAAGTGGGCGAGTTTTACATATTTGAAAATAAATAAGTCTGTAAGACCACGGTCACGTGACGACCGGCAAAAGTGAGGACAATCGCAATGCAATTTTATACGAGTCTATTGCGATAGAACGTTTTTGTACAAAATATTCTAGATTTTGGATAGATATCCTGTTTATGACTGACATAACATAAAAAAAACTCTGTAAAATAGGTACATACAATTTTTTACGACACGATTTTATTTAGGCTTTCATTTATAAATATAGGTAGTTATATATTCAATGTCTTAAGGTAATACGTATTTTAAGAAAGAGTATAGTTTACAGTTCTGGTCTGTTTTTGAGTTAAAATCCCAGATTACATTATTTACAACGATATATAATGAAATCGTAATTGTTAAAAAACAAATGGTGTGGTTTGTCGGTTGCCGAAACAATTTTTTCTCAATGCAATATTTACTTTACAGTTTGAATTTTTATGATATACTAATTCGTACTTACTTAAATTGAATACACAAATACAAACATGTTATAATAAAATATAAAATATGATCAATTTTTATTTTAAATTTATGTGAAATTAGGAAGTTAAAACACTAGGTATATATAATTTATGAGTTCCTGTTAATATAAAGAATCGAGAAAAATTTCGTAACAATTTTTCAGTATTATAGGGTTGATAATATTTGAAAAATATTCTATGACAAACAAATACATAACTTATACATATTGTTAACAAAAACAAAAAAAGTTGGTCATGACATTATGTATTAATAATTACTGATTTTTAACTACAAATGTTTATTGAAAGGGAAGGTGTAAAGTTTACCCTCTTAATTCTTTATCAACGGGAATTCTATAAATGACCCGCTGTTTCTTAAGATCAGACCATTTTAAAATAAATTTTATACTATTAACAGGTACTTAAACTAATACTAAGAAAAGAAATAGCAGCAGTCATTTGAGACTGAACGATGTAGAACAGAGCTTTCGTGGAAGAGAAAGCTCTAATTTTTCTTTCTTTGTGTCACTCTTAGTAGTGGATATAAAAATCAGGTGAATTAAAATAACTGTCACTGTTTTGTTACGACTTAATATTAATAATAATTTAATTCTTAATTTTAATATATGTGCAAAGATAAAAGTTTAGATGTTGAGAAAGAGTTTTAAAATTGTTTTGTTCATCTGAGTAATATACAAGATGTCAAAAAAAGTTCTTAGCTAACATCATTACAAATACATATCATTTATACAAAACAATAAATTTTATACCTATATATTCAACAGTTCAACAATTTAAAATATTTAAGGAAGTAAGTTCTATGTAATATTAAAATGAGTTTTATTCATTTTATGTGAATTGAAAATAGTACATAAAGTTAATTACTAATGACATAATATTAAAAAAAAGTATAATTGTACTCGGTTTCGAACGCGCGAACTTTGGATTTGCAGCCGTGCGCTTTAGACTCTTGACCACATGTAAACAAAGAACATGTTTGGCTCAGTGGCGGCTGGTGGGTTATGAAACTGGTGGTGCACTTTGTTGGTCAAATATTGGGATTCAAAGATGCAACAAAATACACCATATCTTTGCTAATGCTGCATTTATTTTTTATTAATTAAAATATTCGTCGACTTTTTTCGAAAGCGAAATCTTCAATGACCTTTTTGTTAAAGTCTAGGATATACTGAATATATTTTTGCAATACTAAGCACAGAAAGAGCATTTAGACAGTCCTGACGTTTTAATCCTTCACTTCAGTTTCCGTCCAAATTGATTCCCCGCCATAAATAATGCAAGGAAAACAAAATAATGTATTGATGCGATCACATCCACATTTCTTTTTATTATAAATTTCACTTTTAAAACGGTGTAAATACTTTATTTTTCATTTTGCACTCTTGTTTTTAATTAAGATATGGCTTAGGTGGACCAGCCAATTTTATATCTAATTTGTTTTGAAATTATTTATTATTGTTTTTAATATAGTCAATGTTAAAGTTGACACTCATTTTCACAGTTAAACATACGCACACGCACACTGTATATTAAATATTCTTTCATAGAATACGAGGACGAAAATAAAGCAACCACTAATTAAATCACGTAAACAAAAACTTGAATTATTGAAACGGATACCTCGGGTGAATATCAGCATAGCTTGGTGTCTCCGTGCGGCGTACGAGAATCAGCCCATTACTCCATATAGTTTGCAATAACTATCTTCTATCTCACGCGCTAAGCGTGTGTTATCGTATCTCATAGAAGCTATATAAGTTTTACCGTGCGCTAGGCGAAGTGCACGTTATAATACTCTTTCAAGCGAATATAAGTCTTAATACAAGTTTGGATTAGAGCTTAAATTGTTTTTTGATAAATTCGTTGTTATTGAAATGACATTTATTAAACATTTTATGTTGATTTTTAACTTTATTAAAAGCTTATTAAATTTGGTGGTTCAGCGCACGAGTGCACTTAAGGTACAGCCACCCCTGAGTTTATATTCGTTGATAAAAGATTTAAAAAATATATAACCGACTTCCACCTACAACTAAAAAGTTAAAAATAATGATAACAAAATACAAATCTAGCAAATAAATAACACATTCAATATTGTTAGGTACCTACCCATGAAGTAAAAAAATGTAAACATTAAAAGGTGCTCATTGTGTACAAATTAATTACTTACCAATCTAGTATATGTTTGAACTCGGTGCCAAGCAAATCTAAAATCCTTCATTGCGTACTTATCTACTACTACATCAACCCAATCGTTCACTCATTAAAAGCATACTCAGAGGAGTTTTTGAGTTAATAGTATACGACTCACGTAGCGACACATGTGTTTCAACAGCCAGTTGTTATTTTTAGCCATTTTAAACAATATAAAACATTTAAAAAAAATATATATAACCGACTTCTACCTATTACTAAAAAGCTAAAAATAATTATATCAAAATACAACTCTAGCAAATAAATAACACATTCAATGTTGTAAGGTACCTACCCAGGAAATAACAAATGTAAACAATAAAAGGTACTCATTCTGTACAAATTAATTACCAACCAATCTAGTATATTTTTGAAGTCGGTGCCAAGCAAATCTAAAATGCTTCATTGCGTACTTATCTACTAATTCATCAAACTTGATTGTTGCTTGGCACCGACTTCAAAAATATACTAGATTTGTAGGTAATTAATTTGTACAGAATGAGCACCTTTTAATGTTTCTATTTTTTACTTCCTGGGTAGGTACCTAACAACATTGAATGTGTTATTTATTTGCTAGAGTTGTATTTTGTTATCATTATTTTTAGCTTTTTAGTTATAGGTGGAAGTCGGTTATATATATATTTTTAAAATGTTTTATATTCAACTTTTTAGTTTTTTTGAACTCAGGTAGTTTTCATTCTTAATTTTTTATTTTGTATGTGTAACCTTAATAGACAGGACCAGATAACATCGAAAGCCTCAACATTACGCAATGATACATTTTCATTTAAAATTTAAATGGACAGGTAAATGTTTACGAACAAAATGTACTAGTTCGCGTTGACTTAATAAGCCCAAAATATATTTATGCCTTATGGACCATGCCATGTAACCTTTTTTCAACTTTCTTTGACAACTCTGTATAACTATAGATAATTCCACTCCTCCCTATGTACCAAACATCCTGTACATACGACTGCCCACGGACAAGCATAAATTTGTTTGCTGCCTTCTGTAAACTATAGGACGGAGTAGAATCCATCCGATATTTACGGAGTCAAATCCGTCCTATATTTCAACCATAGTATATAACTCCTTGTGGGCTACCCAATAAATTATTTCATTTTTAACATTTTATATTATCGTCCTGTGTAACATTAATTCCCCTCCACACTTTATGCAACTTCTTATGGGCTATAAAATAAATAATTTTTTAATAACACAGTATAAATATAATTCAACTTCAGCATATATTTCAATCATCCTATATATGATTTGTTTACGTCCATATCATATAACAGTTTTTTAATCATCCTATATAATTTTATTTTCACATATTTTCCAACATTTTTATACCACCAAACGTCCACTCAACCCTATATTCCAACCATCCTGGATATACGGCTAAACGGCCTTACCTATATTTCAATCATCATATAAATGCAGCTCCTTCTATTACTTTACTTTGTGATTTAGTTTGCTATAAATAAACATCTCGTGTATAAACGCACCAAATAGCAGTTTAGAATTTGACATGTGTTGTCACTGAATTTTCTATTAGGTCGGGAAAATGTGACACCAAAAGCACCGTCTTCGCAAAATGGAAAAATTTCCATGTAAACAGGTGTATGCCTGGTATACAAACAAAACGAGCTTGGTACTCATTGATTTAAGGAGCCGAAAATACTATGCTTTACTACCTATATGCTTGAGATGTACATAGACAATTTTCAAATTCGCAATTAAAACTTCCAGTGCCTAAAATTCCCGCACTATTACGTTGAAATTAAAATATTTATGAGGAAATGTCCGTTATGACATTTCGATGAAATTTTTGATAAGAATTTTGGAATTTTTGGCGACTTTCTGCAAAACCGCAAGTTGCACGTCGCAGAAAAGTAAATCAGATCACCTAGGGATCTTCCTTAATAGATTAAACGTTAAAAAACTATACACATCCATAAGGAGTTTTCGAAAAATCGACCAATATGTTAGGGATGTTGGTCGATTTCCATGCACGCATCGGTTCATTCACAAATTTCATCACCTTACCAATAGAATTCTTTTCCCAAATTTGAAGTTTCACCAATCCTGATATATACTCTATTAAACAAGACCATATACATACAAAACGGTTCACAACAGGAGAAGAAATCAGGTAACATACATATAGAAAAAAAAATGCGACGAATTGATAACCTCCTTCTTTTTGGAAATCGGTTAATAATATGAGAATTTCATGCCAACTTGCCTTTTTGTGTGGTATTCTTTTTAATTTCTGACGCATGATACTTATGACAAAGAGAGAATTGGAGTGTTTATTAGAAGGAATTGCAAATTTTGTGCAGTTATTGTATATTACTTGGATGTTATATTGGTTTATTTCCTGTTTATTATTTATCTATAAATTAAGAGACTCTCTTAATATATTAGATGGTCCATGTTTTTTACATTAGAGAAATAAATTGGAAGGGTATTTCGAGATATAAGCAGTGTGTGGTGACGATCGTTCGGTCGTGTCGAGTCGAAACAAATTAAATTTAAAGTTATGTATTTCCTTCCCTTGCTCATCTATTTTCATATGTGAAGTGTGGGCCCCCGTTAAGAAGCTTTTCTGTCAAAAACTTAGTTATGAAATGAAATCGAAGATCCCTTAATTTGTCGTTAAGTGAAAGTGTTTAACGAAGTGTTTCATATACGCATACCCGATTCAAATGCCTAATAAACAAATATCTATAACGGGAATAACGTACAATTGAGAGTAAATTTGTGTCTCACTCTGTAATGTTTTTCGAGTTGATCCATTAAGCCCGAAATCGAAAAGCGTCATTGGTAATTTTTGGAACGAGCTTAGGGTTTGCAAATGTACAAGACGAATCTATGAATTACTAATTAACATTTTGTCTCGGACAGGTAGTATGTTTTATTAAAATTGTATAAACTTTAGGGTTCAATGTCACTAAGTCATTTATACCAAATTTAACCGATTTAAAGCGGACTAGTTTAATTGAAATATACTAAAAAATTAAAACTTCAATTGTATTCTAGCAGAATAATTTACATAATGCAACGTGAAATATTGCTGAACGGAATTATTTATATATTTAGAATTTATTAGTTCAGGTTAATATGAATTGTTATAAATATTAAAGGTTGCGTACAATGACTGGTTGCATTCCATTCTGCAACCAGCAATTTGTTTAAAATATAATGTATACATATCATATATTAAGGATTTCAGTTTTTTGTGTTCATACTTGCGACTTGTAATGGATTTGTCGACTGTGTAAAATTGTACCAGAATTGCTCATAAAGTATCATTGTTAAACTATGACTTTCTTTTAATTGTCATTCGCTAGACAAATGCTGGAGAACGTGTTCATTATGTTGTCAGTTTATAGCAGTCGTGAACAATTTTAAGTTCCTCATCAACCTTCCTCTTCACTCAAAAAAATTCTTTTTAAGGGTTGGGTGTGCTCTTGGGCACTAGGTCTTATTGACCAGGTACCACTATATTTCCAAAAAACAATGTAATCATATGTACATTAAAATTTCCTTCAAATAAGAAATATTTTTTATGTCAATTTCTTTGTATCCAAAAAAGACTTTCTTCTTCATAAGGAGATAAAAAAAATTGTAAAAAGATATGTACATGTGAGACATTTTCGGACTTTTAGTTTGAACTAATTACTAGATTCACAGTAACATTTCAAAAGCATCTTCCACTTTAATGAGAGTCTATTTTGTTGAACTAGCATATGTTCAGAGATATCTTTATCTAAAATTATTGAGCACATCGTAACACAGAAACATAGTTTAATAATAATAATAACTTCCTGAACGTCCAATTATTTAAGTTTCAAATTAAAAGGTTTTCTTGTGTTTCATAAACTTCAAAATTTTTCAAGTACCAAACTATTTACAGATGACTTCTTTACTGTCCCAATTTTAAGCTATTTGGTCAAACATTTGGCTCATATTATCAGATAATGCTTCTTATTTGGATATTTGTTTATCCTTCCCCTGCAACACTACAAGTAACTACTGTTTTTTCTGCACATCTCAATTCATGGTCGAAGTAAGAAAGTTTTTTAGTTTTCACCGTAATTTCACTTACCTTTCCATTTCTATTTATGTCTATAGTGTTGGTGACATTGGCTATCTGGTTTATTCTTAGCATTATTTCGGATTTCAAGCTTTCTTCTTACGCTTTGTGAGTGTCCATGATGCAACACGATAAAGAAGAACAGGGAATACATAATAGTTCACCAGTCGCACAATACCACCATCTCTTTGACTCATACAGATAACGACACATTGTTTTTCATTAGAGTTAAGAAATAGTTCGACTTTTCAAAAAGTAACTTGCTGGTTCACATTTCCTACAATAATTAATTAACCAAATGTTGCCTGCAATAGTTACCACATCCTGGTTTCCTTTCTATTAACAAATGTTCATATATATGAATTCTTCTTTCTGATATGTGTTGAGTTTATTTCAACCTCTTCCGTCCAGTAGTTTAGGAGAAAATTGCTGTGATATGACAGAGGAAGAAATCCCGAGTGATATTATAAGGGTATCCGTATATTGTATATACGGAACCCTAAAAAGTATTATCTTGGGCTATAGAGAACTGAAAACCCTTTTAAAGATGTTAGAGATTTGATAGCGCAAGTAAATAATTTTATTCAACAAGTGTAGTTTTTAATATAAAAATTGACCTGTTTAAGGATTTTTCATTTACATTCATAATAACTAAATGCAAAACTCGTTATTTTGTACACTTTTTAGAAAAAAGTAAAGGGAAAAACAAAATTAAATATTTAGTTCTTTTGCTATTTTGTTAAAGTGACACTTTTATTTTTCAATTTCAAACTACTTCCTTCATGCAGAATTCAGTGATCAAGGCTAAGCTTCAATACAACTTTTCTTTCAGAAGTTCAATAAAAAAGTTTTTTTTCGTAAGCCATTGTTTAATAAAAAGTTTGTGCAACTTTTATGTCAATACGAAAAAGGTTTTGCCCTGTACATACTTTTACGAAGAGGTAAAAAACACTGTCTATCTCGATGTTCCTTGATGATTTTTCAAATATATTGTCTGGAGTCTAGAATATACCGTCAGCGTAGTATTGCATTTTCTCCCACACTTGGCGGTCGTCTTGAGAAAACAAATAAGAATACGTTAGTCGTGTATGAGAGTCGCGTAATCTTGAAAGATTAATCTGTTTTGAACGACTTGGGGTACAAAATTTCCACGAAGTCAGATGAGATTTCTCTTCTTTTATCATCGATTCGCTTCGCTACAATTCTCGTTGCCACGTTCTTAACACTAGATTTTTCGGAAGACAACTAGAGGTTACTCGCCATACATTTGATGGCTTTTTTGGCTATGTTACTAGAAAACACTTTACGAGCACATTTATCAGCTACTGCGATTCCCTGGAGCCCCAAATGGAATGAAATCGATATGAGTTTCACTACTACTACGTTTTTTGAATATCAAATAGCTTTAAGGTCGGTTTGATAGACATCTTTTAATAAATGTTTTATCAAATATTTGTTTTTAATGTTACAAGTTACAACCCGTTTCATGAAATACTATATTACAATACACAAAATATAATATCAGGTTTATTTAATTTCACTAACCTCGAAAATATACCGTCGAAACCACCAAGCGTATCAGATTTCGAATTCCAAATTCCCCGAAGTGAACTTTATTTTCCCCCAAAATACTTTATTTTCCCCAAAACAACAATTAAAAGGTTAACAGTATAATACTTACTGCATAAACACCATATAACCTTCGGTAAAATGATTCAAAACAAGGTTTTTTAAACATATGATGTTTAAACAGATAAATTATATACAGGGTAATTCAAATTGGACCCTCATAATTGGGATACTGGAAACTACAGGGGATACGAAGGCGTTTAAATGGAGCGAAATTGTGTAATTTATTGCTTGAACAAATGCGATGTTTCAAATTCTCCGAAAACTTCGAAGATATCCGAAAAAAAAATAGAAAAATGAGAGATTTCGATTTTATTTTTTTGAAGCGTTCTATGACGAAGAAACGCAAAACAAAAAACACATGATGATGTTTTTGGATTTGACATCAGATGGTCGTTTTTTGGACTACCAACATTTAAATTTCTCCACAGAAAAATACTGTATTTTATTCTAATTTCAGTAATATAACTTGCCCTCTTGAACGAATAAATATTTAAATAAAAATAAATCTGTTCTTAGTTGGACCTGACTCCACCAAAGAACTTGTCAAACGAAATTAGAGTATATATATATATTCAAACACAATGAGTTTAAAAAATGAAGAAAAACAGCAAAAATGTGTTTTGAGTTATATTAGTAAAGGCAATAGCCCCAAAAAACATTATTTAACATTTTGGTCGAACATTAAAAACAATATATATAACAAAGTATCTATAAAAAATATTATAACAAGTGGTCAAATTGATGAATTTCCTCTAGGGTGCTTAAACGAGCACGTCAAGTTAAATAGGTAATTGATCTGTATTGTGTAATGATGTTTTGTCTAAGTTCTTTGTCCACCTGATTACTTTTACACGAGTTATAGGTTAGGACTTTTGGTCAAGATGTCGGGGTAGCCGCATGTGTGTGAATGTTCTGGGTTACGAAATTAGGTTTACTGCAACCCCTCTGCTATTACCCCAACGTGATTTTGTCCCTGCTACGTATACTTTTCATACCTGTAAGTAAAGATGCTTGGGAAGTGATTAAAAACGTTCTAAGAGTGAAAAAAGAAGTCAAAGGCTGTCCCGACCCTGTACATAGTTTTTTTGACCAGTTCTTTTATAAGTGGGTTATTCATATTTGAACGTTAGATTAGAGAAGTTAGGGATAAAAACAAATTGTGTTATTTGATTTATGGAAATTGCTAATATAGAAGAGGATGGGTTTTCCCAGACGTATTTAACCTCTTCTGTTTCTGCAAAAAATAGTGCTCTAGGTGATAATGCAGAGCGGGCGACATTAGGTGAACTTATGGTTCATAAAAAAAGGATCAAAAAGTTTTATTCCAGTGTGTATGAGGATGTGGGTGGAATTACTTTTTTTATCCAAAATTTACCCTTGCGTAACATATCAGCTTTAGACACCCTCTACTTGAGGCAGTTATGGGTTTATTGCTTCGGCATTCATGATTTAAAGTCAGACAAGTCCAAGACGTTTATGTACCACGAAGTGAAGCGAAAAAAGGAGTCAACGTAGTTTGCTCAATGTTAGTGAAATATATTCGCGAATGTATTCCACCATCAGTGAAAACATTGTCCCTTTTTTTCAGAAAAATTAAGAAATTTGAAAGAGTGTACACTCGTTTTGAGTATAAAAATATTGTTACTCAAACCATTAACAAGTTCACAAACGAATTCTTGCTTACAAAGTACCTAAGATCAAGAATAAAAACTTTTGGATTAAGATGTCTTTCTGTTGAATTACACGATAAGCAAGTAAAATAAAGAGTTAAAAAGTTTTCGCCTTCATAATACAAATCTTTGTCTATTAATCACAACTTAATACATGGATTTTTACAATAGGATTTATGAATGGCCGACCTCGGATGTAATAGACATCGACGAGGATGATTTTTTTTTAAACTTTATTTTTATATTTTATTCCTAACTAAAGTCTAACCAATTTTGCTGTATTATTATTTACAGAATAATCATTGCTGTATTGTAATGTGCTTGTATATATTACTAATTTAATTTTGAATTTCACTGATTTGTTTCAGAAAAATTGTCAATGTGTGTAGAAACTAGATGAGTAAAAAATGTAAAACTTACTCCAGAGCCTTGGTCATCACTATAATTATAAAACAAAGTCCTCTGTCGATTCTGTTTATCGGTCTGTTCGCGATAAACTCAAAAAGCACCGCACAAATATTCATGTTCACCAGTTGATAGAGTGGTACTCGAGGAAGATTTTAGTATATAATATAATTAATAATATTGGGAAAAATAAGCCGAGTTTTCAACGAAAACCCTTTGAGATATAACAAAGTTATTGGAATTGAATATCTTATAGAGGTCTACAGAAAACTCTGGGATGGCATATGTCTATCTTTTAAGGATAACATACTATATCCATTTTAAAACTAAAAAAATGGGCAATTATAAAGCGGCAAGTGGAAAGTTATTTAGACAAATACAATATTAATCTTTATCATTTTAAATATGTTAGTTGACTTGAGCATTTCATTAAGAATATTTTTCCCTTACCATATAAATTAAATGAATACCTTAGGAGATATAGCAAAATCAAAATAATGCCCAAACGAAATTAATTTCGTGTCGCCGTGATTCGACTTGGCGGGCTCCCCGTACCTCGCGTTTCACGTCCGAACCGTAGGTATTAATTACTCCACGTAGTAAAATACCTTAGTTCTTTCAGTAGTCTACGTACTGTAATGTTTTTATTTTCACACTCGGGTTCAGTTCTTGGATTTATTTAAAAACACAGTCCAACTTACTCTAATTTATTTCCACTACTTTAACACAATTTATATTCACAGAACTATTTACAATTTATCTAAACTATACGACCGTCGAATACTGAATGAATCTATCGCCAGCTGTCCGTTTTTATATATTTCTCTCGGAATTATTCTGGCAAGTCAACGAACCATCGGGAAACTTCATTCATGTGTTCTGGAAGTTTTAAGGGAATTCCCAATAACGGCAGCGGTAACAATATTTCGGCTTCCCAGAAATATCGGAGGAATGTTGCTTCCACGAATTGGATGATGATTACACCAGCTATCGAATGAATTCTCGTAACAGTACTTTTCAAGGTATAACTTATTAAAAATTTGAAGGAGTTTGCAAAGCAATGGATCTGTCGAAAGACGACTCTCATTGGGAAATTACGCTTCCTGACGCTGCCTTATGCTGTTCAGCTAAATCAATTAGACATTTATTTACCATCATGATATTCTTCTGTCAAGTTACCGACCTACTTCTTCTTTGGCAAAATTATCGTTAAAGCATGCCTGAAGATTTCTGTGTGTATGCCTCAAAGACGGCATGAATTGTCATTAAATAATTTTGACTCAACATTTTTTGATCAAGCTTTATTTAAATTGAATAAAGAAGTGAATCTCTGTCTAGAAAATATATAAAAGATTTTGGATTCAACTTACCATTAAATGATGAATGTCACTTGAATGCTGAACAAAAAAATATTTATGACCTAATATTGTTCTCAATAAATAATAGTAAAGAAGGTGAAATGGTTTTTTAGATGCCCCTGGAGGTACAGGTAGAACATTTGTAATAAATTCATTATTAGTAATAGGACGATCCGACAGAAAAATTGTCTCAGCTGTGGCATCGTCCGGCATAGCAGGAAGGTGGCCGAACCGTCCATTCCACATTCAAACTGCCATTAAAAATATGTAGTGATAACGTCACTAGCATTTGAAAAATTTCTAAACAGAGTAGTGTCGGAAAATTAATGAGGGATTGCAGTTTGATTTTTTGTGATGAGGCTTCAATGTCTCATAAAGAGCTTCAATTGAGGCACAAGACACGACAATGCGATCTGCGCAACAGAACCTGTTCAATGGGTGGTTGTAGTGTTCTGTTCTCTAGAGATTTCCGGCAAATTTTGCGACTTGCTCCAAATAGGAAATGGGGTATTTCAAGCAGGAAATGTCTATGTAAATTGTAATAATGTTTGTGTTTTGGTACAAAATGTGCAAGAAATTATTAAAAAAGTTTATCCCGATATTAGTAACATATCCACTAAGACACTAAATTGGTTTATAATTAATATTAAAAGTTGGTGCACCTATTATATAAGTAAGACATTTGAGTCACCCGATACTGTGCAACGGCCGAAATTTCGGCCGAAGGTGCTTTTTTCATCAGAAGCCGGAGCCGAAGCCGAATATTCGGTCGGACATTAACAATAACACAGTTTCTGACAGGCCACCAAATATCATGACCTTCTTACTGATTAACCTGATTTTGGTATTTGGTGATGTAGGTGTTCATATGAAATTTTTAATATAAAGGTCGGCGCATATCAATTAATCCTTAATTTTTAGCTATAGGGTATTCTACAAAAAGTGACATTCAAATTTAAAGAAGAATCTAAAATGTTAATAATATGTAGGATATACATACATAATAATTTGCCTAGGAAATCTCATAATCATAGATGATACGGAACCTTTAGTACGTGACATAATTATTATATTTATATTAGTTCCAAAAAATTAAGAACCTTATTTTAAAGTCGCCATCGCACACTTAGCAAGCATACTTTTTCCTTTTCACTGTTTTAGAAAAGACATTTATTTTTTGAAAGATTTTTCAATGTAATCGGCTTTTCCAATAGATGGCAATAGACAAAATAAGATTTGTTTTTGAACATTTAAAATTGTGTATGATATTGTTCGTTAATTAGTTTGGGTACTTAATAGATGGTGAATAAATAATTCGGTTATGAATATGCTGAAAGATGACGAGCCTGTTTAATGTGAGGTTGAACTCGGATGTGTGTCGTGTGTTTGTGAGCACATACGAGCAATATATCATTATTATTTTTTGAAGCGTCAACGTTGATACGAAAATGAGTTTTAGAATTATTGTAGGTAATCTTTCCGAGGGTTTTGCGTTTGATTTACGGTAGCGAGTGAGCTTTGTGCCACAATAAGGTATTTTTATGCTCGGGTGTTCGAAGAAAAACAATTTACTGTTGATACGGAAGAGTTTTCTTCATGAATATAACCATGAAGATAAGGGCGAGATTTTACTGACAATAGTTTGTATATAAATATAAGAGGTTATAAATACACAGATAAACCAATTATACCTAATTATGAGCAGCTTTAATTATTTATTTATACAGCGAGAGGCGAAATTATGGAACTAATTTAATAAAACTATAATTTTGGGCCCGTTGACAAACAACAAAAAATGTACATCCTAATGAATATTCAGGAAAGAGCGTAAAACTAATATCTATAAAGTGATTGAAAACGACACAAGACTTCCAGTTGAAATTTCTCCATAAAAGTTAAGTTTTCACAATATAGTGTTTAATTTTATATATCTAAAACTGGGAATCTTTCTCGAAATTAATAATCTGTAACAAAAACCGTCTATCCGAATAAACAAAGGCCACAAATCGTATTTCCTGAACGTAAGACTGCTGGTATAAAAAAGTATGGAAATATGCAGTCCGTTACTAGTAGACCAAGAACCAGTGACCCATTTTTCATGAAGTGTTTGTTTCAAGCAAATATTTTACATAGTGGTGTAGTTAGGATAGATGAGTAGGTTGGCATATTGGCCTAACCTGCTTGGGGACAGGAGGTACTGCGCATACAAGAAAGATGTTAAAAAATGTTGGCCAAAAAAAGTGTTTGAATCAGAGGCCAACAATAATTAGTCGACAGTTTAGTTGGCTTAGAGTTAAATTACAAATAAGGCAGACACTTTTGGGGGGGGGGGGTTAATATCTAACCATTATATCTCAAAGTTGAATTTTATAAATAAAAATAAAAGTGTTTGATTCACGCTGAAAGTTTAACAGATGATTTGTTGTATATATTTGATAGTACTCACAAAAAGGCAAACACTTTTTCAGAGGTTTAATAACTGGCAAACAAAAAATTTAGTTACAGGGATTAGATTTTAGGTCATTTCCCTAGGCTCTGTGTATAAAAAGTTACTCCTAAATAATTTGTTTCCGTACAAAATACAGCTTGCACAACAGTTTTCTGTGGATGATTATGACAGAAGGTTAGGTAAAGATCTGCGAATTAATGACTCAAAGTGGCAGTGCAGACCCTAATTTTATTAAAAATATTTGTTTTCCTGATGCAGAATTTCGTTTTAATGGATTTGTTAATAAACATAATTGTAGATAGGACTTAATACAAAATACGAAGAATCCATTCATAACTGAATCTTTAGAAAATCAAATAGATCAAGATGGAACTTTCTTGCTAGACGAAGAAAACCTACTTTTTCAAAAGGACGGTGCACCTCCACATTATGACTTGCCTGTACGAAATTAGCTTTATGAGACATTTCCAGATAAGTGGATTGGAAGAAGGGGCGCTATAGAATGGCCAGCAAGATCACGGGACCAAATGCCAAACTTTGCTTATGGCGACATCTAAACACGGTGGTGTCTAAAACTCAAACTCGCGATATTGCTGAACTTAGACATAGAATAATGAAGGAGTGTGAGCGGATTACACCAGAGATGCTTTAAAAAGTGCTGAACAAATTCGAGCTGCGACTTTACCATTTTCTTACTAAGAATGGGGGACATTTTGAACATATAATTTAACTACAGGGTAAAATTCTAACGCTAATTTAATATAAATACAATGTAAATAATTCTTTTAATTTGAAAGTTTAAATGCCATTACTCTGTAAAAAATAATCTAATTTAAATAAATGCTGTGTCAAATGTTTGACAAAAAGGAGACATTTGAAAAAAGATAAATGATACCCTTTTGTGATATTCACTCCAGCTTAGGGGTTGAAATAGCAGGGTGTCCGATACGTGTAAAATGTACCCCCCTAAATTGTAAATTAAGGTGTTTTTTTCTCTTTTTCTTTTAAAGAATTTTATTTTCGGTGGCTGGTATTGAAACAAAAGCCCTGTATATGAAACTATGTGGTATCAAAAAGGTGGCCGACACATTATGCAGTCAATGTGTGAAGATATATTAATTAATTTTTCCCAAACAAGAAGATCCCAAGCATTATTACATTAAAGGTAATGAAATGCGACAAAAATTTATTTCTGAATGTACCGAATCAGGAGAAATTTGAGAAACCAATAACAAGAATAAAATTTTCAAATTTTTCTTCCGAAGCAAAAAAAAAAGGTGAGAAGTTGCGGTAAAGTCCAAGAAGTGAGTATGCAACGAGATTTATTCGGAAGAATGCTGGGTTTATCTATGGATCATGCAATTGATTTTGAAAAAATCTTATGCTACCCTATTACTCCAGTTCCCATGTCTCTGTGACATTTCGATGGAGCAATTTGCAAAACAACAAAATCAGTCATTGTCGAAATTCTCGAAAAGGAGCATCAGCCAGGAAACATACCGAAGACATTTGATGTAATATTTGTAGATAGATTTTATCTATTGCACGCTCTGCGTGATGTACCAGCAACATTCAGTAATATTTCCAAAAAAATTATGAAAATTTGACAACGACTAAAGCCCCACGAGTAGACATCATATTTGATCAATATCTCTCACCGTCTATCAAAGATTATGAACGGAATCTACGAAACGAAGAAAATACCATTGATTTTACGATTACTGATCCTATGCAAGTTCGGCCGACGGACTACTATAATGAACTAAAAAATATCAAATTGAACTAGGCTTTGGTAACATTTTTAATCAATCATTGGTGTGATCCTGAATTAGTGCCTTTTATTGGTGAAACAATCATTAATTTAAATAACGATGTTTGTTATTCATATAAGGTTGAAAATAATGTTATCGTTCGATCAATAAACACCGATTTATCATGTATCAAGCATGAAGAAGCAGATACCAAAATAGTTTATCATGTTTGTCAACTTAAAAACAGCACTTCTACCAATGTTCTTATTAAATCATGTGACAGTGATGTTTTAGTTATAATGCTTGGGAACACAGACCACCTAAAGAGTGACAGCTTACATATTTATAAGGAGTATGGAGGTGCTAATAAAAAACGGATTATAAATGTTACACAATTACACATTGAAATAGGGGCAACACTGTGAACCAGTTTACCTGCTTTTTACGCCAATACAGGGTGTGATTATAATCCTTCATTTTACAAGAAATGCAAAAAAAACCGTTTCAAATAATTAAAGGTAATGTGGAGTACGAAAAGGCGCTAACTTATCTTGAAAGTGTTGATGAGTTGCAATTTGAAACGTTTGCAGTACTTGAAAAATTCGTCTGTGAAATGTATGGCTACAAATCCGTTGCGGATGTGAATGATGCAGGATTTCAAAAGTTTTATTCCACTTACAAATCTAAGACTATAAATGAGCCATTTCAAAAATCTGTGATAAAATGTGATGCGTCAAATTAAATCTGAATAGTCAACATCTTTTGCGGGCGCAATACATTACTCATATTTGGCGAAATGCTCATCTTAATACTCCCACAAATTTGAAACCTGACGGAAATGGTTGGAAATTAAAAGGTGGCCATTATGAGTTCAATTGGTTTGAAGGGGATTCTGTGCCACAAAATGTATTAGAGGCTATAAAAATTAGTAAAACTCCCGAAGACAATATTCCCAATAACACAGGTTAGTAGTTCAAAATATTTTTATTTAAATCGTTTGTCAGAAAAGGTTTTTTTCTTTTAGAAGATGAAAGTATTAGCTGTGAAGATGAAGACATATTTTCCAGTGACTATACAACAGATGAACAAGAATCAGAGAGCAGCGACGATGAAAGCGAAAAATAAAAATAATCACATTTTTCAATTTATACGTTGTCCGTCATCAATAGGAATTTCTATCATTGAATTCGATAAACAGTCAGTTATGAATATATTTAAGTTATTTGTTTAAAAAGAATATTTTTGTTAAGTTTGGTGATTAAATAGTTTGTACTGGACACTCTGGAGGTGATTTATGTATTTACATTAAGCTTCCCCCAATGAAGTCTGCTTTTCTGGAATAATATCCGATTGATATTCAAGTTGGGGTAGCGTGTTCCATGTCTTATTTTCTACATAGAATACTGTTTTGACATTTCTAACTACTCAAATTTTTTTAACAAATGTGGTTCAGTAAAGTTTAGTTTAGCCCGGCAATCCTGAGTAGGTGTCCTTGATGTACATAGTTAATGGATATAAACTACAATTAAGCTAAGTAATTCAAGTTAATTGAAGTATTTAATGGATAAAACTAATGAATATTAGTGAAGTTATCTTCCTGTTTAATATGGAAGTAGGATATATTTTGAAATATTATTTTATGTTATTCTTGTTCCCGATTAATAAATATGATTTTTTCTTAAATGTGCCCCCCACTTTCTATGGCTAAATCTATATCTATAGCTGCTATATATCACGTGCTCTATAGCCAATGGTAGCGCAGGGTGCAACCACGACTACACCTGTGATGCTCCCTCCCACTCGATTCAGTTACTACCATAGTATATCTCTCCTGGTAATATTTATTTAGATCTTTGCTAAGTATTAAACCCCCTCAAAAGTGTCTGCCTTTTGGTGAATATTGCGAAATATATATAACAAATCATCTACTAAAATTTCATTGTGTATCAAACACATATTTTTTATTTATAAAATTCAACTTTGAGGTATAAAGGTTGATATCTATCAACGTTCTTATATGCGCAGTACCTCCTGTCCCCAAGCAGGTTAGGCCAACATATGACAACCTACTCATCCATCCTAAGTACACCACTATGTAAAATATTTGCTTGAATCAAACACTTCATTAAAAATGGGTCATTAGCTCTCCAACTATAGAAGGTACCTTTAGCCCGTCTGTTTCTACTCCCTGTAACTAAATTTTTTGTTTGTCAGTTATTAAACCCCTGAAAAAGTGTCTGCCTTTTGGTGAGTATTATCAAATATATACAACAAATCATCTGTTAAACTTTCAGCGTGAATGAAACACTTATTTTTATTTATAAAATTCAACTTTGAAATATAATGGTTAGATATTACCCCCCCCCAAAAGTGTCTCCCTTATTTGTAATTTAACTCTAAGCCAACTAAACTGTCGACTAATTATTGTTGGCCTCTGATTCAAACACTTTTTTTGGCAAACATTTTTTTAACATCTTTCTTGTATGCGCAGTACCTCCTGTCCCCAGGCAGGTTAGGCCAACATATGCCAACCTACTCATCTATCCTAACTACATCACTATGTAAAATATTTGCTTGAATCAAACACTTCATGAAAAATGGGTCACTAGCTCTCCAACTATAGAGAGAACGATAACATTAGAGATTGACTGCGATGAATTATAAAGAACGACGTACAGTAGAGAGGAGCCCCGAGTGGAGGTCAGTAGATGGCCAGGTTGTGAATCAGTTGATATCGAAGTGTATAGTATACGAAAAGTAGTGAAATTTAAATAAATAAAGGCGATTTATTTTTCTGTAAATTTCAACCGAATTTGCCCTACTACCTTTGTTACAAATTTCAATATCTATTTGTTACAAAAAATAAGTGAGGAACGAAAATTCCAATAAAGAGAATCATCAACCTGCTAAAAAATCATTTCCAAATTATCTAACAAAAGAGGAATAATTTATTATTTGTACAAGCGGTAGCCCAAATCCATTTTATTTTCACATTTTTCGTGCGCATATTATATTATATAGGGTGGTTCTAAAATTTTACATATATTTCCATAGACCTGTATCTCAGGAATACAGTAGGTAGTGATAGGTCTACCAGAAGTGCTAAAAAAACAGAAGAGAAGGGGTAAAAGTTTAATTTATTATTACAAAACTAATAATACTTAGTTGGCCATTTAATTAAATGTTGTTCATGAAACAAAATTATAAGATTAAACACAAATGTTGTAGATGTAATCCATCAGTCTTTTGACAATAAACAAGACACATATTCTGCTTATACTTTGCGAATGACCCCTGGACTAATGAATTCCTTTATTTTTCACAATTATTCGTTTTCGTATTTCCTTTAATTCTGCGATTCCGTTACACATACATATGACTCCAAATAAACCTAGAAGTAAAAATCGGGTGTTGTATGATCTGTACTAAGAGAATATTTTTTTATGACAATTTGATTGTTCCTTGAAGAATTTTTATTTGAGGTCCTTTCAACCTACCTATATGCAACCGGTCATCGATATACTGACAAATGACCGGGAGCTAACCATCCCGTAGCCGTATTCTGTAACTCCTTATGATCGAAACTAAACGGAACGTAATAGGCTTGTTCGTACAGACCAGTTGCCAATAATTCTAACAGAAAAATTCTCCACCAATCGATTGTTGGCACAACCAACTGTCGAGATCGCTGATTCGCTGAAATGTTTTCAAATCGTTGTCAACTAGTCTCTTGGAACCGTATGTCATTATAATCCAAAGATCGATTCGGAGTCACAAAACATTCAATAATTTAGCGTTCTATCGTTATTTTATGACGTTAACGACTCACTGAATACGGCAAACAGCAAAGAATGCCGCTTAGTCTAGCCTACAAGTTAATACAACATAATATAACTAAAATTATATGGTCGTTTTTGTAATTGCAATTACACAATCACATTTTCATTTTGCAATTTACATCAATAAATATAAAGCCATTGACAACGAAGTCAGAATAGACTTTGAAACGTTTGGTTTTCCTTCAATATACGACGTTTTATTTCGATTGTGGTGTTATTGCCCAAAAAAACATAAAAGCAATCAAGAATATGCCACAAACAACGTTTAGAAGGCGATCTTTAATTGTTCATAACTTTTGGAATTACTTATGGGCTAATTTAATTTTTTGTTACAATGATCTAGACATGATTCTGGATCGAATGAGCCTATCTACATAATTTTAGTTTTAGTATGTTGTATTAACACCATTCTGAACTTGTAGGCTAGACTAGCATTTTTCCACGACCTTCAAAATGTTTTCATACTCCAGTTTCAATCCACCTACTCCCTCCTTTTGTAAACATCAATACGTAAATTTAGAAGTCTAGAGGATTCTGCAATATAATTTATTACATTATCAAGAAATTTTACACATGTAATTTTAAGAGTTGTGAGAAGGGGCGAGCCCTTGTTAAAAATAAAGGATAGTAAGCTGTATAGGGCTAGCCGCAAAATGAGAAGCAGCTTCGTGACGTGATATGAGGTGAGTCATGACGAGAATTTGTAGACCGTGTAAATATATGCGACGGCGATATATGGCAAGGCAGGGTGACGTGTCGCAGATAATATTCACGCTGAACTGCGGAAGGCAGTCTTCAAGCCACAATTTGTCACCGTGAGTGTGTTTAAAACTTAAAACAATGGAAGAAAAAATAATCGAGGCAGTGCGAATTCGTCAAGTTTTATATGATGCAAGCTATGAAGACTATCTGAGGTCAAAACTCACTGTCGGAGTCCGATTCTGAAATCAAATCATCTAGACATGCAGAAACTGCTATACTTGACACAATGAAACTGCGGTCTGTTTTGCAATATTTTTCCTACTGTCAAAAGTCAATCATTACTGAGATATCGCGATTTAAAGATGGGGGTGAAAAAATATTTATTTTATGTTTTATCTTAAAAACAACAAGCGGTAGAATAATCAAAATTTATGGAAGTTTTACCACTTTGGATACACAAGATCGGCACACTTTTCTGGATTTTTTAAAATGAGTGGAAGGGTTTGAAATAGACAACCTGTATTATTCTACAACTAAACTAAAAGAAAAAGGTACGCAACGACTGAAATAGATTTGAAAATTGAAATATACAATGTAATTGATTACCTGTCGGGATCAGGAAAATTATTTTAGAAAAATACAATCCAGTGGGCCCCGTTCAAAGATAAAATAGTTGATTAACAAACATATTTTCAACAAATCTATGTATTAATGAATGAACTAAGGAATAAAAAATTTAAAAATATTTAAACCATGCAACTGAATTAAAAACACGACGTCCTCTATTTTTTATGGCAAGTGCATTTATTTTTCGTATCATTGACCCTCAGATACGCTAAAATGTGCCAGGATTATGTCTTATAACATCAAATGAAGTAATTATGCGATTTCTTAGGTCTTCAATATCTTTTACTGGGGTTTTACAATAATTTAACCGATTTAAATCGGGTGATCGGGGCGGCCAAAGATATGGTTCACCTCTTCCTATTCAGAGGTTTTCATGTGTAAGATTTAGATATCCACGTACATTTAAGCTGAAGTCTGCGGGCGCACCATTATGTAGTAGGCAATTTGAATATGACAAACCTGTTAATCTTACGTTAACTGAAAACTGTCTAGATTCTGTTATTGAATGTGAATAATCTTTAGCCCGTACATTCCTGTTATTTTCATAATTGATTTGCATCTCTTCAGGAACCAGCTTCGTCTGAAAAGACAATTTTTGAACAAAAAAAGGGCTCATCTGCATTCATTCGGTAGTAAGAGAGCTTGAGCCCTCTGAATATGGTATGGTATGGATATAACTATTGTTCTTTTAATAAAGTTTATATATTTGTGGCATATTTTTCAATATTTAAGTACAGTTACGAAAGTTGCTGTATATTCCAAACGTTTCGGGGTCTAGGGTCAGACCTCGTTGTCAATAGTTAAGAAGCCATGAATAAAAATGGCATAATTCTAAGATGTAAAATTAATTTTACATCTTAAAATTGTGGAGAGTTCCAGATTCATCTAGCCTTTGACGAAGCCTGGTAAATGTGCTGAGATGGGAGCGTCTAGGATTAGGATACTATTGTGTATAAAGACGACAAACTTTCATAGAATTTCCGTTTTCACGCCGATACATAAAATGCGTATCTGCCGTTTCAGCATTCGTGAATTAACCATTATTGATTTAATTAAACATATTATTAATGCACAATTAAATTCTTTTGGCACTGAAAATTGGAAATGAACTTAGTAGAAACGCCGAAACTAGATGAGAAGTTGCGTCTAACGACAAAATAATTGAATTGTATATCGAAAAAAACAGCTTGAATTACTCAATAAAGAACTGCAGTCGGCAACTTTTTCATTTAATCGCAGAGAATTACTTTCCTACTCACGTATCAGAATCATTTCGGATGCATTTCTAATTGTGTAGCGACGTGCATCGGCTACATTGATCTGTTTCTAAACGACATTCTGCAGTAAACGATGCAGCACAGCTTAGTTTCTAGTTGCTGAACGTGAACGTGTACTAATTTGTTAACTGGTGTAGTAGCACCGACAGCATCAGCCCGAATTTTTTGGTGCATCGAGTTCTGTGGAGTTCATTCATTTTTTTCTTGCTAACGTAAGAAATACTTATTGTTTTACACGCTGATTTGTTAAGTTATTTGTGTGTAATGAATTCTATACAATTTTATTTGTTGATTTTGTTTTAGTTTATGAACTCTGGTATAAAAAAATGCTTACCAGCAAACTGGATGTACGTATGTGACCAATGTTCTCCGAGTTCGATACAGTTTGACAGTATTTGTTTATGGTATAACTTGATCGCGGGTATTTTTATTCTGTAATACATTTTAATGATAAAATGTTTGGGAAAGACTAGATTGGAAGTTTTATGTTTAACTGAAAACGAGCTACAAAATGAGTCGATAGTCGATGCTGCTGTGCTATCTGCCGGAGGCGGCGTGGTGTTCTTTGCTTTGGCCAATCAGAACTCTCGCTGTATGGCGGGTTATCGGTTCGATGGTCATTGCGCTGTTGTCTGGTCTAGGAGGTATTTTGACGTTAACTGACCTTTTATCTGGAGATTAGATTTTAATGTAACGGTCTGCTAGTGCGGTTCTCCATGTGGGTGGGAGACGTTGCGCATCGTCCCGTTTGATTAGATTTGTTTTTCATTTTTCTATTTCAATCGCATCCCTAAGTAGCCAAGTGGTATAATTTTCACTTTTTGCTTATATCTTCATCTGGTCGAAATCTATTTGATGGCCAGATTTTAAATTATTTTGTGACAATTCTGTTGGTTTGACCGACGTATGCGATGTTGGTTTGGCCGACGTATGCGAGGTTGCAGTCTTTACAAGCTATCTCATAGACGCCCTGATCTCCAGTCTTTCTATGTGGCTTGAAAACTCTTTTTATATTAAATTTAGCTAGGACTTTTCCAATGTTTTCCGTTGTACCCCAGACAAAAGTAAGAAAACCTGTTTAAACGTTTTCATCTCCTTTCTTGGGTTTGGATTTCTGTGTAAGTGCTTTCTGTATTATGTGGTGGTTATAGCAATTTGATGTTAATTCCTCCTTCAAAATGTTCATCTCGGCCTTGCAGTTTTCGTTGTCTGTTTCATAACTGAAAATAACTAAGCGAGGTGATGGTGCGAGTGGTGCGAGTTTGCGTTGAGGTATCTGTTTGTGTGCGTAGTTTTCCTGTATACAGTGTACCCTATGGTTCTGTCTGATGTCATTCTAAGTAATAACTCGAGAAATGGCAGTTCGTTGTTTTGTTCTGTTTCCACGGTAAATGTGATTTTTGGGTGTATTTTGTTAAGGTGATAAAGAAATTTGTGAAGTTGATCTCTACCATGTGGCCATATTATAAATGTGGAAATATATATATATATATATATATATATATATATATATATATATATATTTCCTGTATAAATACTTATCACGAAACCTGCACTAAAATGTATACAGAACAAACATACGAATACAGACGTTATATTCTTTGGAAGGATCATTTGGTTTATCGCGATATGGCAATGTTTTTTCAGTCAGAATAGTTAAAATTCATTTTTAGTTATCAAGAAAGTGGTTTGTCAATGTTAATTTGATTTAAAGCCACATGTTCTATTTAATAGCTAACTTTGAGGTTTCGGAAGTGTTTTCAATTCCAAATTCTCTGGTTGTGTAATCCGGGCAAGATTCTTCCTTTATCTAGGCACATCTATGTTGAAGATTTCTCTAAAGAAGAACCAGTAACCCGACCATTTTTCGAAATTCCCGAATACCACTTTATTTTTGTTAAAAAACTTAAATTACTTCTATTAAAATATTGCTGTAAAGGCGTACCCAGCTTTTTGTTTTAGGGGTCAAATCAAAAAAAATCCTAGGGAGGGCAAATCAGAAAATTATTAGCTTGGAGGGGTGCAGCTCAGAATTAGGGGAAGCAGAGAAGGATCCCGGCTGTTGGTTCATGTCCAACTTTAAAAGTAGTTTTTGATTCCGCAATAATGTTTTCTTAATACGATTCTGTTACACCTAAGAGTCAACATTTACCAAACAAGTAATTTGCTTTTGGAAAAAAAATATTTGTAGGTATCTGAAAGTATTACATGAAATCATAGAAAAATATTTTCATCATTAGTTTAAGGTTAACATTTGATGCGGTCTGCTCTTTTAATTGGTCAACTACACTTAGATTTTCTTCAAGAATATATAAACAAACTACTTGGAGATATAGCTTACTCAGGGCGCCACCCCATAATTCTCTACTAGTGCACCAATATTCAAACAAACCATTTCCGCATCAGTGGATTGGCCGTATAATTGACTTTGCTTGGCCACCAAGGAAACCTGATTTGAATTCATTCGATTTTTCAGTTTAAATGAAGAAAATAGTTAACAAGAAAAATTAATAATACACTTCAGCTGAGTAATTGATTCCAAGGAAATTCTCTCCCAATTCGTCACAGACTATAATGAATAAATGTCTATACTAATTTAATAAAAGGGTTATCGCGTCAAATGAATAATTTTTAAACTGAGTTAAGATGAGGGCGAAATATTATTTTTCAGTACAAGCTTTATTTCAGAACTTCAATCTACTGTTTCTCAATTATACAAACATGTTAACGTTGAAGTCTTAGTAATTCTAGCGTAAAACTTTACTAAAGTAATTTATAGTAATAGTTTTATTTTGAAGTGAAAGATTATATCAATTGTAACAACATTTACTTATCAGTTTGCTATTTACATTTGTACCCATGAAGACACACGGAAAATTTAAAGTATAATTTATTGTCCTGGTAATACGTCTGGAATCCATTGTCCTCCTAAAGCTCCTTCCAAATCTCCCCTAGAAAGAGATGGACTTCCCCAAGCGAGACCAGAAGTGGCAGTTGCGGGAGCAGCTAAAGCTGGAGAAGCGAGATAAGGAGTAGCACTCCAAGATGCAGCAGTCCAAGGAGCTACTGACAAAGAAGCACCTGTCCAGGAAGCGGCTGAGAAAGGAGTAGCTACCCAAGAAGCAGCTGGTGAAGGAGCAGCTGCCCAAGGTGTGGCTGACAAAGGAGTAGCTAATGGAGCACCAGCCACCGATACATCTGGTATCCATTTTCCGCCAAGAGCACCTTCTAGGGCTCCTCTGCTAGAAGGAAGTGGCAAGCCTATTTCTCCAGCGCTAGCGTAGGCTAAGGCTACGAGGAAAACTGCTACAGCCTACAAATCCCGAATATTAACTGAATTTTATTCATTAACACTTTATTGGTAACATCATAAGATCTATTTGAGGAAAAATTGAGATAAAAACATATATTGTTTTTATTGACATGAAATCAATAACAAAAATTAAAACAATTAGATACTTCAAGATATATTTAAACAATTGGAGGAAAATGCAAAAATGCTAAACTTTAAGAAGGTACAATATAAGGGAATTTACATAAAAAATCGAATAGCAGAAGACCAAGTGAACAAGAGTACAATTGACAAACTATTCAAAGTTAATGGACCATATGAATATGAAAATTGTTTCACAAATTGTAAAGGAAAGTTAAGTTTGGAACGGACGTGAAACAATATATGTTAGTAAGTATTTAAAGTTAGAGTGTAATACTACCTACCAAGAATTTCATGTTGACTACTTGATGATGCAAAACAATCAACTGATGTCTTTTGATATAAGCATTGAGGGTTTTATAATACAAAATAGCCTTGTACTTTACCCACACCCATTGTAAAATATCTTTTAAGTTTTCCTACATTTCGGTTATTTGCATTTTGGAACCTGTTATCTAATGCAAATATTGTCATTAATTGGATCATTTGCTGTAGATTTATTAGAATTGTATGTATTCTTAATGGATTTTCTAGATTTTGGCAAATTTATTCTTGTTTTCGATTATATAATGTTCAGTACGTCTAATAAAGTTCAAATAACAAATGTTTAAGTATGGGTGACTTATCCGTAAATATTTTGAGATATTTAAAATTTTATGTATAGTTAAAATTTCAGAACAAATGTGTAATATTTCCATAAGATTAATTTCCTTTAAACTTTTTGTATGTTTTTTAATTATTTCTGATTAAAATTTACTTCATTAATTAAGTACTAAGCATAATTAATTACACTCTTAATGTTGAGATATGTTACCTCTAGGTTGTTTTATTTTGACATCAACGGCTTTCTCGGGAATAGGCATATAGAGGTTTGACATGAGATACTGTTCGAAGTCACTGTTATAAGTTGTAACTGCTACTTTAGAAATTACATGCATTATTCATCAAGTTAACTGATGCGTTCAAAGAATAATCTCATTTGGAAATTAGATTAAAACAGCGGCAAGTTATATATATATATATATATATATATATATATATATATTTAGAGCGTAAATAATGTCGATGAAATTGTTTTCTATTTATTTCTTCTTCTTGGGAGAAGCTGCTTTCTTCGCCTTCGGGGATGCCGCGGATTTTGCTGTTTTCGGTTTTGGAGCTTTCGGTTTTTTTGTAGGGGCACCTTTACTGGTTTTTTTTACTTTCGAAGGAGACTTCCCTTTGGATGCAAGCGAAACTGATAAAGATGACGATGAAGTTGTTGTCGATGGGGTGGATTTCGGAGTCGAAGTCTTCTTTTCAGTTGTGGCAACTTTCTTAGGTTTGGTTGCAGTCGTAGTCTTTTTGGCTGTTTTTTTTGCTGCTCCCGCAGCCGCCGGCTTCTTTGTCGGCTTAGGTTTATCGCTGGAAGCTGCTCGCTTTGCAGGGGACTTCTTTGCTCTACCTCCAGCCCCAGTTTTTTTTTTGTCGCCGCTGGCCGGTTTCGATGCTGAAGCTCCTGAAGAGGACGAAGCTGCCAATTTGAAGGAACCGGATGCACCTTTTCCTTTAGTTTGAACTAAAACTCCTGAAGCAACACCTGACTTTAAGTATTTCTTAATGAAAGGCGCCACTTTCTCGGCATCGACCTTGTAGTTGGCAGTATCTAATATATATATATATATATATATATATATATATATATATTAGATGGTTTCCGGGAATTCATCCGCGTAGTTGATAACTGATCCCTGCCGGGATCGATGGTAAAATGACGACGTTTCGGCAGAGTCACATCTGCCCTCTTCAGGTCGGTTCGCATAATTCTCGTAGCCTTCTGCTTTCGCTTCTAGTTACTCGAAAGCAGAAGGCTACGAGAATTATGCGAACAGACCTGAAGAGGGCAGATGTGACTCTGCAGAAACGCCGTCATTTTACCATCGATCCCGGCAGGGATCAGTTAATCAGTTATCAACTACGCGGATGAATTCCCGGAAACCATGTAATACATTTAGTGCCCGCGAAAACTTAAAAACAAATATATATATATATATATATATATATATATATATATATATGAATTTATATATATAATGCTTGTCTTCCAAAATTTCTTTGGTACACGACGTTATAGGAATATTTTATTATATTCTCCTTGGGCTTATGCCATTGTCTTAGTTAGGTTAGTAGTCTTTAAATTAATATGTTTAACACTGAATGTACACTAATTTTATTAGACATATTACTACTGGGTTGTATTGTTCTATGTAGAAGCTGAGGATTGCATTTTTCGAAAACGGGATTAAAACATCATTCAAATATTCGGAAATAACTTAAAATTATGCTCCAAAATTAATAAAACAAAATACCAATGGTTTTATATTCGATTTTATTGAGCTAGAACGTTTTGCTGAAATATCTTCAACTAGATCAGCTTATCTGTAATACCAAGAAAAACTGCTGCACAATGAACACGTACCAATAATTTAATTGACAAAATATACAAACATGTCGGGCAAGAACAAACTTACAGACTTAATGGATCACAAATTTAAAAAAATATATATTTACCAATTATCAAGATTAAAGGAATATTGCAACTTACAATAATCTAGTATGAATTTATGTGCATAAAAATTAAAAAGAATGGTTAATATTTGAATAAAACTTTTGTGTCGTCTTCTTCACAAATTTACAGAGACAAAGGCAAACCAATAAACTTTTTAGAATATTGATAGAGGTTGAAAGTACTCAAATATAATTAAAATATAAATCTCTAAACTTGATATACTAGGACAGGACTTGACCATACAATGTATGGCTTCACTCTCCCTCTAAGACACGCATAGCGTGCCTTTAGGGGAAAATTCACTAAATCCCAGATATCCTAGATATCAAAAGGGTTTAGCTCTGTGGGAGCCCTTGCCAGGTTATCAGGCCCTTGGTTGACGTCGTGCCTGCAGTTTCCCATGAATTTTCTGACCGCCCGGACTGTTCCTAACAGGACGGCTTTTTGCATCAGTTGGTAAAGATGTTCGTCTAGACCGAAGTATTTCAAGTTGTTTAATAGATGTTTTGGGACTACTCCTGTTGTTGACATAACAATTGGTACCGTTCCAGTATTGTTCATGTCCCATTGTCTCTGTATTTGAAATTCTAAATGCCTATATTTGGATATTTTTTCAGTCTGCTTAATATTTATATTATTGTTGTTAGGGATTGCTATGTCAATTAAACTTGTTTTTCTAGAAACTTTATCTATCAAAATATATCTGGTCTATTGTGAGCAACAGTCTGATCGGTCAATATCGTCCGGTCCCAGTACAGCTTGTAGTTGTTATTTTCTAAAATAGATTCTGGTTTGTATATATAGTAGGGTGTTCTTACGGACTGTGATAGCTCAAGTTTAAGCGCTAGTTCCTGGTGCAGTATTTTTGCCACAGCATCGTGTCGTTCTTTGTATTCAGTTGCAGCGAACGCTTGGCAAGCTCCTGTGATATGCTGGATAGATTCAGATGTTTGGCAACCATATCTGCATCGGTCGTTGTTGATAGAAGGGTCTTTATCGATGTACTTTAGATAGTTCTTAGTTGGTATTACTTGATTTTGTATTGCCAATATAAAGCCTTTCGTTTCAGGAAACATATGACCAGAGATCAACCAGTAGTTCGACGCTAAACTGTCGACATAATCTTGGTTGACATCATTTATATGTCTTCCATGAAGAGACTTCTCTTTCCATTTGAGCAGTTTCTGATCCGTTGTCTGGTGGTATTCTTGAACTTATTGTTTTGTTAGTCGCAGAGGTGTTGAGTCATCAACCTGATATGTGACTCTGTGTAAATCGGAAAATTCTGCGAGTTTCTGGAAAAGATTACGCAAATTAGAAATTTGTTGATCACATAATTTGCCTATATCTGCCAATCATCTTCCTTCTTGATACCGTGGCAACGTTGTACGTTCGACAGAGCTCTTTGGATGGTGATTTTGAGCTTTTGTTAGTAGAACTCGAACTTTCCGATGTAGTTGTTCAATGTCAGTCTTGTACCATTTAACTATTCCGAATGAGTAACTGAGTACTGAACACGCGTAGGTGTTAATAGAGTGAAACAGATTTGTACTGTTAACCTTCGTTTTCAACAGTCAGTCGTCTTACCTTTCTATAGAACTCTGTTGATAGGTCCTTTTTCATGGTGGAGTGATCAATTCGTTGAGCCTGCTTTATTCCAAGGTATTTGTAAATATGGCCTGCCTCCATAGATTCAATTGAGGTGCCATCTCTCATTTCGTAGGGCCCCTGCTGTATTTTGCCTTTTACTATATTACTCTTAATAATTCGGCATTTGTCCAGGCCAAGTTGCATATGAATGTCACTAGAGAACACTTCTACTATTTTAAGCATATCATGCAGCTGATGTTTCGTAGCTGCCATCAGCTTTAAGTCGTCCATCTATAACAAATGGTTTATCTTCAATGGTTTTACCTTGTTGTATTTGAGACTGAACCCAAAGATAGTCCAGTTCAGTTTGTGTGAGAGTGGGTTCATGGCAAGGCAGAACCACAGCGGGCTAAGAGAGTCTCCCTGGAATATACCTCTTCTGATTGGGATATAGTCGATTTGTATCGAACGGTCGGCTTCATTCAGAAAGTTTTTGGTTTGCCAGGTAGTCATGACATATTCTAAAAAGTTAACAATACAATTATTCACTTTATAGAATTTCAGTACCTTAATGAGCCAATCATGTGGACTGAATCAAAGGCCTTTTTGTAGTCCACATATGCCATGTAGAGATTTTGTCGTTTGGCGTAGGCTTGATTGCAGACAACGGAATCATATATTAGTTGTTCTTTACACTCCATCGAGTTTTTCGCGCATCCCTTTTGTTGTTATCCGTTGGTAAGAGGTTTGTAGCACCATGCGTAAGGAAACTAGGCATCTTGCGTGGATGGATAATTATGTCATTAATGAGTACTGCTAATTTCTCGTGGGTGGCGTAAAGTTTCTTTATCCAGTAATTCTGCATACCATCTGGTCCTGGTGCTTTCCAGTTAGGGAGGTTTCATTATGTTGGACGTGTCTTCCGTTGTAACTGGTTGGTGTTGCATGTTATCATAATTCTGAAATACAGCCTCCTCCTCATTAATCCAGCTCGCTCTGGAGTTATGGAAAACTGTTGTGGAAAGTTGTGTTTTCCAGAACTTCTCGATGGCCATTTTACTGGGATAACTAAGGGGTTCATTATTATTGATGTTGTTGAGTTTTCTATAAAACCCTTTTTCTGAATTTCGGAATAGTGCGTTGTCTAATTTAATTAATTAATTATTATTACTACTCTTTCAAAATTTTGGAATTTTGGATTTCCAGATTCAATTTTAAGCAATAAATTATCTTTTTCATTAAAATAAATTTTATATATATATATATATATATATATATATATATATATATATAAAACAAAAAAATAAATTTTGTAGTCGACTAAATCACCAATCAAAAACATTATTCCCTGAAAAACGTTTCTCGCAATGGCCTTATAAACAGGTCCATAATAAATAAATAAATAAAAAAATACAAGCCGAATTGATAACCTTCTCTTTTTTAGAAGTAGATTAAAAATACAATTTTACTTAGTGAAAAAATTGTATTGTGCATAAAACTATTCTGAAAACTCTAGTGTAATACAAATTTGACCTTCGTTTTGTAACGACTATTGTGATAAAATATTTAAAATGAAATCCCTCATATATTAAACATTTAGTATTTAAGGTTTAAACTTACATGTGTCCAATAAGAATATAAATGCGAATTCTTGGCTGTGTACAAATATTGTATAAAAAACACTAATAATGCAACGTTCTATAAAACACTATAAAAAACCGATATTTTACCAAAATTTTCAGAAGCCGTAACGAACAAATGCAGAATTTATCCGCAGAAAATGATCCAAATAATGATCACGATTGTATTAGAAAACAGGTTCCGAAATGCAAATAGCCGAAATGTAGGAAAACTTAATATGTATTTTACCATGGGTGTGGATCAAATGCAAGGCTGCTTTTTTATTATAAAACCCACAATTAGTAGACCCAAAGACATCAGTTGATAGCTTTGCATCATCAAGTCAACATGAAATTCTTGGTAAGCAGATTGCCAGCAATAAATTTTAACACATTTTATTTCGATTATTTTTTTTAATCACACCCGTTTCAGATTTAAAATTTTATTAACTATTTAATTGACTTCTAGATATCTACAGGAATAACTGCCAGATTTAGATAACGTACGTTTAATGTTTAAGCTTTAAGTTCCTATACAGGGAGCTATTGTGGTTGCCCGAAAATTGTTTTATTGTTCGAAATTCGTTTCTACGATCCCTAATGTAGGATTGTGCCAAAAAATTTCTCATTCATTAACATTAAATTTTTATAGATCTTTGCTTTGTTATTCAACCATCTACGTTTTCCCGTATTCAAACCCCAAAATCCAATGTTTAGTTTATATAATATTCAGCACTATTTTATCTTTACTTACCTGCTTGTTATTATTTCTGTGTTTTCTGAGTGCCTGTTTTCTACTTCTTTCGGTTGTTTTCTCAAATAAATGTTGGTTGGTATTATAATTTTCAAGCATCTTACTTATAGGCCTTTATCCCATTGGAAGATACATCCAACCGTTTATAAGGAAATACATATTAAAAACAACTTTCAATAATTTTAAATTTATTTTTTAATGTTATACTAACAAGTCGAATTTTGCAGGCTGTAGCAGTTTTCCTCGTAGCCGTAGCATACGCTCGCGCTGGAGCAATAGGCTTGCCACTTGCAGCTAGCAGAGGAGCATTAGAAGGCGCTCTTGGCGGAAAATGGATTCCAGATGTACCAGTTGCTAATGCCCCATTAGCTACTCCTTTGTCAGCTACACCTTGGGCAGCTGCACCTTTAACAGCTGCTTCTTGGACAGGTGCTGCTGTACCAGCTGCTACTTGGACAGGTGCTCCTTGGGCAGCTGCCTCTTGGAGTGCTACTCCTTACCTCGCTTCACCTGCTGCAGCTGCTATAGCTGCTCCTGCCGCTGCGGTCCCCGGTGTCGCTTGGGGTTCTCCAGCTCTGTCCAGAGGTGACTTGGAAGGAGCCTTGGGAGGTCAATGGATTCCAGACGTATCACCAGAACACTAAAGGATTTTTCTAATTTTGACTGATAATTTTCCACCTTATGTCTTCATCGGTACAAATGTAAATAGCAAAACTGATGAGTAAAGTTTTTTTAATTTAATACAATTTTTCAATATAAAACCGACCTATTAATACAAACGATATGTAAAGTCAAGCAATATTTTATGTATTTTGCCTGTACTTTAGTGTTTTTTCTTCTCATTTCTTTCCTTGCGAGAGATACATATTTAGAAATTGCAAATAGGTAACAAAGTCTATTTCAAAAATTTGCTACACGTTGTTTGTATAGTAATTCATTTTCACAGATATTTTGAGAGAAAGACTGTACAATTTGATTAACCTCTATTCCTGTAAAAAATTGCGATTTGTATATTGCGTAATAATACTGTGCCTGGAAATGTTTCAGCTCCAAATCTCAAGTGATTGTCAATCGCTGAGTGTTTTTGCTGGAGGTTTACTGTAAAATTTTCGATTGATAAAACGTTTCTTATTGGTTTAAAAATTGTGAATTGTGTGTACAGTATTGTTTATGATAGTGGCCATACGCATACTGAGGAGAGACCCTAAATGTAAAGCCAAAATAATTAGAGCTTCTCAACAATCCGAAACATTTCAGGCTTGAATCATGGAGAATGTCAGAGTTCAACAGCAGTAGTTGCGTTGGTGGCTGTTGTAGATTTCCTGGCAGATATACACATGAGTTTTTGTTATAAATAGCGAAAGATGTTTTCTATTTTTTTCTAAATAGGCTATAATAAAAGCAACAATGAAATTCCAGAGTAGAACATTGACCTCACGAATAATCCAGTTCGCTAATTACATTTAGAACTTCTAAGAATTGGTACACACATTAAAAAATACGAAAGTAATAATTTGTTGCAGGTGACATATTTAAGCCTATGCACTATTGCTTCCCCTTCTTCTAGTGAATTGGATTTCAATAATTATAAATAAGTGAAAATTATTCTATCAATGATTCAGCTATTGATTCATTAAAATACTATAATTATACAACACAAGTCATCTGAAGGAACAAAATCGGACAACTGAAACGAAATTAAAGGGATGTTAGTTACTATCAATAGTTATTTCAAATATATATTCCGAGATTGTAATGACAAACTGGGACAAACACATTATCAGGAGGGATTAGAAAATGCACATATCAAATTCCTTCATTAAGAAAATTTGGGCCATTAAAAAGGTATAAAGGTATAAAATTGATTCTGTCCTGACAAAGGTCTAAACTGTAATCTGTGTCGTAGCTAAGCTAAATTTTCAACTGATTCTTTATTTTACTGGTCCTTCATGAAATTATCTAATGAATTTAAATTGAGTGAGCGAGATTGCACCAGACCGCCCTATCCATCTACCGATGTATTCCTCTTCGAGATATTCTCCCAACGGGCATAGTGCGCTGATCAACTGTCTTGCCACATGTCCCTATAAATAAGTAGAGACACGTGTTCCAATAGATTTGCTAAATTATTTGGTAAAAAACCCAGGTAGACTTCTCCATTCAAAACTTCTGGCAGTTCAAAAGGACCGATTATATTCCCATTTAAAAGTAAGATCCAAATGTTTTCTTTAAACCAATTCTGTGAGATATTTTGTGCTATCAATTTTAGATTTTCTACTTGCCACTTATGTAAGTTATGCAGGTTCATGTAACTAACTTTTTTTGTCGACTCATCCGAAGATACAATTTTCTGAAAAGAATAAATGTGACCATCTCTGTAAATTTAGGGTCACTATCTGTCTCGCTCACACTTTGAAATTACTCCCCTGTCTCACCCAATTTAGAATATTGAAGTTTCGGTTTTAAGGGAAATCTTGGGTACTCATATAATAACACATTATAATTATTTTTAAGTGAATACTAAGAAACAATTACAAACCATTATTACATGTACCAACTTTTCAAGTTACTTTCCAACTTCGGCAAAGGGATTTTTTCCAAATACAGTTACTTAAAACTGGGCGAACTTTGGATTTTGAATACTTGGTTTGGTCAAGAAATTAAATTTTGTCTAGAATTTTGGACAGCAGTTTACAGAAGCATTATTCAGTATTACGTCATCACAACAATAGTTTTCAATATGGAGGCTTCCGCGATTATCATTTTTAACTGGGCCAGTTTCCGGCTGAGAACCGCGTCTAAATTTGAGAAATACTAATACTAAACTAATGTATGCAGTGAGTTGGATTATTCTTGAGGTCAGTGACCTGCTATCGAATTTTATTGTCACTTTTATTATTCCACTGTTTAGAAAATTGAAGGACCATTTACCAGAAAAATCTGACATTATTTTTCAAGCGTAAAATGTTTCTTCAGGTCACTAACTTTGTAATAATAGGTTGGTTATAAATTAAATATTTGCATTAACTTAAAATGGTTTATTCATCACTTTTGCTATTTAGTGTTCTGGTAATACGTCTGGAATCCATTGACCTCCCAAAGCTCCTTCCAGGTCACCTCTCGACAGAGCTGGAGAACCCCAAGCGACACTGGGGGCCACAGCGGCAGGAGCAGCTGCAGCAGGTGAAGCGAGGTAAGGAGTAGCACTCCAAGAGGCAGCTGCCCAAGGAGCACCTGTCCAAGAAGCAGCTGGTACAGCAGCACCTGTCCAAGAAGCAGCTGTTAAAGGTGCAGCTGCCCAAGGTGTAGCTGACAAAGGAGTAGCTAATGGGGCATTAGCAACTGGTACATCTGGAATCCATTTTCCGCCAAGAGCGCCTTCTAATGCTCCTCTGCTAGCTGGAAGTGGCAAGCCTATTGCTCCAGCGCGAGCGTATGCTACGGCTACGAGGAAAACTGCTACAGCCTGCAAAATTCGCGTTATTAGTATAAACTTTAAACTTAATTTTTAAAATGTGCGATAATTTAATAAATTTCGAATATAGATGATTTTCCATAGAAATGATTTGATTTACGAATAATTTATTAATGTTTGTGGCTTGACCAGTTTAATTTACGCCAACCAACATCTATTTGAAGGAACAAAAGGACACATGGTATTAGTATAGCTGTTCTAAGTAACGGGGTTACCTTCAAATTAACTAACAAGTAGTAGGTAACGCAAGTTATAATATTGCAGAATATGACATTTTAAGATATAAGAGATGAATAAATAAAGTATCAAAAACTAATTTTTCTCGAGCTAGAAAACAAGATAACTTAATGAAAAACACATTAAAAAGTTGTAAAAATGTTAATAAACGGGAACCTATTTGGCAGAAATTCTACATTGGGATTCCTGGACTAGGATTATAGGCAACTAACAAGGTACCAAATTTCGAGAGAAGTCATAGTACCAAACTGAATAGAAATTTAAGGCATACAAATTAAATATGTGGTAGCTATTACAGTATACAGAACTTAGTTACATAGTCAGTTGAAAATCTACTTACCAAGAATTTCATGTTGACTTGATGATGCAAAGCTATCAACTGATGTCTTTGGGTCTACTAATTGTGGGTTTTATAATAAAAAAACAGCCTTGCATTTGATCCACACCCATTGTAAAACATCTATTAAGTTTTCCTACATTTCGGCTATTTGCATTTCGGAACCTGTTTTCTATTGCAATCATTATGATTTGTTGAATCATTTTCTGCACATTAATTCGGCATTTGTTTGTTACGCGTTTTCCAAATTTGAGGAAAATATCAATTTTTTATAGTGTTATGTAGAATACTGCATGATTGCTATTTTTGTTTTTACAATTTGTGAACAGAGTAACAGTTCGGATTTATATTACTTATATGTAAGTACAACTCTTAAATAATAAATATTTAAAATAAGAGCGAATTAGCTTCTAAAATTTTGTAAGAACTAATTTTAAAAATGCATTAAAAACTTGGTACAAATTTGTATTATCATAGAGTTTTGAGATTAGTACTTTGGCACCAAACTATATTTCCACAAGTTAGTTTTAAGAATGTTCCCCGCTTGCGCTTCTCTTTTATTTTCAGCATTATTACTGTTCTGTTAATTTTTTCTAGTGAAATATTGTTGAAATATTCGAAATATGGATATAATATGGAAATATGAAATTATTCGAAATGTAAAAGACGAATTATACAAGTTTACCGCAATATTTAGAGGATTTATAAAAAAATAATTTATTAAAAAAAAGTACTTCAAATGAGTCAAAATGAAAACAATTACAAGCCCCTTGTGTGATCAATAATTATTTTTTGGTAGATTTTGACATTTCAATTTGAAAATATGTGTAGGTGTATTTTCGTTGTCGGTTACGTATATTTATCTTATTTGGCCATTTTCTAATTATATCTGAATCTACATTAATGTATCACAATTTACAATATTTAAATTGGTTAAGTCGTTTCAGAGAAATCATTGGAAATACATTGAATGCTACTTCTTTTATAACATTCTTTTTTTTTCTGGAATATTATAAACCTCACGTTATATAAAACTACACAATCCTTAACAATATGCAGTGTGAATTATCGAAATTGGTAAAAATATTTTGGAGAAATCACTCAGCATACATAAGAAAATGATAAGTTTCCGACGAATTGATAACCTCCTGCATTTTTACAAGTCTGTTAAAAATGCAAATTTTAATTTAACAATTGTTCAAACTGTTTGTCAATTGCTAGTTGTAGCCAAAAATCTTTCAACTAAATGTAGCACCCATAACCTCTTTAAGCACATGCTGTGGTATATACGACTTAAGAGTCCTTACTGATTGTTAAGAAGCATGTTGTATATTCTATTCTATAAATAAATTCCAATTTTAAGATATTATAAAATAATTTGGTCAAGTGCGAGTTGGACTGGCATACTTAGGGTTCCGTACCACCTTCAAGATTCTAATATTCCAGTTTCAGACAAGCAGGGAATGAGAGCATTTTCTTATATTTACCTTAATATATTTTAAAGGAAGCGTTAAATTTATTTAAAAAAAATATACACTTTTATTTTCCACACATAGACTTTTTATTTTATCTGCTTCAGGATTCGCTTGATTTTTATCAGAATACATATGTACATATTTAATTTTCTAATTGGCCCCCAAAAATTAACATTATAGTTTTATTTTACTAATAAACTTTCAGAGAAGTCTTTTATAATCTACTGTCTGAGTTTTGAGGCTCTGTAGATTGGAAGATAAAGGGAAAAATAGGTCAAGTTTTAAATTATAAATTATTAAATCTGTTATTCAAATTATTAAAAAATACAAATAAAAAATATTTTTCAAAATTTAAATAGTGTAGTTTCTAAAGTGGGATTTAAGTCGATATTTAATATTTTTGTTAATATCTTTTAAACAAATGATTTAAAAATATGATATATTTGTAATTCACACAATGAGCCTTTTATCTGATATATTACATAATGGGTTTGAAAATTGAATCTTTATTTTCTATTTAATTTTTTTATTTGTCCCTAAAATTACTTTGGGGATTTTCTAATAATTGATTTTCCGTTTTGATTTGGGGGCCAAATAATAGAATTAGGGATTTTTTCATATTTTTCCTATTAACAATAAAATTTAGGTTTTATAGCTTGGGGAATAACGGGGGGAATGGGTAATTTTTTAAATATATTTTAAAATATTTATTTAAAAAAATTAAAAAAAATATATTTGTATTAGTCCTAATGATTTGATATATTACATGACCCGTTAGAAACAATTATAATTTTTTATTTTCCATTTAATTCTATAATTTGCCTCCCAAAATGAATATTAGTGGTTTCTTCTTATTTTTCCATTAAAGTTCAGGTGAGGGGCTATACTTATATATCTTTTAATTAATTTATTTTAAAAATATGAAAAAGATATATTTGTTTTCTTCATCATGAGCCCTTTCATTTGATCTATAACATGATGGGTTAGAAACAATTTTAATTTTATATTTTCCATTTACTTCTATAATTTGCCCCCCAAAATGAATATTAGGGGTTTTCCTTATTTTTCCAGTAAAGTTCAGGTGAGGGGCTATACCTTCATTTTTTTTTCAAAATTTTTCAGCTTAAGGTTTCGGAGATAGGGGGGGATGAGTAAAATTTTTTATATTTTTGTTAATATCTTTTAATTAATTTATTTTAAAAATATGAAACAAAATATATTTGTTTTCGTCATAATGAGCTCTTTCATTTGATATATAACATGATGGGTTAGAAACAATTTTAACTATATATATTCTATTTAATTCTATAATTTGCCCCCCAAAATGAATATTAAGGGTTTTTCCTTATTTTTACAGTAATGTTCAGGTGAGGGGCTATACCTCCATTTTTTTCAAAATTTTCTAGCTTATGGTTTCGGAGATAATGGGGGGGATGGGTACATTTTTTTATATTTTTGTTAATATCTTTTAATTAATTTATTTTGAAAATATGAAAAAAATATATTTGTTTTCGTCGCAATGAGCCCTTTAATTTGATAGATAACATGATGTCTTAGAAACAATTTTAATTTTATATTTTCCATTTAATTCTGTAATTTGCCCCACAAAATTAAAAGTAGAGGTTTCTCCTTATTTTTAGAGTAAACTTCAGATCAGAACCTATACCTCTAATTTTTTTCAAAACTTTACGTTTTATAGTTTCGGAGATAAGGTGGGGGGAATGGGTAAATTTTGGTATATTTTTGTTAATATCATTTTAAATATATTTTTTTAAAATATGAAAAAAATATATTTGGGTTCCTCAGAATGAGACCTTTCATTTGATATATTACATGATGCATTTGAATTTTTTTATTTTTAAATTTTTATTTAATTCTATAATTTGCCCCCCAAAATTAATATTAATGGTTTCTCCTTATTTTTCCTGTAAAGTTCGGGCAAAGTTCTATATTCCCTATTTTTTTCAAAATTTTAGGCTCAGTAGTTTCGGAGATCAGGGGGGAAACGGTCAATTTTTTAGTTCCCCCCCCCCAGAAATACATCTAAAATCAAAATTTTTTCTTGTACTATATGTACTCCTGATCGGGTCACCAAACTATACATTGATACCAAATTTCAACCTCTTCCGTCCAGTAGTTTAGGAGAAAATTGCTGTGATGTGACAGAGGCGGAAATCCGGAGTGATATTATAAGGGTATCCGTATATTGTATATACAGAACCCTAAAAATGGATGAACTGTTATTATTTAGATTACCTAAGGTCCTTTACTTTTCTTGGTCTTGCTTTTTGTTTGTTTTTATGATATGCTTTATTAGTTCATTAAGCTTTATTTTATTTGTTTGATCAACTCTGCTGGCACGCAATAGCTTTAGCGGACGTATATATCTCCCAAGCGCTGCAATACCCTGTAGTATTTGTTATACCTGTTAATTATTTTTCATTTTGTAAAATTGTAGAAAGTGTGGTTAAAAATATATAAATAATTTAAGAGGCAAACAAATAAATAAAATATTTAAAAATAAATCAATAAATTTAAAAAATTTAGTTTTACACGATTGAATCACAGGAAATCAGTGTTACAGACATCACGACTCCCGATTTGGCGACTCTGTAAGCTCCTACATTTTTATATTCATCCAGCGTTAACATATTCAACTATACAAAATACATAAATAATTATTCTAAATCTTCATTAGTAGGGTGAATCGCAACTGATGAAGGTTTACGACTAGAAACAATTGTCTTGCGGTTAAAGAATTGCAAAATCTTGAAAATATAGTTTAAAACAATCGAGCTCTAAATCTGAAATTAGGGACCATAGATAAATTAGGTAAGATGTATTTTAATGGTTTTCTGTTCATCACCCACTCCCATGTAAGAATCTATAAGACAATTTCATCACCCACGCACCCATATTTCTTACGTAAGATACTTTTTTTTAATTTTAAGGACACAATTATGTAGATATATTTTATAATATAATATATATGTAAAATATGGTCTATCTCATAACATTATAATATATAATATACTTTTATTAATATCATTTTTTAGCAATATAACAGTTTTATTATTAAAGCAAATTAAAATTATTTAAATATCAACTTTTTAATTTGTAATTTGTAAGTAAAGGGTGTCCAAAGAAAATCAACATCGAGAATTAGACTGTTACATGTTTATGACTTAAATTGTTTGAATATAGTACTCCTTAAAATGTTTTTACTTTTTGTAAGTAAATGCATGTAATAAATAAGGGTTTGTTGATTATATACTTAATTAAATATAGTTAATATTATAATTATATTGATATTTAAAAAAATATTAAAAAAATTCTTACCTAAAATCCATTTCAAATACGCACCTACCCCCATATAAGTTTTCATAAGTTATTAGTTGACACCCACCCACCCTTAAATCTCTAACGGAGTTTGTGGATGTTCCCCTAGTACCATGGGCGCGTCCTACTTCGTCTAAACTGTCATTATTTTTTCGAAGATACTAATTTTTGCAAGTAGGGCGAGTAAAAAATTAAATTAAAATTAAATCAGATTTCAATACCGTACCCCAAAACACAAAATATACAGGATGTTTTATTTAAAATAATGATGTGTGGTGTCTGCTTTGTTTATTTAACGTCCAGATAAACTAAACTTATTTCAAATAGAAGAAAAATACCAAATTTTCACACCCCTCTATTCCATAAACTGTTAATAAACTGATAGCATCGAAACTCCCCGGACATTGGCTGGGGCATAAAACTTACGATACTGGTGAATAGTAAGTAATTGTTGATTTTTTAATAGACATTTAACTAATGATACCATGAAACTGCTTATTTTGGTCAAAATTGTCATTTTGCAACGGATTGAATTGTTGGTAATGTCCTTTAGAAACAGTTCAGTGCACTTTCGATATTTCTTGTGCTTGTTTTACATAATAAAGATGTACTGAAACGCTGCAATCCCTACCGGCTAGTAAGTTCCAGATGTATTTTCTCTATTCCTTGTTTTCTCGGGATTGTTTGTTATACCAGTGAACTGTTTGTGATACATTGTTTACTCAAATCTGTTTAATAAGTTCCATTCATATTGCGTATTGATGTTTAATATTATAAAAATAACAAGACCCAAAATATCTAAGAACTTGTTTCATTTGTTGAAGCGTCCTTATGCATTGGAAAGTTCAGTTAAATATTTGAAAAAAAGAAAATGATTGCAATTTAGCAATATAAGTACAATATAGTGAAAATCCTGTATTACGCAACAATTTTCCATTTATGGAGTAAGTACCATAATATGACCGTTTAATCTTTACGCTTATTTGCAATTGTACTACTTTTATAGTTGAAATTGGATGATTTAACAGTACCTTATATAAATTATAGATGCTCAAGTATTACATCATACTCAAGTTTTATATCAAATATTTACAATATTGCTACAAGAGTTACTGTGCGAATGCAAAAAATGAAGATCGAAGGAGGCTTTAGGCAATGCGATACTAAGCATAGAGGTATTATACGTAGAGTGAATTAGGTGTGGGCGTTACTGTAAGTGGCAGTGTAATAACAATAGAAAGAGAAAGACAATATCAGGGTGCACTTGCTACGTCTCTACTCTATCAGGAACGATCCGCTTATTCTCTGTCTCTCTCTTTCTATTGCTATTACACGAATTTCGCTACTTCACGTGCTCTACGGTATAATACCTCTATGATACTAAGTCCTATGTCGCCAATAATATAAATGTTATGTTTTAAAACACTAAAATGGAACAAGATGGATATCAGGGATCAGCATAGCTGGGATCTGCGCTTTGTAGATGATATTGTCCTTATAACTAATAACTGAGGCGCGGCTAGGGTTACGATACAGACTTTCTAAGCACAGCAATATATTTTAACGACATTAGGACGATGACTAATCCGGTTCCTAGGCAGCTAATAAATCAATTTAAAATTATAAAACTAATATTCACTTTCACTTTTCTAGAACTTTATTTACATCGAATATACAACAGCTGATTCAGATATCACAATAACAATTTTACATATAAGCTCTTCGTAAAACCAACTGAACTCGCGATCGTGACCTGCTTCCTTTATAAAACCAGCGTCAATTCTCCAGTAAAATCAGTCATCACTCCTACAGCTGTCGAGTCTTTTCGAGAAATTTTTATCTCAAACCGATTGTTGTCGTACTGAAATGAAACAGGGTCGGCTTTGGGTAAATTTCGTAACACTGCCCCCCTTTAATTCTGATCGTCCCGATCAGAAACATCCCCTCCATGGTAGGGAACGAGTCGATCTAAATGAACCACCTTCAATTTAGCCTTGGGGTTTCGACGGATCCGGTAGACGACGTCATTAAGGCTCTTGACCACCTCGTATGGACCATCCCAGGCGGGTGTAAGCTTTGGGGATTTACCCTTGCTCCGTTGGGGGTTGTAAAGCCAGACTTTGTCCCTCTCCTGGAACCCGACTGAATTGGCCTTGAGGTCGTATCGCGTCTTCATCCGGTCACTGGTGGTCCAACATCTGCGTTCGGGCTAATTCGTGTATTGCGAGCATGTTATGTCGGAGCTGGTCAGCATAATCGTCGATGTCTTGGTGCGGTTCTTCGGGGGAGCCAAATGCCAAATCGCAGGGTAATCGCAGCTCCTTTCCGAATAGGACCCTGGCTGGGGTCAGGCCTGTACTATTACGTACGGCAGAGCGATATGCCAACAGGAATAGGGGAATATGCTCATCCTAATCACGCTGGTTATTGCTGACGACCTTGGATAGGTGTTGTTCCAAGGTCCTGTTGAATCTTTCCACCATTCCGTCTGACTGTGGGTGTAATGGTGTTGTTCTCGTTTTCCTGATCCCCGACATCGTGCAGACCTTCTGGAATACATTCGATTCGAAGTTACGCCCCTGATCTGAATGTAATTCCATCGGGACGCCAAACCTGCTGAATAGTTGTTCTACTAGCACCGTCGCTACCGTGGTTGCCTCTTGGTTGGGTATCGCATATGCCTCAGGCCATTTGCTGAAGTAATCTATTGCGACCAGAATGTATTTGTTCCCCCTCTCAGACTCGGGAAACGGACCGGCGACATCGATGGCAATTCTTTCAAATGAGGACGCCCACATTGTACTGCTGCATTCTGCCCTTGGTCCGGGTCTTCGAGGCCCTTACTGGCCGCACAGATGGCACATTTGCGGCACCAAGCTCTGACGTCTTCGAAGTAATTCACCCAGTAGTACCGCTGGCGAACTTTGTCAAGGGTTTTATTCATGCCCAGGTGGCCTCCGGTAATTCCATCATGTACTTCGGTCAGTATGGCTGGTACCTTTTCTTCGGAACTAATAGTTGGGACTTGGTTTCTTGTCCGTCAGCGCATTCCCAAACTCGCTTGAGCATTCCATTGTCTACTCTTAGAGAGTCCCATTGAGCCCATAACGATTTCAGCACGCCGGAGTATATAGCTACCTCGTCCCATCGTGGCCTGGGTGCACCTCTCGTTTTGAGTGACAAGATTGGTTCGATGTCTGGATCAGCCATTTGGTCCTGGATGCACTGTTCCGTTGTCCAGTCTTCATTGGCCTGCACTCGATTTGCCTGATGGAGATATCCTCTCGCTGTTCCGTCTTCAGGCAATGTCCGCATTCCGCTCTACAGGGTCTTCTGGATAGGGCATCGGCATTATTGTGCAAACGGCCGGCACGGTGTTCCACCTTGAAGTCGTATTGCTGTAATTTCTCCATCCATCTGGCCAGTTGTCCTTCTGGTGTCTTCATGTCTAGCAGTCCATTTGAGTGCGGCATGATATGTTCGGATTAAGAAATGACGACCATAGAGGTATTTGTGGAAATGGTCTACAGCCCTTATTATTGCAAGAAGTTCTTTTCTGGTGACGCAATAATTTCTTTCTGGTTTCGAGAATCCATGGCTGTAGTACTCAATCACCCTCTCTTCACCATCTTGCACCTGGGATAGGACGACCCCCAAACCGGTGTTGCTGGCGTCGGTGTCTAAGATGAACTTGCCGGACTGTGTAGGAAAGGCTAGGATTGGGCTGGAACATAGTGCTGCCTTCAGTCGTCTCAAAGATGTTTCGCAATCCTGATTCCAACGGAAGGTTTCCTTCTCTGTGGTCTGCCAATGGTGGCAAATCCCTCAACAAAACGCCGGTAGTATGAACAGAGGCCCAAGAAGCTTCGGAGTTCATGCTTGTCCCTCGGGACTGGCCAATCACGGATCGCTTCTATCTTGTCCTCGTTGGTGCGGATTTCTGACTCGGAAACGACGTGGCCCAAAAACTCTACTTCTTTTTGGAACAAAGAACACTTCTTCGGGTTGAGTCTCAGGTTGGCGTTATTAATTCTGGAGAATACTTCGCCCATGTTCTTCAGATGGTCGTCGAATGTCTGACCCATGACTAGAATGTCGTCGAGGTATACTAAGCACGTCGACTCCACGTTAACCCGCTTAGTACATACTCTATTAGCCTCTCAAATGTAGCGGGTGCATTACATAACCCAAAGGGCATGACCGTTTACTGAAACAGCCCTTTACTGGTGGAGAACGCTGTCTTCTCTCTGTCGTTTGCGTGTAGACCAACCTGCCAATATCCACTCTTTAGATGATGGATGGCTCAATAACTCCATTCTGTAACATGGACTCGATGTTTTCCTCGACTGCCTGTTGTTGCCCAATGGTAGCCGTCTAGGTGGTATTCTGATGGGTTGAGCCTTTCCGGTATCTATTCGAAGCTGGATGATGTTGGTGCGACCGGTGATTCCATCTTGACTTAAAAATTTGCCAGTGCTTTGTGATAAATTGCTTGGCTTTCTTCTGGTTCTCTGGTGTCAAGTGTGTCAAATAGTCAGCAAACTGTTGTAGGAACTCTTTATCGGGCCCTGTCTCCTTCACCGACGTCTGGTACTCTTCTTCGCAATTGATGATGGTCTCTACTGGCTCGAAACAAGCTATCTCTGGACCATTGGCAATTCTGATGTCCTTGTTGGACAAATTCAGGACTCTGATTGGTATATCTCGTCCGGTTTTAACTATAGCCCGTCCAACCAAGTAGTCATGAGCTGAGTGTACGGGCTCCACCATTCCAACGCAGCTCCCAGGATTGCTGTCTAGCTGCCCATGAATAATCTGTTCCGTTCGACCGGGAATTCTAGCTGAAGACTTTGCCACAATTTTTATGGAGGTGACTGAACTGTTGACGGGCCGTGTCAATACAAATTCCTCATTTAGGAACCGAAGAACATCATATCTCGGGTCGAACATAAATCCATGCTGGCTAATTAGGTCCATTCCCAGTATAAAGTCGTCCTCAATATTCGCTACCAGGACCCTATGCCGGATCATATTGTCCCCTATCTGTAGCACGACATCTGCCTCACCCTGTATTGACATGGACTCGCCGGTGACTGTTCTGAGCTGGATGTTATTGGTAACTGGCCGAATTTCTGATGCTCTCAAAACCCGCCGGTGTCGATGGTAACTGCTCGCCCATTGATGGTGCCTCTGATGACTAGGCTGCCGCTATCTCGGCAAAACCCGGGATGGATAACGTTTTGGGGGCTGGTGGAGGCACAGTCAGCATCCGCCCCCTTATGCTGACTGGCTGACGGTCCCTGGACATGTGGCTGTTCTGTTGGTTACCCCTGGTCGGTGAACGTTCCGGTAGCCTTACTCGTCAGTCACGTTGGAAGTGTCCTGTCCGTCCGCAGCGGTAACATGCTCCTCTGGTGCCAGTTCTTTGTGACCGTTCTACTATTTTGTTCAGACCAGCCAGCAGCTCTTGAAATGGTGACTCTGACACTTCCTGGTTAAAGGAAACTGCTCGGACCCTCGGCTTGGACATGTTTATGACGGCCTCTATTTCCAAAGCCCGAAGTAGAGCTTCATTACTTTTCTTGACGCCACTTAGATTTCGTTGTACTTCCACATCTCTGATGCCGTTTATGAAACTCTCTGTGGCCAACTGGTCTTTCGTTTCCTCAGGCAGGTCTGGGTAGGACAAGTGAACTAACCGTCTAATCTCTGCTTCGAATTCTTGGAGGCTTTCACCGGATTTTTGCGTTTTTCCACTCAGTTGGACTTGGTATACCTGGCTCAAGCATTGATTGTCGTAGCGTTTGTCTAGGATGGCGATGATCTTGTCGAAATTGCCTTGTTCATCGACTGGAATGCTTTGGAGGAGTTCTAGGGCCGGACCTCTTAACGAAATTACCAGACACGTGGATTTTTCTTGGTTATCCCATCCATTAGATGTAGCCACGGCTTCAAATTGCCGTTTATACATGGGCCAAGATGAGCTGCCATCAAATGTGGGTGGTTTGCTAACGGAACCTTTGGTACTCACGGTGTGCTGGTATTTTCCTCGCTGTAAGACCTGTTGCATTTTTTTGATTTCTGTTTCTACCTTATTCTGGATGGCACTGATTTTTCTTGAACTGTGTTTTGAATAGAACTGATTTCAAACTTTACCTGGCTTTGGATGGAATCGAGGTCATCTACTTTGGTTTCAAGAGTGTCCACCGTATTTTTTATGGTCTTAATGTCATCATTTATTTCTTTTATGTCTGACTCAACTATTTGCGTTCTGTCATTAACTGTTTCATTAACTTGTGCTACTATTTGCATTAATTGTTCAAATTGCAGTTGTCTTTTCTCTTCAGTTTCGTGTCGTTTTAATTCAAATTGATCTTGTTTTTCTTCTAACAATTTAAATTCATTTTGTCGTTTTAATTCAATTTGATCTTGCTTTTGTTCAAATTTCGAGAATAATCTTTCAATTAAATTATGTTGTTCACTTTTCATCGTGGAAAATAGATTTGGTTATTTAAGTGTTTATTACACTTAGACACAGGCTCTTTGGTTATTGATTTTCAATATGGTGGGCTCACTTATGTTTTGTTTGAATTACACTTTTACTGGCTTTGTTAAATATCGTAAATATGCGTATTATGAAGATTTCAAAATACCTAGTACATGCTGCCGTCACATAACCTGGAAACACGATACAAATTAGGAAATTCAAGACGACAATCACCAAAAAAAGCAAACTTAAGGACAACGTATCTGCAGAGTCTGTCATCTTGAGGTATCCTTACATTGTGCGTCTATTCTTTTTACAAGTTAAACAAAAATTAATTAATATAATTTTGACAAAAGTCTATAAAATTAATTTCAATTTAAAACTCTATTTGGTAATGAACCATTTTTTTGACATATATATATATATATATATATATATATATATATATATATATATATATATATATAATTTATTTGATGCAGAAAGACAGACATGTCCTAGAATATTTACCGAAAAATTACTGACACGTAACAATGTTATTGATAAGTAATATCAGGTTTTAAGAGAAGGTAAACAAATCGTTTAAAAATAATAATTTATTGATCGGATGTTATTTTAACATAAATATTGGAAAAGTATGTGTAGGTAGAAAAAATTGTGTCTAGAAAAACTTTAGTGTCCTGGTAAAACATCTGGGATCCATTGACCTCCCAAAGCACCTTCCAAATCTCCTCTGGAGAGAACTGGGGCAGCGACTACGGGAGCAGCAACTACAGGTGCGGCGTAAGCGTGGGCAGAGAGTACTGGAGCAGCGGCCCAGGGGGCAGCAGCTACTGGAGCGGTGTCAGGGATCCATTGTCCGCCAAGAGCACCTTCGAGGGCTCCTCTGCTGGCAACAACTGGCAAGCCTATTCCAGCGCTAGCGTAAGCTACGGCTACGAGGAAAACTGCTACAGCCTAAAAACATATTTTAATTGTAAATTTTACTATGGAAAAGAAAATACTGAGTCTAATAATGAAACTGTGCTGATTGTGTAGAAGAATGTACAGAGATTCTTGAAATTAAAGCTAACTGGCATTAAACATTATATTAGTGAACAATCTATAGAGTTAAAGTAGAACACAATGCAATCAATTATATTCTGAAATATGTATAAAACAATTCTGCATCAAAATACTTATGAATTTTCTTATCAAAAGTTAATCACTGCTGGAATGTGAATAATACAAAATTTAAGAAGCATAGAACTCATAAGAAAACACAGACATATTATAACAAACGGATATATCGTATTGCAAAAAGAAAAACTTATACCAATAGATAAAATGAAAGAATATACAATTAGAAGAATATTTTTTACACAAATTCACTGTCTAACTATGGCACTATTGCACTTAACACATGGTCACTAACAAATTAACAAAATATCGTCTCAGCGTACTTACCAAAAATTTCATATTGATTTCTTGATGATGCTGGTCGATCAACTAATAATTTTCGGACGGACAATTGTTGTTTTATAAGGTAAAGTAGCCTTGTAATTGGTCCACACCCAAAATAGCACACTTGTAAGGTAATCTAATTTCCGCATGGTTGGACTTGTGATAAGACGAAAAAAAAATTGCTACATGTCACAATGCGTTGTCAACAGGGAACAGGAAAAAATTTTTGCATTTTGATATACTGATTCAAATTTTATTTGAATGCGTCATTAATATCGTCCTGAGCTTTGTTGAGATATCAGGTAATATAAGCATAAAAAAATGTAAGCCTATAAATAATTGTATAACAGATGATTTCATATTAAATTTTTAAACACGAGCTGCAGTTTTTGGATGATTAATTCACAGAAATCCTAACCAAGGCTTTGTGATATTTTAAATACATATGTGTGCAAGAATTGAGATTATTCATTTGTAATTGAATTTATATGTACTGCTGAAGTTTCACGGTTGGCAGGTTTCCGATTTGATCTATCAAAAAATTTAACATATCAATCGACATAATTAATTATTGTATTTATTGTAACATGTCTTTTGCAGAAATTAACTTGAACACTGCTATTGGAGGTCTCAAATATTTGTTAACTAATTTCAATAATTATTATTTTTTATTATTATTGATATTTTTTCTAAACTGTGGTTAGGTAATTATGTTAATAACAAATAGTTAGTTAGTCATAACCCCGCTATTACATTGTCGAATCTTTAATAAATTAGCTTTGATAAAATATTTTTGTTAAATCTTTTATAAAACATTTCTTTGGTATATACAGGGTGTCCCAACGAAAATGAGCGACCTGGAATATTTCCCAAAATACTAATTATTTTGAAAATCGCAGAAACCCGTCAAAGGATTTACGTAGGGGGGCATATTTAGCGATACCAAACGTTAATTAAATTGCAACCTCATGGCTAGCTACTCCATTTTTTTAATGGAACACTACCATAAGTGACACCTCGTTTTAAAGCTTGTTAAAAAGGAAACCAACGATTTGTTGTTTTTTATATTCTATCAAGATTTAAGGAATTTGCGAATTAAAACGTGATTTGTGGATATTTTTCTGATTTCTGATGTTATTGACGGATATTAATTTAAAAAGATAATTCGCTTATAATCATAAAGACATTTTGCTATTAAGGCAAGGAAAATAATACTAATAATGGATTTTATTTGAGTACGTCCGTCAGATTCTTTATGGATACCTACTGCGTTTCAGATCATCCAGTGACTCTGAAAGAGTAGTAGACAATGGGTCTTTAAATGTCCCCAAGGAAAAAAATCAGTTATTCTTGGATCTACAGCGTTTGCAAGTAATTCTAAATAAGGATCCAAAGATATGATCACCTAGGATTCCTGCCCTCACATTTAGCTGGGCTGAGTATGAGTCGCTCTAAATAGCTCTGGATTAGTGTTAATCCAGTATCGGCAGTTATGATGATATATCTCACCATTTACATAAAAGGAGGCTTCGTCAGAGAAGCAAGTATTGTATAAAATTTTTGGATTGTTGTTTATGTGACCGGGCCATGTTTCACAGAATTATATTCTGCTGTCAAAGTCGTTTGCATTTAAATCCTGGACCGGTCTGATTCTGTAGTGATGGAGCTTATTACGTTTCAGAATTATGTGGACACTACTTCGTGGAACACCTGATGTTAACGCAATTTGTCTCAAAGATTTTTTCGGTTCCATTACAACATGTCCTAATACTGCTACTTCAACGTCAACGATTCTTCCGGGCTTGCGTTTCTTGTTAACCACAGATCCCATTTTTTTAATTTGCTCCATAGTTCAGTAATTTATTTATGTCTTAAGAGTCTTCCTGGATGCCTCCCATTGAAATTACGAGCAGCTTCTGTAGCCCAGTTATTACTCTAAACATAAAGAACAATAGTTTAATTTTTTCCCGATATTTCGGCGGTTGGAGATTCATCGAATTTCATCGAATCTTCGACAACACATGAAGGAAATTTCCCTACGGCTCTTTGACCTTCTGGAGAATTCTGAGAAGAAATATATAAATACGATGAGATGGCGAAATGATATAGTGTTTATTTAGTCGCAGTTTTGTGAATATCAGGAGTTCGAAATAAATTGTAAATTAGTTGTCTGTACATAAAATTAGTGGAAACAAATTAAAGTGAGTTCGACTGTGTTTTTAAATAAATCCAAAAAGCCGAATAGAAAATAAAAACATTATAGAAGTAATACTTAACTACACTGAATCAACTGTGGAAAGAAACTAAGACATTTATTAGCAAAAAAATTATATCTATTTTAACGAAAGAGGTAATTAAATATTTTTTGTTATATTGTTATAAGTGAGGTGCACCTCAAAAATTAGTCGAAATAGTACTCTTCATCAAACAGGCTATACAACATAGACTATATCGAACATCAGTCATAGTAAAATGATTTAAAATGCTTTGTCAGTTTCATTTTCATTGTCGTAATAGCAAACAATCTTTAAAATTACAAACAAATTATCTATTTTAATTATTGATTCCTTGTCAAGGTCGATCGCAAATTCCTTGATCAAAAACCACACACCGTTGAATTCCGTTTTAAACAGGTTTAAAACGGTAGAGTTTAATTAACAGTTAGTATGGCCAAATATGTTCCCCTTCCTAAAAAAAATAAATATTTTGAGGAGTTTTTGCGATTTTAAAATAAATCTTTTGTAAACAATTTTTGACGTTAATTATCCGTCAAAATCAAAAATTGCGTTTGTCTACTTTATTGTAGAATTATATATTTTACATTTAGGGAATGAAAATCAGTGATTTTCTATAATGTGATATATAAAATAGAAAAAAAAGGTTACTTACTTATAATGTGAGTTGTGTGGACGTATAAAGACTATTAAAGAAAAATCTCGACGCACTAAAAAGTTTATAAATATACCAAAAATGTAAGGAATACTTGGAGCAGTTAAAAAGTGAGCTATAAATCATAGCACAGATTTATATAGAAAAATTATTTATTTGTGTTTCTTTAGCAATTAAAAATGATATTTTTATTATCAATATATATAATGTAGCATCATCATCCATTGAATAATGAATATTGTGTCATTTTTGCCTTGTGTTTCAGCTTTTTTAATAAGTTCAGGTGTAGGGTAGTTGCGCCTGTTATCCGGCAGTTGCTAGTTGCTTTTGCCGCAGTTTAAATAACAATAAAACTTTAGAAAAAAAAAAACAATAAACTATCGCAAAACAGCTCAGAAATCTGTAGTTTATCCAATAACATATAATTTTTAAATGACACACTGTAAGAATAGAAAACACCACAGGAGCACAATAATACAATTGTCAGTTCTCCATTTTTAACGTATAGACAATTTTTGATAAAACATTGTATATCATATATTTGATAAAATATTTTAATTAAAGATCTTTGTCATCCTAATAGCGATAAAAATCACAATAAAGTTTGGATAGAGAAATATATGAATTATTCCATAGACAGCGGCATAAAAAAATTTTGGAAAATTTTTTGATTGGTGATGGGCTGATTAGCACTGCAAAATGTATATTTTTGTTCATTTATTTCTAGGATATATAAAATTGTATAAACCTAAAATTTATTCTTATGAACAATATAAGTAATTGGTTTAAATTTAATCTGGAAACCGAAAATTCCAAAATTTCGGGGGTTTGAACCCCTAGACCGCCCCCCGCTGGCTATGGGCTTGATTTGGACGTATTCACTGTTTTCCTATTGCCGCATAACTGCTCACCACTAAGTGTACTAATAACAGCACTGCCTCGCAGAAATGGGCTCAAGAAGTAGCAGTGCCGTCGGATGTTTTATGTAAGTTTACGAAGTTAACATAAATCATTGCGGCATTGTGTAGCACCAAATCACTTTGTGCTATGGTAATAGTTCTTTTCATATTCGAAAATTTTTTGTTCCTGTGCGTCATTTTTTTCGAGCAATTTTCACATTATTGAAATGTAAATACAATGCTTTTTTGCCCTAGAAAAATGACAGAAGTTGACGCATGCCCACAAAAAATTTTCGAATATGAAAAGGCCTATTGGGCAATTATCATTAACATTAAGTGACTGTTAATGTATGTGAGTTAGTCAGAATACTGATTATTAGGAAAATTATTGAAGTTTATTTTACCAAATTTTTATGCCTAAAGGATTTTTATTGTGTCCGTTGGCAACCGCTTTTAGAAATCACATACCCTACCACAGTTTTTATTCTAGAATTATTTTTGGCTATCAACATTTCGTAGTACAAACGAGTAAATATTAAATGGATAGTTATGTGAGACAAGTATGACATTTCGTACTAATTAAATACTTATATAGTATACTTTTTGAAGTCGGAGCCAAGCACACTTAAAATCCTGCATTGTTGACATATCTAATATCTTTTTGGTTTTCTTGGGACATATAACATTATACTGACGAAAAAAACTGAATATTCAACAGTGTCAAACGTTTCAAAGTCTTATTCTAATAAATCATAAATTAGAAATTGAAAGCTATCGTTTTGAAGATTTTACATAAAGTAAAGAAAATTTGTTGTTTTTTTGGACAGATATAGGGAAAGGAGTAAGAGTTGATCTCAAGAGGTAAGATGATCCTTTTCGATTGAGCATAGAGAGTAAACGCCATCAAGTTGAATTCCTTGGCAAAACAATAGCCCTACATACCTATTCGCCTCCAGTCAATTTGTACTGGAGGCGTCAGTGATGAATCGGATTTTATGGTTAAAATATAAATTCTGACCAGTTAATATAATATAAGGTTGATTTTAAGCTTATGTTAGTTTTAGTAAAGGCTATTAATTACAATGACTGTTGTGATTATAGCTTTCTAATACTCTTAATTGTGGTTTTTGCGTAACCCGACAATAGCGGCTTGCTTATAGGTTATGTTAGAAAACATTGAATATAGAAGTTGAGCTTGGGGCAAAATGATTCCCTTCTAACTTGACTGTTTAATTACAATCTGCCACCACACTGCACACACAAGCTTCAATAATTGAATGTCAGTATCATGTATCCCTTGAGTACTTATTACAACTCACTGGATAAATGAATGAACAACAACCCCAGTAGACTAGGGACTGTGTGTAAAACTGCAAAAAATTTTGGCGAGGTTCACTTAAAATTTCGGCTAATCCAATCAATGGATTCGATAAAACCGGAAATTTCCGTTTGCCACGAACAACTGAAAATAAGTTGGATGAAGAAGATCCGGACACATCGCACTCGGAAAGGGCTCTAGTTAATGTAGGCACAGAGGGTAAAACCAAATTGGTAGAAGATTGTCCAGATCTATCTTAGCTGGAAATATCTCCTATTGGTTTGGATACCCCGCAGCTGCTTCCTTCTAATCTTTCTGAAGTTACTTGTGATTTGTGCAACACTACTCCAGGCAAAAGATATTTGAACTTTTGACTTAATATAAATGTCTTTATTTCTTCACCAAATACCGTGTGATTAACAATTTTTATACTTACCTGTTCTAAGTTACGATTCTAATTGTTAATGTTGAAAAATTTTATATCTTTGATATTGGTTATGAATAAAGCAAAAAACACATATTTGAATCAAACCTTTAATAATTATTATTTGAGTAAAACCATTTAAAAGATATCTAGGTATATATTTGTTTTCTTTATTTTACAAAACGCATGATTTTGATTAGCTTGGTCCTCATTGGGGTAAGACGAGCTCCTGGGATCATCTTATACCCCCGTGTGTACAAGATGATCCTTTAAAAGATTTTTAGTCTAATTAATAAAACTCTAATCGATAATGGATATCGTGAACATATGCCAATACCTAGATAGATAAACTGACTATTCAAAGCAGCTTTAACATTAAGATTAGATTTTATATCATCGGATTTACGAGCATTCTCCCTTAGAGGGATCATCTAATACCACCTTCCCCTACATTAAAAAAAAAAGAAAAAAATTTCAAACATCTTAGATAATAGTCAACTTGCTATCAAGTTACCATTATAATTTATATGTGGCGCCCCTAGAGGACAAAAATTCAGTGCTCTCATTAACGTCATAAGGAAAAACCTAGGAAAAACCTTATGAAACTGTTCCGATATAAGGTTGTTCAAAATTTCCTCCTTAATTACCGACAACCAGATACGATTTGAATTCCACGGGAGTAGAAGTGATGAGTCATCCTCAGTTAAGAGAATTAGCGCAGATAGGTTTGTTTTGTGTTGTGTTCTTTTTTGTGTACTGTTGTGATATTGACAAATTGTATTTTAGCTGTTCATTGATTCGTACATTTAGGTGTCTAGATGTTTCTCCAATGTAAAATTTATTACAGTAGCAGGTATTGTCCCGTTCTAGTCTATGTCTACCTACACTGCTTAATACATGGTTTGGCTAAGTTAGATTTGTCTTCGGAAATTTTGTATTGGCGTTCGTTGCGCGTTGCTTCCAGATGTCTTGAAGTCACACCGATATTATGTAAACACAGGGTACACTGTACACGCAATTTTTGGAATATTATAAAATATGCATAAAAGAGTGAAGTATTAATGTCACTAAATAAGTGAAATGCTCATTATCTGCATGATATCGATTCTAAGAGTTCCCCAATAATGTTTTAATTTTTTATTTGAATAATTTACTTAATTTCTGGAAACCGGATATTGACGAAATGAGAAATTGACCATCTATCAATAAGACGGTTCAAAGATACTTCAAAGCTGTTTGTTCCTTTGGGTTTTATTTTCAAAAAATAATATAAGACAGATTTTGTGAAACGAGCTTGGAGGAAATTAGAACACCTCGTTCTTGTATTTTTGGAACTCTATTGAATGCTGCGGCTAGCGGTCATCAGAATGCGGAACGTCCGACCTTCTATTCTCTTTCTGCTTGGGCTCTAAAAGGGAGATATTTTTAGTAAGTCGACTTGTGATTCGCTTTTAAAATTCCTCGTAAATGCTTTGTTTATGGACGACCGTTTTCCTCTGGCAAATTTGTGTGTCCCCTAAATATTTCAATGGCATTTTATAACGATGGCCATAAAATCATACAATTATATAATCCTTTAAATAAAAATAGATTAATAAATAATAATTTTATTTAAGAAACTATTCTTAGAAAGAAAATTGATAATAAAATGAATTCCACAAAGTTAGACGCATTATAGCTTTAGTTACTCTGCTGAACCAAAGTCAGTTAAGTATACACTAAAATTATTCCCAAATAGAAAGAAAACACTTAAACATACATTCTATAACTCAATTTAAAATAATATTGTATATTAGAAAATTAGGATTAATTTGATAACCAATTGTAATGGACCTTAGAATGTATTTTCTTTTTTCGCATTTAATTTAAGTAAGTGCAACAAATTTCCATAATTTTATACGAAAAGTATAGGAAAACAGATGTGTATTGGGTATTTTGCTCATTTCCTAGATATTTTTTGTATTTATATTTAAAAAGTGTTTGTTCAGAATTTCACTGGACAAAGTATTTAAGCAAGTTACAGCATCTCAGCTAAAATATCTTTGAAACACAGCACTTTGGATTTGGTTTGGTTTAGTTTGCTTTACCGTCTGATGTTTAAAGAATACATATTCTGGCGAAAAAACAACCAGTCCTTAATTAAAGACGAAAACCAAAGATCGTTGATTACTTCATACACAAATATACCAAATTGCAAATTTCTTATATTTTTTATATTAAACCAATCTAATTCACGAAAACTACAGACATAGATTTAATTTTGTTTTTTTAAGAATTGCTAATTATTCAACAGTTTTAAGTAAGAAAAAGCCTTCTGATATTGATTTTTTAATGTAATCTTCAAATTTTAGCTTACTAGTCCAACAGGACTCCAAAATTTGTTGTTAACTCCATTGCCAGACAGGTTCCCATTAATATTCCTTCAGCATTTTAACTTTATTTTAATTTAAAAAAATATGCGACAAGATTTACGAACATTTAGTTTAAGATTGTGTTTATGACAATCTTCATTTACTTCATTTAGCTCTTCATTAAAAATATGTTGGCCCGAAACCGATAGATCTCAGATAGAAGTTATTTTTGAAATTCAAACATTTGTTTGGATATTTTATATCATCAATTAGTGTATAGTGGAATTATAACAGTAGATTGTTTAGATTTTATCTAATATTATTAAATGAATAATCTTTGTACATATGCATGGTTTTATTAAAAAGAGCTCTAAAGATTTTGCTTAAATTTTTGTATTTAGGATTTTCATTTGAGAACATTTGAGTATTTTAATTATTAAGAGATTCATAATAATTCAGCTAATTTATTTGTTTTTTGTCTTTAGAACATACGGTTAATATTATTAATATTATTTAAATATACATAAGACAAGAAATAAGTTGTTTTCTGGACAGTTGTAGCATATCTGGTCTGTATTTTTTCTGAGTTCTTTGGGAATAACATCACATAAACTTGAAAGTCTGTGTATTTCAGACCCCGTTTTCAATGCTATAACTTAACACAAATAAACAAGAAAAAATAAAAATTACAAGGATTCGTAATGACAAATTTAGTTAATCACAATTGTCGTATATTACAGTATCATCTGCAAATATCTGGTTATCGAATTTTTTATGATTTTAACAATGTCATTAATATATAATAAAAATAATGTTGGACCCAACACAGTTCTCTATTGCACACCATATTCAGTTTTTTCTGGTAGAGATGTATTATCTAATTTTGTTACCTGAATTCGATTGATTAGCTATTCAATAAACTACTTTAGAACTATCTTTCCAACTTCATTAGAAGCAGATGTCTATTGATTGTTTCAAATGCACGTTTGTAGTCTAGAAAATTGCCTTCATCAACTGCTTTTTTCCAGTTAAATAACACACTAAGTAGAGCACTCTCACAGGAATTTTTATTTTGTTTATTCACGCACAATTCTAGTACACACAAAAAAATATTATAACAGATGAGCAAATACTGAAATTCAGAGGCTGCTATGTTTCGGTAATACATTCCAAGTATGTCAGGGTGGTAAGGTTAATCCATATACTTAATAATACTGCTATCGCTCATAATCAGAAGGGTGACGGACTAAAGGGGCCCGTATATACGTAGTACGATTTGTCTGTACGATCCGTCGCTTCAGACCGATCGAAACGACGAATCGATAGTGTATATCAAGATCGTTAACGATTTACTTCATCGAAGACGATATCGGAAATCGCAACAAAAACCCATGCAACCATGAATATCGTAACGATGAATCTCATGTTTGTATCGCTTTTCTGTATTTTAGGTGATACCAGTTTCAATAATTTTAGATACGTGGGTTCCGTCATTCTCATATAATTATGCCAATCTTCTGGATGGTACCTTAATTCCTTTAAAATATTTATATGCGAATAATGGTTTCTCTTTAATAGCCATTTCTTAACCCACATTTTTCTAGGCTTTCTTTTTTTGTTTTGTAGCCGAATCAAAGTTACCGCCACATAGGTAAGGAAAAGAAGTTCATTTTCCATTTTATTAGGCACGTATTGAATTATTAGAACACGTGTTTATACTTCAGTTTCAAATAAATAAATGATCGATCGTTACGTACGCAATCGTTTCGTGTATGAGCGTCAATTTGCGATGCGATCAATCATCACGATTTTCATCAGATCGATCGTACAGATAAATCGTACCGTATATGGCCCCACAAGAGAGACAGCAGATTATATCGTTTCACTGTACTAGACCCCTTGTGCGCAAGCGTTGCGTCTCTTTTGCGAGAATATAAATGTGATGGGTAACCACTAACAACAGGTCAAACAGAGAGAAATCATAATCTCAACTCAAGTGAAAAATGACGCATTTTCGAACATGCGCTTAAGACACGAAGTACAGTAAAACGATATAAACATATATATGTTTACACCCTGATGTTTGCGCCTTTCTCTAGACTCCGCTAGCAGTATATTAGTATTAAGTATATGGGTTAATAAAATTGTCATTAGGCCATGGTCAAAATCCAGGTGGAGGTTACAAAACAAGCTATTTAGGTATATGTCAGGTTATATACAGCTAAGCGGACATAACAAATCTATCTTGAGTTGTGGGAATAATAAATAACTATAAGTTACTGAGAAAACTTTTGTCAATAATAAATGTGAAATGAAATGTAAATATATATCAAAATATATTTAATAACATAACTGATGAGACATGTGCAATACCTTTACTCTAGGATCTTAGACATAGAAATCATAACATCCCGTAATGGCAAGTTTTTTCTTTTTCAATAACATTTTGTATTATTATTTGTTTTGGTTAAGATAGAAAAGTATTAGATTTTTAGGTATATATTCGTATACATATAAAAACACGCTCAAAATAACAGATTTTCTTGTCTATACTGTTACGAGAATTCATCCGACAGCTGGTGCAATCGGCCATCAACCAGTTTGTGGAAGGGACGTTATTCCGACACTTCTGGGAATGCGAAACGTTTTGTCTCTCAACAGGCCGATTGCTGGCGTTACTGGGAATTCCCTTAAAGCTTCTAGAAGATGAAAGAGTTTCCCGATGGTTCGTGGACTTACCAGAGAATTCGAAGAGAAATGTATAAATACGGACAGCTGGCGAGAGGAGGCATTCAGTTTTCGACGGTCGTATTGAATAGTTAAGATAAAATGTAAATAGTAGTTTCTGTGAATATAAATTGTGTTAAAGTAGCAGAAATAAATTAGAGTGAGTTGGACTGTGTTTTTAAATAAATCCAAGAACTGAACTGAAAATAAAAACATTACAGTGGTGTCAGGTGTGGGGTGTATTTGTGGAACTTTAGAAGTGGAAAATAAATAGACTGACAATGTTTAAAAACGTGAATTTGGACCAATTGAAAGTGAGGAAATGGATTTAGAAATTAGTGTAAAGAAAAGTGAATTAGTACAACGGCTACGAGATGCTCTAATAAATGAAGGTAACGATCTGATACTTATTTGTTTGAGATTTCTGATACTGGGGACATGACCAGGCTATTAAAACAAATGGAAGAAATTTCTAAACCCTTGAAAGATGCCTTAGAAAATAAACTACAAACATTACAAGATAATTCTCAGATCATGAAAGAGGGGTTAGAAGACAAACTACTAGAAAATTCTAAAATCCTAGAAGACAAATTACTAGAAAATTCAAAAACCCTAGAAACCCTACAAAAAATACTAAAACATTGGAAGACAAATTACTAGAAAATTCTAAAAGCCTGGAAGACAAATTACTGGAAAATGCTAAATCCCTAGACGAAAATTTGAAAAGCATGGTACAGAAAAATTCAGAAATGCTAGAAGATAAAATAGTCGAGAATGAAGCTCGGATGGAAGAGCTAAAGCAGACAATGGTCGAAAACGAAGCCCGGATGGAAGATCTGAAGCAGACGACGGTCAAATATGAAACTCGGATGGAAGAACTAAAGCAAACAATAGTTGAAGAACTTAGTCAGACGACAGTTAAAAACGAAACGCGGATAGAAGAGTTAAAACAGATAATGGAGAGCGAGATCACCAAAATAAAAGAACAGCTAGTGGCAATACAAAGAGGAGAAACTCCACCAAAGACCGAAAGCAGAAATAGTCTGGAAGTAGTGGATTCGAAAATTGGCCTCGAGGGGACAAGACACAAAATGGAATCTCCCCAATTTGATGGAAAATCATCATTGACTAATTATCGTCGCCAATTCGAGGCTCAGCTAAGCTACACGGATGGTCGGCAGAGGAGAAGGCAATCGCATTAATCCTAGCCTTAAGAGGGGATGCTACAGATATCTTACAAACATTGAATACCTCGGAGCAAGAAGACTACGAACAACTCGTAAAATATTTAGAACTGAGGCATGGTCAGACATATTTGGAGCACGTCTACCACTCCTAACTTGAAAAATCTCCACCAGAGCTCAAATAAATCCCTACAAGAATTTGAAGAAAGAAAGAAAGACCAGAAATTAGACCCAGATTAGAAAGAAGTTATCCGGTGGAAGGAAGAAGACCGCAATCCTACGTGGCAAAAGATTTCCCGATATTCACCAACCATAAAGTCGTACTGGGCTCAGTGAACTCCTCATCCTGGAAAATGGAATGTTCAAGCGCGTCCTGGAATCTCCAGAGGAGGGAAACGACAGAAAACAGATTATAGTTCCCAGAAATAGGAGACCAGAGGTTTTACGAGAACTACATGATGGTACCACTGGAGGACATCTGGGAGTAACGAAAACCCTGGGGAAGTTGCGAGAACGCTTCTATTGGGTAAACTGCCAAGTAGATGTTAAGGAGTGGTGCCAGAAATGTACGGTTTGTGCAGCAAGTAATGGGCCTCAGAAGCGACCAAAAGCTCCCATGAAGCAATATAACATGGGCAGTCCATTCGAAAGAGTAGCCATTGATGTTGTCGGTCCATTTCCTGAATCTGACTCTGGAAATAAATACATTGTGGTGGTGATGGACTATTTTACTAAATGGGCCGAAGCGTATGCCTTGCCGAATCAAGAAGCCTTGACCATTGCTCATGTCCTTGTTAAGGAATGGATCTGTCGTTTTGGTTTTCCCTTGGACTTGCATTCAGACCAAGGTAGAAACTTCGAGTCTACCCTTTTACAAGACGTCTGCAAGCTCTTGAAGATCAATAAAACATGGACGACAGCATTACACCTGCAATCCGATGGAATGGTAGAACGGATGAATAGAACCATTAACCGCCATTTGTCAAAGTAGTAGTAGTAGTCTCTGATCACCAAAGAGACTGGGACCAGTATCTGCACTTGTTTCTAATGGTATATCGTTCGTCTATGCACGAGTCCACGGGTCAGACCCCGGCCAGTATTATCATGGGACGAGGAGAAGAGATCGTAGGTGAAGACTATGTCAGCCAGCTACGTCAAAAGATGAACGATATCCATGAACGAGTCCGGTTAAACATCGAGAATGCCAGTGCCCGAATGAAGGAAGCCTTCCAAGTTGATGATCTTGTTTGATTGTATAACCTGCAACGTCGTCGTGGATATTCGCCCAAACTACAGAGATCTTGGGAGGGGCAGTACCAAATTGTGAAGAAAATCAGCGATGTTGTCTACAGAATAAAGAAGCTACCTCGGGGAAAACCAAAGGTCGTATATTTCAACAGGTTAGCCCTTTATGCTGGAAGTCATGATAGCGACGTTGACCAAGCCCAAGTCCGCAGCATCCAACCACCCGATGACGAGATGACCTTCGAACAGTTTATGGCACTGTACTCTAATGGGCAGAAAGTGCAGCACGACGTAACGAGAGAGGAACTCCGAGACCTGTTTGAGATGCCCATACAATATGCCCTGGCTCATTGTGTGGCTCGAGATCTCCGGATGGAGGAATAGCCAAGGTGTTTGCAAAAAGTACGGTCAGTTCCAGAAGCTACGGGAGCAAGATCCAGTGGTAGGGAAGGTCCTTCATCTCGAAGATAAACAACCACTGGGTACCAGAGACATCTTTTATTTGGTAACGAAAACATTCTCGCAGGACAAGCCAACATACAGCGATCTATGGAAGACTCTGGTAGAATTGAGGAATGTGAATGACGGAGAAGAATCTGATGAAATTGGCGGTCCCAAAGATAGCCTGCGGGTTGGATGGACTGAATTGGAGAGTGGTGAGAAGTATGATGGAAACAATCTTTCGATTCAGTGGCATCGACATCCTGGTATGCTGTCTCAATATTCGCAGCCCAGATTCGAAGACCGTTGACTGTTACTTCCACCAAACTTCCCGTTGTCGAAATGGAGAGTCCTGCAAATATCGTCACACCAGGACGGATTCTGGGACATTCCGGGACGAAATGGTCTTAAGGACGGGGCAATCTTACGAGAATTAATCCGACATCTGGTGCAATCGGCCATCATCCAATTCGTGGAAGGGACGTTATTCCGATAAATTCTGGGAACCCTGCGAAACGTTTTGTCTCTCAATAGGCGGACCGTTGCTGCCGTTACTGGGAATTCCCTTAAAGCTTCCAGAACATGAAAGAGTTTCCAGATGGTTCGTGCACCAGAGAATTCGAAGAGAAATGTATAAATACGAACAACTGGCGATAGGAGGCATTCAGTTTTCGACGGTCGTATTGTACAGTTAAGATAAAATGTAAATGTTTCTGTGAATACTAATTGTGTTAAAGTAGTGGAAATAAATTAGAGTGAGTTGGACTGTGTTTTTAAATAAATCCAAGAACTGAAGTGAACCCGAGTGTGAAAATAAAAACATTACAATACTAAGCATTTTATGTTCATACAGGTCGGGGGTAATTTGTTTGTTCATCTGCTTATTGTTATTGTTTAAGTTTTAGGTTGCACTAAAAGTTAAAGCGGAAAATTTTGTAAGAAGAACTGTATATCTGATGTATAGAATGCATGTTACTAATAACATCATTATAACTATTAGAAATTATGAAAACTAGAAAACGTTAATTTGGATTCAGGAAATAGGCAGAGTGAATAACAAGTGTAGGGAGAATCCTATGCTTCAGAGTGGGGCAGTCTTGTAACAATTTAGGTTGGCTGTCTTGATTTGCGCTTTAAATTCAAAGAAGTTAATATCGTTCAGTATGTTGGATTTAAGGTTTCTACATATTGGCATGTAGTTTCTTCTGAGATGGAGGGGGGTTGCCTTCCTAGGATTCGCTATTGGTGGATACGATTTAATAAGTGAGTAACTATACTATTTCAAGGGTATGTTCGCCATTGAGTGTTTTTTCACATTCTGAATAGTTCTGGTTCTATTATCATTTAAAACATCCGCTACCTGTAATCCTAAATCAAGATAAAAAGATTTGTTTATTTAGAAAATGTAGGTTTTAGTTAGGTCACATTAAAAAAAGATTCAGTTAACTATCGTTAACTGAAGTTCTCAAGGCATTAACCGACATTTAAATATATTGCGTCCTTCAATGGAAATTAAAGCAATGCCTTTGGCAGTTGTTATGCTAGCATAAAGTTTTTTCGTTTCTCTTGTTTGTTTGTTACAAAGTTCGAACGTTTTTATTTAAAGTTAAGAAATTGTTTAATTTGAGCCTGAAATATAAAGTAGCTTTTGATACATAAAATATATTACATTTTAGAGGAAAACGCAATTTATAGTTATTTTTATACATAGTTTCCCTCGTTAGTCGTGTAAATGTATAGAAATTGGTGCAAGATCAGGATCACAAAAAGGTGGTGAAGGGCTGCCTAATGTATTACAATCAATTTTTCAATTATTAAGGCTTCACTTTTGGGTCTTGCATTATTATATAGGAGCAGGAAATCTTAGATCGATTCACGGTCCCTTTTTAACCGACAATTTGGTCAGGAAGGTCACAATACTAGGTGGCGCTTATTGAGAAATGAGCGTGAAAATAATCAACTAGTGAAACACCCAAAAACTCTTGACTTCACCTTCCGGGCTAACAAGCGAATTTTGGTTTTTGATGGACCTGGCTCTCCCTTTTCTCTTTACACTATAGTGAATGAAAAGTTTAGTGGTGAACATAACTTTCGAAACAATTCATGATGCAGCGCAGAAAATGCTCTTCACTTTGAAAATGAGCAAGAGGCTTCTGACAAACTTCAACCCTCGCATTTTTGTTTTCTTGGGTAAGCACAAGTAGAACCCTTCTCGCCGACACTTCTGTTTCCTTACTCTTTGCTACGAATTCTTTCAATGAGCCCCTAACAGCTGCAACATTGCTAGCAGTAATGCTGGCATGGCAGCTATGAAAGTGCATCCGAATTGTGTCTTGAATTTTGTCGATTTTAACGCCTGCATTTTTTAAAACTACATATGTACTGGAGTCATCTGGAGAGAATCCCTCCTACACATAGTACCCATCTCGCAGTTCTTCTTGCCCCAAACATATTTTCCAACGTATGAAAAGTGCATTGCTCATTTGTATTAGAAAGATACTTCCATATATATATATATATATATATATATATATATATATATATATATATAACAGATTAATAAAATATTTTTAAAACTGCTATTGCAACAACAAATTCTGCCAAAACAGGTCGATTATATCTCAGGAGACTAGACTCCGTACAACCATTAGATTAAAATAACAACACAGTTAGGCAAACTATTAAATAGTTAACACTGCTAAAACATTAAATGTCACTATTACTTTATTTGGCACCGTTGATATTCAATTTATTTCCCATAAAGAACTAATGAAATATTAAAAAAATATATATGGTGACACATCACTAGGGCTACATTGACATCATAATACATCTTCAAGATTGTTTGCAAAAGAGTTTTACATTACAACTTCCTTTTCATTAATTTTTCGAATCTGCTTATCCTTTGAACACACAATTTATTACAGGACAACACACAGCTGAATTTGCATATACCGATGGACGCCTTAACGAAGGTGGTTCTATTACCAGTTCATCAATATAAGATTAATATTATAAAACGAAAATTTTTAAATTAAAGAATTTCAATTCGGACAGGTATAAAATAAAAATCTATTAAGATGGTAAACGTATATTGATCGAATTGCTTCTTACATTTGTATCGATGAAGACATGAGGTGGTAAACTAAACAAACATTATCAGTCTAACGAATTACAAAAATGATTTAGTGTCCAGGTAAAACGTCAGGAATCCATTGGCCTCCCAAAGCGCCTTCCAAAGCTCCTTTTGAGGCAATGGGAGCACCAATCAAAGGGGCACCCAAAAGTGGACCAGCAGCTAAGGGAACGCCCCATGGAGCAGCAGCAACAGGTACATCAGGAATCCATTGTCCGCCAAGAGCACCTTCAAGGGCTCCTCTGCCGGCCAAAAGTGGTAAGCCTATTCCAGCGCTAGCGTAGGCTACGCTTACGAGGAAAACTGCTACAGCCTGTAAATGCCAAATAAATTTAGATTTTTAAAACTACACCATGCAAAGTACGACCGTTGTTTCGAAATCAGGTATGTTATTCTGAATAGAGGGGGTAACCCAGTTGCGCAATGGTGGGTAATGAAGTGAAATATTGGGATTAAAGTAGACACCAGTAAAATATAAGTAAACGAATGAACATTGCTTTAATTACATCAAAATACATTAGATGTCACTGATATATAATAGTCTCATTGACTGTCCTTATAGCAGTATTTAATAATAGATAAAAATTGAAGTTTAGGTCACAGGTAAATAGAAATATTTGGTAACATTGTGGAAAAATATTTTATTTTAAAATGAAAATGATGGTATGGCAAAGTTGAAAATATGTCGTGTTAATAAATTTACATGATATAGAAGAAGTAAAAAGAATAAAAGACAGGAAAAATGAAGGTAAATATGTTTTTTATGTTTAGTATTAGCTAGTTTTCAGTTATATGTAGGTACCATGTCGAAATATTGGAATTTCTATCAGATTTTTAAAATAATAATAATAATAATACTTTCCAATTTTGAATGGATTGATGTTGAAAATCCGCACTTTCTAGAACAAGCACTAATTCACTGAATAAAACTGCACTAATGACACCTTAGAATAATTAAAAAAATATAGTTCACTTACCAAGAATTTCATGTTGATTTGTTGATGATGCTAAACGAGCAACTGATTTCTTTCCTAGTAATTATTGTGGGTTTTATATTACGAAGCAGCCTTGCAGTTCGCACACACCCATTACAGGACATCTAGTTAGCTATCCTACTTTCTGCATGCTTGCATTTGTGATAAGAATAACATTGATATATGGAATCTTTATATAAATTGCATCAGCGACTGGTTTACACCTGGTTTTTATTTATTTATTTATATCAACCAGATTTGTCATATTTGGAGATAAATTTGAAAATTGTGTTCCTGTGGTTTTATTGGGTTGTTGATCATAATATCGGGTAACTAATACTTAAATAACACTTTTTATTATTACTTCAATTATATATATTAAATCAAACAATTAATGCAGTGAAGGAATTATAATGAAATAAAAGTGATATGAAATGAAAATGTGTATAAAAGAAAATATATTTAATAACATAATTGATGAGACATAGGCGATACCATTCGAGTGTGTATCCAGATGCCAACTTGCGCGTCAGAGGGAGCGAACTCGCACGAAATTAACCTAAGAGCCTATCTTCCATTTAAACCCACAGAAAGGTCTTTATTTTAGCTCTTGGATTTATTGTCGTACTCACTGATTTCAAGGTTCTTCTAGGGAGCGATCGTTCCTCTAGGGAGCGATCGTTCTCCTCTGGATCTGGTCCTGATAACATAATTCTTGTGATGTTAAATTATAAATATGATACTTACAGAAGTTCTAGAACGATATACTGTCAAGATTAACGCCATAGAATTCTTAGTTTTACGAGACTCTTATATATCTTCCGATATCAATGGTGCACAGGACGTCGGTAATGGAACCAGAAATTGGATATTTTACTCTTTAACGACGAATCCAGATTCTGTTTAGGTATGAGGGATGGCCAGGCAAGGATGAGAAAACTTATTATTGATTATTTAAAACCAAATTTCTTAAAAAATACTGGACAAGCTGGATTTTTGGATTTAACGCCAATGTCAGATGTGGGATGTTATATAAATATTCAACGTGTTGTGTGCGAAAATGAAAGAATAGGGCAGTATACTAGTGCTCATAAGATTTAGCGCTTCTTTACTACAGTAAATAAATTACTCGAACGTGAAAAATGGAGTGCAGCTGTGAGAAAACCTATATAAACATAATCGTAATTTTTAGTTAAGTGCAGTATAAACTAAATTATTTTAAGGCTGCTGGGACAGAATGAATCCCTAAGAGTCAAATTTTGTTTCTTTTCATTCATTCATTCGTAATGACAAATTTAGTAAATCACACAATTTAATATTAATGTTTGACAATCAAACTGATTCAACTAAGGAAATCTTATAACAGTCGTACTTAGGAACGCCACATCAAATTCTAAAGATAACTCTTTCAAATAGTTCCAATTTGAAAAAAAAATTGTTATTTCACATTAACTTTAGAATTTTTAGTGCACATTTTACCTTAGTTACATCAGTTTGATTGTCAAACACTAATGTCAAATTGTGATTTACGAAATTTTTCATTAGAAATCTATTTAATTTTTTAATTTCTTTTCATTTGCGTTAATACCATTGAAAACGAGGTCTGATTTAACCCATGAAACTTTCAAGTTTATGCGGTGTAATTCCCAAAGAACACAGAAAAAATAAGAAGCAGAGTTTTTATTCAGAAAAAAACTATAGCACATTCAAATTTATTTGCCCCTTCGTTAGAAATAACTTTTTTTGCAACATCACTGAAATCGACAATGTTGTATATTTTTTTCTCAGCTTATTTGATTATTACATTTAAAATTTTCGAAGGATACCAATAGTTAGAAAATCATTCTCTTAATTGGTAATTCTGCTTAACGTATACCCAATATATTACCGTGTACTTAACCTTCTGGTCGAGCAGGCAAACAATTTGTAGTGGTGACAAGATGATTGGCGTTGTTAGTTTTATCTCTCTCTCTCTCTCACTTAATCGAATATTATTTTGTAAGACAGAGATAAAACGAACAACCGACTTGTCACTTGACTGTATATCACTTAACTCTATGGTAATAGGTCTATGAGTGCTTACACAAACGATACATACCATTTTTTTGTACGTCTTTGTGCGCATACGGTGTTATAGTGGAGTACTAATGGAACGGTGAAGACTGGCACACTGTGTCATACAGTGTGGCTGTGTGTGTAATTGGAAAACAACAAATAATTCTTCTGTCACTTTTCATTTGGAAAATTATATTAATACTGTAATCATAGCGTAAATAATTCACGTATTAGATAGCTTTGTTAATCCTTCCTATACTCAACAATATGGTAAATATGATTTAATTCAGCTAAATCTTTTCCTTATTTCTCAGGTTGAGGTTCAAAAACTATATCATGTTTCATTTTCTGAAACCTAGTAGAAATTGCAAAATATTCATTATTCGATGTTGTAAATTTGTAATAATATTTAGTAGTAAAATAGCAATAATTAATATTTACCTTCTGTTTATAAACACATCAAAAATTGCAAAATCCGCAATCATTGCTTGATGAATTATCAATTTCAATTAAATAAATCCGAAGAAAATTACCCGCTTGGCAGTAGAATAATTAAGTTAGAGGGTATTTTATTAGGGTTCCGTATATACAATATACGGATACCCTTATAATATCACTAAGGATTTCTGCCTCTGTCACATCACAGCCATTTTCTCCTAAAATACTAGACGGAAGAGGTTGAAATTTGGTATCAATGTATAGTTTGGTGACCCGATCAGGAGTACATATCGTAAAAGAAAAAAAATTGATTTTAGGGGTACTTCTTGGGGGAAAAACTAACAAAATCGACCGTTTCCCCCCTGATCTCGGAAACTACTGAGCCAAAAATTTTGAAAAAAATTGGAAATATAGTACGTTGCCCGAACTTTACAGGAAAAATAAGGAGAAACGATTAATATTAATTTTGGGGGACAAATTATAGAATTAAATAAAAATTTTAAAATAAAAAAAATTTCAAACGCATCATGTAATATATCAAATGAAAGGTCTCATACTGAGGAAAACAAATATATTTTTTTCATGTTTTTAAAAAAAATTAAATTAAAAATATTAACTAAAAATATAAAAAAATTACCCATTCCCCCCTTATCACCAAAAAATATATAACGTAAAGTTTTGAAAAAAAAGATGGAGGTATAGCTGACCTGAAGTTTACTGAAAAAATAAGGAGAAACCTCTACTTCTAATTTTGGGGGGCAAATTACAGAATTAAATGGAAAAATATAAAATTAAAATTGTTTCTAACCCATCATGTTATGTATCAAATGAAAGGGCTCATTACGACGAAAACAAATATATTCTATTTAAAATAAATTAATTAAAAGATAATAACAAAAATATAAAAAATTTACATATTCTTCCCCTTATCTCCGAAACCATAAGCTGGAAAATTTTGAAAAAAAATGGAGGTATAGCCCCTCACCTGAACTTTACTGGAAAAATAAGGAGAAACCCCTAATATTTATTTGGGGGGGGGCAAATTATAGAATTAAATGGAAAATTAAAATTAAAATTGTTTCTAACCCATCATGTTATATATCAAATGAAAGCGCTCATTATGACGAAAACAAATATATTTTTTTCATATTTTTAAAATAAATAAATTAAAAAATATTAACAAAAATATAAAAAAATACCCATCCCCCTATCTCCGAAACCATAAACTAGAAACTTTTGAAAAAACAATGGAGGTATAGCCCCTCACCTGATCTTTTCTGAAAAAATAAGGAAAAACCCCTAATATTTTTTTAGGGGCAAATTATAGAATTAAATGAAAAATAAAAATTAAATTTGTTTCTAACCAACATGTTATATATCAAATAAAAGGGCTCCCCGTTATTGCCCCATTCTCCCCGTTATTGCCCAAACTCTAAGACCTCATTTTTTTTGTTTATAGGAAAAATATGAAAAAAATCCCTAATTCTATTATTTGGCCTCCAAATAATAAAATTAAAGGGAAAATAAATTATTAGAAAACCCCCATAGTAATTTTAGGAAAAAATAATACAATTAAATGGAAAATAAAGCTTCAATTTTCAAACGCATCATGTAATATATCAGATAAAAGGCTCATTATGTGAATTACAAATATATCATATTTTTAAATCATAATAAAAGATATTAACAAAAATATTAAACATCGACTTAATTTCCACTTTAGAAACTACACTATTTAAAATTTGAGAAATATTTTTTATTTATATTTTTAAATAATTTGAATAACAGATTTAATAATTTATAATTTAAACTTTGACCTATTTTACCTATTTTGCCTAAAGCAGATAAAATAAAAAGTCTATGTGTGGAAAATCAAAGTGTATATTTTTTATAAATTTAAAACGCTTCCTTTAAAAGAGATTATAAGAAAATGCACTCATTCCCTGCTTGTCTGAAACTGGAATATTCGAATCATGAAGGTGGCACGGAACCCTAAGTATGCGAGTCCAACTCACACTTGACCAAATTATTTTTTAGATTATAACTATTTTATTTATAGTCCCATTTTAATTCAGTTGTAAAAACTAAATGGCACACATATCTGAAATTAGGCTAATTTTTAAAAATGTTGGTAGTTACTTAAGTTACTTAGTGCTAGTTAACGACGATAATTTTTTTATTAAAACTGTAATTTTGAGAGGATACAGGGTGAGTCAAATCCTGCTACAACTTCCTGCTGCGATATAAATAGCTTTATCAAAAAAATTCAACTAATATAATCAATTGGCAGGCGCCAAAGAAGCTATCGTAAGTACGGTCATTATCATTTATAGGCCCTGAACCTCGGAATGAGAGATAAAAAGCTGAACACTAGTACAGACCTTTAGTTTGCCATCCTAAATGTTGTCTCACAAGTCTCATATTATGTCAAAGTTTTAAGATCTTTAAGGTCAAAGGTTAACAAAATCGGTTTTTTGCAAATATCTCGTTTTCTCTACTTTTACCGCTATTTATATTTATTTTGACAATTGTAGAAAACAAAATTCCCTACAACTTTTCTTTGAAACATTTTTTTATAAATTTAACCTTTCTTGAGATAGAGGGCGCAGAAAAATATTGCTGAATATTGAGTAATAATTAATAAAAAAGAAAAGATTTACAATTATTTATTTATTGAAGGTGGATATGGTGTATTGTATAACGAGATTAACTATTGACCTTGCATTATATTATAAATACATAAGCGCTGCGTGTCTACGCTCTCTATCTCAAGAACGGTTCAATTTATAAAAATATGTTTGAAATAATAATTGTATAGAATTTTATTCTCTACAACTCTTATAATTATTATAAACAGAGTTAACGTTATAGGAAAGGAGATTTGTCAAAACATTGTTTTTTTAAACTTTGATCTTGTATATTGTTATACAATTTATTCGCCGCCACTGGAGAAAACTTTATTCAATCCGATAAAACATCAATCTCTTAGATAATAAAGAAAAAGAACTGGAATCTTCGAATGGGGCAAAAACTATTGACCTTAAATGCTGGGCGAACAAATGTAACACCCATCCAGAAGATGGGAAAATTCGATGAAGGGTATATAAGGCATTATAAAGTTCCTGACTTAGTTCAGCTTAGATAGTGTTATTATCTTGATGTAAATTCTTTGCGAAATCAATTGTTATATTAGATTTTAAGTGTAAATAACGTTCTAGAAAGTGAAAACAAGTAAGTTTTTAAAATTTAATTTGAACCGACGGAGTTTATTGCAATATTTTAAGACGCTAAGGCAAGGTTTGTGAGACAACTCAGCTCTTATTTTTTAATTCCGTGGTTGATCTTTCTTTCCGCACTATATGACTGGACTATTTTAATTAACCTAAGTAATGATGTTTTGCAAAACTATTGTGCGTATTTAGCAGTTAGCCTTGAAAGAAGGCATAAGACTAGTCGGAGCGCTCCGCTCATTACAAAATTACTCGAATAATAGTTTAAACTTACTCCTGAAGTTAAAACTAGGAGACTATTAAGGTGCAGAAACTTTTTAATTAAGTTTAAAAGTAGCAGAGATCCAAAAAAATGTGGGTTACTGGCTAAAAAAAAAACGTTATAAAACCATTAAAAAAGCACAAAACGCTATCTTACAAGAAAAAAATGAAACACCACTAAACCGCTTTTTTAGACAAAGGGACAAATTAAGTAACTAGATATTGGAAAATTACAAGCGTGATTTTGTTGTTATTTAGAAAGGAGTAAATCTGAACTATGAAACTTATTGCTGTACTGTTTTTACATCGCGCGGCAGGAATTTGTACCAGACTTACTCGGTATCCTTTAATATTTAATAAAAAATTTATTGTCATTAGCTCGCGCCATTTTCGCAGCTGTCAGAAATTCTAAAAAACAGCAGAACCCAGCAAAGCGAAATCTGTCATTACAAATATTTTGTTCTGCAAAATATGAGAAATTAGAGTCAGATGTTAAAACTTACTTTTAACATGTCATACGTCATTTTTTGACGAATTCTAATGTTCTTTCGTTTTACTCAAAAATATACAAGATTTCAGATTTTACTTTTGAAGCTATATGACCCAAGAAGGTACCAACATGTTCTAAAGTGTGTCAAAGTTTAGATTTGTCGGCCATTTCGTTTTTAAATATAATTTTAAAGATGTGATGTCCATCAATTTTCTCCTGAACAAGCCAAATTTAATTAAAATCTGTCCACAAAGGAAAAGTTATAACATGAAAACAAAATTCCTGTTATTTTTTTTAATTTGTTAGTTTTAAACACCCTTAGTAAAGCTGTAAAGTGCTTAGCAAATAGCATATGAAGTTTATATGTCAAGGTCATCGGTAGCAATTTTGTTATATTTCTAATGCTCATTGAGCTCATTGAGCCCATCTTACGTCCTATGTCAGAAAGTTATTGAAGATTATTTTTAAATAATTAAAAGATAAAAAATGGACATTTTTTCTGTTATAATTTGGTTGCTATTTGCTATAGAGAAACAGTTTCTATACAAAAGTTGTTTAGGATTAAATTAATTTTTTGTGCAAGGTGGGTGATATGCAATTTACGAAAATGCTCAAATTTTCTAGAAAACATCCCAGAGAATGTAAAAACTTGAAAAATTACAGGTAGATGCAGAAAACTTTCTCATGTTTTATTCAAACTATAAGAGTTAATCAATCTCCGATCAGGTCGAAAAATTTTGATTTTTTTCAGAAACACTTTCATAAGGCCCACAATACCATGCTCGGAGAAAGTTTCATTCTATACTTACAGTTTTCGTTAATAGATTTTGCTTTATAACCTGTAGCTACTGCTTTCACTTAACTTAATGTGATAACTCTCATAACCGTGTACAACGTAATTTTCCACTTTAGTCCAATCATTTAAGGCATTTTAAACCCCAATCTGCAGAAAAATTTCATTACGGCGTTGTAATGAAGATGTGAAAAATCGACATTGATATAGTGCCGGCTAAAAAAGTTATAAAGGTCAAAAATGCCATCAAAATCAATTTTTCGTAAATATCTCGCGAACTATTGCTCGGAGGTCAATAGAGGTCATCATAAGAGTTGTTCATCTTGAAATTATAATTTTTTATTTGAATACTGATAAATACAGAAAAAATAGACTTAAATATAGATTTTTTTAAATTCATTGTCGATATCTTCAGCTTCTGTATCATTAACAGTTGCTGACAAAAAGTCGAGTGGAGTTATTCGTTTATTTAAATCGACATCTTCATCATTTTCATTATTGGTTGACTCTGAGTTTAAGCATGACTGGCCACGGCAATGTCCACAAACTTTTGAACATCTTAATCCAATTTTTTTACATCCACATTTGACACCACAGCCTTTTGTACAATTACAAAAGATTGTGTTAAGTAGATCATCGGGTGCTGGTGGTAATAAAGTTGTTATTGGCTGTAGTGTATTATTTTTTAACTCCCAACCCCACTGTTCTGGATCAATTTCTCTTCCTAGCCAGGTTTGTATTTGATAATACACTCGATAAATATGTTGGTGAGCTGCTGAAAGAGTAAATGGCAAAAATGGAAATTTCACAGCTGTACTTTGTCTTGTTAGTTTAGCAAAGCTACAGTATCTGTAATTATCTATGGAATTGTCTGATTTTGGAGCACCGTACATTGCTAGTAGAAAATGTGTTCCAGCATTGACAATGACAACTCGAAGGGCTGATTTTCTTATTGGAATATTTCTGCAGAATTGTTTAAATCGGGTCTTCTTTAGTTTTATTTTTCCTTTCCCAAATAGTGCTGAAGTTGTATCACATCCGGTCATGACATTTAGAAATTGAATACTTTTCTTGCAATGTGGATACGTGTTGAGGCTATCTATCAGTCGAGTATATTTTTGTTTCAACATTGTTTTTTCCTGTTTTTTTTTTAACGATGTAGGTTGATCAAGTATTTATGTGCGTGTTGTGAGAAGTACCAACATACCTATGTCTTTGCCAACGATAATTGTAGTATTATTTATTAATTTTTCACCGTGGAGGTCGTTTGTAGAATATATAGTAGATTTTACTAAGTTCCCAAACCTCCATAATATGTGTATATTTTTCACGAAACGATCTAATATCAGATAGAAGTTTTGAAGACATTTATAAACATGGATAAAAAGCAATAGAGTGTATGTCTTGATGTATGATATACAATACCGTATGTGAGTGCATTCTAGTCGCTTTCTCAGCGCTCTACTTCGAAAACGATTGATTTTACAAAAAAAGCAAACAACAAAGACATTTTTTGTAGAGTATTTCAATATGAACAATTTTATAATGACCTCTATTGACCTCCGAGCAATAGTTCGCGAGACATTTACGAAAAACTGATTTTCGTGACCTTTTGACTTTTATAATTTTTTAGCCGGCACTATATCATTGTCGATTTTTTATCTCTTCATTACAACGCCGTAATGAATGTGTATACAAAAATTCAGCTCACTAGGAATTTTTCCGCAGATGAAACCTTAAATGACTGGACTACTTGTCAGAAAGAATCCTTTGAACTATTGTCCAACACCTAAAATATTATTTTCGTCTGTCCTCCCTGGAAAAACAATACATCATTCAAAAAATTGAAATTATTCTTTCAAAATACTCTGCGGTGAAAGATAATTCTTTTAGGTACTATCATCTCCTTTTCAACTAATACGACGACAAAAAAAGCATTCAGTTGTTGAATCCAGTAGTAACTATGTTATTAGTTGTAGCGCTAAGAATTAACATAAATTATCAATTCGTTCTTATGAGTGGTCACTCCCAGCGGATAAGAATAAATATATGGAGTAAGAACATATTGTGTGTATGTGCCGGGTATGCTATTTTTTTCTTCAGAAACAAAGCAAAGCAAGAACACGGAATTTAATGAGTAGGTCTTTTCCGAAGGCCATTGAAAGTTGATCTCTAGTTATTTCTTAAGTAAAGCAGTTAGCACGTATGTATCGATGTCTGCAGACAGGACGTGGAAGGTATTGAACGTATGTTTCTTTAAGTCATTCTTCATGGTAAAGCCAATGAACAGGTAACGTTTAAAGTTAGTTTTATTGTTGTTTTTATGCCAATTAAACTTAAACGGATAACTGCTCACGGGAGAATTTTCGGGAAATTATTACAACCAATATTTGATGACAATTTTCGATTGTAATGCTTATTAGACAAGTTATTCATAAAATAATTTTAGTTAAACTTAATCCATACGTTTAATTATCTACTTTTAAATAAACGAGTAATATTTGTGTATGTCTAGCCTTTCTCGAATATGGCTCGAACATTTTTGATGAAATGGTGTGGTGTGAACGTTGGGAACATTCATATATTGGAGAATTTTCATAATTAAAATATTATTATTCAATAACGTATCTCAATAATACAGCACCGTATAATATTGTTTGGTTTATAAAATTGCAATTTTTATTGAGTTTTAATGGAGATTTTATTGCTAAAATTGATAAAATCATATATATGTATTTATATATATATATATATATATATATATATATATATATATATATATATATACATATGTTTGAAAACAAGTTGGCACGGACGGAACTATGTGTAGCTCTCTTGATGGTCCGGGTGTTCGTCCGTTCAAAGTTTTATCCCTGTAAAGGAACGGTCGCCTGACGTTTCGCCACAATCTCACTTGGCATTTTCATAAGGCTTTTCCTCTTCTTCCAACACGAAGGGTGCACTTCAGACGCCACGGAGAGCAGACCAAGCGGAGAACGACCTAGCCGACGATCTCGGATACGAAGTAGTCCGGAAAGGCTCGAACCTGCAGCTACCCTTCGTGTTGGAAGAAGAGGAAAAGCCTTATGAAAATGCCAAGTGAGATTTTGGCGAAACGTCAGGCGACCGTTCCTTTATAGGGCCAAACCTTCAAAGGACGAAACCATCATATATATATATATATATATATATATATATATATATATATATTTGTTTTTAAGTTTTCGCGGGCACTAAATGTTTTAGATGGTTTCCGGGAATTCATCCGCGTAGTTGATAACTGATCCCTGCCGGGATCGATGGTAACATGACGACGTTTCGGCAGAGTCACATCTGCCCTCTTCAGGTCGGTTCGCATAATTCTCGTAGCCTTCTGCTTTCGCTTCTAGTAACTCGAATACTGTAGTATGTGACTCTGCCGAAACGTCGTCATTTTACCATCGATCCCGGCAGGGATCAGTTATCAACTACGCGGATGAATTCCCGGAAACCATCTAAAACATATATATATGTATAAAATTATCATTATTTATTTTTTAAATATACGGGGTAGCATTAAAATTGAAAAGATAATAGTCAAGCAGCTTTTAAGTTGAAAAAAGTTGAAAGAGTTGTTTTCAGAATTTACGTCTTCTTCGAGGGATAAACTAGTGACTCTCATATTGTTGTTAGATACCTCTAAGTTCTGCAAGAAGCAAGAAATTGCCAAAAACACTTAAGTAGATATAAAAGAAACAACTGGGGTGCTAACCATTCTTCATTTTTGTAATAATACACTTGCATACAAATAAAGTGTGTGGAAATATTATATTTTATATGTAATTTATTTTTCAGCAATGAATATACTAGAGACATAATAAAAATATTTTCTTGCATTTTTAATAGAAAAAAAAAAGTTTTAAGACAGGGCAGTCTGAGGAAGATGTATCTAAATGTGGATTAAAAAGTATGAAATCAACAAATGCATTTATTAAAGTTAAGTATGAGTGCATTTTATTTAATTATCATTTTTAACAGTTCTAATTTGTATTCTGATGAATCCCGTCATCCGTTGAAACAATATAGTCAATCTCATAAATATAAAAGTAAAAATTACCAAATGGTTATTTTTTATTCAAATTTAAATATATTTACAATTATGTCACTAAACACAAAATACTGATGATGTAGCATGTGCAAATATTATAAATATTTTAAAATTTTTAAACATGTTTGTTTATCGCTGCAATCAATCCTTGGTCATTTAATGTTGAAATATTAACATGGCAGTTCCCTATGATGCGTTTCGAAACGGGACATACGGTATACTTTAAGTACAATACGTTTATTGCAATACTTCATACAATTTTTTCTACTTCTTATTATAACAATTATACTCAGCAATAAAAAGGAATTTTAGTAAAACTTATCTTTTAATTCATTAACTGCTTTTTATAGATCTCTACACTTACAATACATCAGTTTAATCTTCGAAATGTGCTCTGCGTGTTACGTATCATGCAAAGGAATGCGGTAAAAAATAATTTATGAAGATAGAAAGGAGTTGGTTATGTAAGGGATTAAAACTATTTTATTCATGTCTTTGGATTCTAGACTATGGGTTAGTTATATTTATATATTATGTTATAAAAGCCAACATTCATTCAAGCAGCACTCATTTGTTTAATGGTGCGTTTTTTAATTAAATTTTTACCGTTTACATACAAAATCTATATATAAATAGGCTAAGACAAAACGATTAGTTACCATTTTCTCCTCTGTTTCTCAACCGATTTTCTTCATTTTTGTTTTGTTTAGTAGCTACTGACGACCTTCAGTGCAGAATGCTAATCTTAATTTATAATATTGGTTCATTCATTAAATAAAATATAATAAAAATTCATTATTTGCGTCAATAATGTCAAAATTTCATTATTTACGTCAATAATGTCAATGCCAAACAAATGAATGTGCCGCGTGCCGCCGCCGCCAGACTCAAACCATTGAGTAATTATATATAGACAGACCAATGCTGTTATATACTTAGAGCATGTACTTCTGGAAGTGGCATGCAAACGTTGTTATTGTTTAGTGGGTAAAGTAATCGTTGAATATCATAATTATACAGGGCGATTCCAGATATGTTAGAAATATATTTTTTAATGGGTGGCACATAAGCAGTTGCATATTTAGGGTGTTTAAAATATAGACTAGAGTGCAATTATAACTAATAAAATAATTATATAGGGAAGCCCATTAGCGGTTGAATTTACAGGGTTCTTGGAATAGAAGGTGCAGTAAAATTACAGTTATACAGGGTGGTGCAAAAAATGTTATACATAGATGCATATACAGGGTGGCGGAAATGGAAATGCAACATTTCGTAACCCATAAGCAGTTGTATATATAGTTTAGATGAAATATAGGGTAAGAGGAATTATAGATATACAGGATGGTGATAAAAAATGTTAGAATAGGAAATGATTTATAGAGTAGACCACGAAGAGTTCCATATATATAATGATTGAAATATAGATGGAAGTAGAATTATAGTTACAGAAGATAATTAAAAATTTCATAAACAAAAAGAGTAAATATGGTGGGTCATAGGCAGTGGCATATACAGAATGGTTTACCCGGTGGTTGAAAAATGTAAAAAAATATTATGCGTGGTCCATAAGCATTTGCATATACAGGGTGGTGGAAATATATAATGAGATGGAATTATTATAATGAGGATTTTAATAAATGTTAGAGAATTGAGTGCAATTATAGCTATACAGGGGTGTTAGAAAAAATAAATTTGTAGGGTAGCCCATTAGCAGTTGAATTGTTGTCATATTAAATTAAGAATTACGAATTTGAAGACAAATAAAGTTCTATGGATTATATCTGAAAAAACTTGAATTTCGCTACTTATTTGTAGAAGTGAGATGTAAGACCGACATCTAGGATTTTCGAGGAAACTATCACACAGAGGTTCCGAATCTGGATCCGTTCTGTGTAATTGCTGTTCTCCCTAAAGTCCTAGGATAGAATGTCACGATAAAATTTTCATGTTACTTAACCTGCCAGAGATATTGACACAATTGGTCGAATTTCGACCACTGGGCGACAGCTAGTTATAATAATAAGTTAATAATATAATAGTTAAGGTAGTTAAAAATAGTTAATTAAGGCAACCTAGTCGATAAGTCTTTTGGGTTTTTCTTATGTAAGTTGAGTCTTTCATATGCAAGATGAGTCTTTCATAAATAATGAGAAAGACTTTAGTAATATGGGACAACTGTTGAGAATGTAGGAGAAAAGTGTGCTTTTGACTTCCAATGAAATATTGGTTAACAGGGATTATGTTTGTAACTCAAAGAAAGTGGAATGTTGGAAGGTGTTTTATGAAATGCTGAAGTCCATGAATTCTATATTTGAGAAGTTGCTCCTCACATGTATCAATTTAAATGGTTCACAGCCGAGCAAGTAACACATCTGGTATAGCGCAGATGTTTATATAAACTATGAATTTGATAATAAAAATAATGTAAAGCAGTACACGGGTTTTCAAATTTAAATTCATATTCAGCTCATTCTTTAAACATCAATAAGACATCATTAACTCGTTATATGATACAGCGAAGGTAGTTTCGTAATCAAATGATATTTTTGAAAAAGAATTTAGAACAAAAAGACTATTCTAGAATTTTATATACAAAACAAGTAACCGAATCAACAAAAAACAAGAATCCCACAAACAACACAAAGTACTTCTACCAGTCTTTCCGTATACGGCTGCAGTCAGAGTGGCTCCGGCATCGGCAGAATTTTTATTCTGGCGTATACGGCCGAATACGCTCGTTCGAGTGTTGTGGTCAGACTCATTCCGTTTTCTAGTAAAATTGGATAAACCATGTCGTTAGACAAAATTGATTTTGATTAATTGGCAATTATTTTCATAAATTTAATTTTTCACGATTTGTAGGTAATTGGTATGTAAAAAATAATCTGATTTAAAAAAAATGATGTGTCAAAAGACTGGCAAGAAATAAATCTTTAAAAAGAGGTTTCACATGATAATCCTTTGTATTTAAACGTGTATAAGTGACACTCACCCCCGCTTAGGGGTTGAAACTGCAGGGTGACCGATACGTGCAATACGTAAATATAAATTAACGGGTATTTTTGTATTTTTTTAAAGATATTTTAAAAGTTATTTTGGGTGGCTAGTTATGAAATGAAAGCTCTGTATTAAATGACAAAGACTATAGAAAGTGCATATCACCTAAAGAAATTGATAGAAATTCCAACTATCCGATATTAGACCGTCGTACTCGGCCGAAAAAAACAAATTTATTTGTTTTCGTCCGATCAGATACGGCAGTGTATAACGGTGCTACTGTGACCACCTCTATCCAGTAACACTGTTTTGATTTTTGACCGACTTCGGCAGTGTACGGCAGAGTTAAAAATTCTGCCGATACCGGAGCTACTCTGACCGTACGCTAAAGGAGTTAGTGATAGATTTTTTTAATATAGGTTGATTTTGTGAAATAATGGTTCGAAAGGGAAAAGGAAAAGTGTAAGCTATTGAATCATAATATTTATAGAGACTATACGCTTTAAGAGTAATTACTTGGTTAAATAGAGTTAGTTTACGCTGGAAGTCCAAACTACTTAGGGTGTCCCGTTGTTGTCTATATTTATGTAACGATTTTAAAACGTGTATCTGCCAACTATGGACCCTAGTTCGGAGCCCATCTGATCCTTTGAGGAGCACCCTATAAAGAAAGCAGAAGAACGTAATTCTAATTTAAATAATAACACACAAAACTTAAACAACTCTGAAATTACAAACATTACACTCTGTTTACGAAATACAAAGGAGCGGCAGTCATTTTAGACTGAATAATGGAAACGAAAGCGTTTTACGAAATGGTATACTTACCCATCTCTGTTATCTCAATGTCTCTTTCTTTGTTTCATTCTTAGTAATGGACCTCAATTTCAGGAAAATTAAACTAATTGTCATTATTTTGTTAGGAGTAATCCTAATGTGTAACTTAGGTCTTAATTTAAATATAACTGCTATTGAAAATATGACGTGATTTGCTGATATACAATAATTCAAACTTACATCATCTACTAATATTCTGGCAAGATATAACAAGGTCACTTTAATTATAATAGATTAAATTATAGGAACATTATTTAAATAGATATGTTTTAAGTATCAAAGCATCTCCAGACTATTCTTCTAAATAGCTGATGTAATATAGTTTAATCTAATTCATATTAAAACAATTATCTGTCGAGAAAAAATTTGAATAATGAAAGGCCCTGGGCGACCAAGCGTCGCTTTACGTAAATTTCACACCCAAATAGAGAAAAACCTGTAAAGGAATTTTTCGTTTGGTTTCAAAATCAATACGTCACGCAAATTTTGTCTTTTCGGACCCCTCCCCCTTGTCGTCACTTGCGTCACACTTTCTGCGACCGCCCTATAGATATTACGTCACATAAGCTAGAAACCCCTCCCCGGTATATGATACCTTGCCACTAATACTAATATTACACAAATATTTATATAATGACTAAGGATCAATCTATAATAACGATCTTGCAGCATCTTCTTCTTTGTTTTCGACCTAGCATTTATTTCATCTTCAGTGCAACAAAGAATCACCTTATCTTTTTATTCCGTTTTGGGTATTAAATTTTTAATGACACCAAATTAAGACATTTAAAGAGTCACTATTTGTTGATTACTAAGTAATGAAAGAGTTAAATATATAAAAACAGATATACGTGCTTTTGTAAGATAAAATTGTAGTAGTACAAACATTTGTTTATCTAGAAAAACTCGCTACGCTACTCATTTATTCGAATTTTTTAGCATTTCCATTGAAATTCGAGTTAAACAGGTTCTATTGTATACCATAAATTATGTGTCTCTAATAACACTATTATATATGCAATTTTTATCATCGACAGGGTAAAGACTTACTTTCATTTGCTGTTGAATGTACAGACGAACTGATTGTGACGGACTTAATACATATACCAAATAATAAGCTATTGTGACTGAAAAATATACGTATAAATATTTATATATTTGCAAAGATTAAATGTACGACTTTCTATCGTAACAGAAAAATGAAAGAAAAACAGATTAGAGTAAAATTAAATTAGATATGTTTGTACTGCGAACGTCACATTTCCGTTGACCCCCGGACCCCCCTTGTCAAAACCCGTCACGCTAACGGAGCCCCTCCACCTCTCATGTGTGCGAACGTATTTTATGAACGACCCCTAATGCCACAAAAACTAATTTTTGGTTATTTTCTTAAAATCATATGAAGTATATGTTCTAAGATTCATCATTAATTAATGTGCATTCATTAATAACGAAGGTAGCGTACTACTCTTCAAAAGTATATGCTCTAAGTTCGATATTAAGGAATTTAAAAACAGAGTATTTACTGTAAACTCAGATATTATTCAGAAGTGTGGCTGTAAAAGTTTTACTTTATAATATGAACCACACCTGATAAACTTGCTAATTTTTGTGGTGTGACGTACTTCAAGTCTGCAATCTATTAGTTTTCTATAAATGAAGAGACTCTTAATATATGACAGAGTTCCTGTCACTTACCCAGAAAACTAAGTTGCATGGGTATTTCAAAGTCAAAGAAGTGTCGGGTTGGAACGATGTGTCAAAACAAGGACTATTCTTTTGCATTTCACTACCATACTTCATATTTTCAGGATTATTGCATTAAAGATAGTCAACCTGTGGTGTAAACCAATGGAAGTTGTTATCTTTCCCCCTCTTGCAGTTTAAGATTTCCTTCTTTTGATGTTGAACTGACTGAATTTGAAGCTTTTGGAGAGGGAACATTTCTCATCACCCCCACTCCAGAATCTGCCTCTGATATTAGTTTCTCACACTTATTTCTTGAATGTGTGGGGGCATATCACTACTAGGATAATTAACAAGAGGTGGGTCTGTAACCTCAGACTATTTAAGAGATTGTTATTATTACCTCACTCTTAAAAAACATTACTATGAAAACACAAAAAATTAGTATACTGAACAATAAATAGCTCGTTCAAGGCTAGAATCCGAGTGTTGAATGGATGGAAGGAGATGACCTAAGGTTTCATTCCCATCACATACGTAAGATGGCCATCTCAGTGATTCGGTTTTTCCCTTAAATTTCTCAAAATAACAGCAATACCTTTCTGCTGGAATATAAGTTGTGTTATTTTCACCAAAAAGAGCAACATGCCACCAGACAAAAGTATTCTCCTTTGGAATTTCCATCTAGATCATATATATATTTTTAATTTCAATTGTTTAATTAAGCTTAGGCAAGTTAAACTCTTTCTTTAGACATATAACATTTTCTTCATAATATTCTATAAGTTAATATTACATTAGTTTAGGAAAAAAAACTCTTTCCGGAGAGTTTATTTTGAAATAAGATGAAATACGAGAACTCTTACATAAATAATGGGCAACACTTTAGTAATATGGGACAACTGTTGAGAACGTCGGGAAAATTTATCTTTTAGGTCCAACGAAAAAATTTTCTAAATTGGTTAAAGTGGATAAAACTGACTAGCAGTATATAATGCAAACACAATAGATTTGATACAATTTTATTTTTGTTTACGGTTTGCAGACAAAATAAATGAAAGATTAAAAGGGGATTAAACTTAAAAACTGAATTCCAAGAAATTTCTAGTTCAGTCTTCATATGCGTCAATTTACATAGTTCAGAGTTGAATTCCCACGACTTTAGATGAAAACGGAAAATAATATAAATGTAAACATAAACTTAGGGAGTAATGGAAGTTCTGACTTTTACGTAAACTAAGAACGTGATAATTTTATATAAGTGTGAACCTCACATCACGAAGCTTGGGCTAAATTTTCAAACCTAGTAAGAATTTGTAGAAAAATGTAAATTACTTTTCCGTAGTGTTATAATATCTTTAAACGAAAATAGTTAAAAAATTTACTACTTAAGCCCAGGAGAATTTTTTCACAACTAATATCTACAATCAGATGAATTCATTTTTGAGAGACTAGGGGAAGAAAAAAAAGTTGATAAGCTCATATCTAAGTTATGAAGAACGACCATTAATTTGGTAATATTTTGGAAGGCTTATCTACTCTTATTATACAACCATATTTATTTGGATTAGTGAAGGTATAGCTTTTTCGTAATAGTAAAACTTTATGTTCATTAATTGGATGTTGGTAGCCGTTACTTTGTGATAGTCAATCATGATGATCAAACACAAAATAATTTACTTTGTTTTCTTGATTAGATACGTATAAACGTGACTACACAGCCTTTGTGTCATTATCAAACGACGAAACATAAGTTAATGGAAGGCCGACAAGATACAAGAAAAATGTAAACTAATTTAGGGGTTTATATGAATAAATTAAAGAAACTTTGGGATTAAATGAACTTTACTTAGCAAGTACGGTATTAACAAATCGAACAAAATACTTCTATTACAATTTAATTAAACATTTAGGATGGTATTCTTGGACAAGGTTAAGATTCGTTGAATTTCTACTTGTTCTATAATATTGAAATTTTATGGACAGCCTTTGTCAATGCAAAATTTTTGTATCCTCTAGTTTTGGAAAAGACTGTCCTGAATCAATTATTTGGTTTGAAAATGTGGAATCTGTTTTTTAATATTTAAATAAGTGGAAATGTTCACTATAACGGGTGATAAAATTTCTTGTAGTCACTATTCACTATTAGATAAAAACTATTACAGACTGGACAGATTAGCTCATACACTCCAGATTTACTATATAAGTTATCTTTATCTTTGGCGTTAAAAATAATCTTTGAAAGTTTATTGTGAGACCTGAAACTGACTTTATTGTTAAGAAATTTCAATAATTTTGTTATTACGTCACTAGAACCTTCCAAAGTAGTAGTGAGACATATCTGAACTGCTCTGTAGACTTTATAAAGGCATACATTCTTTGCTACACTAATGATTACACCAGTTTGAAAACCGTTATTTGCGGCTATAGAAAGGATAAAATTTAATTCATTAGTTAGATTAGTTTTTGATTAGTTTTCATAGTTCTATATGCAGATAGTTTAGGGTTTAATGGACTAGCCGATGAGCAATTAATAGTAGTAATTACTCTGTATATATTGAAGGAAGTAGAGCACTGTGGTGCTGCGTAAGCGTGAGTTCTAAAAAGTTAAGTTAGTTGTTCATTTCGATTTCAAGTGTAAATTCGATATTGAGTTGTAAACTATTGATAAAATTTAAGAACGAATGCAATTGACTATTTGTCCATGTAAAATAAGCTAGAACATCCACATATCTTTACCAAAAAAGAATGTGAACTCATGGTAGTATTTTCGAGATTTAACATTTTTTACATTAATATCGGCGAGCAAGGGGCTCAAATGAGAACTTATTGCTAGACCGTTATCTTGTACATAAAACTAATGATTGAATTGACAGTAAGTTTGACTAATGCATAATTGAAAAGCTTGTACAATATCGTGTTGTGTAGAAGATGTCAGACGACAGCTATTTAATATATTTGATATCAGTGGGATGCAAGCTTTTGTCTGTATATTTGGGAATATGTTTGTTAATTCTGTGGAGTTTCGAATTGTATATTGTGGATGGAAATTAGTTATGGTACGAAAGTCATTGTTCAGTTGTATCGCTAAATCTCTTATGGGGCTATTTATATAGGAAACTACTGGACGAAACGGGTTATCTTGTTTGTGATTCTTAATAAGACCATAAAGTTATGTAGTCGAAAGGATTTTTATTGATTAATCTATATTTATCATAATTGTTAATGAATGATGAATTTGAGCAGCTTAAAAAATATTTAATTTCTGTTGAAAATCTTTTGGTAGGGTCTCGTTTTATTTCCTTTTGATTCTGAATTAAAAAAATTGTGCATTTTCTGTTCATACTATAGTTTGGGGATTATGACTATTACATTAGAATTATAGGCATAAGGACTAAATCGTTATTTTTTATTTTATTTTGAATTGCCCTTATATTGAATTAATGTGAGTTATTAGTTTTTGTTGAATTTAAAGAAACTGTATCATAAATTTTAAATTTTGTATAGTGTATTTTCACAATGTTTAAGAGCAAAATCTACTTCTGAAATGATAGTTTCTATTTCGTTTTTTTTAATATGTGGTGAATATTTAGGTCTATTTTCTAAAATGCGGAATTCTTTCTGCGAAAAAACTGTGTTCGAGTAATTAATTACCCTATCACTGAATTTAATATTGACATTAGCAGAACTTGATTTATTACAATTAAGATTTGGAATTTTAAGATGCTTGTTAAATTTTTTGGGCTGTGTTATATATGTGTTATGAATGAAGCTACTAATATTCCTTGATACGATCAAGTAAAATGTCAAATTCTACAGGATGGTGTTTATAAGTAAGTTCAGAGTGAGTACAGTATCTTTATGAAAATACCTAGTACCTTAGTACCGTGGTAATTTCTATGGTTAAAAGAAGAAAATATATATCTATAAAGTAAACGAGAAGTGATCATTCATTACGAAGCCAACCAGAGGCCTGATAACCTCAAAAGGAGCTAAAACCTTTTGATAACTAGAGTAATTAGAATTTCCCCCTAAAGACACGCAATCAGTGCCCTAGAAGGAATCTGCGTACCATACATTGTATGGTCAAGTCGGTGGAATATAACAATAATCGTTATTCATTGAAAATTTGTTACAATCAACTTACGAATTGGCGAAGTTCCGTTGTGAGTTGGAGCAGGCCTTAAACATTTAACCATAAAATTGATAGAGTGAAAAACATAAGGACTACAGGATTCCAAACAACTTTCAAAGTCTTCTGTTTATATGCGATAAATCTTTCAGTTTGACATTACCTTATAGTTATAGCAACAGTGGCATTTTTAAACAAGCAAACTAATATATACGGTTTATGGTTTCATTTAAAATTATTTAAATGTATATTTTGGTATACTAGCAAAATTGTATGTATGTAGTTATTAATTTAGTACAATTGACCTTAGATGATGTTGATAGGAGAGGGTCAAGACCAAATGCCAGAATGTAGGTTAAAGATCTAGTATAACTCGATTGTCAATGATAGTCATGGTTGGAAGTGCTGCCATTGAAAGAATGCAGATATGGATTTTAGAATGTGGTAGCCGGTCGACTGTCGGAATCACGTGCTTCTCATTCTCAACTCTTTGTAAATCTGATAGCCACTTACGGTAAGAAAGGAACTTCATTGTCTCGAGATAAATTTATGTTCGGAAGAACACGTACACTTGACTACCCAGAAATAGTAATGAATTGATCGGTAATTACAAATTATTGAAAAATTTTATTTCCGAATGACACTGTCGCAAGGTCGTTAATATTATGAAATGTATATAAACTAGTCGATGTTTAAATTCCTTACCATTCCATTATTGAAAACGTTTTCTTTTATCTCAGTTTCTTCCTGCTACCTCATCATGAGATTCGCCGTAAGTAAAATAAACTTGCGATAGTTATTAGAACACAGGAATGTGTACTAACATTCACCTTTATTTCTTGCAAAGTCATACACTAACAAAAACTGTTTGCAAGGTTGTTGGCTTGTCACTAAGTTGATATGTTCCTTTATGAACGCGAGAGATTTTCGTTTAGATATCCTTATCACTGTCAACGATTTGAGAATTATGCAGTAACTATTTTTAGCTCTTTGGAATTAAGTTATTTTGTATATTATCCTATATTTCTATCCGACTCTTATAGTGAATCCGTTTGTGATTGTGTATGTCATGGCTGATCTTCATAAGATTTATTCTTCCTTAGGCATATGTAATATTTGCTGTCTTTTTAGGTAAGTAGTCAACCACATACAATCCCTATAAAAATATTTTGTCCGTTTTTAGAAATAGAAAATGCTCTAATATAAATGTTAACGTCTGCATTTACTTCTGTGATATAAGGATCTGTATATTCATTAAATATCACCGCAACAAATTTATTTCTAGTCTTTTATTCCGTATATAATGAGCAAGTAGAACAATCGTTCCCTTCTTTACGCACTTCTTGAGAAAAGTTATTACTAAAAAACAGATGTTGTACAAGGACCGAATATGTATCAAGAATATATTTATGTATTTGAAATATCTGGTTGAATATTTAAAGCCGAAACGTATAGAGCGAAAGGGAGGACTTTCATGGAAAAGAGCCACCTGACACTCCAAACTGAGAGTGCCGTTGTGAGTAATGATATGTCCTCTAGTTATTTCTCACATTACTAACATACGTCTTTGCATGTACCAGGGATATCTGATAATCACCTTGTGAATATTTCGTATATTTCATTCCTCCACCCCTGAGACTGGCTAAGGTTCTCCGTTAATGCAATGTTTCTTTTGTAATACCGGTCTGTTGCTGCTAGTGACAACTTGTCTTATTTGTTGTTATGCTTAGCTGTCCAAACTGCCGGCAGTTTTTCATGTTAAGGGAGTCTTGTATCCTCTTGACTACTTACTGTTTGAATGTTATTGTTAAGGTCCTTTGATTTCACTTTTGTTTTGGGGTGAACCTATATTTGATTCAAAACTAGTTGATTACGGCTCTTTCGCATTTATTGGTGGAAATATCGCTTAATTTGCTTTGGTAGATTAGGGGTGTTTTGCTACCTCTATTAATTTGAGGAGTGTTTTGATCTGCAGACACCGTACTGCGTCCTATATTACACTGTGAAGAACGGTAGAGAGCTCTGTGTTTTTTCCATGTCTGCATTTATAGTATGATATATTGATTTCAGCTTTTGGTCCTAACGGAAAAGTTAAATGCCATTGCCTCTGTAGCAAATGCTCATTACGAAAAGCGGTAGTTGACTTTTCTTAGAATTTTGTGGTGAAGACATGCTTTTTCATTTCTGCGCGCATTTCAACATGTTTAACAGACTTTAAAAAAGAGGAAGTTTGTCAATTCTTATTTTTTTCGTGTGTGTTCAACGATTATTCAAATACGGCTTAACTGAGTTAGCCAGTTTAAACTATATTCTGTTAAGGTGGTCTCGAAGTAGTTCCAACTTTTTTCAGTGACTTGAGAAATAAACGTTTTTCAGAATAAAGAAAAATTTAGCGGTTGCGAATATACAGTGTGTCTTCTTAAGTTGTAATCAATTGGAAAGCGTTTCTATTACTAATTTATATTTATATATATATATATATATATATATATATATAAAGTTATGTTACATGAAAATTTATTTTATTCAACTATAAAGAAATATGAATTTTGCATAAAAGGAAAAGTTCTTTATTCTTTGGAATATAATATAATAATATAATATGGAAAGTTATTGTGAAAATAATTACAATTACCTACCTTCAAAAATCCAATTTTTGATATTTTAGACAAATTTGACCCTATTATATACTGATGAAAGCTGGCTCTCGGGCAAATTTACTGTAATTTATTTTTATGATGTGGTTTTTGGTGTTTACAACAAGCGTTCTCATGCTCACCAAATTCTAAATTGCTAATGTGAGATGTCGAAATTCTGAAGTTGTTTCCCGAAGTTGTATCTATCTGGTTCAGTACAGCGCCATCATTATTACCATTGGCTTTTGGAGTTGGAAGGTAAACAACGATATTGATGTTGTTAATCGTACTCATTTGTTAAATTACATACAGCGTATCATTGTAAAGCGATATGACTAATCCTTCTGGTTCTATTTTGTTGTAAGCATTTCGTTTCTTATTGTTTCTATTGCCATCATTTCCTCAATGAATAAGCATCTTTAATTGATGTATCCACCACTAAATATTGGAAATATTAAATTAAAAAACCCGACTTAAAAACCTCAAAAATATAAGTACCAAGTAGAACATAAAAAAGTACAGTTACATACTTTTTATTATTTTATTTTCAACTTCACACCGACTTCAAAATGACTAATTTTTTTTTGGAGCTAAAGATTGTTAATTACTTTTTAGTTATCTTACGTAACAGTTTTTTTGGGGCAGGTTTTGTTTAAAATAAATATATACCTACCTAGATATTCGATATTGCGGTTGCGGTTAGCCCTCTTCATGACAGATGAATACGGACAGGAAGAGTAATTGTTATAATGTTGGTATACCTAGTAGATCAGTTGCTTGTATTGTTTGAAACGTTTAGCAGACGCTAAATAAATTTCCCATTAACACAATATTGTTGAAATTTAAAACTAAAAAATATTATTTTATTTAGGTTTTGTTGGTTATTGCCACCATTACTTTGGCCAATGCTGATATTTATGAGCCAAACCAAGAGGGTCAAGGTGTTCCGCAAGCTCCACTTGACCCTAGTCTTGTTCCTAGAGCCCTGTTAGTTTCAAATCCACCAACTGGAGGATATAATAACGTAGGTGTAAGAGTTCCAACTCCTCCGGACAATGTACCTGATGTTGTATCATATTTGACTTCCAGAAGATAAGATTTGTTTATGAAGCTATACCCATAGAAAATTATTTATTTATTTATTTGCGACAATAAAATATGGAATTATTTTGATCGCTCTTTTTATTTACATTTATTTACATATACTATTAGTAATTATTATGACTAAAAAATATGCAGCAATTTTGTGATTATTTATAGGGCTCCATGTATTTGATGCATGAGATGCATTAACACCTTGTGGTTTTGTGACTGTCTCTGAATCTATTAGACGAAAAAAGTAGTCACGAACAGCGATTGATTATTGATTATATATATATATATATATATATATATATATATATATATATATATACCAGGTGAAACATTTATTTTGAGACAAGGTCGTGTTGATTGCATTATTTCAAAAAAATAAATGTTTCACGTGGTATATACAGGGTGTAAATAGTTTGAGTGCATATATTTTAGGTGGAGGTAGTATACACCAAATTAAATAAAAAACTCTTATACCACTATGGTCAGTAGGCCTTAATAACCAAGAAAATCCCTAAAACATATTAAGTAAATTATTGTCAATCCGGTAACGTCGCTCGCGTTCGAAGCAGATTCACTCTTAGTACGAATAATAAAGGAATGACTACGCCGACAAAAAAATAAACACCTGTGTTTTTGTATTGACTGATGATATTGACCTTAGAATTAAATAAAAATGTATGAAATATTTTGTTGAAAATATTTACGTTTTTAATATAAGGTATTGCAATTAGAATTTGTATTTGGCGGTTTCTTTTATGCAATTATACAAAGTTTGGTAAATATGATATTCAACTCAAGAGATCTGTATATGTAGTTTTTTACCAGTTAAATTATTCGAAGAGTCATTATTACTGATTTAATTAATATTATTTATATTAGACAAGTAAATATGTAATCCTGCTTACCGAATTTATTATAATGATAGAACTGAGTTGAAACAACGGATTATTCACAGCAAATGTTCAAAATGCCCAACATTACTATCGACACAAGCACGACACCGTTTAATCCAATTTTCACGTATGCGAGACAAAATTCCTGGAATATTTCGGATTTCGTCAGCAGCGTCAAAAATGCGTTGACTAAGGTCATTCTCGTCAATAATTGTCGTGTAAACCTTACTTTTCATGTGTCCCCATAAGTAGAAATCTAAAGGATTGAGATCAGGAGATCTTGCTGGCCAACGTATATGTCCGTTTCGACCAATCCAACGACGGGGAAATGTTCTATTTAAGAAGTCGACAACTAGATGACTTGCTTGGGCAGGTGCTCCGTCATGTATTACATACCACATATTGGAACGTGTTTGTAGGTTCACTTCATCTAACAAATCTGGTAGCGTGTTGTTCAAAAAATAAAGGTCATTCTCACCTGTCAAATGTGCAGGCAGTATAAATGGCCCAACCAAGTATTCACCAACTATTCCAGCCCACACGTTAACTGAGAATTGGTGTTGAAATACTGACTGGCGTATTTCGTGCGGATTTAACTCAGACCACGAATGCGTATTATGAAAATTTATTATACCATTCCTATTAAAATTTACTTCATCTGTTGTTAAAATATTGTTCACAAAATTAGGAAATTGTCGATGTTTTCTGAGGAACCAACGACAGAAATTGAGTCTTGGTTGAAAATCATCAATTGAAAGCCCTTGAACCCGCTGCATGTGATATGGATAGAGCAATTGTTCCCGTAATGTTCTATGAACAACAGTGTGAGAAATTTGCAGCTCACTTCCAATACTCCGTGTGCTACGATATGGGTTGATATCGATAAGGTCTAGTATTTGATCCTCAGCAGCTAAGATACGATTATGTCGCTGTGGTCCGCGATTGTTTATTTGTGGTATTACATTACCTGTTTCCAGAAGCCTCTGCGAAACAGCTACGAATGTCCTAGCATTGGGCAGGCGTCTGTTTGGAAACCTTTCCCTGTATAACATTTTTGCTATTCTGCAATTACGTCTGCTTTCCCCATAAATTAAGAGCATGTCATGTCTTTCCCTAATTGTATAATCGGCCATTATTTATCACAAATAAATACTGTCGCACTATTCTTAATTTTCGAACTTACACACTAATCACAACCGATTTTATTTATTTAAAAAATATATTAAATGGAAAGCAAACCACGAAGTCTACATCAAATAGATATCATTCAAATCACTTTACCGTTTATCTATTCTTATTTACAAGAATCGAAATCGCAAAAAACAATCGTAACTCTCAGTCGTCGTTAAAGTAAAAAATGTAGTAAATAAGTTGTTCTGTATGCCACGTTGCCATATCTATTCGGAGAAACTTACACTAAATTATAAAAGCATATTTCGAGTTTAAATAATCAATTTTCATTTTTAAAGATGTATAAGCTATTGAGTATTTACATATTTAGATTTACCGACATTTTGAAATCGAAATTATTGTATTATTCACTGTAGCAAGGGCTACATAAAATCTAACTTTATGTGTTCTTTTTGGCAAAACTATAGTTTTTGTTAGAAAATGTTATAAAGCTTTTTGATTTGTTTTTGCCTGAAGTATTGTTCTTCAAAATCTTTGCACTCAAACCGTTTACACCCTATATATATATATATATATATATATATATATATACCAGGTGAAACATTTATTTTGAGACAAGGTCGTGTTGATTGTATTATTTCAAAAAACTTTCAGATTCAAGTTGAAGTGTTTCAAGTAGACCATCAATTGACTTATAATACGACTTCCAGTCTACACAGGAAGTGACCTTTTCCGACTAGAAGTGTTTTTAATGGAATTAGTCAATTTTTACAACGGATTTGGAGAGATCAAAAACCTGGCCTAAATAGGGCTTAAATCCAAAAACTTGTAAGGACCATAAGTGTTTGTTTTTTAGTTTTCTATGAGCAAAATTGGGTTTAATATAAAGAAAAAGTCATTTGAAAAGCTAAAACTATTATTTGAATTTTTTTTGAAATACTGAAGTCCACTCCATACATTTCCTCGTCTCAAAATTAAATACTTATAACAATATTAAACATTCATAACCACCGGTACACCCCCAATAAGATGTCCCCAATCTATTTCTTTAAAACACTGACGACGTATCCATAGGTAAAAGGGAATTATTAACTAAACTTACCACCTGAGTATTGAAAACTGGACATACCTGTAACAAATAATCTCTTATAATACCAGAGCATAAACAATTTTTTAACTTTTTTATTAATTAATTTTCATAGCGTTAATCAAATTCATTTTTCATTATCAAAGTTCTGAAGAGAAGAAATGTGCAAAAAGAAAAAAAAGGTACTAGTATATTCTATAATATCTAATGCAATTTTAAAGCTTGCTCAATTGTCAGGAGAAACGTAAGAAAGTTGTAACAACAAAGTATTCAGGATATTTAGAGTACATTTTCACGTATGAAAAATTTTATTTTTCGAGAAACAGCAATGGAACGTGTTTCTAGTTGTCAATGTCAAATTTTATTTTGCGAGAAACAGCAATGTAACATGTTTCTAGTTGTCAATGTCAAAGGACATATTAGAACTATTCCAACCTTATCTAAAACTATAAATAAAAATATTACTGAGTCCGACTAGAGACGAGTGCCCAGCTTTTGTTTTAGGGAGGGACAAAATTAGAAAAAAAAATGTTCTAGAGGGGGCAAAGAAATAGTCTTAGAGAGAGGGACAAATCAGAACTGTCTTGGTCCAGGGGGGGGCTTTAATAGCTCATGGCAGGTTTTTCAGGTCCCAGGGGAGGGGGCAGAGAGAGAGAGAGAGAGAGATAGAGAGAGAGGAATCATCATCATCCAGTGCTTACTGCGATTATGAAAATCTTTTTGTACTATATAGTTTGTTTTTAAATGTCAAATGAAAACATAAATAGTAATTAATTTTGTAAAAATATGAAAAAAGTAATTTGCAAGGAATAAAAAATTTACTCATTTTCTAAATATTTCATGTTAATTTCTTTCAACTTTAGTTTAACATTTTTGTTCTTTTGTTTAAATTTTATGAGGTATAATATAAAATTTCATCATATATGTGTGCCATATTGGATCGGCCATTTTAAATTAGATATTTTTATGAAATATTTATAAACGGCAACTCAGAAAATTGATAAAACAAAATTAATTTTATGATTTTATATTTTTTATTCGGCCTATAGTGGTTATTAGATTCTGAATATTTGCTCTCTATAAACAACCCATATTATCAGTGAGAACGTTTTACAAATGAGTATTAATTTACAACTCGAGGAACAGCATTTACAAAATTTGGAAAAAATTCAGGAGGCTGTGTTAAAGACAACATACACACGTAAGTATTTCAATGTGTTTCTCCAGGAGGCAACAATACAATATCACATAGGGCCGAGAATGAAAATTTCGGAGGCCTCACAAAAATATTACATTATGAAAGAATATATGGTATATAAAAACCAATTTATAAGGGAATTAAAGTTACGATAGCTAGGATCATAGGCAGTGACGAGAGATTGTCCAGAAAAAAGCAATGTGATGATTTTATTCAAATCAAATTTTACCTGTCAGGCTCAATGTCCTTTTTCATGACACATCAACAAACAAAACTGGTGTTCATCTAGTGGATATACAAAATCAATGTATACGAAACCTATGTACGAGCAATGTGTTTAGAATGACTTCAGTGGTTGGAGCCTTATTGTTCGTAAGTAAATACCAAACTGGTTTACTCCTTGATGGTGACAACTTAGAGTCGATAAAACGGCGGTGAATGTTTAAATAAAGGTGTTAGGGTGCAAAACTGTGTTTTTGGACATTTTTAACAACAGTTTAGTTTATTAAAGCATCCGTTTCAAGAAAAAGTACATTCGTCAGAAAAGCATATTTTTAAATGAATCTAGGTTCTGCAACAATTCTGTCATTCTGTCATTCAGTGGTAATTTCACAGAATTCAATTTTTCTATCCAAAGTCCGCATCGACAAGTTCTTCGTTGTGGATTCGAGTCACATTCCTGTTATAACGACTGACTAGCCGAAAAGGATGGATTGAGTGCAAATAGAACCAGATCTTCAACTTGTGCTGCTTCGTCAAGTACTCTTGGTAATCCATTTTTCTGTTCCCAACAGATCCAGGTTTCGAAATTACGCTACAAGCAGATAAATGTACACGTGCCTTACGGTTTTGTCGGAATGCCTCTTGTTAAAAACTAAAGTTGTATTTAGAAAGTATTGATTGTGGGAATCAACAATTTACAGGAGTATGTATAACCTATTATTAAACTACACCCGTAAACCAAAAATAAATGTCACGAAAAAAATATCGAGAAACAAAATGATTTTTAAAATGTTTAAAAACTTTGTCAGATCAATAATCGGAATTACGAGTACATTATTTATTACTCTAATAATTGATTGATTACATTTTCATTCATTTATCGTTAATTAACCACAGAACACGGGATCAAAAGGATTAGGTATGGTATCATTGAAAAATATTTTTTGTCAGGTTTAAGATGAGATAACATTATTGAATTGGGATTGTTGGGGGTGAATCAGGTCGGATTAGTTAAACTTTCCCTTTACAAATTATTTTTTTCATATCTTTTGTCGTTTCTTAGATATAGCCATTGTAAATTTTCACATTGTATATATAAATTTACTACACATTGTTGACTGCTAATATTCGTCCTAAGATCCTTTTGCTAAATTGAAATGATAAAGCTTAGACCTCTAATTAATGTAAGTATGAGTCAACAAACCAGCCTGTTGCTTTGTAACGGGAACATGTGTGGAATAGTTTATCACGGATGAGTAGTCTCGTATAGCTGTATAGCTAACCATTAGTGAGATGATTTTATGTATGAGCCGCTCGGATTCGACAAGGTGATTAGCATATTTTTTATTTCGTTTCTTATACAATTATGTAACCAATAGAACATCACTAATGACGCTTGTAAAAATCCTTATCAGAACAAAAAACATTACTGGAAAAAATGAAAAGTTGTTTTCTAATACAAAACATGAAAATAATAAACGCATTTTCGAATAATCCGTAATTGGATATTGCTGTGAAACATTGTTTTAATCGCATAATTATTGGCAGTTTTTGACATCTTGGTTTCTGTTAATACTCTCTATCTTTTTCATCTGTATGTAGTAGAGGGTAAGAGTTCTTGCAGTTTCTTAATAAATATCCGTTCCCATAAATATAACGCATGGGAAGTCAGTTTCATGGCTTTATAATTACCACACTCAGTAATTTTAAGTTTATTTTTATATTGTGGTCCCATGTTACTTAATCTCCATATCCACATATAGTGGCTATAATAAATAAAAACACAACTTTTAAGGGGTGTAACTTGGAAGTGATGTGGTCATCAACGAAAAAAAAAAAAAAATTGTGACCACAGCTTTGTTTTTGCTAAAGTCATCATCGTATCAATAGAAAGATCCTGTATATTGTTCATTTCATTGTTAAATATTAAGTTTCCCAACACTCTTTTAATGTATCCATTTTGTTTCAAATCTTGTATATGCTACTGGCTGCCATCTTCTCAGGTGATTTTAAGGATATTGGAAAATAACACCATACTTAGATTAAAGACTGTATATTTAGAAATGTAAACGTTTGAGATCTTTTAAATGACTGCCCCGGTTTGCTGGCAGTTGCACAATTTTTGGCAAAATTTGTAATAAAATTATTGTATACATGTGGCGGTATTTCATTGAGACATCGTCTAATTTTGGCCTTCAATGGTTCGGTTTTCGCGGGGTTGTTGGTAGAAACATGTGACTTTAACTATTTAAAGTTAATGGAGAACGTTATCCTGTTATGATAAAGCAGTCTAATTGTGCCTCAATATAGCTGTTGGCGAAATGTGGTTTCAGCAGGACGATGCCACATACCATATCATTGCGATTTAAGACCTTTAGATTTCTGGCTTTGGATCTATATCCAAAGCCAGAAATCTAAAGGTCTTAAATCGCAAGACAATGGGAGCGGTATGATATGTGGCACCGTCCTGCTGAAACCACATGTCGCCAACAGCTATATTGAGGCACAATTAGACTGCTTTATCATAGCATGATAACGTTCGCCATTTCCCGTTAATGTTTTACCTTACGCACTTTTAAAGAAAAACTGTCCAGTAATTCCCCCTTACCACAATGCATATAAAAAAGTGACGGGCTTTGGATGCATTGCTTTTTGGTGAATGAGTCGAAGATTTTACAAGTCCAAATGAGGTAATTTTGCAGATTAACGAAGCCATTGAGATGTAAATGGGTATCTCAACGAAAACGATTTTGTTGGCAAAATTAACATTCACACCTGTTTATTCAGTGATCCAATTCACGAACTTTCTTCGTTTTGCATAGTCTGTTGGCAAAAGTTGTTCAGTGAATTGGACTATGCAGACGTGTAGACGTTAATCTTGAGTAACGCTAACAGAAATGCTGTGAAACCTTTGGTGTGTCACAAATGTATAAACACAAGTTTTGCACCAAACGACTTTATTTAAAAACACTCAACGCTATTGCAATAACTCTGAGAAATCAAAATTTGTATGGGATTTCTTATTATTCATGATATTTTTTTGATATTAGAATGCAGAGGAGCTTCATGTCCATGCCATCTAATATGAAATTTCATTACTTTTCCAGCAATTTAATAAACAAAAATTACCAATTATGGTGTTCTCCTTCTTGAACGCAAATATGCATTCTTGGGGAACGAGAATTCTAAACTCTCATTAAGATTTCTTGGATGATAGTTGCGAAAACATTCCATTCTGATTTTCATATCTTCAGATGTCGTTGGTTGTTCAGTATATACTTTTTGTTTAAAGGTATCACTACAGAAAAAAATAAATGGGCGTTATATCAACGTATTTGACCATCCCTTCCTTTCTAGTTTTGATCGAATGCATTATTAAGCTATGCAATCACAACACGCGACGGTGATGAGGTTCCTCATATTTCTGAAAATCGGACAAGCGGAACACATTCTAGGAGTTCAAAATATGGTTATCTAAGAAACTGAAGATGTCAAAATACCGTTAAAGTAAAATGGCCAAACAAACGGTTGCCGAATATTTCTACCCAAACATTAACTGTTCATATCTCCTGACTAGGTGGGCACTGCGTTGGTTTGCTCCGAGCAATAATGAAAATTATATTTGTTCACGAATCCGCTGTGATGCTTGCGATGTAAACTACACACATCGGTAAATAAGATTTCATTCAAAAAACTCAAACTCCCATTCAATTTTTGCTCTAGGATATCTTGCTTTCTATGTTCGATTTCTCAATAACGGAATTTTAATAATAAAAACCATATCTATTATTCTATTTTGAGTTTTCAGTATCATATGTTAACAAAGAAAACCAAAAATATGGTAGAGAACAATTAAAATTATTGTAAAATTAAAGTGACAGAACTTTACTGTTTGTTTTCCATGGCCAACTTTACATCTGAGCGTTGTAAAAAAAGAAAGAGCGGCAGTCATTTGAGACTGAACTATGGAAGCTAAAGTTTCTTAGGAATTAGTCTTCCCTTCTCTTTCTTTGTGTTATTCTTAGTAATGGATATAAATATCAAGTGAATTAAAATAATTGTCACTATTTTGTTACTACTTAAGTATTAATTCTAATTTAATCCTTAATTTAAATATATCTGCAAACAAATATAAGTTTAGATGTTGAGGAAGTGTTTGTAAACAGTTTTATTCGTCTAAATAAGGTATTAGAAGACAATATGTTAAAGAAACGTTCGATTTTTTAGTTAACTTCATTATGAATACATAACATTTAGAGAAAACAATAACTTATATACCTAAAAATTCAATGGTAACAAGAATTAAAAAAATTAAGTTCTTATTCTATGTAATATTAAAGTAATATTAAATAATGTCATAATATTAAAAAAAGTTTGTGTTCTTGGTTTCGAACCCGCAAAGTTTGGATTTGAAGCCGTGAGCTTTAGATTCTTGACCACCTGTCTCTAACTCAATTATTGTATTTAGAGGATATAAAAGCTCCCCCTGTACTGTTTACATCAGAGCCTCTATTGAGTGGTAAACCGACTTTGTTTATTACGATAACAAAACGATGTAAAGAAAGGACATGTTTTGCTTAATGCATATCCTTCTATGAGTCTATATTCGTTGATAATATGAAAATTTAATGTCAAGTTGCCTTTTTGTGTGGTAGTTCTTTTTAATTTCTGACGTATGTTAAGTGTCCAATTTAATATATCACAAAGAGAGAATTGGAGGGTTTATTAGAACAAAAAGCAACTTTTGTGCAGGTACTGTATATTACTTGGAGATTTTATTGGTTTATTTCCTATTTATTATTGATTTGCTATAAAAGAAGATACTCTTAATATATTAAATGGTCACTGTTTTTTACACAGAGGACTGAATTGAATGTGTATTTCAAGATCGCGGCAGTTTGAGGTGTCGGTCGGTCGGTCAGTCGTGTCGTGAATGAAATTTAAAGTAATGCATTTAATTTCCTTGCTCATCTATTTTCATATGTGCAAGTGTTAATAACTCTATAGTTCTACGGAATTAAGGATTAAAAGGAAAGTATTAGAAATAAATATAGATAATCTACTACAATGTTGGAAATTTAATAAACTATTACATTAGATGGCATGGAGATGAAAATCCACGGCCTTCTAAGATCAAAAATATTTCATGAATAATAACAAATCACACAAAAAGCATGGATCATTTCGATTTCTTGGTCTCTGAGGAAGCAGTTAGAAGCAGATACACATAACCTTATGTAAGAAAAAGGGTGTTCCATTAAAAAAAAATAAAAGTTATCCATGCATAAACTTTTCAAAATTGGTGTAACTATCTGGAACAATAAAAAGAGTTCATCATTGTCATTCTGAATCTTGGAAATAAGAAGGGTGGTCCATAGTTTCTGGCCATTAAAGCCTCATATTCTACCAGACAGCTCTAATATTTACCTGTTTATGGATGTCAACATGTTCACAAATAACCCCCAAACGGTACACTTAGGTACATGTATCAAGAATGTCTTAGAATAACTGACAGAAGAATCCAAATATGTAATAGTACAGGGTGTTTCATTAAAAATACTGTAACTTCAATATGAATCACTCTGTATATGTCTCAGAATTCGAGTGAAAGTAGTTTTATTTTGTATCACTCACTCTTTGCGGCAGATTTTAAAAATATATATCAGTATAGACATAATCTGCCGTCCACGCACTTTTGGCCTACCGTGTATTATTAAAAATATGTTTAGTTAAAGTAATTATGCCTATGAATCCTTGTATTTTAAGCTGTACTGATTAACATAACCAATAAGAGTTACTGGAGAAACGGATAATATATCTAAATTTTTTAATACTATTCATAAGATCTCAGCTGTATAAGCCAAACAATTAAAATACCATTTTGTTTATTTTATTTTTTTTGAGTTCCCAAAGAACTGAAAAAAAAATAAAAACCATTTTATATTCTAAGCTGATTTCAAAAGAATTTAGTTACATATAGAAGTGACACCAATATACTATTACCTGAAGAAGTTTTTAAAACTTCTAGACAATAAGCCATACAATTAAATGCTTTAATAATTGCAATTGCAGAAAAGTTAAAGCTAATTATACTTTGATTCATAGAAGCATATTTTAAATCTGTTTTATTAATAGTGTAATCCAGAATATTTTTAACTTCATGATGGGTCTAGCATGTTAATGGATATTAAAAAAGTTTCTACCAAACACAGAGTAGATTGCTTTTTGGATTGCATTAATACTGCTTGATTTATAGGTAATTTATGCATAGTTAAGCTATATATCTTCTCAACGCTTCGTTATGTTCCGTATGTGAATAGTTTCGGAGTATAGAGTGAAAGCTGCATTTACATCCAAAGTTATCTTACGTTCTAGTGTTGTAGCTTTAAACATTTTATTAAGACAACAAAAAAAATGAGTTCCTGTTTTTTATACCTGACACAGGATGTCAGTGTTTGCGATAAATGGATAATTGTAACTGTATTTAGTGTACTCAGATAATAAATTTACATTTACATTAGAAGGTGAACATTTTGGGGAAATTCTTTTATTTTTATTTATAACTAGGTTGGACACTAGCAGAAAGGTAAAATTAACACCCTCTTAGAATGAGATTTTTTAAATATTATTATTGCTCGGTGCTCTTCGGGAATTTCTGTTTTCAATTTAAATTACGAAGTACATTTTTATGTTTATACATAGGTAATGACATAATATACAGACAAGAGTAAAACATAATTTTGACAAAATGATATTGAATTGTTTTTTTTGAACATTACGGCGAAGCTGTTGACGCTATTGAATCAACCCAAAGTACTACTTGTTATAAAAATCTCTAATTTATAATTATTGCGTATTAGTAGATATTTTTGAAGGCTTTATAAACCTATCCTTTGGTAGAAGAGTGGTACTGTTGATATATTATTTGTTATGACATCTATAAAAGACACTGTTTTTTTATAGAAAAGAAGTTCATATTCTCGGTTATTGATGCACACAATTATTAGCTAGTTAATTAAGTTTCATTTGCAATTGTGTAATATTGTTTTCGAGATTTATCTTGTAAAAACTGAGAACATAATCAAACCCTATCAAGCATATCCACATAGACTACAGTTAAAGGCAATTGTATTTTTGAAATCGTGGTTCAAATAAAATTTCAAATTATTTCGAGTAGTGAGAAACAAATCAAAATTTTAACAGAACCACTTGTATATAACCTCTTTACAACCAAGTAAATAATAGACATGTAAGTCAACTGTAAGGTACATTCTGTGAGCAATACCAATTAGGGTTAGAGTAGGTCAGGGTAGGTAAATATCAGTATACATTGATTATTGCTTACTATTTTAGTACCTAATGTAATAAACACAGTTTCATTTATGTAAATATTTTCCAACAGAAACTTTCTGACCGACCCTCCCTCAGTGCGAAAAACTTTCCGACTTGCCCCCCTAAGCCAAATGCTCGGTAGACTCACATATTCTGGTAATAGAAATGCAGAGAACTTTGGAGAACAAGTTCAGAATATGAAAGATAATGACCATAACGATATACTCAGCGTACGAAATGACGTCATTATCAGTTCTTAAAAAGTTATTTAAGATTTGAATGCCCAAGTCAGTGTCATAATGAATTATTTAATAAGCAAATCTCACCAAAACAACAACAATCTTCTTTAAAAGTATAATTTAATTAGATTAGCGTTTTGATGATGCCAGTTTTCGTTGTTGATGAGTGATTAGAATTGTAGTGTAGGTTTCGATTCAGGTCCTAGCCCGTTGGCACTTTACATCCATCATTCTTCCCTCTCTAATGGATAGTTGTGATGGGTTTAGATGCTCCAGAAAAATAATTCCTTACTGAAATAGTACGAGATTTTAAGTCTTAAACATAAAACAAGTTCAAAATCCAACATGTTTATCAAGTAATGTTCAGTCGTATACGAAAAAAGTTAACAGCAAAATATAATTATGACCAATATAGTTGCTACCATGCCAAAATATCTCATGTAAAAAATTGAATTGCTGTGTGTATAATATTGTGCTGCAATATGGAATACGAATGGTGGCAAATCGACGAACTCTAATCTCTTTAGAAATATCGAAACGGCTTTTGATCAATCATCGAATATAAAAAATAGCAATATCAGTTTTTTTGTTCGCCGGACAACATCCCATTTTCACATACGATAGATTGACATAGTATGGTCGATTTCCACTAAAACACAATTCATAGAATCTAGCCATATAGAGTTAAATAGTCACTGTTACTGTGACGTATAAATAGAGATTTGCTAGAGTTCCCTTTTTAATGCCGTGCCTTTGGCTTTGATACTGAATTGGAATTGTTGTTACTTGCAACACATTAATGGCTTTTGTTTACTACAATGTCTACAGAAGCTAATAATTGTCTTGCCTAAATCTTTTTCAATCTTATCTGTGGTTTGAAAGTTTGATAATGTCGATATGAAATCAATTATCACTAAAGATTCTACAATCCATTTAAGGAAAGACAATATATTGTTTCTAGTCGGGAACATTCATCAGTTGCATTACCTTCAAATAAAATCTTGAAGAATTATTTATGCATTTTGTACAAACAACCGAATATTTTAATGACTAGGAATTTCAGGGAAAACTAATTCACAAAGACTCGAAATTGGTAGTAGAGTAACAATTCGTAGGTTAACTAGAACTTATCAAAGCAGTTATAATACTAGTTTAAACAGTTGATGAAGATTCCTGACTAGAAACAATATAATATATTGCGTTTATGGATTGTAAAATATCGAAAAGATGGAAAGTACTGCGTTATAGATTTCGTTTTCTTCCTTCTGTTTAAGTGGGCTGATTCCAGCTTTTTCATCAGCAGCTATGTCTTTCCCCAGTTGGTCGGAAGGTACTTCGACCTAATTATAAATTAAATTATGGTTACTATTGCTTCTTTCTTATTTCTATGATTCTCCTCTTTGTTCCTGCAGTGTATATTAAAATTGGGCCTACCGGGGTTCCATAGACTATTGAGAGAAGCAGTTGCTCTATTTGGTTTAAATGCTTCTTCTATACCCTGGGTTTGTTATTCTTAGATTGTAAAGCTTTGCTATTTTGTAGAATTCTAGAAATAATTTCTGCCTGTCAAGTACTATAATAGAAATGCAGAAATGCTATGTGACTTCATTCTTTACAACTTCCATGATTGAAAATTTTTTGTCGCCGACTTCATAATAGGGTATTTTAAATACTAACCAGTCTGTTTTTTCTAAGTTAATAAGATATTAAATTTGTGGATCTTAAAATGCTATTAAAGTTTTGGCAGAACGGTTTTGGACACATTCAATTAGATTTTCGTTCATTCAATTTTTGACTAATTACTCCTACCGCTACTTGTAATAATCAATTACTCAAACCAACCATTTTATGTATTTACGAACAGATTAAGTTGCAGTTGTATCAAAATTGCTGCCAATTTCACAACTTAATTAAGTAATTAGGTTTGATTTAACTGCCGTTAAAAGTGTGCTTTCCAATAAATAAATTTGCTGTTCAAACAAGACTGGACAATTAAATATTTGATCTCAATTTTACTAGTTCCTATAATTCTGTAGCTAAAAAACAAATTTACGGATTTTAATTGCTGTATTTTGGGTCCATTGAATTATAAAGTAATAACATATTTCCAATATTTTTAGTAAACAATGATATTCAATTATAAATTAGATATGTATTTGCATAGCTACAAATAATGGTTAGAGACCAGTTTAATTAAAAAGTTATTTTTTCATAGAGAATATCAATTAACCCTTTGAAATAATTTGTCGTTTTGCCAAAATTACAAACAAATTGAAGTTTCGGAAAGGTTACTGAAAATGTCAGTATCAATAGTTCTCAAAAATTGGCGCCAATTTACTTTTGATGCAAAATCTGCTAGTAAAAAGTGTAGTAGTTCACCAAATAAAAAACTCATAATTCGTCTAAGTCTAGTTGCGGTCCAAACAAAATAATAATAATATTATACAATTACCAACGAGAACAATGCTTAATAAAGTGACTTTCCAAGTCACGTATTACAGAAATCTATCATTTTCTCTAGGCAGTAGCCAGTTTTCTTAACGAAGAAATACACCAACCTGTTTTCTAACAGATACTTCTGGCATTTTCTAGTTTCTTGTAAAGGTTTGTTGGGTAAATAATGCAACACTTAAAAAAATGTATATACCAAGAAATATAAGCGACTGTAAGCTTAGTCTGACTTCCTTGTCAATCGCATTAAAATCTGAATTAATGCAATATAAATTTATAAAATTGAAAGCTTGTTGTTTCTGACCATTTTACTTGATATAACTAAGGAAATTATTTGTTTTTTAGATATACGAGATAGCACAAAAAATTCCAAAGATCAATAATAAAAGTAACAAAAAATAATTTGTGATTGGTTTACGGTGAAGAAATTGAAAGTAAAAATTATTTGCTCTAAGGAAGTGCGACTTTCAACAATTGAAGCATGAATTCAGCTGTGCATCATTCTAGTAAACATTTTGAACATCTATATTCTTTTGAATAAATTAATTGTTGGTACTTATATTGTTTCATTTCATAATGCAATTTAAAATGTGCCGGAATCTACAAAGTAAATGAATTTCAGGACTTCTAGAATTTATCTGCATTAAATAATTATTTTAATTTTACTATAATAATGCGACAGTAAGGATTACAATATAAACAAAGGTTGGCTTATCCACCAATAACTTTGTTCTATTTAAGTTTAAAAGATTAATTTTCCAATATTTTCTAAAATCAACAAAAAAAACTGTGATCTTCGAACTGTGGGGCAACGTTCAGAGAATTCTGCTAAGTAGTTAGCAAATGCAAATTCGTTTGATTAACCGTTTCCCTAGCACCCATCTTAATTAAGCTGCATATAAGTTGGAAGAATTCGAAAGTGTTGTATGCAGATTTTATATCTGAGGCTCCTAATGGGACTAAAAAATATATATGTTAAAAAAATTCTGGTGTTTCAGTAATCCCATTAACGTCATAACGGAAAATCTTTGATAAAACTATTCCGATATAGAGTTGCTAAAAATGAGACGACCATTACTTACTGAGATTGATCCAGATTCAGGGAGAGACGCGATCTCGTGCCTCAGAGGGGGCGATCTCCTACGAACTTAACTTAAGTAGGGATGGATTTCTTTATTGCTGTTTATATTCTATTTCCTGACCTATGGTGTTTTAAATAGTCGCCCTTCTGTTAAATTCACATATATTACTTACTTTAAGCTCTGTGATGTAAGATTTTACTCAATTTAGTGCCAAGTGCCTTGACCCTTAAGGCCCTCGGATCAGCCGCTGATTACTTATTACATCGATAATTATTGGCAATCATATACAGAAGTAGAAGCCATACCATCTTCATCATTTGACATTTGACAGCTTCAATGCTTTCCTACCTCTTTTATGGTTTAAAATGGTTAAAAATAACAACTGACTGTTAAAACACATAAGTGTCGATACGTGAGTCGTACGCTATTCACTCAAAAACTCCTCTGAGTATGCTTTTAATAAGTGAACGATTGGGTAAATTTGGTAATCGTCTATCCTTAACATATGGTGACAGATTGAGAGATTTTGGTGGACTAGACAATAAATCAATATGATTATGTTCAACCCTCAACATGTCAAGCAGCCGTGTTTTGTCTTGTTGAAGCAATAATTTATGGAGGTTTTCTAATATTGAGAAGGTTTGTGTTTCAATAACATCTTCGATGTAGCGTTAGGCAGTCATGTTGCCTCTGAGAAAGACCAGTTGAGATCTAGTTCTATATGCAATAGACCTCCACACTTTGATTGAGGGGTAAGAGCACCATTTGAAAACAATGTCGCATGCATAACATTACATTAGGCATTAAAAAATGGCAATGGCTACTGTGGATGTGAAACGGTTCGATAACCAAACTTTTAAGGTGTCATTCTTCATGGTCTGTTGTTCTAGGATGACAACAATGAAAATCTGGCTTCTTTCGAGCCCACTATTTGTGCTCTATGGAACTCGCTTAATTGATACAGTTAATACTAAAATGAATTGATATAATTTTATTAATTTAGTTTGTAATACTATTGATAACGAGGTCAGATTGGAACCTTGAAACGTGGGGTTATGGTCAATTGTTTTGAACTATTTATTATTCCGAAACATCTTAATGCTCACTAGGATTTGATTTTTAGTATTAATCTATAAGATATCTTTTTAGCGTTGGTGTATGCAAAATGCTATTAAAACTTTTCGTATGACAAAATATATTGATTGTTCTATACAACGTAAAAAAATATTAGGTAAGTATTTGTTTTCTGGGAATAACACGTCCATCGTTTTCTCTAAACTTTTTTGTAATGAAAGGGCATATTCTGTCACATTCGATCTTCAGTATGCGTATAATTTTTACATTTGGAAAAGTATTGCGTATATTTTGACTTACATTTGAAGAAGTATCTCTGACGTTCATATGGTTGAAATAAAACCCAGCTTTCATATTTTATGACGCCATTAACTGTTTGATTTTTAAAATGCAAACCCAGTTCTAATTATTTTTGTTGGCATTAAGCCAATTAAAACTTTGATCGAGGAAAAAAATTAACTTTATTTCACACAGTTTGCTTTATATTTGTTTATGGAACTCCGAATTTGTCTTTGATTAAAACGTAGCGATCCAAAAGGGTAGAAAAGTTTATGTTTTCTTTTATAGTCGGGTTTTATATTTTGGAAAGCGCAGATGAGTTATCTAGAAGTTGCCAGTAGCTACCAATAAAATGTTAATTCGTATTCTAGCTTTACGTAAGATTGGAAATATAAAATGAAATACAAGAAGATCGAAATACATTGGACCCATGCAGATTAAAAGAAATAGTTTCGAGCCATGAAATTAGAATTTCATCGTGCTTGATTGTTGCAGGGAACATATTTTTATTTATATATTCGGTTAGAAAATATGTCTTTTAGGTCAATATAAAGTGTGTAAAACATTTTTTAAAAAGGTTCAAAAGTTGTCAAATTTATATATTTATTATTTTGGAAATATTTAATTTATTTCCCCAAGATAGAATAATATCGTTACAAGGTTTAAATTTTAAGTCTAGAAAGGGTCCAAACTGCGACTAATATGGTATTCTGTACTAGTACCTATTCGTAGTAATCGAAACTAGCAGAAATATCTGGAATTTCGTACAAAGCAAAAATCGACCTCACACGAAAGAGAGAGGCACAAATATATAAATAGGTCACAAATAGTTTTATGGAGTTAGTTTAAGGCGAGATAATTTAAGATAGTTTTACGATTTAAACTATGGTAGGTGAGTAAAATAATTTTGGACTAGCCCAAGAAACATATAACATTTGATCCCAGAAGATCGATGCTTAGATATTAACGAAGTAATAAATATGCCACCTATAATTTAGATGAATAAAAATTTTAAAAGGCTTACCTATAAAGTTAATGTAGAATTAAATCAAATACTGAGAAACCAGAAGAAAATGGAGTTCCATATTCGACAAGGAATTCATGTAAGGTTAGTACAATCTTTTGATACGTAACGTAAAAATGAGTCAGAAAATCGTGTAACCATTACGGATGAAATACCATACACTCTAATTATCACCATAAACATTTAACAACAGGACCTAATGGAATTTTTGCTTTCCAAATTAGAAAAATATTGGCAATGATAACTTGAAATATTAGAAGCAACGAGGCAAGGAGAATTAACAACTCTAGAGGAATAATTTAATCCAACTAGTGAAATTAATATTGTAAGGTAATGAACTACTAGCTTTGAATATAGAAACTGTGGAATCGCATATAAAGAAGATAAATTATGAAAAAGGCACTAAAAAGTTTTAATGGATACTCTCAAAAACAAAGTATATGTCTCTAATTCAGTTTAAAACAACAATAATTAGGAGGGAGAAGTATCGAAACATGGTAAGTAAAAATGATGTTTGATGGTAGTTCATCTTATCCTATGAACAAAGGACAATTTGGAGCTGTTGATGCGGCTAAATGTTGGGTTAGTCAAGAAAAACGTAACTCATTTGTAATTTACTTTAGAGATCGACCATTAGAGCTTCTTCAGAGCATTACAGTAGACGAACAAAGGAACTTCGACAAGATAGTGTGGAAAAATCCAGAAATGTGGCGGGGAGCTTAAAGGAATTACAACACGAGGTTGGAGATTTTAAACATGTATTGTATCCAGATCTACCAGATAACACTAAAGACCAACTGACTCACAGAGTTTTATAAATGGTATGTGTAGTGTTCTAGCAGATTTAAGAAATTTCACACAAAGAAGTGTACTGAAGTCTCCTGTCCCGTGCTCTGAAATTAGTGGCTGTCATGAGCATGTACAGACTAAGGCTACGAGCAGGAAGGAAGAAACAGAGTCATTCCCCAGGCAGAAACCCAAGACCAGATGGGTATGTAACCTTTTGGGCAGTGTGCCTGCAGAATGAGGCTACCCAAGTAATCATCAAACACAGGTGGTTAACATACACCATCACCAGGAGCAGTCAATCAGTCAGAATTACGGGACGAATACTGGGTAATATACCCACAGATCCCAGGACAATATTTATCTGGTGATTTAGTAATGATAGCAACACCCTGGTCTTCAAGTGCACCGTCAATGGCCGAACAGTAACCATAACTGTATTCATTGCCAATACTAGTGTTTCAATTGACACCGCCTGCCAGCACCAACATGCCTTCTATCAGAATTGTGGCTAAGTGATTAAATTATTCATGGACAGTTAGAACAAAATTCTGGGAACTGCGTTGGATTGGTGAAGTCCGAACCGTTGACTGATCATTATTTGGTTGGACAGGCCACAGTTAAACGCGGCGAGACATACCTATTCGTGTCCTCTACATGTCATACAACCATATTTGGATGGTCACTGGTGAAGAATAGATTGTTTCGAACGAATAAAGGCCAACATCAAATGTGAAGGATCTGGCAAGGCAGTAAAACATATATAGTACCATTTACCGATCATTGGTCATACATTACACCGACTCAACAAGGAAAGAAAAAATAGTTTACCTAAAACCATTGGCAAATTGTCAATGGTTAAGAGAGTAGTTCTATATCTGTAACTTGGAGAGTTAACGGAATGTGCATGGTGGGTTGACATGTTCCTTGGTGACTTTTTCGTCATGGGTCACACATTTCACGACCATTTGAAAAGCTTGGAGATCGAAATACGGCCATTGACTGAAGATGAAACAACGAGAGGATATTTCTATCCGACAGATTCGAGTGCAGGAGAATGAAGATTGAATAACGGAATAAAACATACAGTGAATTACAGCTAGACATTCGGACATCCTGAAGTCAGGACTCATTGAGATTCTCTAAGAGTAGAAAATGCGAGTTTAAAGAGAATTTGTAGAGCACAGATGAAAGAGATAGTCCCAACTAGTAATCCTAATGAAAAAGGTACCTGCCTACCTGAAAGAAGTAGAGGTTATATGGTTTTAAATAAGACTTTGGAGTTAACGGTTTTATTGGATGAACTGCTTCGAAGATGCCATAGCCCGGTGCCGGAAATGCAACCTTTGCGCAGCCAGCAAGAGGTAACAAATATATTGTTTTCGCCATAGATTGTTTCAGTAAATTGACTAACGAAGGTGGAGTTTGTTCAATTCAAAATTTTCGAATTGACAGGAGCATCTGGACGATTTAGTATCGTGATTTGACACATGATTTGGTTGGTATTTACGAGATGTCCGTAAATAAAGAGTTCTGATTTAGAAGATATATAATTTTATAAGAGTCAAAGAATATTTAACAATATTGTGAAAACATGATTATTCTTGTTTTATATATTATCTCAATGTTTAGTTTGTTTTTGTTCAGTTAACGTGCCAGCTCATTGCCAAGAACACCGACGTATTTAGATATGATAATTAAACATATCGATCCCCGTTAACAAAAATCTTTATCTTGAAAGTCTATATTAAGATCCCCATTGAAATATCCCATCTTTATCGTACACCTTTTGTCTAAAGCTTTTTTCGTTGAACATTATTTTTTTTAAATATCCAGTGCATATATTGAAATGTGTCACCGTGTTATTAGAGGTTAGACAATATATTAAGATAATAAAGTACGACAAAAATAAGGTGTAAATGTTGAGACAAAACCCGAAAGTTCAAATTTCATTCACCTAATCTGTGAATTTGCAAATGTGTGGCACTTGTAGTCATTTATTTGAGGTAATATAATCACCAAAATTAATGTTTTATTACAGCTCAGCTCTAAATATTATTCATTTGTCTCCATAAAGTTTTAGAGCGTAAATAATGTCGATGAATTTGTTTTCTATTTATTTCTTCTTCTTGGGAGAAGCTGCTTTCTTCGTCTTCGGGGATGCCGCGGATTTTGCTGTTTTCGGTTTTGGAGCTTTCGGTTTTTTTGTAGAGGCACCTTTACTGGTTTTTTTTACTTTCGAAGGAGACTTCCCTTTGGATGCAAGCGAAACTGATGATGATGACGATGAAGTTGTTGTCGATGAGGTGGATTTCGGAGTCGATCAACAAAGTTCTTATAACAAAATAAACATAAAATTCTGAAGATCTCCCTTTCAAATTGGAAGAATTATGAATATATGATCTTTAGAAATTTCTGTGCTACCCTGTATATTACAAATAAAATTCTCTTAGTTACGTCAAAAATCAAATAATACACATTGTCAAATATTTTAATTTACATCTTAGAATTGTGCCTTTTTAAACCGTAGTTTCTTAACCATTGACAACGGGGTCTGATCTAGACCCCGAAACGTTTGAAATATACAGCAATTTTCTTTAAACTGTGGTGTTATTTCTCAAGTAGCACTTAGACATTGAAAAATATGCCACAAGTATCATTCAGAAAACATCCATAAAGTTTGTTGAAATATAATTTGTCTTTAAGAAATTCCTTTAATCATTTCAATTGTAACAACGATAAAAGACATTAAAATTCGGATAGATTATAAGACACTTTTTATACAAATACCTCTTATAACTTTCTTCCGAGAACAGCTTGTATGAATGTTAAAAGTAAAAGAGCTTCCAGAGCTTATATTAATACCCCAAACTTTCATCGTTATGTAGCCAGTAATTTTATGCACATTACAATCTATCCAGGAGAGATTTTTGTTTGTGTTTTTTTCTAGAATTCGTTTTTTTGTGTGTGTCTTTCTTCGATGAATACACGTTGGTAATTATTGATTTCTTTCAATTTTCTTGGGGAAATCGAAACGTCGCGTGCCAAACCGCGGAGTTCGCAAAATAGAAGTGGAAAATTTTAATCGAGTATCCAATTGAACACCACTCAAAGAATTTCCCTTGAATATTGATTGAATTATGACTTTCCTTTTGAGAGCTGTGAAAATTGGTCTTCCCGTTCTTGAATGATTAATAGATGACTTGGAATTAATTGAAGTTGTATTAGATATTCCTAAGTTTAATTTGGAGACCGATGATTAATTGGATGTTGTAACAGTTTTTACATTGTTAAAAAGGGATTTTTACGAACAATTATATTTTCTGGATAATTATAATTTTAAAGTAAATATCAATTTAAAATTATATTTAGGTAATTGCATTAACCATTAAGATAGCCCTTCAATTAATCTCCAGTAGTTTCTCAGAAATGACTTAACCGATTGCAATACTTTAACTTGCATTCTCTTAAGGATTCAGAGGCGGTTCCACACATTGCTTTATATATGTTTACAAGAAATAGTCTGAGGAGGCTAGGTCTAGAGATCTTACAAACACTATTCTGTTAAAAATTTTTGCAGTAGAAGCACTTTAAAATTTGTTTTACTATAACATAATGCTTCGTTGGGTTGCTACCAGATTTGTCGTCAATGAAGTTTTGATAGTGCAATGAGGAAATGTATGAATCGAGTCTTTAGAAATTATAAAAAACTTAAATGACCCCCGACACAAAAAGCCTCTAAAAAATAAAATGTATCTTGTCCTTGTATCTCCATTATAATTACCTATTAATCTGTTGGGCTAGCGTTAAGTGAAGAAATACAAGTAGTTATTTTTCTATAGGCATAAAGAATAGAAAATATTACTTTTCAATTGTACGTTTTGTACTTTAATCTATCTCACAAGGCCTACTATGTTACTGTAGTCGTTGGACATTGAACACTTCTATAAAAGGCATTCATGGACGTGCTGGCGGGTGCAAGGAAGGGTAGCTGAACTCCCCTTTACTGGACTTGAAAACAAACAAGCAATAAAAGCTTCCCATAAATTTGCTGAACTGCCACCTCTAAACCAAAAAAATTCTGATGTGTCCCTCTCTCTAGGACATTTTTTTCCCAATTTGCCCCTCTCTAGTATCGTTTTTTGTCAGATGTGGCCCCCTCTGGACCAAAAGCTGGGTATGTGCCTGGAGGCATTCGCTTGAGAGCAGCGCGCCACAAAGTGGTGCGCCCTGAAAGGACAGACACGTGAGGGCAGACGTCGTTTATGCATACAAATTCTTCTATAACGTAAAAGATTCCGTACATTATCACATCCAGGAAAACACGAAGTGTAGCCATTATTATGATCCTATGCCGTATATACAAATTAATTGGCTGGCATGACATTCAATTCAATTCAATTCAATTTATTCAAAAAAAAGTTACATACATCCATAGCTACAGACATAGCTTTTCATTTACAATTGTTACAAATGTAAGAAGCCTTGTGTGCTATATGAAGAATTTGAAGAAATAGGTAGACCGAAATAGATAATTTCATATTTAAAACTCTTCTTCCATCTTCAACTGACTCCGCGTTTGGATCGCCTAAACCATCTTAAGTAACTTAATATTTGTGTTATGGTGTCAATCCAAACTCTGGGTCACTTGAAGTTGTGTTTTTTTGTGTATTAATAGTTATAACTTAGTTTACTAGTAAAAACTTGATTTTCTATGGAGGCGATGCAGTGTGTTACTTGTATTTGGGAAAGTTTTAGGTGACTGGTCATGTAAGTATGTTAGTAAGTTTGTGAATGAGTAAGTAAGTATTTCTTTAGTTCTTTTTTATATTGTTTATACGATTTAATAGCTTTTATATTTGCTGGTAGCATGCTGTAAAGCCTTGGGTCATAATAGAAGAAGGACTTTTTTGTTACATTTTTTTATTATAGCTCGGTTTTTACGTTTAAGTTTGTAATTGACTTTGTTCCTTGTCTGTCACTTGTGTTTTGTGTTGATCGTTGAATATTCGGAGTAGACATTGGTTCATATAGATATTTTGGATGGTTAAAATATTTGTCTCTTTATAAAGAGACATTCGTCTCTAGTTTTCGATTAATAAAATACTGTGAATATTATTTAGATGTACAACGAAATAACTCTTGTCTGATCAGTATGGAATAACCTCAACCAAAATCTCTAGTAATAGTCTACAACATGCAGCAATCTTCGGAAGTCCAAACAATCAATAATGATTGAATAATGATTGCAAATATGTCGTCATCTCTACCAAATCTAACTAATCGTCATCCTTTAGTTGAGGTTTACTTTCCAACGATGGCGCCACCAAATCTGAAACCATATTTCATAACCGACATGCCGCTTCCTGAATTCCTGACTATTCGTAGCATAAAATCTGAGCACGAGGTAAATACAACGAGGTAATAGTCTTCCTTTTCAAGAGTCATTGCAGAACAATGTTTTTTTAAAGAAAATTTTAGGTAATATTGAGGTCGTTTTTGCTAATTGCCAATATTGTTTGATAATTTCAAGTGAATTGGACTCGCATTGTAACCGTATAAGATTATTTAAAACTCGTGTCTGAAGTCTTTTGGAATAACACAATAGGTAAGTGTTTTCAAATCAGTAGTTTTCCATGAATTTTGTAATTTATGAGTTCTGATACGTTGCTGCTTCATATCGTGCCTGAGTAAAATTATAACTTGTGTTAATTTTTTTTGTATATTACCCTCATTTTTCTTCGTATTTTTCCTGAAAAGCTTATAGTTTTAAAGGGGGGAATGGGTATTTTTTTAATATTTTTTTTAATATATTTTAAAATATTTAAAAAAAATAAAAAAAATATATTTGTATTAGTCATTTTTGTTCTTTGAAAAAATATTTGTGAATATTTGTAAAGTTCAGAAACCTGCTTATGGTTTCGAGAGTAAAATTTTTTATATTTTTGTTAATAACTGAAAGTTTTCCTTGCGAACGATAACACAGAAAACCGAAAATTCAGGTGAGGGGCTGCTTAATACAACATGTTTATTTTCGTCGTAGGTTGTTTTAATATGATGAGAAACTCAGGTCAGAGAAAGTAAAAACTTTAGTTTTATTTCGGAGATTGGGTGTGGAATTTTCATCTGATGAGTTTCAATTAATGCTATTCAAAAAGTTCGGGCAAAGGAAAATCAGGGGGGGAACGGTCGATTTTTTTAAAATACCCCTGAAGCGACATCAAGTCAGTCCAAGTTTAGAAGCGATCCTGATATATTATTTCCGTGACTACGTTTGTCAGGGGAGTTTTACTTTTGTAACTATATGAGTTTTGCCATGACTTCTTACGTTGCTGCTTCATATCGTGCCTGAGTAAAATAAACTTGTGTTAATTTTTTTTGTATTTCCCTCATTTTTCTGTTTTTGTTCTTTGAAAAAATATTCTGAAAGCCTTGCGAACGATTGAATACAACAAGGTTGTTTTTATGGAGATCAAGAGATAACAGATTTCTTTGTGGAATTTTATCTTTCAATTAATGCTATTCAAAGGAGGAAAATGGATTTTTTAAAATAAAGTGTGGGGAGTTCTCGTGATAATTAAATATACCATTAAAATACGCATAAGAGAATCTTTTATGTTATATATTCATATAAAACTGTACAAATAAGTAAGATGATCTCCCCGATTTGACAAAAACAAATTTGGCAAGTGTAAGGTACAATAAAATCTTGCCCCGGCAGCTGACATTTAATCGGCCTAATGGGAATGCTTGAGGGTATGTCCTTCAATAAGAATTAACAGATTTACAATTGACTATTTTGTCATTGCTGCCTATATGAAATCATAACCAGCACCACTATATTATTTCTGTCCAATGATTCATGAAACCAATAAATACCCATAGAGTAGTAAATGCCCCTTACCAACAAATATATTTTAAAGAAATTCTTCACCTTATTGAACCATATTGAACTATCATAAATATATACATAATATATATACCCCTATTATAATTAATCTTGATAACGTAGATGTTGATGATAAATGAATTTTTGTGTCATTCTATTGGCGGGTGAAATTCATTAAAACTAATGAGGGAGAGCGGTGCTCACTGGCATCCGTTTATACCTTTAAACCAACCAATTAGTGTCATCCTTAAACCCTAAAAGGTAGAAGACCCAGCAGCCACCTAACTTAAATGTAATTTACTGATTACTTCAATGGTACTCTTTTTGGAAGGCAAACATTCGTTTACTTAAGTGAAAAATATACCTTATTATATCTACAAATACTAAAAGATTAATGCAAATTCTCAGAACAGTCTTTAGATCCCATTTTCAGCTGACTGGAGAAGCTTCGTGTTAAAATCACTTGAACCTTCATTGAATCGTCGACATTACCTATTTGCGCAAACTTTAAATACATAATCTTATTTTATCCTTTGAGAAAAAATAGCTTTGGGTAATTTAAAAAAGAATACTTGCGGTAATATTTTGTTACGCAATTAGGCAAAAAAAACATATGAACCTTGTAGCTATGCGGTCAGATATTAAATTATTGCAAAGGTAACTTCTTGCAAGCATTTGGAATAAGCTTTTGCTAACGAATCTTACGGGCGTACCCTGCAGAAAAAGAACCCACCAAAGTTTCATGACAATTCGGTTTTATGTACATAGATTATAATTTTTGTTCAGGTTCATGAAAAAAAAACTTTCTTTCTCTAAACTCGGACTCCTACAAATATTAAGAAAGTAGCCAAATCGAACGTTAAGTAAAAATCATTACAGTTTTTTCAGAAACTCAATTTTATCACACACAGGGTGATTTGTAGAAGGTTCGCCAAATATGGAGGGCGAATAGGTAGGCTCATGTGCTATATTATGTAGCCGATATAACATCTGCATAGCTTACGGTCTTTCTTTTTACTAATTTTTGTCACATCATTCAAATTTTTTGCAACTTTTTTATTTTTCACTACAACTTCACCATATACGATATTTGTTTGTTCTTATTCAATCGATATTTGACACAATAATTAGGTGAAAAACAGGAGTCCAGCAATTCTGAAGTTCCATAAAACAGTTACTAATTTATCACTTTGCAAGAAAAAAAAATAATAAGAAGCAAATCGGAAACTTCGAATGTTTCAAAAATTTCTATACTTCGGCCCCTTGCCAGCGATATACCACATGTATAGGTACGTAATTAGAGTTCCTGGATATTTCATTCCCCTACGCTTGGATTGGGAGAGCTGGCCCTATAATACTCTAGCCTCCAAGGTCAACAGATCTGACTCCCCTTGATTGTTTTGTATTGAATGCGGGATGAGATGCGACTAAAGACTACGACTGTAGCAGTCAGAAAGAGATGTCGCGCTTGCATCCGTAGCGGTGGAAGCCAGTTTGAACAAAACTTATAACAAATTATTGCAACTGGTATGTTGTATTTTTTTGTAGTTTTACCTTTCTAAGTTGCAGTCTCAAAGTGTATTATGATACTAATTACTTTCCAATACATGTGTTATATCGTTGGCAATTAGCTGAAGTAGAGAAGCTGTTGTAAGCATTCAAAGTTCTCCGTATGCTTCTTATTTGTGTACTAATATAATATTTTCTCCCAATAATTTTTGTCAAAAATATATTGCAGAAGATTAAACAAACAACTTAGATTAAATATAAGTTTGTTTGGTAAAGTAACAGTTAAAAATAAATAAGTTACAAAAATTGATATGAAAAAAATTAAGAAAACAGAATTAAATTAATAAGCAAAAAAAGGAAGCTATCCAGATGTTATGTGGGCTACATAATATCGCACATGAGTCCACCTATCCGCCCTTCATGTTTAGCGACCCTTTTACAAAGCACACTGCATATTAGTAGATATTACTTTGGTCAACCTTTAAATAAATCATTTGTTAAACATTAATAAATCTTGTAGACGCGAGATGTAAGATCGACATCTAGGTTTTTCTGGGAAACTAGCACACAGAGGTTCCGAATCTGAAGACGTTCCATGTACTTAAAATTTGATCGTGACATTCTAACCTAGGAGTTACGGGAGAACAGCAATTACACGGAACAGCTCCATGTTCGGAACCTCTGTGTGCTAGTTTCTCCGAAAATCCTAGATGTCGGTATTATATCTTGCGTCTACAAATTTACTGTTATGTATCAAATACATAAATAAGGGTTCGAGATTACATTAGATCGTCAAACATAGAATCATTTATTGAGGTATTTGACAAACAAGAAATAAAAAATGGGGTTTAACGTTTTTCAGACAATTTTTCAAATTATTCTCTACACAAGAACCTTCCTCGGACGAATATTTGATTAGACAAATTTGTCCAATCGTTGTTAGGTTTTGCACTTAGATACACATTTAGTGATTTATTTTTATTTATGTAGATGGCAAAAATGTAATATTGCTATTTATTCCAAATTATTCGATTTTGGTTTTAACTCAAGGCCAAATTTCCTTTGGGTTGTCAGTTATTTTATATATTCTCATAAAATAACTGACAACCCTTAGAGCTCGAGTGACGACCTATCGAAATTAAAAAAAGTGCTTAATTGAGCAAAATTTAAGAAGTCTAAATCCAAGATTAACTGAACATTTCCCTGCAAGTTATAGATGTGGCTATTTAATTTGCATATTAAAATCATATCAATCGTACATCTGAGGTACACAACTAATGGCACAAGTTTTCGGTCATTTGATGATAGCGCAACTAATGACGGATCCCATGTAGAGGCTTCGTAACCCGGTAAGGTATCGAAAGGCTAACAACAGAATTACTTTCTTCGGTTTTCAGTGTGTGCATTTGCATGGCTATTCTGACTTTTACACTTAAGTTTCACTATGGTGTTGTTGTTTTCTAAATGATATTCCACAACCAACGGCAGTTCTTTTGAAAATAATTGAAAACTCTTTTAAATTTATACATCAGCAACAATTTGTTCCATATACATAGATTAAATATTGCTAAATAATTATTCTAAGGTTTTGTTTTTGATTTTTGCAATAATTATACCCGTTCCAAATTAAATGTCTATATTATTGCAGTTATCTATATATAAATAGGCATAGAAAAAACGATTAGGTACCATTTTCTCCTCTGTCTCTCAACCGATCTTCTTCATTTTTGTTTTTTTAGTAGCTAGCAGAAGCAGAATGCTAATATTAATTTATAATATTGGTTCATTCATTAAAAAATATATAATAAAAAATCATTATTTACGTTCATACTGTCAACGCCAAACAACTGACAGTGCCGCCGCCGCCAGACGGTCAAAACCAAAACTCAAAACATTGAGTAATTATATATGGAGCGATCGTTAGATATAGTCTTAGAGCATGTACTTCTGGAAGTGCCATATAAGCGTTGTTAGTGTGTAGTGGTAAAATACTCAATGTAGTAGATCAGTATTGATTTTTCAGACGCGTTGCAGTAACTTTAACATTAAATATTCTGTTTTTAATGTGAATTGAATTATTTAATTAATATATTATTATCACATCCTTCCCGAAGGTGTTATGGAACAAATTGTCAGACAGTGGACAATAGAGAATGCATTAAATATTTAAGTTCTCCTAGGGATGTTGGTCATCTCTTTTCTTTAATATTCTTGCACTTAATTGAAACCGCAAATGAAGAAAACTTTTAGGTTGCAAAGAACAATATTTCAATTATTATATCGAATATTTTCCCAGGAGCGGTTCTAGCCAAAATTTTGGGAGGTCAATCATTTGTCAAAAATATTTCGAATACCGATATTTGATTACATTTTTATTTTCTTGTTATTTCAATAGATTTCTCAACATGAGTGAACAATTTTGGTCATTACATCTACTTCGCCGGATTTCTCCACAACATTGTTTCTTATAAAAATATACTTTTTACAATTTCATGAAATGGGGTCCAATTTCGACCAATGGGCGACCACTAGTAATTTTTAATGTATTCTTGTGGTCATAGTCATTTAACGTATTAAAGTCAGATTTGAACATATCGACGTTAGAAACCGTGTTGCTTTAAGGTGCGGCTCTAACTCTATCTTGAAATTTTCAAGTATGTTGGGATAGAAACCTCATCAACAATTTGCTGCATATACGTATATATGAATTACAAAGGTTTCGGATTATTAAAAATACGAAAAAAAGTTTATAATAAATACTGGTGTTTTCGATAATTATACCACTGCAAATTGTACGGTATACATCCAGTGATGAATTTTTACAGGAAAACGTTTTTTCTCTAGGTAGGCAAGATTAATTTAGAACATTAATTAGTAAGTACTTGATAGCACCCGCCATTATATTAGGGTGTTATTAAATGCAATTTTTGTAGATTAATTTGCCGGCTGTTTGTCCGTCTCGCCAGAAAGAGTGGAAATTCTGATCCGACCAGCTTTTATTGTGTCAGTTTTATCTCTTCAGGCTTCCCAGTTGATTAACTTTTTGGTTTAATAGCTGGAGTTTTTGGATTTTCAAATGGTAACAACACATACAAATTATTTACTTCTGAACTGGTTTGTGCCATATATCTAAATTATCTGTCGATAAAACCCATGATTTTTATATCCTACTGTAGTTACAATAGAAACAAAAAATGGAACACTATTATGACTTCGTGGTGATCAATTATTTATTACACATATTTCCATAACAATCAATTATTAACAAAAACAATATTATTTATGCATATGTTTATCCGATGCATGCAACAGGTGCCAGGCTTTGTAATGTAACTAAAATCTGGATGGTAAAGTTACACACAAAAAAGATGGTGATGGACAATGTTCTTCGACTGAACAAACAAAACAGCGCTTTCGTAAACAAGAAAGAAACTATTATAGTGCTCCCGTAGGAGAATACAAAAATGCGGTAAATTGTTATGACCGAAATTAGATAACTCGTGAATTCGTACACCAAAAACTAACAAAATAAATGCGTTTGTACTGTAAGGTGTTCAAAAACTAACACTTTCAATTTTGTCTAATTTGGAGACAAAAAATATTCGAAATAAAAATTAGTATTGGTAAAGTTTTCAAAAAAGGTGCAAACGTGTTTAAAAATCAATTAACTAATTCAATCAGCTTTAAACAATGGCAATAAACATAGTTTTCTATTGGGTTCAATTAAATTTTTAAAATAAAAGTGTCAAACATAAAATGAGCGTTTAGAAGTGAAATGGTCATAAACAAAAAAGTCAGAGGATTAATAGTTAGGGGTTTCTAATAACGACATTGCAATATCTCAGTAACCTATAAATTATTCCAAACTTATGGAAGTTTAATTGATTTGAAATTAAGAAAAGCTATAAAACAATAATAATAATAAAAAAATAAATTTTCCAAAAAATATTGATATTTGCAAAAATACGCAAGTTACGACTTTTTTTAAAATTTTGCTAAACTTAAAAAATAAATTGATATTACTAATACCTTCCAAAAATAAATTGGACGTTTCTTGATAATATACAACACATGTTTTAGACAAATTTAAACTCATTCCTTTGGATATCGTAAATTTTTTATCTTTGAAAATATATTGGAATTAATAGCTCAATCCCGCGTAGAACAAGATATTACTTGGATCTTGTAACTACTTTTTGACATAACAATTATTTACTTACTGGTTTATAAGAGTTAAGGCGTATAGCAATCACATGCATGAAATAAAACTTTAATAAGAAAACCGAATCCGAAAAATAATTCTATATATTATCTGTGTGATTTTTTATTATTTCTAATCGTTCTGAATACTTTCTTGTCGAAAAGTATTTGATTAGAAAATTCTGGGCAAAATGGTCACTTAAAATAGGTAACTAATCAGTGATCTTACGTTTTTTATTAAACTAATGGTTGTAGATATTGGAATTTCATTGAGTTGTTACTTAAATTAAGCACATACATTAAAAATGAATGTTTAGTATCGTTTCACTTTGAATAATTCAAATTGAATTTGAATTTTCAAAGGTCAAATTTGATAATATACTCATAAATGAGAAATCACAAAATAATTTTCAACCAAATGGTTTTCAAGAAAAGTTTTCATAAAAAAATGAACGGAGTTGGAACAGAGTTTCAAAATCACACATTATTTACCTACTAAGGGCCTAACTACGAGAAACGCACTTAGTCGAACAGCAGGTTCGAATATATTAGGTAAGTGTCGCAAAAGATTAAAAGAAGCTTTGTCTGTCTGTCCCAACCGATGCCCCGTCAGAGATGTTAAAAATGATTATATCTCAAAATTAGCATAAATCTGGTCAAAAATGAGAGAAAAGCTGTAAACACAATTTTTGTCGGATGTTCTATTACCTTTTACAAGGTGATTTTCCGCCATATTGTCTTTTTTCTGACAAACAGTTTGCCGCTGATTATTTATCTAGCATTATAAATGCTTTGTTAGCTGTGTACTAGAGAAGACCTGAACAAAATTTCAGGTGGATGTTCTATTATGTTTTGCAAGGTGATTTCCCAACAGATTCTCATATTTCTGCCGAGAACTTTGGCGCCGAATATTTATCTGGCATTATAACTGTCCTGTTACGTATGTATTAGAGGATACATGGACAAAATTAAATAGGACAAGCAGACAACGCTTATTTCATTTGTTAGCACGATCACATGTTTTTCGTAGCTAGCTCATAGTCTATTACTCATTGACGTTGCACATGAGAATAGATGAAATGTATTTCGAAAAGCTATAAATACAACGAGTTAACAATATAGTTGCAGATACTTTGTTAGTAGGATTGATGAATCTCCAAAAAAAGCATAGTAGTCAGATTTTATGAATTCCAAAAATAGTTAAAGTTGATAATTGTAAATGTAAATTAACTTCATCCCAAAGTTCAGCACCCTCAAATTCGGTAAAATCTCTCTCCAATTTATTAAATGGATGTACAAAATTGAAATTTGTTGACTAGTGCTAACATACAGTAGCGAAATCATCGTAGTAAAACGAATGTTATATCAAGTCGAAATAATTTTCTTTAAGGAATCCATTATCACCTTAGACGTAACTAGTTAAATTGTCACGGAAACCGTAGAACATCATAAACACCAGCATAAAATACGATCACATTAACCACCCTCTATTCGTCTTAATAATAGTTTCCTGTAAATGTAGCAGGGTATAAATTCAAGTCTTTAAGTCTTATCAGGCGGTAATTCCATTAAAGAAATACCTGTGCACATTTATTCATCGTTTCATTTTTAAAAATGTGAATGAAAATAATATTTCAAACAAAGTATTCTATCATTATAAATTATTTCCGTTATTAGGACCGGTTGTATAAACAGTTTGAACGCGAGTTCAGTCTGGAACTACACATCAAAAGTAAATTTTGTATTGTATAAACGTTGAACGTCAGTAAATCGGTAGTTTAAAATGAACATTTTGGAAGATCAACTATTTGAACCGAGTTCTGTTTTGAAATTTGACAGGTATAACGGTATTCAACTCATTTCATTTTCCGCTTATACCCATTACTGATAGCTTATTACAAATGGCTAATTTGAATGAGATTTTTTCGGTCTGGTTGATCCATACCAGGATGATGAGTAATTTTCGTGATTTTCTCTGACCAGTGATGTTGTACTATATATTATTAAAAATATTCCTCTTGAAATAAAATTTAAAAGGTAATGTAATTTATTATTTTGTTTATTCGAACATTTATAAAAATAAACATATAAGTTTAATGTTTTCTACCTGTTTTTATGCAAAACCCGAATTTGTAGTTTCAATTTGCTTAATGTGCTACGTAATTTTGTATTTGTAGTAACTCATGTCTAGCAATTTCTAAATCCTGCTCATGCCGTCTGATTCGATTTTTTTCAAAGAACCTCTTCCTGTACCTTCCACATATATTTTTTCATCTGTAAACTTTTGAAGGTATCTTTTCTTAATATTTTCAAATTTACTTTCTAAGATTTTAGCTTTACGTGAAACTTTACCACTATCACTATTAAACTGATTGGCCAATTCTATACAAGCTTGATGCTTTAATTCACTGTTTCTGCTATCTGTTTTCCCTCATCTATTTTGTCCCTGTATTTCGAGTATTAAAATTTGCACCTATGCACTAAAATTGTTGGTTGTTTTTTACTTTCTGATGGATTCATTTCTATTCCTTATTTCCTTTCTTTATAAATTTGAATCCACTATAAATGGGTTAACCCCTACAATGGCAACAAAATGGCAGATTATTACATACACCGTATAATACGTCAGCCGGACACTAACATAGAACTGAAAAAATAAATATTCCTAACAATCGGTACTACATACTACAACATAATCAAAACGACATTCAACTGAACCACGGTATAGACTTATTTGTACAACAGAAATTTACTGGACTGTGGTTCAGTTGATCTGCGGGACAACTGATTTTTATACAACCGGGCCTTAGAAGCACAGAACTGCAGAAAATAATCTATATGCTATAATCAAAAATTAATAACTGTTAAGGCTCGTTTACACAGCGCGCGATGAATTATCATGCCAGTAACTGTCAAGGCGAGTAGGGTAGCAGCTGGCTATATTTTTTATCCTCACTGTCCACTCGTTTTTCCCAACCACATCACAGGAGAGTGGTAGGCTCGGAACCCGTACCATGTATTTTCACATGCTCTGTAATGTTGTTTAAGTGTTTTTTAAATTTTTTGACAAAATGTCTGAAGATAAAGGGTGTTATTTTTAAAACAAGAACTTGTCAAAGAATTGAACATTGCAAAATTGTCAACAGGGAAATTTTAAAAATATTTCTAAATATACGGGATATTACTAAAATCAAAGGCCAGCAAAATTATATATTACTAGCTGTTGCCCAGTGGTCGAAATTCGACCAATTGTGTCAATATTTCTGGCAGGTTAAGTAACCTGAAAATCGTAACGGGACATTCTATCCGAGGACTTTAGGGAGAACAGCAATTACACGGAACGGATCCAGATTCGGAACCTCTGTGTGATAGTTTCCTCGAAAATCCTAGATGTTGGTCTTACACCTCGCTTCTACAAATAAGTAAAGAAATTCAAGTTTTTTTCAGATATAATTCATAGGACTTTATTTGTCTTCAAATTCGTAATTCTTAATTTAATACGACAACAAAGCAACCGCTAATGGGCTATCATACATATTTATTTTTTCTAACCTGTCTGTATAGCTATAATTGCACTCAATTCTCAAACATTTATTAAAATCCTCATTATAATAATTCCATCTCATTATATATTTTCACCACCCTGTATATGCAACTGCTCATGGACCACGCATAATATTTTTTAACTTTTTTGATCCACCCGGTAAACCATTCTGTATATGCCACTGCCTATGAGCCACGGTATTTACCCTTTTTGTTTATGAAATTTTTAACTATCTTCTTTAACTATAATTCTACTCTGACCTATATTTCAATCATCATATATATGGAACTCTTCGTGGGCTACTCTATAAATCATTTCCGTTTCTAACATTTTTTATCATCATCCTGTATATCTATAATTCCTCTCACCCTATATTTCATCTTCCCTATATATACAACTGCTTATGGATTACGAAATGTTGCATTTCCATTTCCGCCACCCTGTATATGCATCTCTGTATAATATTCTTTGCACCACCTTGTATAACCGTAATTCTACTGCACCTTCTATTCCAAGAACCCTGTAAATTCAACCGCTCATGGGCTTCCCTATATAATTATTTTATTAGTTATAATTGCACTCTACTCTGTATTTTAAACACCCTATATATGCAACTGCTTATGTGCCATCCACGAAAAAATTATTTTGAACATATCTGGAATCACCCTGTATAATTATAATATACAACGATTACTTTACCACTAAACAATAACAACTCTTGCATGCCACTTCCAGTAGTACATGCTCTAAGTATAAACAGCATCTCTATATATAATTACTCAATGTTTTGAGTCTGGCGGTGGCGGCACGCGGCACATTCAGTTGTTTGGCGTTGACATTATGACGTAAATAATGAATTTTTATTATATTTTATTTAATGAATGAACCATTATTATAAATTAATATTAGCATTCTGCACTGAAGGTCGTCAGTAGCTACTAAACAAAACAAAAATGAAGAAAATCGGTTGAGAGACAGAGGACAAAATGGTACCTAATCGTTTTGTCTTAGCCTATTTATATATAGATTAAATGAAACACCCTGTATATTATTCTATTTTCGATTTTCCCTTTTTACTTTAGTTTCTCACATATCGAGTTATATTACTATGTTTCAAGCCATATGAGTAGTTTTAGACACAAATCGTATTGTTGTGCTGTTGAATTCTCTTCTCTTGAGCCCACAGGCGTTTTTCCTAATCTCAGTCATTAATTTCTTGGTGTAACTGTATATGAAATGGATCCATTTTATTTTTCCATAAAACTGTTTGGACAATTCAACTAATATCCAAATAACTTGATAGTTGTAGAACAGTTAAATTTTCTGTTACACCATTTGATTCTCATCATTAGACACTGGTTTAAATTTCGGCGGCTTCACACAACTTACACTTTAACTGAAAACAATACAATTATGTTTGGAAAGTTTCTGTTCTGGTTGTGGTCGCATCGGACACCTTTGTTTATGAATTCAAGAAGTAAACATTTCTTATCACTTTCTTCAATAATAAAAGTCATTTCTACCAGTTCTTCTCTAGAGAAATTCATTCTGGTGAACTCGGTGGTTAAAAATGAAACTTTTAAATGTGAAATGCATTTATAATGAATATTTTGCGTGTGAAAGTGATAGCAAATTCTTGGCAAGTACAAACTACATTTTGCAATATAAAAGTATTTTGAATTGGCATAATTCTGGTTCAGAAAATGTTAACCTTATCTGGTGAGTAATCCTGGTATAAGGTTTTTTGTTGTAATTGTTTTAAGGTAAACATTCGAACATTAAATAATAATTTCAGGATCGATAAATCTTTGGTACCTTTTTGTGCATTTGTTAGACATATTTCAATAAACAGTAGAGTTGGTTATAAGGAATACTTAGTGTGAGTGAAAAAAACAGTATACTAAATATATTGTATATAATATACAGGGTGAAATATTTAAAAATAATGAGATATATGAGACTGTGTTTTGATTTATAAAACATAATGAATATTTTTTTATACAATTACAATAAGGAGTCAAATTGAATCCAAGGAAAATTGCCTTTTTGCCTATTTCAACTCAATACAGGGTGTCGGAATTCAATGAGAATTGTGCATAAAACTGGTCATATCGCATGAAACATTCGGTAAAATGTACTATATCCCTATATGTGAGGAATTGCCAATGAATATGGGAATCCGAAAATAGGATAATATACAGGGTATTTAATTATAAAATCTATAAATTGGTTCCCAACTAGTTTTGAAGATACGCAAAGTCAATTTTCTTGTATTTTCCTTATGATATCACATAAAATATACCTTTCGAAATTATAAAAAAGTATATCTATTTCTTGTATTGAAGTCTTTCCGATATGTTTCATAATTTGATTGAAAATGTATTTTAGGTTGTTTTTGTCAAAACTAGTAGTAGTCTTCGACCTATGATGCTAAGAATGAGTTGTTTTTTTAAATCACAAAAAAAATATATTTATATTTTGTATAGTGAGTGCTTCCATTTAATAAATTGAAACAATTAATTTTTACCATTGACTCAATTTTCTAATTTGTTCCCCAAAATTAACCCCAGTATTTTCGCTATATTTTTCCAGTAGTATTTCGGGGCTGTCCCTATATTGCCTATTTTTTTTAAATTTTAAGCTCCGTTTTTATGAAGATAAAAGGGAGAATGACTCGATTTTGTATATTTTCCTTAATATCATTGTATTTATTACATGATGCCCTTGAAGAAGGTGATATTTTATGTTTCATTTAATTTTTAAATTTGCCCTCCAAAATCCACATTAGTATTTCCTAGAATTTATTTCTGCAATCTTCGAGTCCAATTATACACCTTATTTATTTTTTTCAAATTTTAGGCTTAAAAATTTTGAAGTTAATTACTGTCCGTACAGAAATTCTTCCTCACAGTTATTCTGAGAGAAAGAGATGTCTTAAACTGATCAACCAGTATTCCTCTATATAAATAGTGTATTGTATGGTATAGTGTTAAACTTATCTGTTTGGAGACGTTTCAACTCCGACTCTGGATTCGTTGTCAATGGTTTTGATGAGTATTTCGAGTTTTTTTCAAAAAAAATTTCGCTTTGATGTGGATTTTGTTGTTTGTCAAAAAAAATTGAAATACTCAACAAAACGATTGACAACGACTCCAGAGTCAGATTTGAAACGTCTCCAAACAGAGATAAGTATAACACAATATACAATACACTATTTATATACAGAAATACTGGTTGATCATTTTAAGATATCTCTTTCTCTCAGAATAGCTGTGAGGAAGAATTTCTATACGGACAGCCAGTAATCCGGGCAATTTTACGAAATTGCCTTACTACACTTTGTGCTACATATACAATTTTTTTAAATACTTATCTGTTGCAGGAAAAAAAATGAGGAAAGAAAACCCCCAATGATCAGGCAAAATAATCATATAAAATTACCAGATCTCTGATCACAGATATCATACGTAAGACAGAAAACATGTTTTAACTTAAAAAGAACAAAAAATTTGTACAAAATCTTGAAACAAATCTGAATTTGTTTTGCCATATAGTAATAAAAGTTTTTGGTAATTTGTGAACTAGGTGTTAAAAAGCTCTTAAATAATTGGTTTAAATTTCCATCATAAAAGCAACTTAAATTAAATTCAAGAATATAATTTATTCAAAATATAGATTCACTGTGGTTTAGCCGGTTGTTTTTCTGTTTTACGTTTCATTTGCAATTGCTGCAGACATCTTCAGTCGGCGGGCGAAATTCAACTAGACCACGACAAAACATCCCAAAAAGCATTCGTAATTTATTGAAAATATGTTTCCGCAATTGGCAATAAGTGCAATCAAATTAATAATTTAGATAACTGTTCTACATTAATTTGATGAAATAACTACTGTTTTAGCATACAAAAATGACAAGTGTTTGGAGATATAGGTATGCAGATATAGAAATTCTTTTCGGTGTTCTTGGCAAATAAAACCACAGGAAGCTGTAATTTCATAAGACCAAACTTTTCAAAGTCTTATTTTCACTTCGTTGTGAGAATACAATCTAAATAAAATATAAATTAAAAAAAATTTAAATTAAAAGATATTGTTTTTGAAACTTTATAATATGCAAATCATAATTATACCCTAGACATTCTAATACTAAGATTTGAGAGAAAAGTGTAAGCCATGTATTCGTTGCCTATAATAGAAATAGAGAGAGAGAGAGAGAGAGAGAGAGCACGCTAAATAACACGAATTAAATTCTTGGGGTAACTACAACCTATCAATGCAATTTTTAGATTATAAAATTATTTATGTATTTACTGTTACGTAGTTTTCACTGAAGCTTCTACATACCGATTTTCAGATCGCGTTAAAATGTTAAAAACTAATATTGACGTCAAGGTGATTTAAATCTCGTACAAAAGTGGTGTACCTTTAAGCGGGATACCCTTTACCACGTTTTTACATTTCCTTCTACACACATACTGACATAATTGTTTACTTATTTTTACCTATTTATAACTGCTACTGAAATCATATGTAAATGTACCGTATTGGTCGATAACTTTATCTAATGTGAAATCTAAACAAGTGGCTTAAATGCTTTTATTTTCTTTTAGTTGTTAGAGCATTTAGTTGCCTACTATATTATTAATTTACATACCTGCCTTAAATAATAAAAATATTTTTCTTTCACTAAGGATATGAAATTATAAACGTAAATGTTGTATTCAAATATAGATCTATTTATTTCCTTTGTACAAAAATATACATTTCACATAATTTAGTACACTAGAGCACCATGGGGTGGAGCTACAAGATCAGCTGTGGTCAAACTTCTCCTGGCAGCAATTGTTCCAGATGGTCCGGCAACAACAGTGTCAACTGATCCGTGAACAGGTACGACTGGAGCATGAGCTAAAGGTGCTGAATAAGCAGTTACCAAAGGAGCGGCATGGGCAGCAACGAAGGGGGCAGAGTAGGCAGAAACTACAGCTGGGGCGGCATATGGAGCTACTACAGCTGGAGCGGAGTAGGCTACGGCACCGGGGAGTCCTTCGGTGATGACTTTTCCTCCTGGAGCAAGAGAGGAAATGACGCTTCCTTCTGGACCAACAACGGTCGTTCTTGTGCTTGGACCTTCTAAGACTAAGCCAGCATTGGCGGCAGCAAGGGCAGCGAAGAAAGCAACAAGAGCCTAATAGAAGAAGTATTTATATATAAAGTATTTCATGTTATAATGTTTACTTATATCAGATAATTATTATTATAGTTTTGTATACTTACGAAGGAATTCATCTTGATTTCTTTCTGTCGTTTGACTTGAACAACTGATACAGAATTTCGGCAGAAGCCGTCTTTTATATGAAATTTACGACCTTGTTAAACACACGATTCGCTACTAGAAAATCTTCAGTCATCTGGATGTTTTTGTGATTTAAATTTGGGCGTGTTCCGATATTAAGTTATAATTACTTTTTCATCTTTTGTTCGTAAGTTGTATGTACGATACAAAGAATAGCCGCCAAAAAACTGGTTTATTATAATAAAAGTATCGACATTTAATACATATACCAAGAATTCATCTAGCTGAGCATTTGATATATTAAAAATTAATTTGAAAAAAGTATGTTCAAACAATTTTATCCAACTTTTTTTCGGTTTTAGTTAGGTTATTTTGAGACAGCTATATCTAGAAAAAATCCTTAGATAATAGATAAAAAATTCGGAATTTGCTAATGTAACATGTTTCGCTTTAAATATAATCAGCTGATATATCAACCGTAATTTTACAGGGTGTTCTGTTTATAGAAAATCTAAAAAAGTTATATTGGTGTACCATAAGCAGCTGCATATATGCAATGTGTTTGAAATACGGGAGAGTGGAATTAGTTATACAGGGTAGTTCAAAAAATTATATTTAGGGGGTCATAAATGGTTGCATATACCGGGTGGTTCATAAACGGGCGGATTAAAATTATATTTATATAGGGTGGATAACAAAATAATACTCTGTTTCGCTTATAAGTAGTTGCATTTACAATATGGTTAAAATATTTATTCAGGCGGGATACATTTTTTTTATAAAATAATGTGTTATCTAAGCAGTTAGGATCTTTGAATTATTTTCTTGAGTTATTATAGTTATGAAATGGGTTGAAAAAATGTTGAAACAAGTTGTTTATTCAGAGTGGTTGAAATATTAGATCGAGTGGAATTATAGTTTATAGAGTGGTTAAACAAATATTTTATATAAACAAGCAGTTGCATGTATAGGATAGTTGAAATATGTAGCCGAGTATAATTACAGCTATACAGATGGATTTAAAAAGTATTATAAAGAAAAGTTATGTTCTACAAACTGTTCCATTTACCGGATAGTTAAGGTAAGGATAGGGTGGAGTAGAATTTTAAGGATACAGAGTGGTACAAAAATGTTATATTGGGCGGCAAATAAGTAGGTGCATATACACGGTTGTTGAAATATAGGGTGGAGTAAAATTATAATTATACAAAGTGGGTAATAAATGGTAGAAATATTTTGTTATATAGCAGTTGCATATACGGAGTACCTGAAATATGGGCTGCAGTAAAGTTACAGTTACACAGTGTGATTCAAACAGGGTTAGAAAAAGTTGCAAATGCAATGAAAGGTGCTTTAAATGAAGTGTGACCAGAAACTATACTTTATAATGTGGTTGAAAAAATATCAGGAAAAATTGTGAACTAGCGTGTCTCATAATCCGTTGCACATATAAGATAGTTCAAATATAGGGTGGAGAAGTTTTATAGTTAAGTATTTAAAAAATGTTATATTGGTTGACCAATAACCAGCAGCGTATACAGGGTAGTTAATACATTCAAACTGATAAAAAAAAATGTCGAAGAAAATTGTTATATAGGGTGCCGTATAAGCGGTTGCAGTTTTGGTAAAAAAATGTAATTCTGGATGGTCGATAGGTAGTTGCATAAATAAGGTGGTTGAAATAGAGAGTGGAGGAGAATTATAGTTAAACAGGTTGGATAAAAGTTTTTTGTAAGATAGAACATGAGCTGTTGCATATATGCAATAGCTGAAACGTGGATCGAGGTAAGCTTATAGTTATACAATTTTAGAAAAGTTGCATATACGATTGGTTAAAAAATAAGGTGGAGACAAAACAGTTGCAGTTTTTACATTTGTGGCATACCAAGGGTTCCACAGGCATTTCCATTAAGGTGGATTGAAAGGTTTAAAAAAATGTTACATAGGGTATGAACAGATGCATTCATCCTACTATATAGAATACCTGAAACATGGAGCGAAGCAAGATTATAGTATTAGAGTGTGATTAACACAATGTTAGAAAAAGTTGCATATAAAGGGTGATTAATTGTATTTTACAAGGTGGCTCAAAAAATATCAGAAATAATTGTTATATAGCGTAGACCATAAGCAGTTGCATAGCTGAGATATAGGTTGGAGTAGAGTTATAAGCAGGTCTTAAAAAAAGTTATATTGGGTAACAAATAAACAGAAGCATATACAGAATGGTTCTCTAATAGGGTGAAGGAAAGTTACAGTTATACAAGGTGATTCAAAAAAATGTCGAATAAAATTGTTTATAAGTTTTTTTTTGCAAAGACTTGTACATTCAGTACGCGGGTGAAACAGCGGGTAACGGCTAGTGACATTCATAAAATTCAAAGAAAGTAACAATGGGGCAGATTTGAATTTACTGAACTAGTTCTATAAATAAATTCATTAAATTCAACAGAGTATGCAGTATAACTTTTAGACAACATTATCAGAATAAAGGAAGAATTAATTTTTAAAGATAATTATAGCATTCAGTATTTTTTCAATATTACTCTGCATATATGTTTCGTCATTTTAGGTTTATATTACTGATTTCTTATAATTATTGCCAACTATACTAACATAATAAAGATTTAAAATTTGTTTGTTTGTAGGGGGTAATCTCTGGAAGTATTGAACAGATTTTAAAAATTCTTTGTCCAATTGAAAGCTACTCTATTTGCGAGTAATATGGGCTTAATTTTATTTTGATAAAATGTTTGATGACGCCTTGGGGGCAGTAGGGTGTATTATTTTTACTTCATTTTAATTTCTTGGAAACCAAATGTGACATAGGTGTGAAAATTGGTGTATAACTCTACTCCCCAAACAAATAAAAACGCTTTTAATCATTTTTGCAAAATTCAATTATCTCACGGGGGACAGAGGGGAAATGATTTTTGAAACATTTATTATTTTCGGGAACCTAAAGTAATAGAGTCATGAGATTTAACAGGTAGTTCCTTTCTTTCTGTGAAGTAGTAAGTGAATCATCATTATGCAAAAATCGAAATATTAAATGCAGGACAGCGGGGTGTCTATTGTTCATATTTCAATTTAATAACTTGGAAACAAAATGTGCTACCAGCCTGAAATTTGGTGTATATACTCTTCTCCCCAAATAATAAAAAAAAACAAACGCGTTTACTCATTTTGGATATGGAATTAATACGTTGATTCCCTTCTATAGGTGAAGTAGTAGAAAAAATGGGTGTTGCTATTATTTTACGAAAAATTTAATATCTTCGATATAGAAAGTAATACGGGTGTACATATTGAAACATACAGTCTTCTAAATTAGATAGAACCAACTTTTATTATTTTTTGAAAATTGAAGCATTAAATGGGGGAAATGGGGGTCACTATTGTTTTAGGAAGAATTCATTATCTTCCAAATAGAGTGTAATATGGGTGTAAATTTTGATATATATGATATAAAATAACTAGAATTTTATCCATTTTTAGAAAATTCAAATATTTACTGGGGGAAATCGTGACTATTGTTGTACGGAGAACTTAATATCTGCGAATTAGAAGTAATATGGGTGTAAATGTTGATAGATATATCTTCTAAAATAAATAGAAGGCGGCTTTATAATTTTGCGAAAAATTCAGTTTTCTTATAGGGATAAATGGGGTATTTTTTAAGGAAAAATACTATTTTTCGGTAATAGAAAATAATACATATGAGAATTGCAATATTAATTCTTTAAATTAATAGAGAATTGGAATGAAATTTTGCGAAAATTGAATCACTGAAGGGGGCTGTGTTTTAGTGATTTTTTAGGAACAAAAAATTATGCAGATGTAAAAGTTGGTATATATGCTTTTCTCCTGAAATGACTACAACTGGATTTAATCACTTAGTGTCCACTACGAACCTGATAAGTGTAAAGACTGACTCTTTTCTTGAATTATGGAAAAGATGGGAACTAGAAATTGTTCAATATCTGTTAAAACACAGATAAATCTCAAAAAATAGAAAACGTCGGAAATATAAAAAATGTGAAGAAGACTTATGAAATGAAAATAAGTTCAAAAAAAATTATAAAATATTAATATTAATTACATGAAACATTACAAAAATACAAAACTTGACAAAATCGTTACAATTTTTATGTCGAAAACCTAAATTGACAAAATCTGAAAAATTTATAAAACATACAAAACGTCAACAATGACAACGTCATCGTAAATGTAATAAAAGTATAAATTTGAGCAATGTCAGAAATGTCAAAACTATAAAAAATATAAAACATGTCAAAAATTTGAAGACGCGAGATGTAAGACCGACATCTAGGATTTTCGAGAGGACATTCAATTGTGGGAAGCGCAACTGATGAAGGTTCCCTGACCAGAAACAATGTATATAATATATATTGTCTTGCGTACAAAGGAATGACACCTCGAAGGGAGTATGTCAAAAATGTCAAATATATCAAAATGTCAAAAATATTATTGAAAATACATGTTATAAAAACAAAATGGGAAAAGGGAAAACCACAATATCAAATATCAAAAATCTCAAACACTTAAAATATTTTAAGGTCATTAAATATCAAAATAAACTATTTAAGCAGTTGTAGCCATATGATGGTGGTAAAATGGTTTTGATGACAAAAATGTGACAATGTAGGGGATGCGCAAAGTATGTTCAAGGTAAAAATACTTCAAAGACGGGTCAGTTAGTTATTTTAATAAACTAGGTGCCTGACAAATATGGCGATTTTTATTATCTGACCTATAGTGAAATGAAATTATAAGTAATTTATGTGATTTTACTATTTAGATATTTTCTTTTCAACAATTTACAATCTATAGCAGGGGTGAACAAACACATGGGAAGTAGTATCAAACTATGTAGAATGATCTTTACGAAGAAATAAATGACTCACTGACTGTTTGTCCGGAAGGTAGAACCATTTGAGTACCTAGTTCCATTGGTGACATAGCCACATGTGTGGGTTTAGAAACAAGATTAATTCATGGACCTTCTTGCCAATTGGTTGATGGATTACTTAGCCTGAATACTCTTGTTGAAAGAGCTGGCATCAGGCATACCCAATAAGAGTTTCCAAGTTATGAGTGAAAATGGTTGACAGGAAATATTAACGAGTGTGAAGGTAGCATAACAAAATTGGCTGACCATACCTGTAACTCTAGCTAAATAGAAACATGCTCATTGAAGATTATCATAGTCGATTTTATTAGCATAATGCTCGTCATTATAGAGATACCAGCTTAAGAACAAATTAAGAGGCGAGTATTTAATGAAATCTGTTAATTTTTTATCAGTTTACTATGCGTAATTGAAAATAGCAATGTACAGTACAATATCACTTTTTTAACAATTAATAGTAATGAGTGGCGTGTTACTTAATAGTGGCGAACAAATAGTCTAATCGAATTGTTAAATGTAGAAATTCTGTAAAGTTTTTGTATCTGATCATTATTATCGGAAGAAAATCCAGGTTAGAATTGGATATCATTAATTAATTGGTATAAGTTTCTGTTACAGGGTATAATGTACGGTTTTGCCTAAAAATGAATGTAAGTTTGACAAAAGTGTTTATTATTGAAGAAGTATACAAGTCTTTTTTTGTCTAGACAGTACACTAAAATTTGACTATGTCAAAAAGCAGGCGTTATTTAAGAGCCAGTGTGAATTTCACGCAAATCTGAAGATTTTTTTTATCAGCATAATAGAATATTCATAAAGTGTTCACATATTTGCTATGTGTGAACAATCTTCGACAAAAATAAAACTAACTATCTATGTACTCATTCCATACAAAATACTTAAATGTTTTCACTTTATTCTAGTTGTGTGGATACTAAGATATACAATTTATAAACTTTTCAAAATTAAAGCATCATGGGCCTGAGAAACAGTATCCAGTGCATTCAATCTTCCAGAGGTTGCAATAGTCCCTGATGGTCCAGATACAATGGTGTCAACGGAATCATGAGCTGGTATTATTGGTGCTGAAACCAGTGAAGCAGAATAGGTGGTGATGTAAGGCGAAACAGGAGCAGCTACAATTGACTCAGAGGATGGCAGTACAGCTGGAGCAGTGTAGGTCACAGCTCCAGGAGTAATAGCTGATACGATAGTGCTTTGACCAGCAATCGCCGTTCTTGTGGTTGGTAGAAGTAAGCCAGCTCCAGGCGAAATAGACGAAATGATAGTGGTTGGACCCGCAATAGCCGTTCTAGTGCTTGGAATAAGTAAACCAGCGTTAGTGGTGGCGAAGACAGTAAAGAAAGCAACAAGAACCTAATGTAAAGCAAAATCAAATAAATTCAAATAAAATATATATAAGACTAAATAATTTTATAATACAAAATACACTTACAAAGGAATGCATCTTGATTTCTTTCTGTTGATTGTCCGGAACAACTGATGCAGATCTTCAACTGTGTTCTTCTTTTATGTAAAACTAACGGCCTTGTTATATGAGCTAAATGGCCGTTCATTATAGGAAATTTTTCAAACTTTTTGGTTTAAGATATACAAATTTGGGCATGTCCAGATTTACTTCATTTTTTGTATTGTAATGACAGAGTGATAAGGTTTATTAAATACTGGATTAAAATAAAGAAGTATACATTGAGTGCATGCATTTTTTAAGTGAAATTTGTATTGCCGTTCCATATAATCATGTTTATACTTTTATATTAGTAAAATATTAAACTGTTGCATCAGATCTTCTTAAAGACAATTTTTGAACATATTGCATATCTGCGTATAGCAGCGTGTCTTTGTTGATCCACATTCCTTTTTTGAAATTGCGTCTTCAATATTTCCTCATTTCATCGATAAACAGACATGAAATTTAGGATTTTGTCCAAAAATTGTATGAAGTTGTATTTTCGCAATATTCGGTTTATCTGTCTGACTTTTGTTAGCTCGTGGACCATTTACAACTTAAATGTATGGAGCTTACTCATTTATTTTCAAATTTTTCCATTGACTGATATCGAAAACTTACTGGAGCAGATGGAGACGAATTTAACCTATTCAAATTCTGTAGTGGCATTCTACCAGAAGATTACTAGTTTGCAAACTTTCTAAAAAAATAGATATATAAGTTATCTACGAAAATGTTTTTAATGGTTAGGACATCATTGATTAAAAATTCTTACGGCTTTGTGGTAGTTACAGCCAACTTAGCCAAAATCCATAATTGCCTCGCAGCTAAGGAAAGTATTCCGAACATTAGCCATTTCGAAAAGCGGAAAGTAGCAAAGCTTTAATTCACTTATAAAAATTAACATGACTTCTTCTCACATGGTAGAAGCAATCGATAATTATATGTAGCTGCTAATAATTTCACTTTTGGCAGCAATTTCAGCAACAAATATTAATCCAGGTACATCAAATAATAAAAAAATCCAGAAAGGTTATATTTTATATTAAACGTTAATTATCATTTTATACAAGAAGCATTGATTGGGAGCCACTACATTTTTTAAATTAAATTTTATAAATAATATTAGTTTCACATAACTCACTTTGGTATTTAAAAATATGGAGTGCGCAGCTGTCACCCAAACTGGGGTTCAGGTTAAAAGTTGGATACTATTAGTTACAGCGATAATATGAAAAACCGAGCTTTTCACTTACTTCTTAAAATATACGAGTTGACGGGGCGTGCTGTTAGGCATAAAAAGCTCCATCTAGGAAAATCTTTAACACCTCCCATCTCATGGTATCTTGCGATAACACTACTTACAGTAAGCAATCGGAGATCTGTCAATACTAACTTACTTAAATAAGGCACATGCTCCATCATGGCTTCGTAACCCACCGTTAATAAAAATTTTCTGATAAATGCACTATTTTTATGCGACTTCCAAAAAAGAGGAGAAGGTTATCAATTCGTCGGTACCTTTTTTTGTATGCTCAGTAATTATTCAAAAACGGATTAGCGATTTTGATGATTTAAACTGAATTGTATGAAGGCATATTATGAAAAGGTATTATATAATTTTCTATAAAATGAGATTTACGGTTTTCTAGAAATTGATAAATAATAATAATTAAGGCTTTGCATTTCAATGAATTTTAATTTGAATACTTTACATTGTATTCTACACAAATATATTCCAGCTTGATCCGTATATTTTTCTATAACGTAAAACAGCTGTTTTAAATTTTTCTGAAAATCGGAAAAATAGTTGCAAAAAACATCAATATAAGTCTCAAATGTCAAATCATGAATATGTAGCTTAAATGTCAAGATATGCCATAAAAGTATCGTACAGGATGTGTGTAACGATTTTCACTTTGACTCATTTGAAGTCTGTATCTTTTTGAAACGAAGTTATGTTAAGGGGTTTACAGTCGAGTGAAATGGCAGAAAATATTCCATTAGTGTATCGAAACCAAAAACTATATGGTCTACAGTTGTAGGTGTATGATGCGAGTGGGTGCTTGTAATATTGGGTGGTACATAAGCAGTTGCATATATAGGATGGTTGAAATATAAGGTGAAATAGAATTAAAGTTATAAAGAGTGGTTCAAAAAAATGTTGTGTTGGGTGGCACATAAGTAGTTGCGTATGCAAGGTGGTTGAAATAAGAGTGAAGTAAAACTGTACTTATGAAGAGTGGATAAAAAAAAACGTTAAAAATTTGTTAAGTAAGCATATGCAGTAAGGGTATTTGCGTTATATCTATAGAGGGTGGTTAAAAAAGTTATATAGTGTGAAACATAACTAATTGCTTATACAAGGTGAATGAAGTAAGGGTAGAGTAAAATTATTATTATTCAGGGGATATCAAATATTTATAGGCTGTGTATAATATAGTTATAGAGACGAGTTTAAAATTCTTTAGAAGCAGTGGCATATACTGGGTTGTTGAAATAAATGGTACAATAAAATTATAGTTGTAAATTGTGGTTTAAAGATTTGAAAAATTTTGTTATAAAGGGTAGATCATGAGTAGTTGCATAAACAGAATACTTGACATATGGAGCGAAGTAAAATTATAGGTGTATAATTTAAACATTAGAAAATTAGAAAGAATCAATAGTGTGGAGAGGATTTATACTTATACACGGTGCTTTTAAAACTCTCAGGGCGGTTGCAATTTTGAGTTGAATTATAGTTGTAAAGTGTGGTACAGAAAATGATAGACAAATAAGTTATGTTGAATGACCAATACACAGAAGCATATATAGGGTGGTTGCAATATAGTGTTAATTAGAGTTACACCTGTAGAAATTGGTCCAAATAATAGAACAAATAAAAAAGTTAAAAAATACGTGAAAATATAGAAAGAGATAACAACAGGAGAGAGAAAGAGAGAAAGATAGAGAGTAAGAAAGAGAAAGAGAGGGAAAGAGAGAGAGAGAGAGATAGAGAGAAAAGAATACGCCAAAGCAATCAATAATTGTACCTTAAATCAGATAAAAAAAGAAGATATGTCAGAAAATTGTGATTGATTACACACGGTTTCTAAGAGACCACAGGATTTTGCAAAGATTAAGACATATGAGTAATTAAGAAGCCTTACATTTCATTAGCTTCTGCAGTTGGGCATGTTTAACAGAAGTGACAAAAGCTTGCACTCATACACTCATGACAAGAAATTGAAATAACAGTTTAATACAATACTATTACAAAATATAGTCATAAGTTAATAAAGTGTTAAAATGCCAATTCAGGCCATAATACAGGAGCAACTTATTAAACAATATTATAATAAAATTTAAACACCTTGATTTTTATAATGTATTTGTGATAAAAAGAAGGTATCAAGATTTATTCCAAAAATTCGAGAACTTATTTGAATTTTGTAATAGAAATGTGTAAAAGTCCAGGAGTTATTTGTAAATTTCTTAGAAAATAACCATTTGAGTACAAAATTTGTAAAAATAATAGGAATGCGTGATAAATTGTATTAGTTTAAATACAATAACTCGAGTCTGGTCAACTTACGTTATATTGGTGGGAAATGGGGAGTAATTCAACTTTATTGTAGATAACTCAAATTTTGCATATAAAGTAAAGTGAAATTAGAAACTAATTATTGATGTAAAGTTTTTCCAAACTCGGACAAAATTGGCATTTTCTTCCATTTTTGGAAAAATATCAATTTGGCAGCTATGAAAAGTAGCTTGCTGTCAAATTTTGTCTATATATGTGTATATAAAAATAAGTTTTTTGTAGTTACATCATAAGACGGCCGTTTAGAAGTGGGACTTTTCATCAAGTACGCTTCACTAAATGACGTAGCTAGGAACTAAAAATCTACGATACTAGTAAGCACGTTAAGTGATATTGTATATATTCAGGTCATTTACAGCCGAGTGTTTCCCTGCTTTCAACACTTGTTGTCTTCTGCCCCGTTCTTTTCGATAAAACATCAATTTTAACCTCCATCCACTTGTTTCCCCCGCTGCGATTTTTCCTTCCTTTACTATCTCCATTTACAATCCACATTTCTGTACCAAATGTCATTATGCTGTTTGTGGGATTTCTTCCCGTAATGATAGCATCGCAAATTGCCCGATTGGTTACGTCAATTAAAAACTGGTAGGCATACATGTGTTTTGGAAATGTCATATCTCGAGAATTTCAAATACAAATGAAGTGGAATTTTCAGGTAAACTTCTGATGGCAACCCAACCTTTATTTTCATTTTCACATGAGATCAGGGTGCCCATGAAATGTATTCTGCGCACCCGGAGTTCTAAATTAACCCTTATCGGTAATAAATTTCAAGCAATAATCAGTCTGAAGACGCGAGATGTAAGACCGACATCTAGGATTTTCAAGAGAATCAGTACACAGAGGTTCCGAATCTGGAGCCGTTCCGTCTTCAAATTTAACGAAATGCATCAAATGCATAAAGAAGTGTTCGAGATGACATTCAATTGTGGAAAGCGCAACTGATGAAGGTTCCCGACCAGAAACAATATATATTATATTTATATATAATATATATTGTCTTGCGTACAAAGGAATGACACCTCGAAGAGAGTATTCAATATCTCTGACAGGTGAAGTAACCTGAAAATTTTATCGTGACATTCTCTCCTAGGAGTTAAGGGAGAACAGCAATTGCACGGAACGGCTCCAGATTCGGAACCTCTGTGTACTGATTCTCTTGAAAATCCTAGATGTCGGTCTTACATCTCGCGTCTTCAAATTTAACGAAATGCATCAAATGCATAAAGAAGTGTTCGAGATGACATTCAATTGTGGGAAGCGCAACTGATGAAGGTTCCCGACCAGAAACAATATATATTATATTTATATATAATATATATTGTCTTGCGTACAAAGGAATGACACCTCGAAGAGAGTATTCAATAATCAGTCATTAACATTTCGTTGGTATTTGATTTATCCTTGACAATGTGTTGTCCTTAGATTCCTAACCCATCAGTAAATTATTTTATATTTTTGAAGTATTCGGATTTACGTTAACACTTCAATTGAAAAACGGTAATAAGTTATAGCTTTGTAATTTTTACAAAAATATTTTTACAAATAATTTAAAGGTATAATCCATGGGCAGCATATAAGGAAGGTGCGGCTACAATAGCAGGAGCAGCTAACGTTTTGCTAGTAGCTATTGTTCCAGATGGTCCAGCTACTAGAGTGTCCAGTGAGTTAGTAGCTACAACACCGCTGGAAAGAACTGGAGCTGAGTGTGCAATTGGGGTGGAATATAAAAGTGGGGCGCTGTAGGCAGGGGAAGCAGCGGCTACAATTGGGGCGGTTCTACCTACGATGCCTCCAGGGGAAATAGAATCGACAATGCTACCATCTGAACCAAGAAGAGTTGTCCTGGAGCTAGGTCCTTGGATGATTTCAGCAGTCGGAACTAATCCAGCACTAGCGCATGCGACAAAAGCTAAGGCAGCGACGAAAACCTGAAAATTATTTTAACTGTATTAGTAACTGTGTCGTGAACTGCTCATAATTTAATATCGATTTGATTTGAGACTATAAGAAATATAATTTTAGATAAAAAAGCTTTTATACTGAAATTTTTATAATACTTCAAATAAATAGAAAAAAATAATTAATCATAAGTTCTTATAAAAAATAGTACGAATATATATAAAAACACTATGTTGCTACTCACCAGAGAGTTCATGTTGACTGTATTGTTTGGACCAAGCTAAACAACTGATACCTTTTCGGAGACATTTACGGTAATTTATATACGTTTTCGTCTTCATTTCTGGCCAACCTTGTTATTTAAACTCGATGTGAAAAACTGCAACTTGTTAGCGTATTTTTTTACAATTGCACGGTACATAATTTATCACATTGAAGAATTTCAGGATTCAGTACTTGCAATTTATCAGTCTTTGACTGCCTACAATGGTGGAATTTTCTGTCTGGCAAACCAACCCGGATGTATTGAACTGAATTATAGCGATAAATTCGATATAAAACACTCCAGCAGCAATTATTTGAATTATGAACTTACAATATGAGAAGAGGGTATTTAGGGCTAGTGAAGATTTCTATATTGGTGTATTCAATTTCTGACGGCGTTCAGTGCTCTCTGTATGTTCAGTTCAAACATTGACCGTAAGGTCGTTTATGTAACGAACTGCATTGATGATTTTTCAAAAGTAACCAACGCCTAGATCAACTAATAATGGTAATTACAAAATTCATATTCAAAATTGAATTGTTTGAAAATTTTTTTAACCACATAACTAAGAAATATATATAATATTGAAGTTGTTTGCAATCAGAAAGAACGTAACGGGAGTTGTCAACACAATTTTATCTGAAACTTCTAGGAGGCGACTTATTTATCGGCCCAATTCCATTTTTCTGTGAACTCATTACATTAATAAGGGTCTAAACTTTATAATTTCTCCAAAAAGTAGATCCATTTTTAACAATATCGGTGCTATAGCGTAAACTGCATAGAAATTAAATTGTATTGAAACTGGCGAATATAACCTAAGATTAGAAATTGAGATCTGAGCACATTAGTATTAAAACTACTGTTTCTATTTATGAATTTTTTTCTATTATAAATTAAGGAAATGTAAATGAACTAATTAAACAACTTTAAAAGAGTACAAAATATACCGTTTACAGACATCTTACGAAATCTTTATTCAGAAACCCAACAATCTCTTTAAGACTACTACTGTGTTGTTTAAACTCTTTAAAATGTAGTGATCATTAGTTTTTTAAGTTTGTCTCGGCTCAAAAATAATTCTATGTTTCCTCATAAAAACATGCGCATTTTTTGGAAAAACTGTCGTAGACAATATAACAATGCATTCCAATTTAGTAATACTATTAGTAATATACTTGGCGCTAAAGTATATTCTGCATGTTATGAGAAGTTCTGAAGCTTATTTGAATCATCTAGTTTTTTGAAGAAAAGATGTATATTTAAAAAATCCAATCTATTCAAAGTCATTCTGACTTTGTTGTCTATGGCATTAAATTCTGAATAAAATATCTAAGGATATTTGTTGTTTTTAAGATATACAAGGCAGCACAAATAATTCTAAAGATCATACATATTAGTCAAGATAGTTTCAAGTTGGAAGAACTTGAAAGAGTTATTCTAAGATAGTGCAATCTCCAAAAATGCGTTCAAAGATTTCTATTGATTCTAGAAAAACTAGGAAAAACCTTAAAGGCTATCTCGACATAGGTTCAAAAAAAGATGACTCTTATTAATTTGGTCCTTAATTTCAGTTTGGCAACCATATACGATTGAATTCTAAGGAAGTAAAAGCGAAGCTAGTGTCCTCATTTAATAGAATTAATGCAGATTTCGTTATATAATTTTTGTGTTTTTTGATTCGCAAATTCAGAAGTGTAGATGTTTCTTCAGTTTCTTACATTAGCAAGGAATTTTATAGATGCATATTTTTCAGTTTCGAGTTGTGTTTCTTGTATTAAATATTTTGAAATCCATTGCCCAATCTCTTCAGTTTTTCTGAAAGACTCTGTATATGTCACAAAGTAACTGCAATGTGTTTGTCTTGAGTCCAGTTTTACTTAGAGAAGTTTGAAATAGACCTATTATTCTTGTCTATTAAATTTAAAGAGTAAATTGCGCAACGACTTGGAAAAATAAATTTGTACAGCACAATTTATTTAGAACCTTTTTATCTCTTGAATTGTTTGTTATAAAACTTACCGATTTGCAATTAAAATATATAATGTAAATAATTGAATGGCGGGAAGAGGATAGCTGAGTAACAAACATGTTTCCAACTAACCTATCTAGTAATGAATGAACTATGCAATAAAATCGTTATATTAAAGCAATATTTAAACAATGCCTCTGAAATAAAAACAAACGTGTTACATTTTTTATAGCAAGTGTTGGAAATACCTGCCTTGGGATGCAGTACATGCATATATTCTATGCATCATTCAGCCTCTAATCCGCTGAAATTAGCCAGACATTTAATATCCTCTGCTGGGATACTGTAAATTAATTCTTTCAGATATCGTAAGATACAATAATCCCATGGTATTGAATCTGGGAATCGTGGCGGCCAAAGATGAGGCCGATCTCTTCCTATCCAGTGAAAACAAAATCTATAAGATTTAGATACCCACGCACATTTAAGCCGACACATCTTGCAGACATCCATACAGTCCAAGAGGGATCAACGGACCACAATCCGGTGATCCTGCTTGTAGGGGATTCAGACGAGCATAGAGACGAAGAAGAGCAACGCTTCCAGAAGGTGAATTGGGACCTATTCCGAAGGAACCTGGACCGCACACTGAGACCAATCCCTGTGATCGAAAGTAGGGAAGAGGTCGAAGCGGCGATTTAACTCCTAGAGGATGGAATCAATGCAGCTCTGGAAGCCAGCACCCGTAGCATCCGAAAACACAGAGACAAGAAGTACGCCAACCTTCCAGATGACATCAGGGAGCTAACCCTGGAGAAAAACAGAGCGAGAAGACGAGCTCAAAGAACAAGGCAACCGGACGACAAGCGTAGAGCCAACGCTTTGAATCGGGCAGTCACTGAAGCTCTAAGAACGCATTACAATGATCGATGGAATGGTTACCTGGGGCAATTGGACCCGCAGAAACCAGGCTTCTGGAATCTGCAAAAAATCCTGAGAACGGACAGGCGTCCAGTACCCCCACTTCATGGCGAGCAAGGTATAGTCTACTCAGACCTTGAAAAGGCAGAAGCATTCGCTGACAGCCTTGAGAGAGAATGTAGACTGAACCAACACGACGATGACGACGACGACCACGAACTCCGAGTCGAGAGGCAAGCCAGAAGGATAAGGAACCATGAGAACATCCCACCGATCAGGACCACGACCCCGGAAGAGGTACGGGACCAGATCAGACGTCTCAAGCAACGAAAAGCACCTGGCCATGACCGTATATCCAACAGGATAGTCAAACGGTTCACCAGGAAGGCTGTCGTTTCCTTGACAAACATCATCAATGCAATGCTAAGACTCAGATACTACCCGAGGAGATGGAAGTATGCCGACATTATCATGCTGCCTAAGGCCAATAAGGACGGTACTTTTCCACAAAACTATCGCCCTATTAGTCTACTACCAGCCATGAGTAAAGTAGCAGAAAGGATCTTCGCGAATCGACTCCAAGAGACCATAGACGATCTGAATGTTATTCCAGACCAGCAGTTTGGATTCAGACATCGACACGCCACCGAACATCAAGTTCTACGCCTTGTAGAATACGCCTCAGACGGACTCAACCGGAATCGAAGAACAGCCTTCATCTTCCTGGATGTGGCAAAGGGCTTCGACCGAGTATGGCATGACGGACTATTAGTCAAGATGGACCAATTAGGATTTCCCACTAACATCATCCAGCTAGTCGGCTCCTTTTTGAGACATCGAAGAGTAAGAGTACGAGTAGGCCAAGAGCACTCCAGATACCGGACCACCGAGGCAGGGGTTCCCCAAGGAGCAGTCCTGTCCCCGATGCTATTTTCAATCTACACTGCAGACATCCCAAGACCAGCCGACGCTATAATTGCCCAGTTCGCCGACGACACCGCCATAGGATGCCAATCTTTCAGATTCGAGCCAGCCTTGAGGCGGCTGCAGCAAGCCACTGACAATTTAGCTGAATGGTGCCTTCAGTGGAAGATAGCCATCAACGAGGACAAAACCCAAGCTCTGTTCGTCAACGGGAGAAGCCGCACGATCGTTGCGACAGGAAACCTGACCGTCAACGGCAGACAAATTCCATGGAAGAACGAAGTCAAATACCTTGGAGTCATCATCGACAAGGGGTTGACTTTCACGAGGCATGTCCAAGAGACTCGTAATAAAGTCCGGGCTGCCCGTGCCAAACTTTACCCCTTAATAGGAAGAGGAAGCAAGCTGGGACTCTTAAACAAGCTGACTCTCATCAAGACAGTCATCTTGCCAATGCTGACGTACGCTTCAATAGTATGGGGACACACCAGCAAGAGCAACAGGCAGGCCATCCAAAGGCAGGAGAACCTATGCCTACGCCTCGCAGTCGACGCACCCTGGTTCGTTCGTAACACGGTGATTTTCAACGATTTACGACACCAACCAGTGCTTGCAGAAATGAAGAGGAGGGCCAGAGAGGCTTACGCCAAACTGGAACAACACCCAAACCTTCACCTACGACAACTAATCGACTATGACCCCAGATTCATTGACAAATACAAACGGCCTAAGAACCAGCTCTGCCTTAGCGAAGGGGAAGAGGACGAAGAAGCCCAGAGATAGAGGACAGGTAAGTAAAAAATGAAGTATATAACAATCTTTTTTTCAGGAGACAACAAGGGGGGCCCCGAGGAAACCAACCTACCAAACAAAGAGAAGACAGAAGAACACACACCCACAAAACAAACGACGACAACGTGCACGCCCACAGAAGGGTACAATTAGCTATATATCATAGCAAAGAATGAGCCACGTAACACAAATAAGACAGTTGCTGTAGTACCAATAAGGTAAAGCAACGGAACCAAACCAAAGCCAAGCTATCCCAACAAGAAGACAGCGATTATGCAGAAGGAAAACTGCGTTAGCGTGAGGACCTGAGTTAAGTCTCAGGGGGTGGATGGCAAGGGGGCTGGAAGTGCTCATCAGTAAAAATTTTCTGAAGGGCAAATCTAGTTCCTGGGCTCGCGCATGGGTGTGTGTTTAAGCCGAAGTGTGCTGGGGCACCATCATTCATGTAATACGTCTCTTCTAGTTGGCATAGATAAATGTTTAAGGAGAGGAGGCAATTCTTGTAAAAATAAGTTAATATTTAAGGTTGGAAATATGACCCAATAAAATGTTCATCGGCAATTCCTATTCAAACGTTAACGGAAAACGATATTCATGCCTACATTCTGTTATTGAATGTGAATCTTTAGCCCATACAGGTCCGTTATAAATGTTTTGAAATGTACTCTTGAGAAACTAGCTGCTTTCGAAACGAGAATTTTTGAACAGGAAAATCATAGGTATTCATTCGGTGAAACCATTCGAAAAAACTCATTCTGGGTTAGAAATCTTTTGGCATGAGAGTTTGAACCCCCTCTATATGGTGAGGATATAACTGTTGTTCTTTTGCTACCATACTTACAGTTGATGCATCAGTATTTAATTCCGTTGTATTTTTTCTGGTACTTGTCCAAGCAGCACCGATTTTCCTAAAAATGTGGATTTGAATGCTACTTTTCCTCTGCTTCAAAGTTGATACTGTGGCGTGAGTTGCGTTTATCCTGGGGGAGAGTATGCTACCCCTTCTCGAGGGTGAAAAATATAATATTGTATGAAAAAAAGTTCGGGAATGAATAAATTAACAAATTTTAAGCAAGTTTTGTTCTTATAAAGTTTTTTCTGAAAGTCAATTCTGTGGGAGTTAATCGCAAGTGAAATTATCGATTTTTCAACAAAAAAAACATGTTTTCATACGGTGTTTCGTAATTAACTTTAAAAATATGCACATTAAGAAAAAAATCATTTCATTCAAAAATGTAGCTTATCAAAAAACAAAAAAATGTTGGGTCTGCAGTTTCTTGTAACCAATACAAATGGAGTTAATGCTTTTGTTTTTATTTGTCAAAACAAAAATTGAAAGGCTTATCGTGAAATAAGTGAAGAATAATACATTTTTCAGGAAAAGTTTATAAATACTTTTTTAAATTCCTTAACAAATCTTTGAGTTTGTTTGTTTATAAAAGCCTCTAGCATTAAAATAAAGCGTGTTCTGACATATATTTTTGTTTTTTGACAAAAAAATCTAAATCACCACCTAAATACTAGCCCAGTTAAAATTAATTGCTACCACCTCAAAAATCACTTGACTTACTTATTTCAAATAGGCTCAGAAAGTTTGACTGGTTTAATGTAAGTAGTTTGGAAAAAAGAAGAGACTGTTATAATTTGTATGACTGTAGAAAAACGAATTACTTTGTTTTATATTACTAATTTATTTTTGGACAATGCTATATCATTTTCAAAGGGAAACAAATTCATGAATGACGACAAAACATTTTGAAACAGACCGAAGGGTCTTATCTACAACAGTAGGCATGTGTTAAATTCTCGGAAGGATTACATAAATATTTTGTGTATAAGAATATTTTTTGTGTCAAAGAATATTGCATAGAAACAAAGTGGTAAACTCATTAAGAAAATTTAAATATGTCTTTTTTGATTATTAGTTACTTTAAAAATTTCAAATAGGATGCTATTTTTAAAATCTACCTGCTCGTTAAGTAGTAAATTGCCAGAAAGGAAATATTATGGCTTTTGTAAATTTCTATGTTCTCAAGTGTTTCAATAAATGACTTAAAATTGTTATAGTGAATGATCTCTGTTTCTTGTAATTTAGGAAATGCATGCCCTGTTGTAAGAAAATGATTTGCAAATGTTGAGTAAGATTTATTTAATCTAAAGGGACGTAAGTGTTCAAGGTATCGAAGGTAAAAGCTATTGCACTCTGAATATTTTAGTTTATATACTCCAGATTTCAAGAACTTATTTTGTCTTTGGCATTAAAAATATGATTTGACAATTTTGATTGGGATCTGAAACTAACTTTAATATTATGCTTTGACGAAATTAGTTTTAGATCCCAATCAAAATTGTCAAATCATATTTTTAATGCCAAATACAAAATAAGTGATAAGTTCTTGAAACCTGAAGTATATAAGCTAAAATGTTCAGAGTTCAATAGCTTTTACCTTGTTATGACCTGTATAAATTTCAATAGTCGATATCTTGAACACTTACGTTCCTTTAGATTAAATAAAACTAACTGAACATTTGCAAATCGTTTTCTTACTACAGACCATACATTTCCTAAATTACAAGAAACACAGATCATTCACTATAACAATTTTCAGCCATTTATTGAAACACTTGAGAACATAGAAATTTAAAAAAGCCATAATAATTCCGTTTCTTGCAATTTACTACTTGACGAGCAGGAAGATTTTGCAAATAGTATCCTATTTGAAATTTTTAAGTAACTAATAATCAAAAATGATATATTTAAATTTTCTTAATCAGTTTACCACTTTGTTTCTATACAATATTCTTATACACAAAAATGCTATATTTATGCAATCCTTCCGAGAATTTAACACATATCTACTGTTGTAGACAAGACCCTTCGGTCTGTTTGAATATGTTTTGTCGTCATTCATGAATTTGTTTCCGTTTGGAAATGACATAGTATTGTCGAAACTAGTCACGGTTTTTATGTTTATTTATTAAATAAATAAATAAATTACTGATATAAAACAAAGTAATTAGTTTTTCTACAATCATAATGATAGTATATCACAAAGTAATGGCTTCCACCATCAACTATTATATTTTGTAATTTTGCAAAAATTTTTTTCTTGATATCAGAAAAACTATGAGAGATAGGGAAATTTTTGTAATACAATTTTGAAGGTTTTTTTTAATTTGGATTTTTTTTGTAGGATAAAAATTAAGTTAGATATGACTATTTAAAGTTTGTATATGTTCTTAAATAGTATTATCAGGCCACCCTTTCAGTTCAAGCTCTGTCAAAAATAAGGGTTAAATACATTTTCGATTTACATGAGCTTTTAGCTTTTAAAAAACCTAGGGGAAATTTGTACACTTTTTTGTCAAAAAATTAACTCGAAAAGGATTGACTTTCAGAAAAAAAAGTAGTTAATTTATTTATTCCCGGGCGTTTTTCATATAATAGTTTTCACCCTCGAAAAGGGTTTCCCCCCGGGAAAAAGCAACCGCCTTCACAGGGTCAACTTTGAAGTAGACATTAAATCCAAATTTTTTGGAATTAGACTAATATTCTTTTGTATAAACACGAAAAGTTTTCAAGAAATTCCTGTTTGCACCTCCAAACATAAAATGCATATCTGCCATTTCTGCATTCGTGAAATTAACCATTACTTTATCTAGATTTAATTCAACCTCTCATTAATGTACAATTAAACAGCCCGGATAACAACAAATTGGTTAAACTAATCGTAAAATATTTTAGTTAAACTAACTGATAAATGCTAAATAAAGGCCCACTAGATGATTTTTTAAAATAAATTTTCTTGTCCCCCATCATGTTATGATTATTTACATTTTATTTTTAATTTCAATTAAGACTTACGAAAAAAAGTTTCGAAATAAATCGGGCTATCCAAATTTGTTTGTTTTTTTCTAAATTGTTGCAATGTTTTTCTTTAAATTTAGTTTGCAAGAATAATAGGGGTGCTCTATTTCAAACCCTTCGACTTATTTTAAAAAAGTGAAATAACATGCAGATCACGAATTCTCACATATTTTCATTATTCTACGGCTTTTCGTTTTTAAGATAAAATATGAAATAAATATATTCCGTCATCTTTGAATCGCTCTATTTTCTTAATGATTCACTTTTGACATAAAGTTTATAAAACAAATTATCGTTTATTTTTAACAAGGAGTCGCCCCTTTCGTTTTTGTTTTGAAATACCCTGAATAAAAACCAATTGTCACGGTCATCTTCATGAAAAATAGCAACTGAGAGTTTGAAAAAAATCGTGACATTTCTGGGTTACTAACAAGACACAAATGTACAAGAACTTACCTGAAAGCTCTGGATGAAGCAAATATGATAAAGAAAGTTCAGTCAACTTTTCGACTGATTTAGAGGTACAGGTTTTAGATTGAACTGAGGTCTCAATCTGCCTACTCTGCACCCAAGTAAAAGACTGATTTAAAAGATTTTCAGTCTACATGAAACTCTCAATCTCTTAATCTACCTACTCCCCAAGTCACAGGACATAATTGAGCTCTTCAGTTTTGTGCATAAATACAAATAGCTACTCTAGCTCCCACATATTTAAATTTTTCAGTTTCGTTTATTTTAAGGTTATCTTCCAGATCGAGAAGGGATGTCGCTGGTGGGGTAGTCGCTAAGTACTCAGTGTTTCTAAAGCTTTGGTTTATCCATTAGGAATGAGTTGACTACGATGTAGAAGTGCCTGGTAGCGGATCTTTGAATTTTCCATAAGATAACAGTTAATTCCAGCAGATCTTATTAAATATTTTTGAATTATTCGAATTTGGGTTTAACATTTCGATTAAAAAATCTCATTATGTTACAAATTTATTTTTTTACAAAAACTATCTACAAATTATTTAAAGGTATAATCCGTGCGCAGCATATAAGGAAGGTGCAGCTACAAGAGCTGGAGAAGCTAGTGTTTTGCTGGTAGCGATTGTTCCAGATGGACCAGCTACTAGGGTGTCCAGTGATTTGGTAGCTACAACACCGCTGGTGAGAACTGGAGCTGAGTATGTAGTTGGGGCGGAGTACAAAATTGGGGCACTGTAGGCAAGGGGAGCAGCAGCTACAATTGGAGCGGTTCTAGCTACGATAGGTGAACCTGCAGATGAAATGGAATCGATAATGCCACTGGACCCAAGAAGAGTTGTTCTGGAGCTAGGTCCTTGGATGATTCCAACAGTCGGAACTAATCCGGCACTAGTGCATGCGATAAAAGCTAAGGCAGCGACGAAAACCTGTAAATTATTTGAAACTGTATTTATTAGCAACAATAGTAATAGTACGCAATAATAATATGAATGCAGAATTATTGAAACAAAAAGTTTCTAAATATGATGAATTTTAGAACAAAATGCTTTAGTATTGAAATTTATAATATAAGTTATTTAAAAAATATTAATCATTTAATAAAAAATAGTACGACTAGATTTAATATTGGGATAAATACAAAAATAGGAAATTGTTACTTACCAAAGAGTTCATGTTGACTGTATTGTTTGGACCAAGCTAAACAACTGATGCATTTTCAGAGACATTTACGGTAATTTATACACGATTTCGTCTTCATTTCTGGGCAACCTTGTTCAAATCCGACGCAAACAATTGCGACTTGTTCGCATATTTTTTAACAATTGCACAGTACATAGTTTATCACATCCTCGAAGTATTTCAGGATTCGGTAATTGCACTTTATCAGTCTTTGACTTTCTATAGAAGTGGAATTTTCGGCTAGGCAATAATATCGCGGATATATTGAATTGAATTATAGCAATATGTTCGATATAGTCCAAACCATAGTTCAAATTCGATTATTTAATTATCAATTAAATATATTAGAAAGGATTATTTATGGCTAGTGAGTATTTAAGTGTCGTTATCTGTCAGGACAAAATGTATTTTTATGATTTCCTAGGAATAACACTACAATTGCTTGAATGTCTGTATATTTCAAATACTCCACACGTTTCAGGGTCTAAATCAGACCCCGTTTTCAACAGCCATAAAAAATTAACACAACTAAATAAAGAAATTTAAAAATAAAAAATTTCACAATGACAAATTTAGCGTTCACAATTTGTATTAAATGTTTGACAAGGTATACTATGTGTTTCAGATAAAAGTAAAAAAAAAGAAAAATGTAGGGATATTCCAAGGCCAATCGGCACTCTATCGAAGTGAACAAATTAGATAAAGTTGGGTAGTTATGTGCTAGCGATTACGGCCAATCGATTAAAGTTACAGAATTTTTAAAGCCTTTTAAATTTAGTGCAACAGTTATTAATTTGTCACTCTTTACAACCATAAACATATTAGATAGCACCTAAAAGACCTTTTCAACCATGTATAACAGGCTTATCTTTGGATAACATAAAATGTAAATTATTAAAAAATATATTTAGTTGCCTGTAAAAAAATGCCGTAATTGTGTTTTATTTCAGATACTAAAGTAATGATACTAAAACATTACATATTTGTGATTCAAATCAAAACAAAAAATAAAATAAAAACCCATAACAAACCCCTCAATTTAAATTAAAGCAAATAATCCATCATTATTGATAATGCACGCTCTGTATCGATGAATGATGAAAACATGCATTTGTCTAGCCATTTCTTCAATAGGTCGAAGTTCCTTTACCGCATTAAAGTAGTAAAATAAATGTTATTCTTTAAGTATCCTCAAATGCAAATTTCGTACCGTCCCATTGCCTGTCCAGCTTGCCAGGTAACCGGAGCTCGATTTCCGAGCCAGTTACTAAGTAGAGGTACTTCTTCTTGCAGGAACCAAATGTTGGCTACGTCTTGAAGGGGCAAATTTTCTAGGGTTTGGTCGACATATTTTCGTAATATCTCAAGATATCGACGAGCAGTCCAATTGTTATAAAAATGTAAAATAGAACGTGTCCTTTTATGATTCCTAGCCATACAACTCATTTGATGGTGCACTTTACAATTTAAGAACGGATATTGTTCACTAATTAGTAATCCGGTTTTCATCAGATCATAGAACCTCAAGTGAAAATTGAGGATTTTCGTGGAATTTTTCTACGCACCTATGGCAAAACCATTTTCTTCTTTCTAAGTCACCAACTCGAAGGCCTTTGCTAATAATATGTCGAATATATGGACCATACTTGTACTTTTTAAGAATTCTCTGAACAGTCAATTTAGGCACTTCAATAATATTTTCCATTTGACGAAGGAAGGTACAAGGATTGTCGATAACACTTTGGAAAACAAGATTTTCAGTACTTTTATTTCACACTCTATTTAGATTAGGTTTTTTTAAAGGAACTATCGGCAAGTAAATTATTTCTAATTTTTCTGAAGATTTTTTTTTCACAGCCAAGAAAGTGAAAAACTGTGTTTTAATAATTTACATTTTTTGTTATCCAAATATAGCCCTGTTATAAATGGTTAATTAACTCTTTTTATGTGCTAATAAGGAATAACAAAGTTGCCTATGGTTGCAAAAAGACTGGAAAGCCTAGAATAAATTCATTAATTTTGGGCGTAGTCGCTAATATAAAACTACTAAATTTTTATAAAATTTGTATACAAGATAGTGAGATGGTGCATATATTTCAGTTTTTCGAAAACCACAAATTCTTATTTTTTCTCGATAATTTAAAAACCATTGTAGATATTTATATACATCACCCGGTTGGGCTTAGAATAGTGCAACTTTTCCTCATTTAAACCACACGCAATCTCTTGTCGCATTGGAAATCCCTATGTAGTTGCTTTTATCTGGGACACATGGTATATATACTCTTTTATAATTGTTTGTTTCAGTTCATTTAAACAGTTCAGTATATTTTTGTTTTCGCATGTATTACTTTCTTGTCCATACACTTCCACGTTCTGTAGTAAAACGGCATCCCTATCAATGCAGTAAGATGTCGTTCTCTAATCTTCTGATGATCTCCTTAAATTAATGGGCGCTCAAATTATAGTGGGGGATACTGGGTGCCCAGTTAGCTCGCCGCATTTAATTCTTCTCGTATTATTCTTGTGGGCCTACTTAAATAATTAAATATACCTGACAACGTAACTGAGCAAATTACAAGATTTGAAAGCTGGGAAACACTAACAAATTAGAAAGTCTCAAAACCATTTATTAATTGTCTTACTTGTCATATTGTACTCAAGTGGAACATTTATTTTTTATTGTTTACTATGTTTGTTCTTCCCATCCACATTTATCAGGGAGCTTATAATAACTTGTGTAATATAAAACATTAAAAAAATAAATAACCGACTTCCATGTATAACTAAAAAGTTGAAATTAATAATAACGAAATACAACCCTAGACAGTAAATAACACGTTCAATGTTGTCGGTACATATACACAAAGTAAAAAATTTAAATATTAAAATGTGCGTATTCTCTATAAATTAATTACCTACCTATTTATTATATTTTTGAAGTCGGTGCCAAGCAAATCTAAAATCCTGCATTGCGTACTTATCTACAACTTCATCAAACTTGATTGTTGCTTGGCACAGACTTCAAAAATATAATAGATAGTTAGGTAATTAGTTTGTAACGATGAGCACCTTTTAATATTTAAATTTTTACTTTCACTAACAACATTGAATGTGTTATTTCCTGTCTAGAGTTGTATTTCGTTATAATTATTTTCAATTTTTTAGTTATACTTGGAAGTCAGTTACATATTTTTTAAATGTTTTATTTTCAGCTCTTTAGTTTTTTTTATACTCCTGTAGTTTTTATTCATTATTTTTTATTCTGTTTGTATAACCTTAATAGACCAGGACGTAACATCGAAAGGCCTAATAACATTACAGAATGATACATTTTCATTTATATTGACAAGTAAAAGTTTACGAACAACATGAATTGGTACGAGTTGACTTAATAAGCTAAAAATATGTTTAACTAACTAACCCGACAGACGTTGTCTTGGTCAAACGTTCTTTAAAGATTGAAAATATTTGATTTGACGATATTATATTAAAGAAATCATTAAAATACCTGACACCATCATGCGCACAGTTAATAGAACTTAACCTCTGAATAGCATGTGAATATATCTATACACTTTTAACTTTAATGTGTTAAATATAAAAATAAATATGTTAATTAATAGCATAAACAACAATTTTAGTAGCGGACATTTGCTTTGTAAACTAATGGTTTCGAAGACGAAATGAATCAGTTTTATGTCAATTCTCTTTTATTAAAACAGTTTGTAATAATTACTCTTCACAATATATTTCGATTATTCTGTAACAGTTATTTTTCTCCGCCCTATATTTCACTATCACATATTCATGGACTACACTTTATAAACTTTTTTCAAACATTTTTATATAAACCTAGTTATTGCCACCCAATACAGCTTTTTTAATAACCCTGTATAACTGCAATTTCATTCCAACCCATATTCTAAGCACCTGGGAAATTCAACTGCTAATGGTCTACCTTGTAGGTACAGCTTTATTTTAACAATCTATCTAACAACTATTCTACTCCGCCCCATAATTTCACTATCATATATATTCAACTAGTTATGGCTACCTTAAGTAATTATTTATTCTGTATGTATGTGTATGTATACCTTGTGTTAGTCAATCATAACAGTCTAACAACACACCCGAAAACTCCATATTAAATTGAACTTTTAATATTAGAAGTGTCTGCTCTTACCTTACCTTAAGAGAACAAACATTTCTCAAAAACTTCACTGTATAATTGAATCGGCTGTGAAATTTTAACTAAGAAATAATAAGTATTAGTTATTTTGTATGTCGATATAATTCCCACAGATCCATAGAGGTCTTTTCCCAAATTTCAAGTTTCACCAATCTGGATATATACTCTATTAAACAAGAATGGTTTGGTTTGGTATGGAATCGTTGAAATCGGTGCACACCAGGGAAAGAAATCAGGTAACATTCTTAACACAAATACGCGCCGAATTGATAACCTCCTTCTTTTTGGAAGTCGGTAAAAAATGGAAATGCTTTACAAGAGCATTCTATGTATTATCATTAGATTTCACTGTGAGAATAGTCCTAGAAAATGCCTTTCAATGCGGGTTGTCAAAAATACTTCCCGTGGCAACCCATAAAACTTTTGGAGTCACGGCACGCGATTCCAGGCTTTGTTTCTGGCCACAAGGCGGTGCCCGTTAGTAACTAGGGAAGGAGAGGGCCCCCACCCTCGAGTGTGACTTGGTCAAAATTTTACACAAGTAGTTCGCCGGACACACTTTCCTTCGGGATTGAGCGAATGGGAACGAGGTTCACTTGTTAAACCTTTAATACAAGTAGTCGTCATACCTGCTTTCCTTCGGGATTGTGGCGATGAGACGACCTGGCGGGTAACAGTGGGACCGTCGCTTGAGATGTATGGGGCGCGACCTAGTATTCGAGACAAGCGCCCTTTGCCAACCTCTTGCCTGTTACTCCTAAAACTGGGTCATAGCGTCCCGCAAGTAGAGGCACCTACACCTCGAAATGAATTCTTGACGCGCAAAATTACGAAGTATAGATACAAGGAGTCCGAATGTAATGTTAAATAAATGGTAGCATTTTAGGGGACAGAATGTTTTGCCGGTAGAGCGCGCCACTTTGGAGGAAGTACTCGTTTAAATCCTTACGCGGGTAATCTGGTTGATACTGACAGCCACCTGACAGTTCTGAAAATATTATTTCGATAATCTGCAAAGCTAAAAATGTGTGATATTAGTAAATAAATAAATACAATTAACCAGCAGCAAACAATTTTATTAAAAAAATAAATTAATGTTATCAACAGGTCTTTAAGAATTAAAATTATAGTTCATCTTTTGTCTCTACGTGTTAAACTATTAAACAAACCGTAAGTGAAATAAAGAATTTAAACATAGTTTCTGCAAATTAAGTAGTAAATATAAATTCAAAAAGGGTTAAATACCTATTTATTTCAGTATTACAATGCTTGATAATAGGAAAGTAATTAATTGATTATAATCAAATATGTTATTTATTAATCGTATTAGTTATAAATAAAAGACGTTTAACATTTAAATACCAAACAATTTAGATTTGACAAATACACTAGTGTATACAATACAATATTTACTAACAACACTGATGTTTAATATTATTTTTAGGTTACTCACTTTCGTAACTTTGAATATACCCACTTTGGCCACATTTCCACTTGCCTTTCTGCCACTGAGGCAACCATGAACAACATAACACGTCCCCTTTTTTTATTAAAACTATTTTTAAACAATTACATTAATATTTTATACTTAGTTTTATACTTTTAATAATTTCGACAGCGCGTATTTACGTTTGATAATAATAATATGTTTGTTCGTAGTGACCAGTTGCTGATAATTCTAACGGATTGAAAACTTCTACGCCAATCAGCGATCTTGGCAGTTGGCTCTGCCAACACTCGATTCGCGTAGAATTTCTCAAACCGTTGGAATCGTTGGCAACTGGCTACTATGAACAAGCCTAATATCATCGGTACGTCCTGAACAATTGCGCAGCTAGTGGCAGAAAAGAGAACTATGATCTGGGTTTAATATTGTATACCACGAATACTGCGGAAAAGTCTATACCGTTCGGACTCCTTGTATCTATACTTCGTGCGCAAAATATTGGAAAAATGGCTCACCTAAACAGTTTTTTGATAAAATGTCCTTTCCCACACATTTTACATTGAAAATGTATCATTATTAAATTAAATTAAATTGATTTTTATATGTTGAGTTAGAGCTATTATTGCTATAGCTGGAGAACGCATCTTGCATGTACGGTTTCAATGCCGTGCAAAGTATCCCGTTAACAATTAAAGATTTGTATGATTCACAAAACCAGGATATAACTATCACCAGAAAAAGTGTTGGAGTAAACGTTGCACAGCACGCACGCTAAAATTAGACAATTTACACAGAAAAGGTTCCTACAAAAACCATAAGCACTTTTTCAAGTTTTATTTATAACATACTTATGGACAACATAAAATTATTTGGAAATGAGATCTGGTAAGGACACACTCTGTATTTCGAAGTGATTTTTCCAATATGGTGGTTGGAGAAGCAGAACTTCGAGGTGGCAAAGTTGAAATTTGGTTTGATTACGGCGAAATCCACATAATTACATATTTTCAAACCTCCCGGAAACTTTCAAACGTTAAAGTACCAAAGACTCAAAAACAGAGATTACACAATTTTTAGCTGAAACCGTTCGGTCACGGCAATAGATGAAGAAGGTCAGTAAAGTTAGCACCGCCATTTTACAGAAACTCAAATTAAAGCATATGGGAATTACGAGCTATTTAGGAGCTCTTGATTTTTACCTAAATTGATTTTTGAGCTCAATATTTACTAAGGAAAAAGTGCAAAAAACTATGTATGTTTTAATTTGAGTTTCTGTAAAATGGCGGTGCCAACTTTACTGACCTTAGATGAAGACACTGACTAAATTATCAACATTTTGCTGGTAATAATTGTTGACTTCTGGACAGTAATTTCTGATTCGGGTTGATATGTCGTACAAAATGGAAATATAACTTCAGAATTTAATTGAATATATATTTTCTAAATATGAGTTAAAAGATCAAAATAAAATGAAAATGAAAATACAACAATTTGAACAATTAATGCAATCAGTATCAATAAGTCATGAAATAGGTAAGCAAAAAACAAAAATTCAGAAAAACAAACAAAAAAATTTTGTGAAGCGTCTCAAATTAGGAGCTATTTACGAGCTTTTAATTGACGTATTGAACGTCAACCCCTAAATTTGTCTAAGGGGCAAAAACCACCCCCGAAAAAATATTGAATTTTAATTTTAAATTTAAAATCTATTAAAATTATCTACGATTTACGAGCTCTTTCCTGGTGTAATGCACATAAACATCTAAAAATGTTCAAGGGGTGAAAACAACCGCCCAATTATGCAGTTTATTCAAATTTTATGATTTATAAATTTTGAAAAATACTAGCATGATCTACGATTTACGAGCTTTCCAACGGTATATTACTGGACTACATTCAAATTACTGGAAGGGGTGCAAACCACCCCCCAATTATGCAGTTTATTCAAATTTTATGATTTATAAATTTTAAAAAATACCAGCATGATCTACGATTTACGAGCTTTCCAACGATATATTACACGACAATATTCAAATTACTGGAAGAGGTGCAAACCACCCCCCAATTATGCAGTTTTTTCAAATTTTATGATTTATAAATTTTAAAAAATATCAGGATAATTTACGAATTACGAGCTTTAAAATACTACATTAAAATTTTTGGAAAGGATGCAAACAACCCACTTAATTTCCCAGTTTGTCTATATTATGTGATTTTGATCATTTTCAAAACTGACAGCCTAATCTACGATTTAGAAGCTCTTCAAGGATATATAACACGATTATTTTCAAATTATGCAAACAACCCCCAATTTATGAAATTTTTTCCAAATTTGTTGTTCTTAAAACTGTAAGAGTTTTGAAATGGATGAAAATAATAAATATTACCCTTACTGCGGCAAAGGTTTAGAAATCTAGATTTTACAAATATTGTGATTTGAAAACTAGGAAATGGTGTAAGGTGTAATTATCTACGATGTATAAGCTTTCCAACAATATATTTAAAAGCGGCTACTGTTGTAGTTATTATTCGGATAAATAATTGTATTATGAATTATGTTCTTTTAATTAAGTATTGAACCTAACGAAAAATTGTAACCATCATAACCACGTGTTGTTACCGTTTCTTCTGGTTTTGTATTCAACTCGCTTCTTCTCCAAAATCTGTTGCTCGAAGTTTTAATAATTACCTCAAAGTTTTTTGTTTCTAATTAACATTAAAACTTAGTTGTTTCAAATAGAAATAGGAATATTTTTTATGTATTACGAAATGCACAGATTAATTCCAGTCGGCATTTTTCAACCAACCTTCGCCAAACGAGTCATAACAACGTTAAGAAAATATAAGTCAAATAATATTCTTATTTTTATCTAACCTTTACCATTTAAAATGGGCTGAATCTATAATCTATACAAGAAATATAGAACAGGAGTTTGGTATATGAGAGGGCAATGTATTTCGTTATTATTCTATCAACTATTATTTTTGTACCCACAATAATCAAATTATTCATAGTAACCCAAAAATACAAATAGGAATACATAAAAGATCAAAGGTACTTGAATGAATTAAACAAATGTGTTGTCTCGCCATCTAGGTGCCAATATTCCTACCTGTAACTAATAACTCAGTAAAATTTCCATAGATGGACGATTTCATATTTGAAATTACTGGTTAATGTCATAAAATATATTAGAATTTTTTGTTAAAATCCAGTGTCATTGATTTTTGTGTGTATAGATCTGCAACCTGCTATTCGAATTTTCTAGGAGGGTAAGCAACAGTTTGGTTCTCATTTGTTGAGGAAATGTTTATTGATATTAATTATATAAATAACTACTTCAATATAGGTACCTACTTATTGAGAGAATTTCAACGTACTTAAATTTCAAAAAGAAATGTTCTTAAATCAAATGATAGCCATTAATTGTATAATAAAGTATATTATATAAGTTTGAACGTAAAGGATGAGTACAGAGTGGCGTATATTACTTATGTGATTTAAGAATTTAAGTCACCCCTGCAATAGAAAATACCACATTACGAATTTTTTACTGCTTTAATAAAATATATTGCCTCGACTAGAACCAGTGGCACCAATCAAATATTAGATAACAATTATCAGAGAACTGTTTCCAATATATTCACATAATCAGTGTATTCAAATTTATTTTTTCATGCTACAGAAAAGGCCATTACAAACAGCGGCAAGAGGGCTTTTTCGAATGTTACATGAAAATCTAAAATGAAAATTCTTTAATAGGCCAAAAATAACGTTCTAAATTTAGATATTTGAAAATGGACTAAAATAATTATGTAAAAATATTGGGGGATGGACTAATAAGATGGTAATATCTTTTTCATTACTGAGTATTCTTATTGGCAAAACTACATTACTGGTGTACAAACCGCATAATGAATGAATTAATTGAGAAACAAAATTTTATTAGTTAATCCAACACTGAAAAAATTTAGTTTCCTTGAGGAAACCTTGGGGGGTGGTTTGCAACCCTTCCAGTAATTTGAATGTAGTCCAGTAATATACCGTTGGAAAGCTCGTAAATCGTAGATCATGCTGGTATTTTTCAAAATTTATTAATCACAAAATTCGAAAAAACTGCATTCTTGGGGGGGTTGTTTTTGCCCCTTAGACAAATTTAGGGGTTGACGTTCAATACATCAATAAAAAGCTCGTAAATAGCTCGTAATTTTGAGACGCTTCACAAATTTTTTTTGTTTGCTTTTCTGAGATGGCGGTGCTAACTTTACGTAAAGTTTTTTGCACTTTTTCCATAGTAAATATTGAGCTCAAAAATCAATTTAGGTAAAAATCAAGAGCTCCTAAATAGCTCGTAATTCTCATATGTTTTAATTTGAGTTTCTGTAAAATGGCGGTGCCAACTTTACTGACCTTAGATGAAGACACTGACTAAATTATCAACATTTTGCTGGTAATAATTGTTGCCTTCTGGACTGTAATTTCTGATTCGGGTTGATATGTCGTACAAAATGGAAATATAACTTCAGAATTTAATTGAATATATATTTTCCAAATAAGAGTTAAAAGATCAAAATAAAATAAAAATGAAAATACAACAATTTGAACAATTAATGCAATCAGTATCAATAAGTCATGAAATAGGTAAGCAAAAAACAAAAATTCAGACAAAAAAGACAGTAAAAATATAAGTTGATTCTATCAAAAATAAATAACTAATATCGATTCTATTCAAAGCCAGGTAAAAGACCATATCAGTTCAAACAAAACTGATCATGCCGTTCTCAGTGGCTGTTGGACAAAAACACCATAAGGACCATTGGTCAGGTAGATGGAGAAGTTACAACTATACTATTTTAAGGTTGAACACCGCTCCGAGTCGTTTCTATATGCCTTGTCAAGAAGAGCCTGTCAAACGGATTGTGGAGATTGCTGGAGATGGAAAGACGAGAGGGCATCTCAGTCCGATAGTTTCGAGAACAGATTACTGCATCACGGAATAATGTATATAGGAGCAAATGCCCAGCTCAGATAATGAACGAATTCTCAATTGAGAATTACTCAAGAAGAGAGGGGCATCCAGGCTGATCTGTGACAAGACAGTTAGCCAATCGGCTGTTCTGAAATCCCTATGGGCTCAATGGGACTCCTCAAAGATAGAGAACGGAACGTTGAAATTGACTTGAGAAAGTAATGATGACAGAGAAAACAAGTTCCAACTTGTAGACCCAAAGGTAGCCGTCGTCTTGCATAAAGTACATAATGGAATTATCGAAGGTCACCACGGTATACATGTTGGACAAGGTCGGTCAACGATTTGCTTAGGTAAATTACTTCGAGGACTTGTAAACCTGGTGACATCTACGCAAATACTTTCTTGTAGCGATAGATTATTTTTGTAAAGGACCGGAAGCATATGCCATACCCACCACGGTGGTCACGGTGTTGCTGGAACAGCTACTCATCAGGTTTGGGGTACCGTTGGAATTGCTTTGAGACCAAAAGCGAGACTTTGGATCTAACGTATTCCAGAAGGACTCAACGATGCTGGGCATGAAGACTACCATGTCTTCTGGCCTCTACCTTATCAAGAAAATTGTACAGTGAAGTTAAAGGTTATGCCTACCAACTCAGACAAAGCATGCTGGTCACACACAAACTGGCCCGGACTCAGATGTTGGCAACCAGATATCAGATGAAAACACGTTAAGATTTGTAGGCCAATTCGGTCGGGTTTCAACGGGGAAATAAATATTGGTTGTACAGCCCTAAGAGGACCAAAGGCAATTTTCCAAAGTAAACACCAGCTTAGGATGGTCCATAAGGGGTGGCCAAGAAGATCGATGACGCTGTCTAGTAGTGTAGTTACATTTACCGGAATTCAACAACTAAAAGAAGATAGTTACTTAGGATAGATTTGCTTAATTCGCTAATGGGGAGTCGTGTTATAAAATTTAATTGTAGACCAATAAAGAGAAATCTTTCTCGAAATTAACTATCTGTAACAAATAAGATCTACCAGAAATAAAGAATCGCTGGCAAAAAGTTGTTCCAAACCTCACAGTTGCTGATAAAAATTTTACCGAAAATTCCATGCAATATACACATCTTAGAAATACAGCATCACTGTAATAGTATTTATAGGCTTACGTACATCATGAGTCAAGTTCAGTAGATAGTATTTGTGGACCAATTGATGTCGAAGTATTGACATATGGGTCGATTTAAATAAATATATAATTATTCCTATTTTTCTAATTTCCATTTTCTTCTTGCGAACATGTTAAAATTATATCAAATTATTATATAATTTTATTCTTCTCTGACTCGAATGAATTGTAATTTTTATCTCCTATTACCTCATTCTGTAAAATATTATACATTTGATGGCATTGTTGATATTCTCAAATGTTTTCACCATTTTTAATAAACCGCCTTTTATTTTTTAGCGTCAATTGTTACAGATCTGGTTTACATTTTTATAGGATATAAAATAGCAATAAAGCAGCTGGTCTAGCCTTGAGCGGTAATTTATGTATCTTCTGTTCTAACAAAAGTAATTATGTTAGATTTAACTAATTTCTCGAATGAATTACAAAAAAAAAAACGGAGACTTTATAATGCCGTAGAACTTTAATAACTTCAAAACAATTATTGATATAAAAGCGTTGCTTCGTCCTTATATACTTTATAATGAGGCACTTTAGTTTGAGTAATTTAATCTCGACTAAAAAACTTATTCAGAGCGATAAAAATTTGAAACTTTCCGTGAGTATAGCTTTGAAACTTTTAGGTAACAATTAAAATGACTCAAAGAAAATAAATAAATTTAATAACAAGTGTTTTTGGGCCCATGTCCCGTGAAAGGGAAATAATTTACAAGCATAATTAGATTTCCGTTAAAAATCATTTACAGGAAATTCCCTACACTACAAGTAAATCTCTAAAAAACAGCTGCAGAGTGAAAATTTTCAGTCAAAATTTCGTGATATCTAATACTCTATGAGAAATTGAGCATTCCTAGTGGAATAGGATAATTTTTCTTTTGTAAGAGTTTGAAAGATTATTTATTTAACTTAGTTCTCGAAAAGCTTGAAGAGAGTTACAATTTTAAAATGTTTCTCATGGTGAAAAATATAAATGCCATGTTTAAAAATATAGCGATGTAGAAAAAATAAAATGTTTCGAGGTCGATTTGAAACATGACATCAATCGATAAATAAACTCTTGAAACTAACAACGAATATTTGCTTCCAGTGCTCAACATATTAAAAATAATTACTATTATTGAATCGAAAGCTTCTTAACGGAGGCCACATTTACACATACGAAAATAGATGAGTATGGTAGTGAAATGAATTTGCTTTTATACTTCATCTCGACCGACACTTCTTTGACCTCGTTACAAGCTATGAAAGTAAAAAAAATATGGAACCGCTTCGGAATATCCCGGAACTAATCCAATATCTTTTCAATTTGTCCCATGTTTCGAATATAAAAAATCCATATTTTTAATAACGGCATCTCCACTAAGGCATAGTGTATAAGAAAATAGGTAAAAAAGTTTTTCCCCATTTCCTAAGAAACTGTGTTTTTTTATTGATGATGGGCTGATTAGGACTGCAAAATTTATATTTTTGTTCATGTATTTCTAGGATATATAAAATTCTATAAATATAAAATTTATTCTTATGAAAAAGATGATTAATTGGTTAAAACTGAATCTTGAACCCCCAGACCCCTCTGCTGACTACGGGCTTGAAACAATCTAATGTCAAACTGTGAATGCTAATTCTTTAATTCTGTGGTGTTAATTTTATTATTACCATTAAAAGAGGGTGTGATTTAGACCCTGAATCGTTTTGAGAATTTGAAATATTCAGACTTTTTAGTAAATACAAACTAGTGAGAAAACACTACAACTCTATTTGAAGTAAAATGCCTTTTGGTACAATGTGTTCTTTCCCTCGTTTTATTCCGATTTAACTAAATTAACGCTATTACTTAAGATTTTTTTAACTCGACATACTCTTGAATATTGTATATTAAAAGAAAATAAGATATTTCTCTTAAATAGTTTATATCGCTTATTTCTGGGGGGGGGGAATTAAAAAATCGACCGTTCCCCCCTTGATCTCCGAAACTACTGAGCTTAAAATTTTGAATAAAATGAGAAATATAGATCGTTGCGCAAACTTTACAGGAAAAATAAGGAGAAACCATTAATATCAATTTTATTATTATTATTAATTAGTTTAGGAGAAAATTGCTGTTTTGTGACAGAGGCAGAAATCTGGAGTGATATTATAAGGGTATCCGTATATTGTATATACGGAACCCCAAAAATATATAAACGGATATAAACTATTTAAGAGAAATATCTTATTTTCTGTTAATATACAATATTCAAGAGTATGTAGAGTTAAAAAAATCTTAAGTAATAGCGTTAATTTAGTTAAATCGGAATAAAACGAAGGAAAGAACAGATTGTACCAAAAGGCATTTACGCATTTTACTTGAAATAGAGTTGTAGTATTTCCTCTCTAGTTTGTATTTACTGAAAAGTCTGAATATTTCAAATTCTCAAAACGATTCAGGGTCTAAATTAGACCCTCTTTGTGATGGCAATAAAAAATTAACACTATAGAATTAAAGAATTAGCATTCACAGTTTGACATTAGAATGTTTCAAGCCCGTAGTCAGCAGAGGGGTCTGGGGGTTCAAGATTCAGTTTTAACCAATTAATCATCTTTTTCATAAGAATAATTTTTATATTTGTGGGGTAAATTATAGAATTAAATGAAAATTTAAAAATAAAATTAATTTCAAACGCATCTTGTAATATATCAAATAAAAGGTCCCATTCTGAGGAAACCCAATATATTTTTTCATATTAAAAAAAATTAGTTAAAAAGATATTAACCAAAATATACCAAAATTTACCCATTCCCCCCCTTATCTCTGAAACTATAAAACGTAAAGTTTTGAAAGAAAAAATAGAGGTGTAGAGTCTGACCTCAAGTTTACTGGAAAAATAAGAAGAAACGTCTACTTTTAATTTTGGGGGAAAAATTACAGAATTAATTGGAAAATATAAAATTAAAATTGTTTCTAAGGCATCATGTTATATTTCAAATGAAAGGGCTCATTATGACGAAAATAAATATATTTTTTCCATATTTTTAAAATAAATTAATTAAAAGATCCCTTCTTATCTCCGAAACCATAAGCTGTAAAATTTTGGAAAAAATAGAGGTATAGCGTCTCACCTGAACCTTACTGGAAAAATAAGGAGAAACCCCTAATATTCATTTTGGGGGGCAAATTATAGAATTAAATAGAAAATAAAAAAGTATAATTGTTTCTTACGGATCAAGTCATATATCAAATCAAAGGGCTCATTATGACGAATACAAATATATTTTTTTAATTTTTATTTAAATAAATATTTTAAAATATATTAAAAAATATTTAAAAAATTACCTATTCCCTCTTTATTCCCCACACTTTAAGACCTATTTTTTTTGTTTACAGGAAAAATACGAAGAAATCTCTAATATTAATATTGGGGGTCAAATTATAGAATTAAAGGGAAAATACAAAAATATTTTTTAACGCATCATGCAATACATCAAATGAAAGGGTTTATTATGAGGAATACAAATATATTTTTCATGTTTTTAAAATTAATTGTTTACAAGATATTAACATAAAGATATAAAAAATTCTGATTTCTAGCTTTATTTCCGAAACCATACTACCCAAAATTTTGAAAATAATTAGGGGTACTGGTACTCACTTGAAATTTATAAGAAAAAATATTAGAAAACCCCTATAGTAATTTTAGGGACAAATTATATAATTAAGTGGAAAATAAAAATTCAATTTTGAAACTCATCATATCAGATAAAAGGCTCATTATGTAAATTACAAATATATCATATTTTTAAATCATTTGTTTAAAAGATATTAACAAAAATATTAAACACCGACTTAATTCCCACTTTAGAAACTACACTATTTAAATTTTGAAATATATATTTTATTTGTATTCTTAAATAATTTGAATAATAGATTTAATAATTTATAATTTAAAACTTGACCTATTTTGTCCTACCTATATCTCCCAATCTACAGAGCCTCAATATTCAGACAATTTATTATAAAAGGTCTCCCTGAAAGTTATTAGTAAAATAAAACTCTAATGTTAGTTTTTGGGAGTCAAATTAGAAAATTAAATACATATGTATTCTTATAAAAATCAAGCAAATCCTGAAGCAGATAAAATAAAAAGTCTATGTGTGGAAAATGAGAGTGTATATTTTTTATAAATTTAAAACGATTCCTTTAAAAGATATTAGTGTAAACATAAGAAAATGCACGCATTCCCTGCTTGTCTGAAACTGGAATATTCGAATCTTTTAGGTGGTACGGAAACCTTAGTATGCGAGTCCAACTCGCACTTTACCAAATTATTTTCTATATGGCTTCATAGCACTTGAGAACAACTAAGAATGCAGAACTCACGGAGAAAGTGATAATAGCGGTCTATGTATTTTTTCCAGCATAATTGTAATTCAATTAAATAAACATTACAAAATATTATATGAAATTAATCACAAATGAGTATTCTAAAAAAAATAAAAATTTATTTATGCATGATCTCTTTTTTCCTTAGAAGGAAAAAAAACGATAAATAAGGACAACGCCAATCGATTTGATTTCCATTATCATTTCTTAAAAATTGACGTAAGCACTACTAATCATTTCTTTTATTCAATTAAAACGTAATCGAGTTGTTCTCCGACACGAACTGATATAATTACATTAGAATAAACTAAGGCAGCTTTAAGAAGCTCGAAACGCAAAGTAATGATTGTTTTCCTTGATTAATTTCTGTCGTCAGCTGCTTATTGTCCTTTAATGGAAATGCTAATGTCTTTAACAGCGGCGTGAGCGACCAGCATCTCGAATTCGGGCGTGGTTGCAAATCTACGGAAGTTCATGGTTAACCGCGAAAATTTCTCGTTTTGTCGGACCGGGCTGTGACATTGAATACCTACAAGAAACAATGCGACAACAACCCGCAATTCCGTATTCACCACTGAAATGCTACATCCTATTTTGGCCACGAGTAATACAATAAATAATTCTAATTATAGCATTGTAAAACGCTTCTGATACCCTGATGTTAAAAGATGCCAGCGAAAATAACAATAATTTGGATTTAGTTAAACGCCATGCATTATTATTTGTTTTGTGTCAGACCACCGGAAAGTTTTGTACATGTCGTTCTTTAGTAATATAAAATTGGGGTGTACTTTTATTTACTTTTTTGAACTTGAATAAAATATTGGATATCTTAAATATTTTTATAATTTTGAAAGAATGCTTATATAGTGAGGAATTTTATTGATCAAATTTTGTCAAATTGTCACTTTTCTTAAGCGACTACAACAGGAGCATGTTTTTAATTCCTCTGTATATATGTTGATTTTTGTGTATATTCAGCGAATACTGGAAACCAGCTCAAGAGAGATTGATCGTTTAAACCAGATTCTATTAAGGAAGATTCCAAAGTCGTCCCATATTTTTTTCAAAGGACATAGCTTACAGCTTTTTTTAGAAAATCGGCAAAAAATTTTAAACAGACGATCATTTTTCTTTCCCTTGGTGGAGGCAATAGTACTAACATGGAAAAGTCTCTGTTAGGAATCTACGGTGTAATAAATTGAAAATAGTTTGGAGTTAAATCCACATAATCATGTCAGTTAATTTCAAGATAGAAGGTTCTCAATTGGTCTCTATACACAGTTTGCCTTCATCAGTTGGATTGAAACGGAAAACTCTCTAACAAATAATAGTTAGAGAAAGAGTTATATAAAAAGGATTTGAATGGTCTGAAACGTATACGAAGTTTGTCAGCAAATATGAATTTTGCTTAACAGTGAAGTACCTTTATTTTTGATAATATCTAACACAAGTAATTCGAATTAAAAACTGCTTCTCGTTAAGTCATGACTGTAAATTGTATAATAAATATTCATGTTACATTTTCAACTGTATACTTATTTTTGTAATGTCTCAAAGTGTCTGCTAAATGTTATTTGTGGCACGGTTTTTGATTATTTTTATGTGTTCTTGGGAAATAACACCACAATCGAAACAAAAAACTGTATACTCCAGGAAAAACCAAACATTTCCACGTGCATTCTGACCTCGTTTTCTATAACTTTAAACATATATTGAAAATATAAAATGCAAATTGAAAGTTTGATATATGACATTTAAGTTGAGATACGAAAAAGTGGTTGTTTCTAGATATACAGGTAGCAAAAAAATTCTAAAGATTATGTATTACAGTTAAACAGCTTTTAACTTGAAAGAGTCTCATTCAAAAGAATTACTGCAGATTTTTTTAATTTTTGGCTTTGTGTTATGTTGTTCTTTGTGAAGTATAGTTGAATTGTCAAATTATATTTTATAGCCTAGGTTCCAAGCATGTTCACAAATTTCCGATTTTTCAAATTGTCGATTCTTTATGTAATTATTGTCTTCATTAATTCGTATGTTTAATGGCCTGGATGTTTCTTCAATATAAAATTTATTGTGTTTGCAAGGAATCTTGTATATGCAGTTTTTTGAGTTCTGAGTTTTGTTTTCGATATTAGTGATTTCAATGTATTTCTTGTTTTGAATGCTGTTTTGACATTAAATCTGTCGTCCACTCTTTTTAATCTTTCTCAGAGTTTCGGGTTAATTCGTTGGTTTGTTTTCTGTTCAAGTCTGTTTAATTCTTTATTTATAAATTTTGTAGGGTAATTGTTTCCAGTAAGAACATTTTTTATGATTGTTTTATCTTAAAGTGTTATCGAACAAACTTTATTAACAAAATATAATTGTAATTAAATCAAAATCTCTGATAATTAACGCACCTAAAAAAGTTTAAGATTCTCAAATTGTCTAAAAGACAATGGTTCAACTAAGTTGGAATCATAATATGCAAAACTTTCTTCATACATATAAATAATTAGAAAACAAGTTATTCATTTCAACAGTAAACGAGATTGGTCAAAATAATGGATGTTGCTTAAATGTTTTTTTTTGAAAATATCGAAAAAGATAATTAGAATTGAAAACTCCATACAATTAACCCATTAAATCACTGAAAATTCTAAAATAATTACATTAAAAAAACTACTTAAAAAAGTAATTTACCTAAAACGCAAAAATATTCTGCAATAATTTTGAAAAAGTATTTTTTGAAAAGTTGTTTTCTGAATGATACTTGTGGCATATTTTTCAATGTCTAAGTGCTTCTTGGGAAATAACACCACAGTTTAAAGAAAACTGCTGTATATTCCAAACGTTTCGGGGTCTAGATCAGACCCCGTTGTCAATGGTTAAGAAACTATGGATTAAAAAGGCACAATTCTAAGATGTAAATTAAAATATTTGACAATGTGTATTATTTGATTTTTGACGTAACTAAGATAATTTTATTTGTAATATACAGGGTAGCACAGAAATTTCTAAAGATCATATAATGATAAAGTTCCTTTCAAATTGGAAGAATTTGAAAGGGAGATCTCCAGAATTTACGAATTTTATTTGTAAATATTCATAGCTTGGATAACCTAGTTAAAAATAATTGTCTTTTAGAATGTGTTTATGTTTATGCCGTCAATCAGTACCTAACATAAATGATAAGCTTGAGGTTTTAATTTGAGCGGATTGACCTTAAACTTTAACTTAAAAACTTTTTTTTTCAATCTTTGAGTTGTATTAAGTATGCATGGTTGGCGTCTTTGTTTTTCTGTAGTTTTGCTATTTAACAATATTTAGCAAATATGAGTTTAGAATTTTTGTTCAGTAATTATAAAGTAAAGTTTGGTTTTAACAAAGTTGTTTTTACACATTTATATTTTTTACTTTTAATATTATATGATGCTTTCAGATATACTTTGTAAGGAATCTTAGATACCATCCATAACCAAGGGGCTTTTCTAGACAAATTAAAATAGTTTTGCAATGCTTCATCGATTTATAAAAAATGCATATACACAAAGCCTAAATGAACACCGAAAAGTAACGAGCCTGGAGGAAGGAAACGTAAACGTGAATAATCCGGGACATTGTGTAGTTTACAATTTCAGATCAATACAGTTTTCTATTTTTTTTGGAATCCAGAGAACTGCTCGGAGTTGGTGCAAGTTGGGTAATGGGATCCAAATTTTTTTTGTCTCAGTCTCTTTGTGGTATTACTGTAACTCTTATATTGTCATGGTGTCCCTTAAGGTAGGTACTTATGAAGCACCCAGTATATATATAATTAGTAAATTTGCATTGATATCTGAATTGCATACATATAGATCGAATTATTCTGTCTTTTGAAATAGTAAAAGGTTATATGAATTAGGTACAACGTGAAAAAATCCTTGGGTCTCCTAAGGGATTTTTCTATGAAAATTAGATATTGCAAAGAAAAAAAGTAGGTGCTGAGACGATTTTCTGAGTACTGTCTTGTTAATAAAGCGGTAGGTTCCCATCAATTTTATCATGAATTTTTTTTGGCAGGAGGGTAGTAATGGGTTTAAGGGTTGAAGTGGATATATGAACATGTAGACGAAAATATTTAATTCTTGAATGAGTGAGTCTTGCCAAGTATAATAATTAAAATTTTTTATCTTAAAATGATCCAAGAAATTGGCATTACGCCTGCTTGTGACATTTCTGGAAAAATAGAATAAAGATAAAAAAAATCGCACAATTTTCCAAGTGAAAGTTCATTTATTCTCTAGGAGGCGTCATACCAATTTTTATTTGGTCATGTCGATATAAATATGTTTGATTAATTTAGTTGGCAGAACTCAGAAAATCATTCAAAATTAATAACTTTTCTTACATGTATATTTGTCGATTTCATGCCTTAGGCCTTAGACCCATTACTACTCTCCTGCCACAAAATTTTCTTATTAAAATCGATAGTAACCTATTGGTTTATTAACATGGGTGTACTCAGAAAGTAGTCGCAGCACCTATTTTTTTCTTGTTTCGAAAATGTAATTCTCACAGCAAAATCTCCTAGGAAACTCTACGATTTTTTCATGAATTGTAAGTACCGCATATAACCTTTCAGTACTCCAGAAAGCAAGACTCAAAAAATCGTTGTTGATCTTCTAATTCAGATCTAATATGGAACTTGTAAATTTTTTTAAAATTTTACCTTGAACTTTATTAGCTCGCATATGAGAAATGCAAACGTTTGTAATTAATACATAAAATAATAAAAATTGTGACTTATAAACCAGTTTATATATATATATATATATATATATATATATATATGTGATAAGATAATAAATATTCTTCGAGAAAGCTCTTGTTAGCTACATTAGAAAAATTTCTTCAAGAATTTGCGTATGTCAACATTTTGAAGTACCTACTCCTCGATAACGTATTCCAGCAGAATTAAATTTTAAAACAATATCAGTGTATATATTCGACAATATGTTCAAACGCTAATGCTATTCAGGTGCCGTGCAGTGTGTGCTCAATAATTAATAGAGCATTCGAAACACAAGCAGGCATTCTATAAGCGTTCAGTTTAATAAGGTTATTCTGAGGTAAATACAGTTAAACAGCAGAATAGCAACATTCAAAGTGTGCATAAATTTTAGCTCTAGCTTTCGTTTGTTATCCCATTATAGGTATAACATTTTCCAGGGTATTCTAAGTAGATATTATTTTTCACATCTAAAAATAACAATGAATAAAAGATTTAAATACTAAATCATTTATTTATTTACTTTTATGTTACAAATTCACCATGAATACAGCGTAGTAGCATAGAAATTGTATAAACCAAACAATTCTCAAATCATCCTGTAGTTATAGAAGCCTATTATTAAAATATAACAAGAGCAAACCACATTTGTATTGATGAAGGTAAATTAACTACATACTTATACTTATAGTTACCGAACTGGGAGACCAGTGAATCAGCTTAAAAATTTATATCAGTCAAAATAACTATAGTTTGGGACAAGAAAATATATATCAAATAAACTTTATCGCTCCATATATTTGTATAGTTTTTGGATCCTGATTGAAGAACATTGTAAAAAGAATAGATTTATTTTTCATATTAACGACTTGAAAGAAATCGTGTAAAGAATAAATTCAAAAAGTCGTTTAATGATAATTCCAAGGGAGGTAAATTTTTTTATAAATACAGGAATTCATATAGTTATTATATATTATGTTAAAGAATATTTTACATAAAATACATATATGATTATGGTGAGTAGTACTTGAAGAAATTAAGTATGCAACCTACATTACTATGAGTTGTTAAATATAGCCCCACACTTTGAAAAGTTAAACATTACATATTTAATATAATTACATTAAATTAGTTACGACAAACAATAAAATAAATAGTTAAAAGGATTGTTTAATAGGTAGTAGCTTCCAAAACACTTACAGATTTCTTCAAGACTTAAATCGTTTGAAAAGCAGGCGTTATACTTATATAGACTGTCAGCTGTTGGCAGAACTGGGTCCACAAGTTTATCCCTTTTGCCTCGCAGGAGGCTGAAAAATTTGATATTATTGGCTATAATGAGCATAAAGTGGCCAAGAATTTGTGTGGTTAACATTCGAAAAATTCATTTTCCGTTTTTGGAAAAAAATATGTTTTTTCCGAGTTTCTCATCATGTTGACTAAATGAATACTGTGATATAGCCGACTATAAACCATAAATACAAACCAGAATCTGTTTTAGAAAATAACAACTACAAGCTGTACTGGGACCACACGATACTGACCGATCGGATTGTTGCTTACAATAGACTTGGGTCCCGAATCTCGAACCGTTCGACAACTTTAGTGCACGACTTTCGACATAAGTCGCATGAAATGTTGAGGTAAATGAAGTTTAACCCACATATTAAACTTCATTTAAGTCAGATTTCATACGACATACGTCCGAAGTCGAGTGGTAGAGCCGTCGAATGGTTTCAAGAATCGGGGCTCAGATATTGTTTTGGTAGATAAAGTATCTCGGAAAACAACTTTAATTGACATAGCAATTCCTAATAACAATACTGTAAATATCAAGCAGACTGAGAAAATAACCAAATATAGAGATTTGGAATTTCTAATGAAGACTCAGTGGGACACGAACAACACACGAACTGTACCAATTGTTATGTATACGACAGGACTAGTCCCAAAACATCTATTAAACAATTTAAAATACCTCGGTCTGGATGAACATCTTTACAAACAAATGCAAAAAGCCGTCCTGTTAGAAACAGCCCGGGCGGTCAGGAAATTCATGGAAACTGCCGGCACGACTCAAACCACGGGCCTGAAAACCTGGTAAGGGCTCCCACAGAGCTAAACTCTTTTGATATCTAGGATATCTGGGATTTAGTGAATTGTCCCCTAAAGGCACTCATAGCGTGCCGTAAAGGGAGTGTGATGCCATACATTGTATGGTCAAGTCATGATAATTGGTACACAGGAGCCAGCAAAGTACACGACCAATCGCTTGCCGCCCAACCTTATACAAACTTATAACGTCGTGCATTAATTATGGCCTTTTCAGACATTGTGAGCTGAACAACATAATTAGCGAACAACAAAAGGGATGGGCGAAAAACTCAATTGGGTGCAAAGAACAACTTATAATTGATTCCGTTGTCTGCAATCAAGCCTACGCCAAACAACGAAATCTCTACATGGCATATGTGGACTACAAAAAGGTAAGTTGATTCAGTTCCACATGATTGGCTTATTCAGGTGCTGAAACTCTATAAAGTAAATAGTATTGTTAACTTTTTAGAACATGTCATGACTACTTGGCAAACCAAAATCTTTCTGAATGAAGCCGACTGTTCGATACAAACTGACTCTATCCCAATCAAAAGGGATATATTCTAGGGAGACTCTCTTAGCCCGCTGTCGTTCTGCCTTGCCATGAACCCACTCTCATACAAACCATAAATATCTAGTTTAAATCTCAAGACATGTCATTAAAGTATATTGTACAGGGTGTTTGTAATGGTTTTCATTCTGATTCATTTGAAATCAGTTTCTTTTAGAGACGAAGTTAAGTTACGGGGCTAATAGTCTCGTGAAATGGTAAAAAATATTCCATTAGTTTATCGAAATGAAAATTTGTTATGTCGGCGCACTCTTCTATGTGGTATACTGTTGTAGGTTTGTGCGTGCACGCATGTGATATTAGGTGCTACATAAGAAGTTGTATACATAGGATGGTTGAAATATAAGGTGAAATTGTATTAGTAATACAAGATGGTTCAACAAATATTGTAGTGAGTAGCACATATAGTAGGTGGTTGAAATAAGATTGGAGCAAAACTATAGTTATACAGTGTGGATATTTGCGTTATAGGACTGAGTATAATTACAGTATTACACAAGGCTTTAAAAATTGTCAGAAGCAGTTGAATATACAGGATGGTTGAAATATAAGGTGGAGTATAATTACAGTTATAAAGGGCGGTTTAAAATATAGTTTGGAACATAAGTAGTTGCTTATACAAGGTGTTTGAAGTAAGGGTCGAGTTTAATTATTGTTATACAAGATGTGTCAACAATTTGTTATATAAGCATAAGCAGTTAGGCTATTTGAATGATAGGACGGGGTTTAACATAATTATAGACATGGGTTCAAAACTTTCTAGAAGCATTTGGATATATCGGGTGGTTGAAATAAATGGTCAAATTATAGTAATAAAATGTGGTTTAAAAATTTGAATTTTGTTATATGGGGTAGACCATGAGCCGTTGCATACATAGGAATAATTTAAACAATAGAAAAATTGAAACACCCTACGCAGGGTTTTTTTAAAGATATCAGGACTGTTGCAATATTGTGGTGAGTTGAATTATAGCTCTACCGGGTCGTTCAGAAAATGATAGACAAATAAGTTACATAGAGGTGACCAATTCACAGAAGGATATAAAATGTGGAAGCAATATAGATTAAATTAGAGTTACGCTTATAGAAAGTGGTCCTAATAATAAAACAAAACAAATAAGAAATATTTGGATAATATAGAAAAAAATTCAAATTAGAGAGGGAGAAAGAGAGAGAGAGAGAGATAAGAATACGATAAAATTTTCAATAGAATTGTACATTAAATTAGATAAAAAATAAGATATATCTGAAAATAGTGATTGATTGCACAGGGTTTCTAAACAGTTTTTATTTTTAGTTAGCTGCAGTCGGTTCTTTTTTTAAATATAATTTATTATAGATAATGTTTCTTGATCTAAACTTTCGAACTAAATAATTTTATTACTAAAAAATACGATCAATTAAAGTTATAAATGTTAAATTTTAAAATAAGATACGTTTTGAAATGTCTCATACACTCAATTAATTTGGTTTTACTTCCTGAATTCCTTTAAAAATTGATTAGATTTTCTCTAAACTAAGATCGCCATTAGTCGATTCGTCGCTCGCGCTTGTGTCGATTTTCATAAGAGGTTTGTCGTAAATCTTATTTCCACTCGTGTCCTAAACTCTAATCGACCTTATTCCCGCCCTATCCGGTCCCTTTCCAACTGACTTGAATTCATCTCATACAGACCAATTTCTTTTTTTGTATTCAGGATCACTTTAATTCTATTGTGTCTAGTTCTTTTTATGACTTATTTGTTATTCAGTTTTATAACATATTAAGATTTATTCGAATATTAGAAACATAATGTGTTATTTGTCAATAGGTTACGTACAAAACTCTTGATTTAGTCAACCAATACTTTAGGCAATATGGAAAAATAAAAAAACATATGATATTTAAAATTAAAAAAAACTTTTCTGATAGACATAACAAAGTGAAATGGAGTGGGAAAGTTTTATGATTAACAATAGACTTAGAGAAATACTCTGTTATTGGAAAAAAGGTGTGACTCTTTACGATAATTCATCCAGGGGTGTAGCATAAATTCCTAAACGCAAATAAACATCTTCAAATTGTAATTGTTTAAGAGGTCAGGAATGAAAGATCCAAGTCCTTAGGTGGGATTGGTGGGATTTTTTTTTCTTGTACATATACGATGTGAATTTGCTAGGCATATATCCTAGGTCTTCTTTATCCTGTGCATTTATTACTTGGTCATTCTTAATGTATATTGTACATATATGTATAAATAATAACCATTCCCATACCTCTACAATTCTTCTTACATACCCTTAAAACTTCATCCACATATGTGCTAAATAAACTTAAATATAATTTTGTATTACATCGACCACATTACCGGCACTAATATACTCCCACCCCATCTTTATTAAAACTGAGAATGTTGTAGAAATAAAAAAGGCAGTAGGAACACTGTATTCAGTTTTATAGCATATAGAACATCAGAAGAAAAACCAAATAAGAGAGAATATACAACGAAACAGAAACAGAAAAAAGAACTTGTGCGGCTGAAATGGACTTTTGGAGAAGAGCAGCAAGGAGATCTAGACTCGAACATATAAGAAATGAAGAAATACCAGGACACATGAAAATAAAAAGAACGTTTATAGAATATATATTATATTCAACAAGGGATATAGTCGTAAGACAAGAAAAAAAAAACAAAGTAGACCATCTACAAGTTCGCTACAGGGGATCAATGACAATGACTTATGGAAAGAAATATACAGTTAACTACTGTGAGAGGTATTCATCTTAATCTCAGTAGAAAAATCTCATTCTATAAGGGTGAAGGGGTGGTTTATATCAGAAAATCTCGAATAGCGGTGGGTGATAAGTTGTGGATCGTAAGATTAAAAAAAATCATAGTAGCGCGGTTCATGAACGTTTATATACCAGTATATACGGATTGCGGGAATACCACTGCTGTTGACTGAGACCTGAAAAACCCGAAATTATAGTTTGGGCTACACATAGGTTTAATTACAATCCGGTAATTGTATACGGTTACTTCTATTTCTAGACGTTCGGGGCTCGTCAGCTACAAACAGTACGTATTCTATTTTGAAATGACAAATAAAAACAATAAAAAAGCTGTCAATCAAGGATCAAGCATAAGCACGACAACAATTAATTTGTAACTAAATAAACTGAAATGTCTAACATATCAAATTATTTGTCATTCTAAATAAGAGCATGAGAGCAATGAGCACCTAACTTGTGTCTTATTTTTTAGTCTATTTACTTCATTCGTGAGACCTGTTTCGTAATCAACTTGTTACTTGTAGTTTTGCAACTTCTAGAATTTTGTTTCGTAATTTAACAATTATAAAGTAACGTAACTTGAAAAGTCAATACTGACCTATAATTTACAACACTAAATATTTCATACGGTCCAAAGATGAAAGAGCTTTACTCAGCCACTGCCTTGTTTATCATTTGAAAACCAAACTAGCATATATAATTACGTAGTGGTTTGTTGTGGGGTAGAACGTTTTGAATTTTAACTTTTTTCAACATTTAGGTTATAAACTTGAAAGCCAGCAATGTAAGATTTCAAAGCTAAAATATGTCAAAAATATATATTTTACTCTAGAATAAATGTACCTAACTTAACCTAATAAATGGGTAGGTACATTTTTAATATTCAAACAAATCTTTAAAATGTTTTTAATAGTCAGAACTTTGGAGCAATGGGACCATTAATGTAAAATTATTTAACTATAAGATATCCACATTGTCAGAAAACATTAATTTTCAGTATAATTTTCAATATAAAAAATTACTTACCAATGTAGTACCCCATGTCGACTTCTGTTTTATGTCGAAAATATAGAGAAATATGAATCACATACTCTTAATTAATAGTAGTTAAATATATCTATTTTTTTCTGTGAATTGAAATTGAAACCTTGAAAATACTTTGAAATCTTTTCTGATAGAGTTGAAAACTTTCAACCTAATCGCTACAAAAGTAATGAAATGTCAAAATTAAATCAAATTTCCGGCAGATGGCCAAACATTCAGGGTTGTTAGATCTACCTATTTATCGTGAATTTGTGCATAATTTCACAATTTATTGTAATCTTAGTTAAATTATATGACAGTTGTCCGACAAAAATAAAATGACTCTAAATTAAAAGTATAAGGTTAAAATAATGAAGATATTATCAGTAATAAATTGATGGGCTCCAACATAATTCTGATTTTAGTTCACAAACCATATTTACAATACAATGAATGTTGCAAACTTCTGTTGGCCCTATTTCAATAACATGACAATGTAGGACAACTTTAGCGAAGTGCCAATACTTTTAGTTTTACATTTAATTTAGTTAGTCTTTCACATTGGAGTCAACCTATCTTATGATATTCTCTCTAAGCAATCTGGCGGCACTGTTTGGCATTGACAGTATGGACATAAATAATGTTTTTTCGTTGTTTTATTATTTAATTATTCAACCAATATTATAAATTAATTTTAGCATTCTGCACTGAAAGTCGTCTGTAGCTACTAAACAAAACAAAAATAAAGAAAATCGGTTGACAGACAGAGGAGAAAATGGTACCTAACTGTTTTGTCTTTGCCTATTCATATATAGATCTTTGGGACAAATTGCCAAATTGGTCCAGCCGTTCTCGGATTATGCACATAGCTATACATTTAGGGATCTTTTTTATTTATATAGATTAATCATTTTTTAAATTCATTTAGGTCCATTGACATGAAAGTTATTGAAATATTTAAAATACCTGTAACTTTTGTTAATTTGTTATATTATTTTGTCAAAAAACGAAATTTCAGATATTTATATATAAGTGTTAATTCACTGCCAATGTCATAACAACTGTTGTTCTAGAAGTTTCTAGATAATTTAGCTCCTGTTAATACAAAAATTATATTGTCCGTTCACATTTAGTTTAAATAAAATATTTTATTGTTTTTATCTAAATAAAAAAACATCGAATATCTATGGCTCCTTCTTGCGAAAATTATTCAATCATCAATTAAATAAATCAAAATTACTTTCCTGGTTTATTCGAAATTCCAATTTATAATAGCATAATGAAGTTTGTAATGTTTTAAATGTCAATTTACAGATGAGTAATAGTTACTCATTAGCTAAGTTGTTTCGTTAACAAACATTTGACCGAATCAATTTATCACTAAAAGCATTTAAACATCAATTATTTTGATTGCTACCCGAACGAAAATGTCGACCTTGTCTAAAAGATATTCCGCAAAATGTTGATGAATAACACTTAAACATTTATTTGTTATGATCTGAATTTTGGGCCTATATCATAAATGCGTGGATGGCTAAAATGACATTGGAAATTGATTGTATGATGCAATTTAGTTGGGTTTTTACAATCAGTACAGGAAATAAAAAATAGCTATCATAATTAAATTAATTTCAATGAGGATTAAAACTGAATATTCCTGTTTATAAAAAATATATTAATCGATGAGTATTGTTATTCAATTATTTCAATAGAATGCATTCTATTTTATATGGAACAAAAGTTGAATGTTTATAAAACTTCAATCATATAACATACCCATTGAAAATATTTTTATCGAGCACCAGCTGCGCCAAAGTGATTTTGAATAATGAAGTATATTTCATTAAAAATCTAAGCGTAATCGATAGTTTTTAGTTAAATTCTTTAATTTTATGTCAAATGTTAAATACACTGTGATTGTAATAATCATTTTGAGGGAGGTATAATTCTAATCAAATACATAACCACCTTTAATATTTTGGTAAAAATCACAGAGAAGAACAATCAGAAATTTTGAGTCAAATTATATTTAAAAATGATGACGAGTGTCATGTGAGATTGTTTTTCATTAGGTCCTAATAATTACACAACCACACAAACAAGTGTTGTTTGTGTCCTACATGCGTCCCTTGATTTCCTATATATTTTTGCCCCCTGATCACGAAACCGATTTCAGAATTTTGCTTACAAGTCACAATTTTCTTAAACTCAAAAAATATAAAACTATCTGAAATTTTGCTGGGTTTTCGCGTTTTTTTTAAATTGCTACATGGGAAATAGGTGTGACGTATGTAGAGTACAGACCATTAGTTTTTGTGTGGTGGTGTATATGAGGATAATTTTTCTTCAAACCAGGTCTTTTAGTTACATTGTTTCACTTGTGATACGTAGGTATATTACAAATGGACAAAACTTATATCGTGTAATATACAAACACAGGCATTTAAATATGTGACATTTATTATTCCCGAAAATAATATTCCTGACCTAATACGAATCTAAAACTTTATCTTTTATAATTACTGAGCACATATATAATAACTTAAGATTTTAATGACTTTGAATTTTTTCGTGCAATTTTTAGGAATTACAGAGAAAATGTGTTACACACAGTACTTCTTCCGATTTGAGGATTTTGTGAGCTGTATCAGTTGAGGGAAGCGTACCTGATGACGGTTTTCGACTGAAAGCAATATATTGTCTTGAGTTTGGTGGTTTGTGAAATCGCACAAAGATGGTGTCATACCGTTTTTCAAAAAAATCTGAAAAATAAATGCAAAAACATAAACGAGAAAAAAAATCCCAAATTTTTTACATAAATCTCTAAATTTAAGTGTCATAATATATCAGAAAATAACATTATTAACGCATAGGACAACTGTTTTCCTTTGATTATTAGTTGCTGATTTTATAAAATAAACATATTTAATTTAGAGCAACTATAGGTGAGACTCCCAAAATACCTAAGTAACAAAATAAAATTTCTCTGAAAATGTACAACATGAGAAGCTCCTTTACCTAAACATGGATATTTCTGTCCTCGGTTTTTTTCCTGCAATAGGTAATTATTTTAAATTTAAATATATTGATACTTATTTCTTTTTGGGGACGTGTATCCTGCGAATCTGGAGTCAATTAATGAGTGTTTTAATCTTTCATAAGTTTTATATGAATCTGGTTGTTTGTTTAAAAAATATATTAACGAAGAGAGAAATATCCATGTACCTACAGGCAAAATAGTAAAAGACCTCCTCAAACAATTACTCAGAAATTACTTAAGAGTAAACCTATTGAGTATTACATATAACAGTAAAACCAGATAAAAAAAGTTTAGGCCTAGAGGACACAAATGTAAATTTACACATAATGAGGATTTTAATTTTTAATATTTGCAGAACTTTGAAAAACAACCGCCTGAGAATTTTCATCTGGCTCGTTATTTACTAAATCCACAGCAAACAACCATACACTTTCACTTGTCAGATGTGACATATTGTTATTGTCTCTCGGTATAGTATGTTGATAATGTGTAAGGTGCACGTAGGGTGTTGACACGAGGTGTCTCGTCGCATTTCAACAGTGTGTTTCCGCTTTAACTCATGCGGATTCAATTAGTAAAAGTAGGAATTGATTCTTGTTTTGTTCTGATTTTTCAATATGATACTTTGTAATGAGAATTAGGTACTAGTACCCAATTTGAAAATTTTCTGATATTATCAAAAATATGTAGTTATCCAAAATTTTGCTTTAGTCCAAGAAGGTGACAGCGTAGCTCTTGAGACAGCATTAAGTGTTCCACAGCTCTTACTTAACCCTCGATGCGGCGAAAATGCTATTTCTATGGTTTCTTTTGGAAACAACAGTACACTTAAAGAAAAACAGTTATGCATTCCAAAAAAATTAAACGTTTCAAAGTCGTTTCTAACTTATCAATGATATTCAAATCCGAAAAATTAAAGTACAAATTTGAAACTGAACGCTTGACGTCGTTTTGTCCATTATTTTTTCACCTAGTTAAGGAAATCATTTGTTTCTTAGATACGGAATGTACCCCAAAAATCATATATAAAATATATTTTGTTGTAAGATGTATTAGCTAAAAAAAATGCCATAAACCATATCTGTTGTGTCATTTACGCCATAAATGAAAATTTAGGAAAAAACTTATAAATGATAGCGATATTGGGTTGTTCAAACATAGATAATCATTATTAATTTCATCCTTAATTATTGATAACCAAATACAATTCAATGTTAGGGAATTAAAGGCGATAATCTCTTACGCATTTAACAGAATTAAGACAGTCTCTTTTAATTTTCGTTTTGTGATGTGTTCTTCTTTGTGTAGTATTGTTGAATTGTCAAAATGTATCATATGTATAATGTATTACAATTTCCATGTCCTATTTTACTCATACACTTTTCAATATATACCTACGTACCTACCTCGTATATTCAGAAAGTTATGCATTTTTGAAACATATTCTAACTTATATAAGCGCATAGTTATTTTTGATGGCATAACAATCTATAGTTAAGGTGCAACAAGAAATTAGTAAAATATCAATTTTTTTTATCTACGATCATATATAACCTGAACCGCTATATATAATTCATGACCTGCGACCATAAACCATAAATCTTTTAATCCTTAACTTATTTTCTTGCAGAAACGACTATTTGAGGGTATTTTATTAGACTGGATTTATTCATGATATTATCTAACTATTTGTATTCATAAGAAGTATTATTACAAAAAAATTATATTTTGATTGAGTGAGTTTCAGCATGAGATGTTATGTACGATCATTCTTGATTTGTGGAAATCTCTTTAAACGTAGTAACTTCTATTTGCTATACTTTATATTTAACTCATGAAGTACAAATTAGTGCAGATTGAGAGCAAAAAAATACAATCAAAAACACATTACTCTAAGTCAGTTAAGAAGTGATCCAGCAATTTAGAGATTTTAATGGTTGATTTTTCAGTAGAAAGATCCAAGGAATAGTTGCCTATTCAGAGAATTTAACATGCTCCAATGCTCTGCTGGAGACAGGTCATACAAAAATAAGAAAAAAATCCTATAAATGTAGGTGCTTAGCTTTCAAGGCCCATTTTTATGTGATTAAGCCCCGAAAATACGACTTTTATGCCACGTAAATTATTCTCATATCATACTTCGTTTTCGACATTCTTGAATGAAAGTTGACAAAACGCACTGAAAGAAGTTAAAGAATGACAGGTTCTTATGAAATGACAAATGTTTAAATTTTATATTATTGCTTATGTGTAAAGATTCTATTGAATAAACTTGATAAGAACTTTTAAACTTGTAAAGTTCTGTTAATGTGACGCTGAAAAACTATAATGCGGTAATATTTATTTATTCTTCCAGGCCGGCCCTAAATTTCTATTTCGGATTTTGTTTACTGCCATGATCTGCCTCAAATTTGTATGTCTATTATTTACTTGGGCGTTATTTTGAAATTATATAAAATAATAAAATTCACTAATATATGTAAATATGTTCTCTTAAATTGTGATACTGTCAAATGAAAACAAATAAAATTAACGACAGAAAAAAAGAAACAAAAACTGATTTTAAAATTACAGACAAAATCCTTATCATTGTCTGTACTTTCATCAAAAAGTTGTAATAATAGTTGAGGTTGAAGTTTGACTAAAGGTATATAGTTTGCATAGCGCCAGAAATATTTTGGCTTGGGAGAAAGCAGGCCGCTAGATTCTAGGTTTTATTTTACATACTAATGAAGCACCATGGTTGGCAAAAGAGGTTTAGGGCGTCTGCTCCCTCCCCCTGCGGCTATCTGCCGATGTCTTTTCTTTATCAATGAATTTGTCAGGCAAGTCGTACGAATGGCAGGTTTCCACAAACTGGAAAAATCTGATTTCAGCTTATTATTTCTTATCGTATTCGCAATCTTTTTATTAGAATGAGTAACTTCTAGAAAGTTTCAAAATTTTTGGCGTCGTAAAATGAATGTTAGTACAATATACTTAAATTGATACTTGCATCAAGGAGAATGTTTATCAAAAGAAAAAAAATAAATATACCGATTTTTTTCGTTTCTGCAAACCTGCAAAAAGAAAGAGTAAACAACGGCGGTCCCAAAAATTCGATTAATGTAAAATGTTGAGATTGACGTAATTCAGAAATCAAATACTATCTAGACAGATAGACCAGAGTCAACTGGAATGATCCTGGAACGAATGAAAGATATATAAGACAAGACTGATTTTATGAGTGGCAGTTTGGCTTGGAAGCAGCGTGTAGCCCACCACCTGATATTATTAGTCATTTTATTTTGTAAATAAGTTTATTTTGTTAAAAATAAATACGTTTAAGTGAATGTGAATATTTGTGAAATTGTCCCATGGAATTTATTGCAATATCACCGAGGCTCATCAATGAACGCTTTTGCAAATGATCTAAAAAAACAGGATTCTCTCTGGATATCGATCTTTCGAAGTACAGTACAAATATACAAGATTTGGTTAACAATATTGTCTTAATTAATTTATTAATTTAAATAATTCGTTTATATTATGTAAATAACACTATACCAAATGTAGAAAACATTTCCAGGAAAAAGGTTAACTTAATTAATGTACGAATTATAATTGACTGACGGGAAATCCGTTAAGTTGGCAACAGTACTGGGTACGCCAAAAGTGAGGCGTGTGTGTCTGAACTCACCATGTGTGCATAAGCCTTTAGGGATGAGAGTGTAGACGACGGCCGAAAGAGGTGTTGGGCAATGGGAGTCCCTAGAGACAAACCATTCGTCTAGGATTCGAGGCAAATCCTATCCTCGCCCAAACCCATCAGCTAACGCGGCGTGCTGCGAAATGTAGTTATGTCCTCACCAGGAGGACTAACGCCGGAAATATATCCTTCGGACTGGTTCGAAATGTTCCTCGAGGTGAATAGGTGAATAGTTTTAAGTGAAGTGTAAGTTTGTAATCAGTTGTATTAATTAATTCTTCATGAATGTTAACTTCCACCAAGTAACATCTAGCTCAATTCAATGTTTTGAATATCATTTAGAATTACCCAACAGCTCAGTCCTTACCACTTTGCAAGAGTTTAAAAGCTGTTGGCAAGGGATTTTGTTCCTACCCGTTTTTTCTCAACGAATGGGCTGCTACTATTGAGAACGATAATTGATCATATGCTTTACCTAATTGAAATCCTATTTAAATTTATCGTAATGATTTGTTCATGCAAGCATGTTGGTTATAAAAAACGCCTATTCATACAATATAAAACTAATGCAACCAATGAACGGAAGATTTCGGGGAATTAAAGGAACTCGAACCAGCATAGGTGAAATGTCTGCAGTGAAGTTAATAGTGATCATTTAGACGATTTTCTTTATTTGTAAATTTTTTAGAAGTTTATTTTTTATTTAAGGTTTCAAAAATAAAGGTAAGAAAAATATGTCAATATTCTCCAAAACGGCTTGATGAATTAAAAATGTTTTACACACTGCTTTGAAAATATTTCCGGACCTAACTTCTTTTTCGATAACAAATCTGCAGCTGTTCGTTGGCGCATGTCTTTTGAAACAACCTATATGTAGGGGCTGCTCTCATTTTAAGTTACGAGTATAGAACCTACACAGAAAGTAATTGCATATTGGGTGCATATTTGGTATTACTACTACCCTTAAGCAAGATATTTAAATAAGATGTTAAAGAATTGTTTATGAAGGTTGATAAACCAGTGTTTTCAGTCTTATATTATGAAGTTAAATTATGACACAAAGTTATTTACTTTAAATTGCAGTTATGCATATACATAATAATATTTTTACGATGCATTGGGTGTATGTTGAAATATAAAAATTTCATTATAAATCTTTAGGTATGTGATATTGATTTTAATTTTTGCATTTGGACTTTAGTTTAAATTGAAATAAAATAATTTATTTCATTTTCGTCCTTTTTTCGCCTTTATCATCGTTGGTGGGTGTATGTATTATAGTGCAACTTTGTGCCACTTTACAATCTGATCATATTCACGCAATATATTTGTTTGTCCAGAAGATGATTTAATGCTGTATTAAGATTTGATAACTGCTGCCGCCCCGTAATGAATTTATTAACAAATTCTTTATTTCTAAATCGAAATGCTTCACAAAAAGTAGAAGAACAAAATATTAAACCGATAGGGGAGATGTGCGAGCAATATTGATCTTTATATATAAAATTATCACTGCATCTGTTGGTTAGTCAATTCAGTAATGATTTGAAGGTATATGACTGACATTTTTGTGATCAACAGGATGGTTTTGATAAATGCTTCGCGATAAAGTGTACCTACCAACTTTCCACGTAACGAATTTTTATATATGAACATCATATCATCATCATATAAAGAAATTATAAGTAAAGTTCATAGCGACACCTACCATTAAGGATACAATATCGTCTGTCAAGTCACTTATGTACTCTTACAAAGTATTAAAATCTATTTGATTATTTAATACCCGACGTGTATATTTGTATGTGTTATCTCTAGGGACTCAAATAAATCGAATTATACCTCTAGTTCTAAAATATCTAGATCCTCATTAAAGTTATGGTTATCTTCGCCTAAATGGGTTGCTTAACTCAAAAAAAACAAAGGTGTGTAAGATTTCTAAATGTCCTACGAATATATAATTTATCACAATTGCCGTAACCCGTCTTCTCTTTTAAATTTTTTAATAGCTCTATATACTTACATAGGTATAATTCAATATATGTAATAGTGAACATGTGATAGATAAAACAATATATTGTATTGTAACTTGATAAAAAAATTGTATATCTTTCGAAATACAATTTTCACTTGTCGTTAGTGAACAAATTAAATCAATGTCATTTTTATTTTTAAGAGATTAACAAAAATATAAAAAAATTTACCCATTCTCCTACATTATCTGATAGATGTATTACATTCCACTCCATTTTACTTATTCTTAGGCTATGTATCTTCTAATCGATGTACACTGAGCGAATTGTACGTTGCAATATAGCTTGATCCCTTCCAGGTATTTTTAACTAAAGCCGTTTTCCTACTGAGTCGATCACTAACCTACTACTAGCACTAGAAAACCGCCGAGAACTTCATGGGATCTGTCAGCATAGAGAGGTTTGATCTTTAACTTATCTGATGCGTGAGCAGTATCCGAACTTACTAAAACTTTGTAAACTGTTATTGACATTGTGGATATTACCCACAGCTTATTTGCTGACTCTAAATTAGGTTTACCCAACGACTCCAACAAGGCCCCTATTATCGTTTGTCTTTAAAGAACACTCGGTTGAGAAAGTAACTCAACACCAAATATTTTGTTTTCATGCGTTGCGCCTGCCAATTTAATATCCAGAAGGGGAAAAGTGTTTTGGAATGATATTAATTTAAAAATCCACTACATTTTCGCTGGTACTTTTCATCTATACATGTTCAATATCCAATAATTCTTTTTTAGGGTTCCGTGTATACAATATAAGGATACCCTTATAATATCACTCTGTATTTCTCCCTCTTTCACATCACAGCAATTTTCACCTAAACTACTGGACGGAAAAAGTTGAAATTTGGTATCTGTGTATAATTTGGTGGCTCGACCTGGGTACATATCGTAAATGAAGAAATTTTGATTTTTGGGGTACTTCTGGGGGGAAGAGCTCAAAAAATTGAACGTCCCCCCCCTTATCTCCGAAACTATAAGAAGTAAAATTTTGAAAAAAATTCGAGATGTGGAGCCTCACCTGAAAAATAAGGAGAAAAGCTTACTATTAATTTTGGAGGGCAAATTACAGAATTAAATGGAAAATATAAAATTAAAATTGCTTCTAACGCCTCATGTAATATATCAAATGCAAATGGCAAAAACAAATATATATATATATATATATATATATATATATATATATATATTAAATTTTTAAAATAAATTATTTTTAAAAAATGAACAAAAATATAAAAAAGCTGTAAAATTTTGAAAAAAATTAGAGATGTAGAACCTCACCTCAATTTTACCGGAGAAACCCTAATATTAATTTGGGGGGCAAATTACAGGATTAAATGAAAAATATAAAATGAAATTATTTCTAACGCATCAAATCAAAGGGTTCATTATGACGAATACAAATATTGTTTTTCATATTTTTAAATTGAATATTTTAAAATATATTAACAAAAATATTTGAAAATAAAGTTACCCATTCCCCCTTTATTCCCCAAACTATAAGACTTAAAATTTAAAATTATACAGGAAAAATACGAAGAAATCCCTAATATTAATTTTGGGGGCCAAATTAGAGAATAAACGGAAAATATCTAAAAAAAATACGGTGTCATACAATACATCAAATGAAAGGGCTCATTATGAGGAATACAAATATATACTTTTCATATTTTTAAAATTAATTGTTTACAAGATATCAACAAAAAAATATAAAAAATTCTAATTTCACGCTTTATTTCCGAAACCATACTACCTAAAATTTTGAAAATAATTAGGGGTACTGGTACTCACTTGAAATTTATAAGAAAAATTAATAGAAATCCCCAATAGTAATTTTTGGGACAAATTATGGAATTAAATGGAAAATAAAAATTTTCAAACGCATCATATAAATTATCAAATAAAATGCTCATTATGTGAATGACAAATATATCATATTTTTAAATCATTTGTTTTACCACTTTAGACTTGCACTATCTAAAATTTAAAAAAATATATTTTATTAATATTTTTAAATAATTTTTCTAAAAGATTTAATAATTGATTATTTAAAACTTGATCTATTTTCCCCTTTATCTTCCAATATACAGAGCCTAAAATTCAGATAGTAAATTATAAAAGGCTTTTTTGAAAGTTTATTAGTGAAATAAAACTCTAATATTAATTTTGGGGGTCAACTTAGAAATTAAATATATATTTTTATAGAAATCAAGCGAATCATGTAGTAGATAAAATAAAAAGTCTATGTGTGGAAAATAAAATGTTTTTTATAAATTTAAAACGCTTCCTTTGAAAGATATCAGGGTAAATATAGGAAAATACACTGATTTACTGCTTGTGTGTAAACTGGTATATAGAAAAAGCAATACTTTGATTCACCTACATTGTATCAAACCTTGATGTTGGTACGGAACCCTTAGTATGCGAGTTCTAACTCGCACTTAACCAAATTATTTGAATTTTAATGTGTGTTATAGTGTCAAATGACGAACTCATCAGTATATCATAAGTAAACTTGTATACGACTTTTGTGGTAAAAATAATCATCTATGTAAAAAAATATTTCATTACTAGCCGGCATCTATACTAAAATAATACAACATATACACTAATACTAAAAGAAGGACTGTAGTTGGTATAAACTGTATAATTGTTTTGAACTTTATAAATATTGAAGCAAAAAAGTTGTTTCTAATATTTTTTTCATTAAGTTTATTTTAATAATAATTTGTATAATATATTATTGGTTTAATGTATTACATTAAGAATGTTGTTAAGATTTGGTAAAAAGAAAATTAGACAGCAAATTGTGCTATTATTCTTATTGACAGAAAACGATAAATAGTAATTTTAGTTAAAGTAAAATTCGCAGTTGACCCATACGAAAATATCTTGACTAGCCCATTCAATTGTCAGAAATATGAGGAATTTCTATTTCAATGTCCACCAACCCAGAAGTCATGCAAATTGAATCAGTACGGACCGGATATTTTAAAACGTACTATGAGAGCAACCATCGCATAAGACGTAATTCAAGATTGTATTGCAACTTTAAGAAATTCAACAAGGTTACCCGCCCAAATTATTTCGATATATAAATGCCCGATGCGAAATCATTTTATCGTCAGTTTTTCTACAGATAGACTGAAATCCTCAATCATGAAATCTTCGGTAAGTTTTAATACGGAACGACAGTGACAAATTACTTCATGTAAACGAATACGAAACTCAGAAAATTTATTCGCTCTACGGATTTATTCAGTGGAAGTCTGCATTTTAATATAGACAGATGTATTTTGCTCACCAACTAATTAGTTTACGATTAAATTTTTGATATTACTCATCGTAGAACAGGGAACATATTATTTAGATATAATAGCTGAAAATATAGAAAATTGCAATATTTTTTTTATTTTAGATTGCCGTTATTTTTGCCGCTTTCGCATTTGTTAATGCAAGTGTACTTCCACACCACTCATTGGAAGTTATCGAAGGCCCCAGTAGCAGGACAACTCTTGTTGGACCAGACGGTAGCGTGATTTCCTCTCTACAACCAGGTGGTAAAGTAATTACCGACAGCCATGCTACACTTTTGGCACATGCAGCCCCTGTAGCAGCATACTCTGTACCAGCTGCACCAGTCGTAGCTCATGAACACATTGTAGCTCCAGCTGCTCATGCTGTGGTAGCCCACGCCGCTCCAGTTGTAACTAAATCAATTGAAGTAGCCCCAGTAGTTCACGCTGAACACCACGTTGCTGTTCCAGCTGCTCCAGTAGTAACCGCTGTTGGCGCCAAAACTTCAATTTCTGAACAATCTAGCTCAATTGTTCATCCATCACCAGCCATTCACTCCGTTCACGTTGAACCTGTCGTTGCTGCTCGCATTGCAACCCCCGTTGTAGCACACGCTGCTCCTGTCGTCGCACACGCTGCTCCAGTCGTCGCACACGCTGCTCCAGTCGTCGCGCACGCTGCTCCAGTTGTAGCCCATGCTGCTCCAATTGTAGGAACTAAGACCACTGTCTCTGAACATGGACAGACCGTTGTCAGTCAATCAGCTCCAGTAGTGCGTACCGTCCATACAGCTCCAGTTGTTGCTCACACTGTTGCTCATGCTGCTCCTTTAGCTTATGCTCACGCCGCTCCTGTAGCTGTTGCCCACTCAGCTCCTGTAGCTGTTGCCCACTCTGCCCCTGTAGCTGTTGCTCATTCCGCTCCCGCTCTAGCAGTACACGCTCACCACGTTTCTCCAATTGCTGCTGTAGGTGCCAAAACTGTTGTATCAGAACACGCTGAAACTCTTGTCAGCCATTCTGCACCACTTTTGAAGACTCATGTTCATTCAGTCCCATTGGCAACGCAAGTATGGTAATAGAATTTTGAAATATCGGTTTTTCCGGTCAAAATTTAGTAAATCCAAATTGATTACCAAAATATATAGCTGTGTATTTATTGATTTAATAAAATCTTTCCCAATATTAAGAACTTTCTTATTTATTTGTTGGAAAAAGTACTTAAGACCTTAGAAGAGTGAAGTACGATTTAATCTAAACTAAAATTTCATTGTACAGCAAAAAAAGTTTTTAAGAACCTAACACAAATATTGGTCATTTATTCGACCTTTGGTTAAAATAAACAAAATAATGTTTCGGCAATAAAATTATCTAAAAGAGAATTGTGCTAATTGCAATTGGGAATTGACCTGTAGGCGTAGTATTGAAAAATGTCAAAGAACATAAAGGTTCAATAAAGGATAGATGTGCACAATTAAAATGTTTTAAACTTAAATGAAGCAATAGTTTGGAATACTCCTAAACAATATATACATTGTAACTATACGTTTATGTTCTTTTAATGATAGTGGCGAGAAGTGATATTACTTGTCATTTATTAAGTGCAATTTTTTACATACAAATTTCATATATGAAAGGGAAAACCCATGAAATAAGCAACTAGCATTAATTTCAGTAATTTGATCTTACAAATCACGGTTCGGTAAAAAGAATATTAGTTCAGGAGGTTGCGTTGGATTTTATTATAAGCCCTTACTACTAGAGAAACATCAACGTGTTCTAAGGATAAAGAACGAATAATTGACAAAATACTTTTTTTGACTTCTACATAAAATATACCTGTTTGCTGATATTAATAACTGCGTGGATTAATAAAAAAAGCCTACAAATTGGTCTATTTTACTAGGAATTTTATACCTAGTAAATTTAATTTTGGTACTTGTTCAATACCCAAGAATAAGCAAAATAAGCGTCAGTCGCAGCACCCGCGGTGGAATTAAAAGTTACAGCATATGAAAGTGACCAAAAATTATGTTTTAGTGATTTCATACCGTGCCAAAATTAACGATATGATTTTTCAGAAGATTTCCAACTAAAAAATAATAATCAGCTGTCATGTAGGCGAGGGCTCATATTTCAGTCGTGTACATAATTAGAGAAACAAACTTCATTTCATACCGTATGATTTTTTTACACATGAATCTTTATACTTCTAGAAAAATAAAAACATGGTCAGCTGTTTGTTTAACGTAGGTAAGACCGACAGTCAGCGTCATAAACAAGCCGCGCGCTCAGCCCGTCGGTTATAAATAAACTCTTGATCTTTAAACCAACAAACATTCAGCTGAAGATAATTTTCATTAATAATGAAATTATATTACATTTTTATTTCAGGTGTGCATAGTAATTAAGTCACGACGTACCTAAATTATATAAATAATTATTTTTTCTCCGAAAAATGATAATTAATATATTTAAGATTTTTTTATTGATCAACTTTACTACGTCTAAAAATCATCCGTCAGTTTCGTCGTTTAAGTCTTTTGTAGTGCCTGTTTCATAATAATCATTTTCGTCGCAACTATCATCAGAGCTTAAATGCTCGACGTTTCGACTCCTGCTTTGGAGCCATTATCAAGAGACAAAAGTGAAAAACAGTTTCAGAGTCTAGATCGAACTCGGGGTCTCAATCTGCTTTCCCCCCAAGAGTCACTAGGTAACTGAACTGAATTTGAATCTGCTCTGCTTCTTTTATTTATAGTTATCGGTGGATTAGAAGGGGGTGCACGTGATGAAGGGGCTGCGTTGTGATTGGTTGGGTGTTGGTGGGCGTGTCTGCTTTGTTTAATCTGTCAATTATGGAGGTCCATGCTGTAGGGAGGCGGGAGCTGTCATCGCGTCGGTTTAGACAGAGGGGTCTTTTCTCTATTTCTGTTGCTTTTTATTTACATAAAAACTAATTTTTTTATAATAAATTGACATAATACTAGTGCCTGAAATAAAAATATAATATAATTTCATTATTAATTAAAATCATTTTCAGTTGAATGTTTGTTGGTGTAAAGATCGTCAGTTTATTTGCTAATGACAGGCTGCTAGTTAACATCATATACACGACTGACATATAACCCCTCGACTTCAATACAGCTGATAATAATTATTATTATTATTATTTAGTTAGAAATCATATCGTTAATTTTGGCACGGTATGAAATCACTAAAACATAATTTTTTTATCACTTTCATATGTTGTAACTTTTATTTACATGGCGGGTGCGGCGACTGACGCTCATATTCTTGAGTACTGAACAAGTATCAAAATTAAATTTACTCGGTATAAAATTCATAGTAAAATGCAACACTACCTATTGTAATATAAACAGTAAGTAGCAAAATTATCTTGTTGTAGTTGTTAAGACAATATTTTCAACCTCAAATTATTGTACTGAGTATTCCTTTTTGAAATTAATTATTAGTATCAAATATAAGGTCTAATATCAAATAAAACATAAATTAAAAAGATATTACACATACTTTATAACCAGGGCAGAAATAATATATTGTTAAATATTTGAATTTAGCATCTATCGAAAAAGATCTTTTAAAATGCAAATTATGGGTAATTGAAATAATTTACCAATAATAACTCACTTAAATCAAACAAGAAGAAATGATCACCAAATATATACGTACAATCGATACAATAAAAGTATATAACAGAAACGTATTTACCATAATGGTATAAAAATGGACCTATAAAAGTGATGTCACAAATATTGATTTTAAAGGAAACATATACAATTCCTGCCGCTTTCGGAAATATAACCGTGTAATTTTTACTTGCCGGGAAATACTCTTAACCGTTATCTAAACTTAATAAATTTTTCCTTATTAACACTAAAGACAAATATCTGTCTTATTACAGGGTTCAATTGTGAATCTAAACTTTCCAGCTACCTACTCAAATACATACAAAAAAATTTGCAGCGCCCTCACCGCAATCAGTTTAATCTAACACACTCAACTAATTTAAAAAGTTTCATCGCAATTGCCACATCCGTTTAGGAGCAGTTAAATTTTTTTTCTACAACCTGATCGTAGCGCCGCCTACCGGGTCCAAGTGTGAAATTAAACCTTTCAGAGACTCACTCAAATACTCACAAAAAATTTCAATGAATCATAAAAATATAAAAAAGTGGCCCGTTGGGGATCTTACCCGAGACATTCGCATTATGAGCAATATCCTCTAACCAACTGAGAACACAGAACAAGAATAAACTATACGTGTAACCCTTCCTCTTAAAACACTATATTTTTTAATGAAAAGCTCATTAAAATCTGTTGCATAGTTTAAAAGATATAGGCCTAGAGAGAGACATACCATGGGAAGCTGGCTTTGTTTTAGACGATGTAAAGATGCTATAACTTAAGGTTAAGATTTTCTCATATTGTATTTCAGTATTGAGATTCCCGTCAATAAAATTTTTAACCTTCCTTTTTATCAACAATTTAAGGGACGATAAAAATAAAAATCAATAGAGTCAATAAAAAAACTTGACAAACATGAAATTTTTTATTAAGGCAAGTATTTAAGAATAAACCTCCAGCTAAACCACATAGTGATTGACAACCGCTGCATAGTTGAAACGTCTACAAACGCAGATAGGTGTCACACAGTATACAAAATAATATTTATACAGGAAGACTGGTTGATCATATTGTAGATCTCTTTCTTCTAGAATATCTATGATAAAAGAATTTCTATATAGACAACCAGTAATCCAGGCCATTTTTCGAAATTGTCAACGAAACGGCGACCATGGCCCGACCATAGTATCGCTAGCACAAAAAAAATGAACACATAATTAGATCTGTGTGGTTATGTTGAAGGGCGGACCATCGCTCCGGGCATGGGTTGATGCTAAGACCTGGTGCATGAACATAAAGCTTAGTATTTTTTGACCATCGACCATAGTATGTTGCATTGTATCGCCGCTATGATGGATAAGCATAAGTTAACCGGAAAATGATAATCCTTTTGAAAATTAAAGTTTTGTTTTCTTGTATTATAAAAATGTATATTTTATTTAAATAATTTTTTTTGTACTTCAATTAAAGTTACCATGAGTCTTTCTTCGGATCCAATGGGTTGACTATGAAAATTCTGATCATTTTTTTTAATTTATCTACAAATTCCTTTAAAACTTAATAAAATGTTTCATTTTCATTCGCATATAGTCAAAAAAACGAACCAGGTTCTTTCGTAAATCCTTATACAGATGATGAAATTCTCCATACAACAAGTTTTTTGTTTCGGGGATTTACCTCCACTTTTTCACACCGTCTACGTAAAAACACTTTTTAGCACTTGAATTCAGAATAATATCTTTTTCTGAAGAAGAAGATGTAAAAAAATACATGTTTATGAGCCGATTGTTTTGATTTAACTAGTACCAAAGTACGAAGCTTCGAGCCGCCATATGATTACCGAGTTCGAGGGTCGGAGTGAGGGTCGATGGTCCCCGTTGTGTCCATACCCTTAATGTTCTTTGTACCCCATTACAATGCAAATACCTATGTATTGCAAGAAAAAATTGAGAAAAGAGAGCCCTAATGAACAGGCAATACTTGGTTAAATGTCAGCAAGTTTGAAAGTGTATGTGCACAATCTTGAAAGAGCTCTTTCTTTACAGATCCTTGGGATTTCCCCAATCCGATATAAGGGTGATATAGAGCGATGTGCCGAATGGATGGGATTTTGACAGGAGGAAGATAGGGACTAATGGCAAACAATGAGTTCTGTGTCCATAAATGCACCAATGAGGGCTAATGAGATGACAAAAATAATGTTGTCTTAATAAATAGAAAATTATTTCTTCTTTCGAAATCAATAAAAACAGAATTAGTTTATAACAATTGTGGGAGTAAGAAATTTGAATAGGTAATATATTTTACATAGTTTTACGTGATTATAAAATGAAAGAATCGAAATATTAAAAGTACAACATTTTTGGTAGAGTTTTCAAATATTTCATCCTTCAATTTATCAATAAAATTAACATTTATTTGAGGGGATCTTTTTTAATATAAAGAATGGATTTCAGAAGTGAAAAAATCTAAGGTTTTACGTTTGACAATTATGGCGGTTGTTAGGTAGATAGGCAACTTATAAAAACTACTGGATGAACAAAAGCGCAAGTAATTAGTTTCGTTATGGAAATGCTGTGGAATCTTTGGTGTGTCACAAATGTAAAAACACAGTTTTGCACCCTAACATAAAGGTTTGGTGTTAGGGTGTAAAGCAGTGTTTTTACAATTAATTTTGTTGATGAATTATTATGAATAGGTAGGTAGTAGGTTCTTAATACTTATATATTATATGCTAAAAATATATATTTTCTCAAATATTAGTGAATCGTACCATATTACTGGTTGTATAGTTATGGGAGTTGTACCACATAATAATCAAACCCAGAAACGAAGCTCTTGTCGGAACCTTTGATTTGGGGTCGAGATTTCGTGACCTTAAGCAAATAGTCCATTACTTTGACAGTAATAATATCAAGGCGGTAACTTTAAATTAAATATAAGGCCGAATTTCTGTTACAAGAGGGACAACATATTTGAAAAATTTTTAAAGGTATTTGAATAAAAACTAATAATCAGTAGTGTGAAAATAAAGATGATTTGTGTTTACATATCTGTAATATACCAAAACTTCCACTTCAAATAGTGTGGAAGTAATAGGTTCAACTAACAATCTTTTTAAAGTATAATATAATTCTGAAAAAAAATTCATAAACTGACCTTAATTGTACACTTCCTTTTGATACTATTGTGAATAATAAATAAATCTTATAATATTTATTGCTAATAACGCGAGTGTTTTGTTTTAAACCCGATCAATTTCATTTCATAGTTAGAATATGATTGATAATTGAAATGTAGTTGAATATTGTGTATATGTAAGTAACATGTATTTAACAGATTCTTTGTGAATAATATGATTATTTTTGTAGCTTTTTCTTTGAGGATAGGGTACATTTTTTAACTTCGAAACAATATTATAATACTTCATAATCAGAATTATGGTTCATTGAACCTACCAGCAACGGAGGGTTTCGCTTCTGGGTTTGATTATTATGTGGTTGTACTCTCTTTTAGATTTCCTGTTCTTTAAGTATGTTAATTTATGTATGCGGTATGCGTAAGAGTTTTTGAGACATTCGGGAAAATAAACCATTTTAATTTTACCAAATTTTTAGAATGTTATTCGACAAGTTTCAGAATCAAATGACATTTCAACTATATTTTCTGGGAAGGGGAAAAATTACAAAAATGTTCATGTGCTACCTAGATTCTTCAAACAAGAACAAAAATATGTATTGTATATATTGATGACCCAACTCAACGAATTGAATACTGGTGTTGGCAAATTAATCATTATTTTCTTATACAAACATTATTTGACATTAAACACAGGCAGCTTTGGAATGTTTTCTGAAAAATTAAACATAATGCTCATATGTTAAAGCCGAATTACACTGAAACGGAGGAAAGCTCATTAAATCAGTTACAATTCGTTAGACACAATTCGTCGTGTGGCAATTCTAAAGCTAATACAATCAAACAGAGCTTGGACTGGATACTAAAGTGGAAATTTTATTATTTATGATTGTTTCGGTCGCATTGATACGATAGCCTTCGTTAGAATATAAATTCTAATTAAATGCTGAATATCAAAATCACACAATTATATCAGCCCAACACTAAACACAAATATTATTTCGATCATAAGAATTTTGAGATTAATCTGAATATCTATTATACGGGTGTAAATTTGAAACGTCACAGCAGGGCAAGCTCAAAACCGTTTCACTAGTTTAAACGAAGGACAGGTATGATGTACCCACTAGTGAACGTATACTTCATTCTTCCCTAACGCACAATTACCCATGCGAAAAATTTTGTAATGCTAATCTAAGACATTGGAAACCTTTGAAAATGTTAATCAATATATAACTGTAATTCTAACAGCAGGTTGCAGAAAAGAAAATAACAAACTAAATTGTCTATAATTTTTGTTTGAAATATCATTTACCAAACTGGTTCTAAATGGTCTCCGCTGCGTGGTATACAATAAGAAAATTTGATTTATCACATTCTTCAATAAAGTCTCTTGGAGTTTGTGCATAACACACTTCAAATGACTAAGAAAAAATTAAGAGAAATCAGGTCTGGTGGTCTAGGAGGCCGTTCGATGGGGCTTCTTCCACTCATCCATTGGTTTATAGCTTGTTCCAATATTTTGGGATACATTTCACCATTGAATTTTTTTGAGTGTCCAATTGTCTAATAACTGCATTTCCAAATGCTGCAGCACAAATATAAATTAATTTACTTTAGATAGGGTAAATGGGGGAGATGCCGCAATGGGAGAGATCGCGGGCCGCTAAGCTGATAACACAGGTTTACCCCAAAACGAATAATTTCACTCGTCTGTGATCAGTCAGCATATTAAACTTTACTTGAAGTGATTCTTAAAATTGTGCTTAGGTAAGTGAGAATTATTTTACAATGGATGCAAAAATCTGAATTTTCTTGCCATTGAGAAAATTTGTTGTTTTTAGATATACAGGTAGCATAAAAAATTCTAAAGATCATGTATTATAGTTAAACAGGTTTCAAATTAGAAGTATTTGAAACAGTTGTCTTTAGAATTTATAAGTGGCGTTCCTAGGTACGACTTTGTTATAAGATAGTGCATTCGCCAAAAATGCGATCAAAAAGTTCTATTGTTTCAGTGATTCCATTAACGTCATAAGGGAAAACCTAGGACAAACCTTATGAACTATCCCGATACTGGGTTGTTCAAAAGGAGGTTACCATTAGTAATTTCTTCCTTAATTGTCGGTAACCAGATACGATTAAATTCTACAGAAGTAGAAGCTCGTTTTCATTCAAGAGAATTAAGGCAAACTCTTTTATTTTTCGTTTTGGTGTTATATTGTTCTTTGTGAAGTATAGTTGAATTGTCAAATTGTATTTTATGGCTTAGGTCCCAAGCATGTTCACAAATTTTCGATTTTTCAAATTGTTTTTTTATGTAATTCTTGTGTTCATTTATTCGTACTTTTAATGGTCTCGATGTTTCTCTAATATAAAATTTATTGCGTTCGCAAGGAATATTGTATATGCAGTTTTTTGAGTTCTAGGTTTTGTTGGTTGGTTTTGTTTTCGATATAAAAACAACAAATTTTCTAATGTCAATTTAAATGTCATAAATAAAATTTTCATTTTGCAATTTACATCAATAAATATAAAGCCATTGACAACGAGGTCAGAATAGACTTTAAAACGTTTGGTATTCCTTCAATATACGTCGTTTTATTTCGATTGTGGTGTTATTGCCCAAAAAAACATAAAAGTATTTAAGCTGGTTTAGTCCGCTCTGATTGCAGGGCTTAAAAATACATTCAGTGTAGCATCTCTCATTATGAACAGATGCCGCAATGAAATCTGGTAGAAATGACGCATGTAGTTTCTATTTTGTTCCAGATAAATGTGCTTCGAAAATATATAAGAAGGAGCAATAGGGCAACCTGGACTCCGAAAACGTGAATGCAGCCATTCGCTTAATTCAGGAAGATCAGGTGGCTATAAGACAGGTAGAATATGTAACATACCCGAGAGAATATTAAGAAGAAGATTAAAAGAGAACAAATTTGAAAAGGGCCTTAAATGGATTTCGTTCTAGTGGTGCGTTTCCCCACAACCCACAAGCAATATCAGATCACTTTTTTGAAAACCTTCAATCCTCGTCTGAAACTGCTTTGGAAGTTTTGGAGTCTTGCAGAGAAGAGGCAAGCACTAATTGATTAAATGCAATGTCGCAATATTGCAGAAATGACAAATCTGGTTCCAGACCGTCTACTTCAACTGACTGTCATGTTACGCCAAAAAAAAGCTGTAACAAATATCACTTGTTTTTGTATTATCTCCCTCTAAAAGACCCAGAAAACAGACTGATGCTCATTTAAGAAGCCCAAGTTGCATTGAAAACAAAAAGTCCAAAAATGAACCTACGAAAGAAAAACTAATGAGTAAAGGGGCCATCTAAAATACTAATTCAAAAGCAGAAAAGCAGATATCATTGTCACCTCTTCCTCAAACAGTGATATTAGCGATATAAATTAATGAATGAATGAAAATGAATGTGCTAAATGTCTAGAAACTTACAAAACGACCACGTCAAAATCAGACTGGATTCAATGCACTAGATGTGATAGTTGGCTACATGAGACCCCTGCACAAAATATACCAACACTTGGAACCCATCCGGAAAGCATATATTGAAAACTACTCAAGTTAAAAAAGAATTTAACGCTATATTCCAAAATCCATCTCTCCCATCTTCTATTCGGCGACTCATCTACGCCATATGGGAGAGACGGCCGTATATATTAAACTAAAACTTAATGTTTTTGTTCGATTTATATTTATCCTAATCATTATTGTTAGGTTTCTATTTGTTAATAATATGTTTTAAAACACATCTGCTATTTTATTTTAATTTAATTTAATAAGGTCAAGAGTTATTGCGGCATCTTCCCCACTTTTACCCTACTTCCATGTGCCATTTATTTAGGGTTCCGTGCATTCAATCTATTATAAAATCACTCCAGATCACCTCACACCAAATTGAAGTGGACAGAAGTTTTCAGTTTCGTTCCACTGTATAGTTTGGTGCCCCGATCAGAAATACATGTCGTAAATGCAGAAATTCTGAATTTAGGACTTTTTCTGGTGGGAAATTTTAAAAAATAGACCATTTCTCCTGCTTTATCGCCATAATTATTAAGCCCAAAATTAAAAAAAAGATAATATAAGACCTTGCCCAAAGTTTACAGGAAAAACCGGGAGAAACCCTCAATATAAATTTTGGGAAACAAATTATAGTATTAAATGAACTATTTCTCTATTTAATCCTTTGTGTATCTCTTACCGTTTCTTATCCCTTCACACGTGAGATACCCTGAATATATGAGATGAATGGTCTCATTATGAATATTACAAATATGCTTTTTTATATTTTTAAACTTATTTATTTAAAAGATAAAAACAAAAATATACAAAAATAGATTGGGTCTATTTTTGTATATTTTTGTTTTTATCTTTTATCACCGAAACTATATGACGCATTTTTTTATAGGGACTCATTTTGAACATTTCAGGGAATGTATGGTGGTGGTTTCCGGGAATTTATCCGTTTAGTTTATAACTGATCCCTGCTGGGATCGATGGTCAAATGACGACGTTTCGGCAGAATCACATCTGCCCTCTTCAGTTCGGTTCGCATTATTCTCGTAACCTTCTGCTTACTCTTCTAGTTACTCGAGTAACTAAAATGTTTTATTAAGAACCTAAAGTTGTGATTTGCTACCCCTATTGTGCTGAAAATACGAAGTTGTTGAAATTCTGGACTAAAGAAATTTTGAAATATCACTTCCGATGTTTGTGTATTGAATTCAAGGTAAGTTTTTAGTTTATCCATTTGCTATATGTTTTCATTGTGATACATAAAATCAATAGAATATTATATGGCTAAAAATATATTTAACTTGTTATGTTGATTGCATTTTACATTAGTTAGTTACCACTTCACGGCCTGGCTTTATTATTTAACCATTTCTATATGATTTCTGAACCTTAACTCCATTTGATGTTTTTATTGTGCTTTTTACATTTTAGAAACACCATAACAAATTTTCTACTGCACATCAATATTGGTATTTTTATATTATATTTTATTAATTTTAACTATTGCATGTGTTTATGAATTTTCATTTACTATATATGTTTACTTCCATTTCAATATATATTATCAAACGCATAATGTAATGTATTTAATGAAAAATATTAAGTAATACAAATATATAATTCTCAAATTTATTAAATAATTTGTTAAAAAATATTATCAGATATATATAAAAACCAAACGCCCAATGTAGCGGATCAAATGAAAGGCTAGTTGTGAGTAATAAAAATCCTATTCTTTGCTTACCTGAAACTTAAAAATTAGAAAAATATACATTACGATTTACTTACATTATATTATAACAAATGTCAAAGATGGTATGGAACCCTTAGTATGCGAGTCCAACTCGCACTTGACTTGGCTTTAAACAGTAATAAATGCAACTAATGTAATAAGTTAAAAGTAATAAACTAGCCTAACAAGAGTTAGGTGTGGTGTTTTACTAAGCACAAGACTCTACAAAAACAGAATATAATTAAAGTTCAATGTGACGATTAGCAATGACAAGGTATTTAGCAAGGTTATCCACCCAAATTAGACGAATGTTTAAAAGTTCCATGCAAAATTATTTAATCCAAGTTTTTTATAGATTAACTGAAATAATTAATGATGGACTTGTTGGTAAGGTTAAAATCGGTTACCGAAAAGGAAAATAGTGCATTAGTATAAGAGATATTAACAAAATAAATTAAGTGCAGCACTATATAGTTTAATTTGTAATCACACATACATTTCATGTTTGAAAATTATAACTAATATTCTATCTCAGATTGCTATTGTTGCTGTTATACTTGCATGTGTATGTGCAAGTATACCTCCACACCATTCAATTGAAGCGTTAGTTCTACATAAACAGTCTGAATCTCCATCCTATGAAGCAACCCATTTAATCGTAGGTACAAACTCTACACTTTCGGAGACTGCTCAAATTTTGAAAGCGCAACCTACTCTAGTGTTAACCAAATCTACAGATACAATCCCAGCATTCCACGGAAAAATCTTTCTTTCACATAATGCTGTTCCAGTACTAACTTCTTCACATCCATCATCAGCCGTTCCCTTTCGTCCCGAATTAATCATAGCTACTGGTGTTGGAGCTGAATAGAATACACAATTTGAGATTAAAATGTTTGACAATATGGACTGACGTAACTAAAACAATTTACTTTTAAATTGATATATACAGATAGCATATAAAAAAATCTAAAGACTATATGAAGATAACAATGCTTGTGGGAAAATGGTATTTTTAGTTGCAAAAACATTCCACGGGGATTTGATTATTTTTTCTTGAAGAATGTATATAGCATAACACATAAAAACTGTTGTAAACAAATTTTTATTCCTTAATTAATTATGCCGTGTGTTTAAAGATGAAAAAATCACATTTTTGGCAGTTTTTGTAACTTTTCAGCAAAAGTTTTAGTGTCAAATGAAGTTTATTTTATACCTGTTTTCAATAGCTACTAAATGATATGTTTATCTAGCAGATTGGATAATTAGTTACTGAGTTACAATGTAACTGTCAAAAATTCTCATTTTTCAATCGCCTCTAGTTATTATTTAAAAATCGCCAGAAAGTTTCATTTTTACGAGATAAGAAACTGGTGACAATCTCAACTTCAAGGTTTTAAAGGTTTTCTAGCAAATCTGATTTATTTCTCTGACATTCGATTTTACGTGAGGTTTAAAATAATCCCATTTTGCACTAAATTAATTTTTCAGCCATCTGAAAGGAACATATTAATTTTCAAATGTTTCGGTACAATCCGTCCCAAATTAATATTATTTTGGTTTTGTTTTATTGTATGTAAATTAAGTTTGAAAGCCTGCGTCTTAGTATGTAAAATCAAGAAGAACTTACTAGTGGGGAAAAATTCCATCCCTGGATTTTACTACTGCGTATCAAACTGACATTCATATTGATAATTTTTTTATATTTTTATGTACACATTTTGATTGATTGCTTGATAATAATAATTTATTTACAATTATATAAATGTTGAAATTCATACTCGCTTTAAATCTTTCCCTAATATAAATTCCATATCAACTGTCAGAAATAAGGCTCATAGCTTCGAGACGATGTCTATCGTGACATGGTAATGATATTCACCTATGTTTGAATCTCATACACAGATGACTTTTTTCGTTTTTGTACTTTTACTGTTATTATATTTTTATGTAATTATTCAATTAATTTTTGTATTAGTTATCTTTGGTCCACCATAATATTTATATTATAATGCTCGGCCAGTCAAAACGAAGTTTAATGAATGAATGAATCTTATATTGTACTAAATTTGCATATTTAGAAAACAGCATTGTCGAATATTAAACAAATTCAAATATTTATTGAATTTGTTTAAGAAGTTTATGAAGAACTAGCTACAATCGCTCTCATTTAATATAATTAAACCATACTCACTCAGTTTTCGTTCTGTATAGTGTTTCTTCTCTGTGTAATTTTTTGTTTAAGGAATATTAACATTTTCTTTGTTTTCAAATTGTCGTTTTCTTATGAAATTTTTGTGTTCGTTTATTCGTATTATTAGAGGTCGAAATGTTTATCCAATATGAAACTCATTCTCACAAATTTTATAAACCTAATTTGATTGATGTAATCGATTTTAGGGTATTTCTTGTTTAGAATATTGTTTTAATATTAAATCTGTTGATCATTTTTTAGATTTCTGTGGTATTTCCATAGAATTCTAAAATTATTAATTAACATTTTATTTCAGTACGTGAACATATTTTGTAATAATGTCATTTAAAATGGCGTAAGCCGTGCGGATTATATGATTATTAGAATTATTCAATCATCTGCTTAATCTCTTTACTAAAAAATGTAAGGCTGTATTTTTTTTTCAACAAAGGGAGATAATAAATAGTTTTACAATAAAACATTTTTTGAAAATGTAGAAACTTCTGTTCGCAAGCAAGTGGCTTATTTTCATAAAATCATCCTCATCCGACAATATTTGAAACCTTTCTCATAAAAATTTGCATTCGCACATTGTAACAAGAAAACCCCTATTATTATTCATTGGCACAAAATTGTCGGCTCAAAAGATAATGCGTACAAATCTTTCCTTTCATATGAACGTATTCGTCATAAAACTGACCGAATAGGTTCCCTCAAAAGAAGAATGTAGAAAATCCGCTTTCTTATTCTGGAGAAATAAAATTGATACGTAATTTTCTCCTTCACAAACCAGAGCCAAGAAAAACATATTTTTTTGTAGGCGCCATTCTTATGTTCAATCGAAAATCGAAGAAATAAAATTATACGCTGTACGGTATACTGACAAATAAACCGACAATGTATCTGCGCGAATCGAAAGACCCCTACAAAGAGAAACGTACAAAAGGAACGAATCTTTGATGTGTATATTTGGAAATTCTTTTCTGACATAGAAAATAGGGCAGAGAATAAGTGAATCGTTTTTCAAGCAAGACTTCAAAAATGCATGACTTCTAATAGTTACATTATTAAAAAAATTTGAGATAATACTTCAGCAAGGACATATGTAGACAATTGTTAACATATGGACATGAAAGGTTTTCCAATATCGAATAAAGAAATAATTTTGACTTAAGTCAAATGGTTTTAAATAATAATGGTAACTTCTTTAGTTGGTTGATGTATTGATATTGATATAACATTTTATTTTACTCTGACAAAATAGGAACTCCTATAGAAATTAATCATCCTCAATAATAAAACCAATTCTGCGAATAAGCAAAACTTTACGAAAAAATCAATTTTGTTAACGCAGGATAAAGGACATAAAAAGTACCGAAAATTTCGATCACATTCCGTGATAAGAAACTATACAAGTTAGCAAGGCAGAACCACTAAGAAAAAGACAACCAGATGGGTATAAAAAGCCTAACCTACAGCAAGATTACAGGTCAGTAGATAACGACGAGGTAATGCGGGTTTGGGGATCTTTTAAAAAGTAAATATTTGTATAGTGAAACGTATTGTAAATTGTTTCGCTGAAAATAAACTCACTGTAATAACATAGTGTTAAGTAGGAAGTATCATTTATTTGGAAGCGTTTGTAGATTTCAGAAACTCAGCAGCTTTGTATGACCTGCTCAATCAATTGTGACTACTTACCGTCCAAGATATATGCCATAATTGAATTGTTTCTCGAATAGGCGGCAGTGTATTGTTGAAATAGCAATTCGCACACATCTGTATCTTCCAAAACATAACACAGGCCAACAAAAAAAAATATTTTGAAAATTTTCCTGTGATGATAAGTTACTTTTTAAGTGATGCGCATGAGCTGATGTCAAAGCTCACGCTGTTTTATTCGTTAGGGCTTTTCTGGCGACTTCAGTGAAGAGCAGGGCGAACAATTTTACCAATATATTCGGATAATGGAAGAACGCTATCCAGGACGGTGGGCTGTCATATGATGGCTGATTACTGTTGGGGTTTTTCAGCTGCCGAATAATCAGGAAAATCATATAAAAAGACATTTTATGTGCATTATTAGCAAATAAATCTTCTATACTATTATAAAATTGTACTTGTTTGTTTGTTTGTTTGTTACCTCATCACGTTTTAACTACTATTTTGCTGAATCTTTTTTTTTTGTTGCAAATCTTATAGTTTGACTTAAAATCTGGTATACATTTTATCTCCCTACACTGACAGAAACGGTAGATATAGCCAGAAAACTAATACCATGTTCGGTAATACAAGGTAAATATTAGATACTTGAATCAGTTTAGCTTTTATTCACAATTCGGAATATGCCATGTTTGGTTTTAAAAAAAATTCAACTGATATATCAAATGAAATTTTAGAGGGTGTTCCATATAAAGAATAGGTCAAACTTACAGCGTAGGAGAATTACGTATTTAACACCTGTAAGTAGCAGCATATATACAATGTGGTTGAAATAAGGGCGAAGTTATAAGGGGTGGTTCGAAAAAGATATATTGAGTGGACCTAAACAGTTGAATATACCAGATAGTTGAAAAACGGGTGGAGTTGAATTATATTTATTCAGGTTGGATAACAAAATGTTATATGGTGAGGGTCATAAGTAGTTACATATACAATGTGGGTGCAATAAGGTTAAAATAGAATTATATTTATACAGAGTGGATAAAAAAATATGTTATGTAAGCAGTTAGGATATTTGAATTTTCTTGAGCTATTATTAAAGTGATGAAATGAGCTGGAAAAAAATGGTTGGATGAAATATAAGATGGAGTGGAATTATAGTTTAACGGGTGGTTAAAAAATTGTATTATATCCACAAGTAGTTTACAAGTTTTCAAGTAGCATTTTATAGGATGGTTGAAATATGTAGCAAAGTATGATTACAGTTATACAGGAAGGTTTAAAAATATTATAAAGGAATGTTATGATCCACAAGCTGTTTCATATACCGGATAGATGAAATATAGGCTGGACCAGAATTCTAAGTATACAGAGTAGAGAAAAAATGTTATATTGGGCGGCCCATAGTAGTTGCATATAGAAGGCTGTTGAAAAATAGCATGGAGTATAATAATAATTATACAGTGTGGGTAAAAAGGTTGGAATAAATTTGTTATATAGGGTAGAGCATAAGCTGTTGCATATATGGAGTACCTGAAATATAGGGCGAAGTCAAGTTACCGTTACACAGTGTGATTCAAACAAGTTTAGAAACAGTTGCAAATGAAGGATGGATTAAATGAAGAGAAATTATATTTTATACTGTGCTTAAAAAATATGAGGAACAAATGTGAAATAGCGTAGCTCATAATCAGTTGCACAGATATGATATTCGAAATATAGGGAGGAGTAGAGTTAAGTAGCTTAATCTCTAAAAATGTTACAGTTTTGGTGAAATAAATAGGGAATTGATGGATTTATATTTACACAGAATAGTACAAAAAATGCCACACTGGGTGGCCGATAAGTAGTTGCACATACAAGGTGCTTGAAATAGAGGGTGGAGTTGAATTATAGTTAAATAGTGTCGATAAAAAATTGTGCTATTTTTTTAAAGATAACAACATAAGCTGTTGCATATATGCAATATCTGAAACATGGGGCAAAGTAAAATTATAGTTATACAGTGTGATGTTAGAAAAAGTTGCATATACGGGGGAGTTGACATATAAGGTGGAGACAAATTATATTTTCCAGGATGGTTAAAAATATTTCAAAAATGGTTATTTAGCGTAGTATACGGGATGGTTCAAAAACCGATAAACCATTAAGTTATAATGGGTGACTAATTGACAGCAGTATATACAAGATAATTTAAATATAGATGGAAGTTATAGCTATAGAACGCAGTGCTTAAAAATATTGAATAAAATTGTTACATAGTCAATAGTTGCGGTTTGGGTGAAATGGGTTGGGATTGGTGAATTTAGTTATACAGAATGATACAAAAAATGTTATATTGGGTGGCCCATAAGTAGTTGTAAATATATGGTGGTGAAGATTATCGAGGCTAAGTAGAATTATAGTTTTACAGGAAGGATTAAAAATTGTTGTATAAGGTAGACCAGGAACAGTTGCATTCTCTATATTAAATTCCTGAAATATGGAGCGAAGCAAAATTTTATTTATATTTTGTGTTTAACACAATTTAATAAAGAGTTGCATATAAAGGCCGGTTAAAATTATAATTAAAAAGTGGCTCAAAAATTATCAGAAATAATTGTTATATAGCGTATAGGGTGGAGTAGAATTATAATTAGGTAATTAAAAAATGTTATATTGCGTGACAAATAAACAATAGTATATACAGGATGGTTGCAGTAATGGGTGAAGCAGAGTTACAACTATACAAGGTGCTCCAAAAAAATGTTGAACAAAATTCTTATATAATGTGGCCCATAAGCACTTGCAGTTTGGGTGAAATGTATTCGGGATTGGTAGATTTATAGTTATGTTAAGTGGTTCAACAAAGAAGAATTGTTATATTGGATAGCCATTTCATAAGCTATTTCTTTTTGCAAAGAATTCTACTTTCCATACGCAGGTGAAACCGCGGGTAACGGTAATATTTTAAAAAAGTTGATTTCAATTAAATAAAAAAGTAAAGCTGATAGAGTTAAACTAATATTTTTGTCGTTATTATTACTTTAAATATTCTTCAGAATACATGTTAAAATTCAGGAAAAAATAGTGTTGACCAGTGTATTAATAGGATGGGTCTGCAGATAAATATAAAGTCAAATATTTATATAAAATGTGGGAGATTTCTTTTGCAAACAAAACAAATTTAATTTAATAGTAGAATTACAATTCAAAGTAAATTCGTTTCTATTGGAAGAATTGCATGCAGAATGTAATCATTCGTAGATAGAATACCCAGAGACGAGTGGTATATTTAAAACTTGAAATAATAAGCAATTATCTCATCCTCTCATTTTCTGGAAAACTGCTAGACGTGAAGCTGTTTCAAGCGCTCAAATTAACCAATTATGCTTCAATTTGTCTTATGTGGATTCCCAACTTCGCAATAGAGAAATTTAAAATATGAGTAAATGTTTAATATTCTCTACAAACAAAAGAAATAAATCTGATGAGTGTGACAATTTGGAGAAATAGTTTCTTCGGAAAAAAGTTCTAAGTTTGCACCGACAATTTTTTTAGTATGCATTTTATTTAATGGCGAAGCATTAACCTTTCCATAATTAATCATTTAATCTTGTTTTTATCCTACTGACGTTTTATGATAACAAATTGTACCCTGTATGAAATATCGGAATTTCATTTTAATAAGCCTTGTATTTGTGTTGAAATGTCCTTTATACATGGTAAATACACATATCTGTTCCTATTTGTAGGTTTTTCTTTAGGATTTTGGTGTTTTTTATAAATTTCTCGTTGAAAATTTGATCAACCATTTCCTTTAGGTAACCATTATACCATTAAAGCCTCTTTACCTTTATTTATGACACGTTGTTGGAATTCTGTGTCAGATAATTTTATGGTTTTCTGAGTCAGACCTATTATTATTGCATTTTTCTATCATTGTCAGTTATTTGAATTGAAAATAACTCACAATTGAATAACTTTATTTAAATATTTCCGTTGGGTATATGTAATGTCATCTCAAAATTTCATTGTCCTCAGTTTCTATTGTAAATTGTAATTTTTTGTGTGTTATGCACTTTCATATTGGAGAGGACATTTTCTTCGCGATCTTCTTTTTTTAACTGGGAAACTTTCATGCATGGCTAGTGCCGGGTACTTAGACGGTACTTTGTAAGCATAATTATTGTATATATGTATTGGATTGTTGATGCTGATATTTGATGTAAATCCATGATGAGAAACACAAAAATGAAAATACACTTCCAGATTTACACTTTATTTTGAACAACGACGCGTTTTTCGGCATACAATGTCTTTATGAACTTGACAAAATACATATTCTAACTTAGTTTAACTATACGATGTTATATATACATTGTAATTTACCTAAATAATTAAGATCTAACTGATTATTTAATAGCCTACCTGAATATCTTGTATTTTTATTTCTGATGATTCTAATAAATCAGTTTTACTAGGATTAGTCTCTAATTGTAAAATTCTTACATTATCATTAAAGTTATGATTATTCTCTATTAAATGACATGCATAATAAGATCTATTACCTTGTGCTAAATAACTTATTTTGTGCTTTCTACGGGCATTAAAATTTCTAAATATCCTACGAATATACAGCTTCTTACAATTCCCGTCCAGTACAGTTATTAAAATTTTTAAATGTCTTACCGATATACAGCTTATCGCAATTGCCGAATTGTTATTATAATGATTATCAAACCTCTTGTAACTGAAGTTTCTATAGAGCGAGTAAGTCGAGTTTATACATTTTCCTTCGTTACTTACAATTTACACTTCAACTATATGACAAGTCCTAATATTTTATGAGAGACATGTTTCTCAAATATTTTGTCACGAACAAGTGATTTTAGAAACCATAAAACATCTTATTTCAACACCTTCAACCTTTCGATCATTTTTTTGTGGATTCGCACAGTATCCATCTAAGTTCAAAATCAATTTTACTATAAAACATCCAGAGTGGCATAACCCTTGAAAGAACGGAAATTATACGTTTATCGTATGTTCAGACAGCCGGGTCAGTTTGGATTAAAAAATATTTCTTTTTGTTGAAGGCGCGATCGCGATGGTAGAAACACAAATTGTGGCGAAGGCGCCAAGATTAAAGATTCATTCTATACAATTTTGTTAAAATTTTTAATATTTTTTGAATTCATCTGTCAACTTTTGCCATTTTTTTATACTATATTAGATAGAAAATTACATACATCTGTATAGCATCTACTAGCAATTGTGCGCCACTTTTTTAAATAATCTTATAAAGTCAAAAAGACTAGTAGTATTATAAAGTCAAACAGTTTAAATAAAAGCGTAAACACAGTGAATAATTTGTAACAGGCTCTGAACGAAATAGTACCACAAATTGTTAATGACTAATAGTTTATTTTAAAAGAAGAAACAAAATATTGGTCTGACATAAAAAAAACAAATAATATAGAAGTTAAGTAGTAAAATAAACTCGAAATAAGAACAATAATCATTCAACATATTGAAGCCGAAATGTGAATCCAGTAGGTACGGACCACATTGTCCAATATAAGGAGTCATAATAAGAAGTTATACTTCGAAACGGCGTTTTTTTATCTGGCTTTTTTTTCATATAGTTTCTTTATTGTCACTGGACAACGGGGTCTCACACACAATAAAAGAAATATGTTATGTGAATATGACGTCAATCAAGTTGTTCAGAAGTTACATAATCACTTAAGAAACGTATCAACGACTTTCCATTTTTAGAATAGAAAAGAAGCGAATAGAAATTTTGTCGATGGTTGGATATGGCGACAGAACTCGAACACAAGCTGAAGTTTGCGAATTGTTTAATATGAAGTACCCGGAGCGGCCTATTACACGATCGGTTGTTAGTAAAATATAAAAAAAGTTTCTAGCCACGTAAGAGACAATTACAAAACCAAACATCTTCCAGCAGATACAAAATTAAATTTTTTGCTCGATTTAGAAAAAATCCTCACAAATCCACTAGACAAATAGCCGCAGAATAGTCAATAAGCAAATCTGTTCTAAAATGCTTACATAGAGATAAATGGTACCCATACAAAGTTCATTTCAGGAACTTACTGAAGATGATTTGGACCGGAGAGTAGAATGTTGCGAAATAATGATAGATAGATGCAGTGCCAACCCTCACTTTTCAAATAAGATAGTTTTTTCCGCCGAGGCAACATTTTGTTTAAATGGTTCAGTAAACAGGCAAACTTTTCAATATTGGACATCACAAAACCCACATTGGATTAAGGAAAGTCATACACAGTTTTCCAAGAAAGTTAACATATGAGCCGGAATTGTGGGTACTTCAATTGTAGGTCCTGTTTTTATTGAGAGAACACATAACTCGTAAAAATGTTTAGGCCTATTACAAAATGGCATATCATTTTTAAGAGAACTTAGCTAAATCGTCAAAACCCCAATATACTGGCAGATTCAGTATTGTTTCAACAGGATGGAGCGCCCCCGCAGTATTCGCCAACAGTGCGAGATTATCTTGACAATATTTTCCCAGATAGATGGATCGGAAGGAGAGGTTATATCGAATGGCCATCTAGGGGTCCAGATCTAAGCCCGGTAGATTTTTATCTTTGGGGATACGTGAAATCGAAAGTCTGCTTCAATAAGCCGGAAAATAACGAAGAATTAAAGAATAGAATTAGGGCTGAAATACAACGAATCCTGCCACAAACGCTAAATGAAGTGTTACAAGAATTTGAAAACCGTCTTAAGTATTACCAGGAAGTTAATTGTCAACAATTTGAAGATTTAATTTGATATGTTAATGTTTTTTTTTTCTTCAATTTTGAAATAAATGCAATTTTTTTAATAACTGTTAATTTTCGTTATAGGACATTGTACATGAAAAATACTTAGAATCCAAAGCAGAATAAAATAAAAAATAAATGTTTCCATTTGAAAAAATGAAGTTGATGGTCGTAATTTATTTCTGGCCCACCCTGTATAAATGAGTTGATCATCACAAAAACCGCAATCCAAAAAACCCGACGTGTGGTAAAATGACTACTTTTCTGTAGAATCGCATCTACCCTCTTCAGGTCGGTTCGCATAATTCTCGTAGCCTTCTGCTTATGCTTCTAGTTACTCAAATACGTATACCATTAAGTACCTTATTGAAAGCAACTATATTTTTTTTGCAATTTACATCAAAGTTGTGGTAATTATTAAGCTGATAGTGGCAGAGTCTAAACGTTGTATTGTAGTAAATAATTGGATCTATATCTCTGGCAATATTCAACTTTTTTTCCTTATCGGTGGTACTATTTATCTTTTCCGTTTGTAGGTAACATTATATATCTCATTTCACTTTCAGTTTATATACTTACACAAATACTGCCTAGATCCATTGAAATTTTCACACAAGTCCAATTTAAAAATGGTAATAACACCTCAATAACTATTCGAATTAAAATGTCCAAAGCTCTAACTTGAAAACTATGTCACCAGTTTTTGTCATATCGGATCAACCGTTTAAAAGTTTCATAGAGCACACACAGAGTTGACTTTAAAACTTCATCATTTAAAGTCAGTTCAAAAAGAGAGTCGAAATCTATGTTTCATAAAGCTCTCTTTCAAAGTTACTGACTATCAGAATATCAGAATAGACACACAACTTTGGGATAATTTATATTGGACGTTTCTAATGTGGTGGTAATTTGATAAAATCATTTTCAAATGGACTGACAATTATTCCCGGATATTCACACAATTTCAATGGTTAATGTATGGAATTTAGTCATTGCTTTATCAAATTACTCAATAGGTAACGACTACTGACATGATTGTGACAACAGGAGTTCGTAATTGTTTAACTTTGTTGTGAAGTTAATGTATGTACACAATTATATTTGTTAAATGTTTATTGTTTTCCATAATTAAATAATGTCCCGTTCTCATATTGTTTGTATTGTTTTGCTAATTATATTTAATGTGCAGCTTTTTGCCTTTGATTTTTTAGTTTTTCATTTACTTATAGAGAATAAATCTGGAAATGTTGTATTTAACCTTTTCTAATATTGCATAGTATCGTTATCAAATAATATAAATTTCTGTCTTTCAGTCGAGAGATTTCCTTTTCTTATTCGAAAAAGGTTAAACTGCAGACCTTACAATCTTGATTCTTCCTGCACTTGTGTTCTTTTTAGTGCTTTCTCACATTTGATTTGCATCTCACTGACGGTACCGCGTAATAGGGTTATTTTTGCACCTAGACACGAACTTCTAGGAGGAAGAGTTTAACCTAGAAGTAAGTTATGTCTAGTTCTAATTATCCCGTCCAATTGAAACTTGGCATAATGCGCAATAACAAGCTTTGTAACACACTTCCAGAAAGAGGAGATTTTTAATTATACAAAATCTTTTTTAATGTATAATCATCGATTATTCAGAAACAACTTAAACAATTTTGATATTTTGAACTGCATTCATTTAAGGAATATCATGTAATCTTCTGAAACAGGAGATTTTTCTGAAACTGTGAAACAATTTTTATTAAGAGTCTGTAGTTCAATGGATCTTCACTAATTTATCTCAAACGTTTCAATCAATATAAATTATTAAATTATTTTCTATGAAGATCCGTATAAATATATGTACAATAGATCATACCGTTTTACATAAATATGAAAAATATATAAAAAACAGTCAAAAAACTTCGATGACAAATTAGATATCAATACACTCTGGTATGTTGCAACCTTAAGCAAATATTGTAGTAATTAAACTTCGGACCCAAAACTGTAGTTAGTAGATACATAATAAGGGATTGCTCCTAAACAAACCATAGGCTATTATTTTTAGATATTGTTTCGATAATCTATGTAAACAAATACTTTAGTTGTACCCTACCTTTAAAATTTGTTCATCATTATTCCATTTTAATAAAGAGCTTAATACAAAAATTGTTCTTTTGTTGAAGGAATCTATTATGACCTAAGTTATGGAATCAAAACTTATTTAGAATAAATGATTGATAAGAACCATATTATGTTCAGAAATGAAATCTTTTGGCCGAAAGAAATTTGTTCTAAGTAATTATAATACGCAAAAAGCAATATTGTATAATAGTTACGGTAAGTACATAACTAGACAAAATTATTCTCAAAAAGCTTACTCATTATTCTATAAAATGATTTAGACAAATCTCTAAATATATAGCTTGAAACCCAAAAGACAAGAATTTGATAAAATCCGACTAACAATACTTGAAGGTTCCTCAGCTACGGAAGAACGTTTAACACCACCCAAATGAATATTGGTATGACATTTGGTTGTGTTTGTTTTAGCAAATATACTACTTTTGGATCACTAGTGTTGACTGTTTTATGTTTTAAACACTATCGATTTTTAACCTTTATCCAATGTTAATAGCAACAAGATTACTCATCTTCAGTTTTTGAGGTTACTTTATCCTATGTCGATGTTATTATGTCAAACTACTACTTTGTGTATTTTGTACTGGCAATTTCCTATGTGGTGTTTTATTTTTAATTAACAGTAACAGTTTGAATAGAATTTATTTAGTACTGGAGATCACTTACCTGCATGTTACAAATCTTATGTTTGACGTGTTCACCTCGACAATGGCCATTTGTGCAAGTACGTAATTGATGAGAAGTGCCTCCATCACATGATCTGGAACAAGCAGACCATTCAGACCAAGATGACCATTTTCCTGTAGATTTGCCAATTTCTTCTAGTTGTGCTGACAAGTCCTAGAAAGAAAAGATCACCAATATACTGAATGCAATAACACAAATTGAATTATTCAAATTATATTAAAATTTTAATAAAAAAATTGAAATAACAACGAATTTGTGAAATTTAAATTATGTCGGTCTTTGTAGACATCGCTTTAGATTTAACTTCGTTGTTTTACCAAAGATACCAGGGGTCCGATTCTTGAAATCATACTATGCCACAAAAACACTCGTTACGGCCCTGCGATCGTACACGAAGTATATTCCATTGAAAAACAAATTGATTCGGTCATACAGGATCTTCCAGTATACCGATTTCTATTAGTTTTCAATGGACTGACGTCATCTATCGAGTGGGAGAGCGTTCGCATGCCCAGGTGAGATCAGGTATAAACTATACGTATGAATACCTGGAAACTGTAATACTATATAACTTCATAGTTATGGACATGTTACTTTCATAAACAATTACTTTGCCCCTACTGCCCGTATCCGCATCGATTGGGATAAGTAAACTACTAATTAAGATTAATCCCAATAATTTTCTATAATGGTATAAGCTAGACTTGTTGGGGACTATTTTGCAACTATTAGTTATTGAGTCTGTACACTGTACAAATTCCATTTCAACATTACTAGGAATCTACAAATTTATTTACGCCAATATTAAAGACATAGACTTTGAGCAGTGGAACTGGAAAGGCGCCCTCACGTTCAATTTACAAGATACTTATTATAAGTTAATTTGGAAACATTAGGCCTTTTGTGTGCACGGATAAGAATTAAATAAATATTTCTTGTTTCCTGCCAAACTTGACAATTTATATATATTTCTTTATCAATAATTTGAAGTAATAAGTTTATATTTGATTTTTATACTCGACTGCAAAAGTAACATAACAGTAAACTGAATTATGGAATTACTGAGGTGTATTAAAATTCAGTTGAAAACATATAATACAACACCATCGAAAGTTAGCTTCGAAAATACTGTAATGTTAGAAAGCAAATTCAAAAAAACACAGATTATACAAATTTCGCCAACCATATGTACTTTCTAAATAAATTATAAATAATAAATATTCCTTTATTCAACATTTAAAATCACTGCATTTACAAAAAAAAATCTTACAAATACAAATGATTTATTTGCCTTTTCAAAACAATCACCACCCACGTCACTCAGCATCTCTCAAAAATTCATCATACGAGTAGTATGCTTTTCTGGACAGGTATGTATAGAGCTCCTTTCCAAACTTCACTATACTTTTCTCATTCCCTCTAGCTCGCGTATATTTATAAAACTTATAGTCCCCCTATAGATATGGGAATTTTGACCAACTGATAGCCTAGAGAATGGCTGATGTAGTTCATTGCTGCTACAAGTTAATTGTGTATTTGTAGTAAGTGATACTTGCTTTTTAATATTCATTATTAATAGGTAAATATATAATGAGTGGACCGTCAGAATATTAAACTCAATGAAAAATTGCTTGCAACTGGTTAATGGGGGTACACCAGCTATACATCGTAAGATATTTTTTTTTGCGTAGAGAAAACTATGTCAATATGAGCGGAATAGCCCCAAAATATAAGAACATATGACAAAATCGACTCCGCTAGACCGAAATATGCTAATTTAAGAACATTGAAACTTACGGTAAATTTTAATTGGCACATTAGGAAAGATAATTTGTTTGTTACATAATCAATGTGTTTTTCCCAAGTACGTTTATTATCAACAATTATTCCTAAGAACTTACATAAATTTGTCTGCTCAATAGATTCATTATTTAACCTGACAAGATAACTTAAATTATTTGTGTTGTTTTTAGGTAGAAATGACATTATTGTTGTTGTTATTGTGATTGTTTAACATTTACCGTTAAACCATGTGAATTACAATAGTCATGAAATTCCCGAGTCGCTACATTAGCATTTCTGACAAGTTCAGAATCACTTTTCCCAAATATGCCAAAATTTGTGTCATCAGCATAGAGAATTTGAGATCAGATGTGGGAATGAAATGAAACATCATTAATAAATATAAGAAATAGAACACGTGAGCCTTGTGTATGGCTGTCTTGAAATTGGATCTAGTTTCGCCTACTTGAACAGCTTGTTCACGGTTTGTGATGTATGATCGAATCCATTCATTTGCTGAGCCTCTGACGCCTATTCTATTAAGTATATCTAGTAACAGGTAATAATCTATGGATTCAAATGCACGTGATAAATCGAAGAAGCAAGTTATATTTAATATTTTATTGTTCAATGAGTCATATATAAAATTGCACAGCTCCGATAATGCACTATCTGTAGATTTATTTGCCCGAACGCCGTGTTGGCAGGGGATTAGTAAATTATAATTCTCGAGAAAAGTGTTCAGTCTTATGTGGTAAGCCGCTTTAAATACTTTAGCTAGCTGACTTTGAACACATATGTTTCGATAATTTGCAATATTTTCTACTGGACCTTGATTTTTGTAGACTGGTATAGATTTATATTTTTTTAAATGTTTGGGATATTTTCCTGTTTTAAAAGACTCATTAATTAGATAAGAAAGTGGAAAACAAATTTCTTCCATTACAGATCTCAAAACATTTATTTAAACCATTTATTTCATCTATTCCAGCTGCTTTTTTAACAGTGTTTTTTTTAATAAATAATTTCGTCCAGTGTTAAAGGCGTTAAGAAAAATGACGTTTTAGCAAAGTCCCAAAGTTTAATCTCTTCATGGGAACTAAGTTATGCAATTACTCAAGAAATTACCTAAACTGAATTTGATAGTTGCAATTTACGCTGCAAAGAAACTGCCTGTAGAAATATCCAGTAAAAAAAGAATAAGAAATAAATTACTCCTTGAGAGACAACACAAAAGGGCAAATTTAAAGCCACGGTTATACTTAATAAAAATGAATATCATACCAAAATGATGTAATTTATTAACACCAGATCATACTCTAAGGTCAAAAAAGATCCTAAGCAAAATATAGAATAAGCTGCTAGTGATATTATAATAACGCATAAACAATAATTCAGTCTATTAGAACGAGAGAACACACTTCACTACAGTAAACCTCCATATCTACATGGCGACTCAAGAATACATGAAGAAACAATACCAGTTATAAGTACAATTACCAGCATTAAAAACTATATGACAATTTTTACTAAATACAATTAAACCATGTGAAAATAACAATACAAACAGTTTAAAAACACAACTGAATTTTTAATAAAATTAAAAAGCACAATTATCAACAAAAATATTAATATAATAAGTTTTGACATAGTCTGTTTACAAACATACCTGTTGAAAAGTCGCAACGAATTATAAAAAATAAAAAACAAGATATTTCCGTATACAAAAAATCAAAATTAAACATTGCCACAATAATAGAACTCTGGCAGAACTCTGTTTAAAAACAATGCATTTCTAATTTGAAGGAGAACCAAAACTTGATATGGTCAATGTATCACCTATAATTAGTAATATATTTATGACATTTTTTTAAAAGAAAGATTGAGAGACAATTATAATAATCAACAAAAAGTGTGGTAGTGAACCGTTGATGACAGTTTTGTAGTTTGAGAGTATGGTGTTGTAGACTTGCAGTGATTCCTGGATAACATTAACAATCGAGAAGCCAAAATAAAATGTACCAGGGAGATCAAAAATTTACATAAACTTGATTACCCTGAAGTACTTGTATATAGATTAACTAACCTACTACCTTTACTGGTAGTCTATTAAACATAAAATAATTATAAAAATGTATCCATAACAAGGGATTAAATAAGGTAATAAACAAAAACAAAGTCAACTAAATAGAAAACCTTTTCCTTTTTGGAAGTCGATTGAAAATCAAATGACAATTTGTCCTTACAAAACGGCGATGACTACTAACAATATATTTAAGTTCAGAATAAATCTGATTTCGTATAATTTCGTATACGAGGTTATAAATTTAATGTTAGCTTACGTTGCTCATGTTCAATAAGTATGCAACTTATTAAAATATAAGAAATTAAAAAATGAGAAAACGTATGAATTAAGGTTAAGTATAATTTTCTTAGGACCTCAATATCAGCTACTTTAGGATAGAAAAATGACTGAAATAGCAGAAAAATTTTAGTTCGAAATTAGCAATGAGAATAGAAGTCGCTGATTTAACTGTTTACTCTGGAAGATAAAATTTTTGACGGCAGAAATTCATTCGGTTGGTCCGCATCTCATCGAGAATAAAACTAACAAGAAAATTGCGTTTTAAGAATGAATAATGCATTGTTGATCCTAAGAAGTGGCTTTCCTTTCTTGGCCGAATTTCAAATAAGACTTTAGTCCTATGAATATAATGAATTATGCAGTAAAAATACTGACGACAACAAAATCCACATGTTAAATGCGAACCGAAAGTTCTGAACAACGTTAACGCAAATGATATTAGAATTCGGATGAAGCCGCGCTCATAATTTCATTTCTGTAACAAAGATTCGTATTGACAACAGACCTATAATAAGATTCGATGTTCGATTTCCAGAGAAATTAACCGAATTAGAACTTGAAAAGTGCAATATCAGATAAACCGCAGGGACGTTGTATGAGTTTTTAATAATACGATAATTCAATTGGTCTATCTGAGCAAGGATTTCTCATTAGAGGTTTAGTTTGGGGTTTCAATAAATTCAATATTTGCAGTTCGGATAACAGTCTTAGTAATGTACACATACAAGAAAATGTTGAATATATCAAATTAAAGCGTATTTTAGTTTTTTTACTGCATCAAATAGACCCATTGTTTAGTTTTTAAATCCAATTTTACATTACTGAAGTTAATTATAGGATAAATATTCATCGAACAAATTATTAAATTACTTTTCATGTTTTATTACTGTATTATATTCATGAATTTTGATCGAAAGCTTCTTAACGGAGGCCCACTCACACGACAAAAATAGATGAGTATGGTAGCGAATTGCAAAAATTGCATTTGTTTCGATACTTCATTCCCACACCACACTGTCTTGATCTTGAAATACCCATCCAAGTTTTATGTGTAAGAAAAAGGGATTACTTTAAATATTACGAATTTCTTCGTTTATAGAAAATCCGTAAATTGTACTAAATAAACAAATATAACATCCAATTAATATACAATATCTGTACAAAATTTGCTTTTTGTTCTAATATACATTCCAATTTGATGTTTGCTATTGTAACTTGTAAAAAAAAAATTGAAGCCGGACCTGTCCTCCGCCTTCGTTTCTTTAACGCAAGTCATGGTGTCACCCTTTCACTATCGTCTTAGTGTGGAGAATTTTTCAGGCTCGAGTTGAACACGTGGTAGACCATTCTATCTTCTCGTTTTGATGTTGTTAGATAAACGTTGTTACCTTAACGCACCATGCGAATTTTTTGGTAATAGTGGCGTTCTGATAGAAAGAAGCTGCCGTAAATATTTTGAAAGATACGGAGAAAACTATTGTTGAGTTATATATTCCATGGCGTTAAAAGTAATTTGAAAGATATGTCCATGGTTCAGGAATTTTTAGATTAAAAGTCAAGTCCTTTCACGAAAAGGGTTTTATGTTGGCATCCTTTTTTTACGTTGGGATTTTTCTTTTACGTTTTACGTTGGGATCTTCTTTACGTTTTACGTTGGGATTTTAAATTTATATCGGAACTGGCCCCTAAGATGGAACGAGTCATGTTGATTGGAGTATTCTTTTTGATTATAGAATCATAGTTGAGCACATGTTTTCAATTTCACTTTTGTAACATTAGTAAATATATCAATTTTCCACTATTGCAGATATAACAGATTGTCAGAATTTAATCATTATAAAGAGAGTTGCATTTATTTTGATCATTTTTTTGTACACCATATTTTTCCATATTTTTTATTAAATTCTACTCAGTTTATTTTTTGCATATTTTTTATTATACCTGAGCCTATCGATTTGTTAGAGAGTTTTTTTTAAAGTGAGAACAAGTGAAAAACTTGAACAAAAATATTATTCTTTTTGAGAAAACAAAACAGTTCAATCAGAAGGAACATATAGTATAAATATAGCCAGTAGGAAATAACATCACAACCTCATACTGTTTCTTGGTTTTTAAGGTATGTTCACTCACAGGTTTTTAACCAAATGGCACACTTAATTTTAAAAAAATGTTTTAATATCTTATCCATACCCTTTATTGTTCCCGATGAAAAGCAGTCGCCTAGCAATTGTGAGCAGGTCAAGGTGGTTATATGTTCAATTTTAAGTTTACTGATTTTATAAATACTAGGTCAGTGTCACACTATAATTTAAATGAAAGCCAGCTTCATTGCACCTCGTGATGAATCGCGAGTATTTTTGAATTGCTGTGTGTCAAATGACATTTCTGAATCTTTGACAAACTTGAATAAGCTACATATACTATCTGCCAAATTCCGAATTTTAGTAACGAATTCTTGTAACGTATCTCCAGATTTTTTGATCTCGGGAACTATGTTGAATCTTGGAAACTTGGTTAAAAGGTTTATTTCCAAGACTAAAATTAATTTATTAGTGTCCCTTCTAGAAGATGCAATATTTTGTTTGTGCATTAACATGGATCAAGATATGTTTCTTGCATTCGATTTGAGAAAGCGTCTACAAAGTTTCGATCATACGAAATCAATAGATTTTAAATCGATGCAAAAGGAAAATGTGATATAAGTGCATTTCAAAGTAATGATCTGACATTATTGATTTCATTGAAACCTGGTTCGATTAATTATTTTATAGCAATTAAATTTTTTGGTTTGGGTACAACCTATTTAAATGTGATAGAAACTCATTTCACAGTGATCGTGCTAGTGGTAGTCGTGGTGTATTGTATTACCTGTTAAATGCCGCGTGTTAGAATTCTTTAACAACTTCAATGTCGAGCATGTATTTATTAGGTGCATCTTTGATATTGTTAATCTTATTACAATGGATGTGTTTATATTCCTCATACAAATATGCATGTCACTACTGTTATCATGATATGATGGCCCTGATCACAAGTTCATTGTCATGGGCGACTTTAGTGGTCTAATAAGCCTCTAATGGCACTTCCTGTCAATCACTAGCAGATTAGGATCGTAACTCTCAACTCTGTGCACTCTGCGGGTCTCGACAACCGACAGTATTACCATACTCATCTAGGTAAAGGTTGTACTCTTGACTTAACGTTTTGTCCAGGTGACGTAATCGTGTCAGCTGAACTTTAGGAACCATTTTTGCATTATAGACATTAGACATTATAAATTATCTTACCTATATTTTAACATTAGCATTATGGAGGATAAATACACCATTCAGCTAGATTTTGTTAAGGCTAATTACGACTAAATTAATAGTTAATTGATTAGTTTAAACTGAAATGTCATGGTTTCTATGAATGGTACTAATATTAGCATCAATAAATTTAATGATAGTGTGAATTCAGTTATTTCTGAACAAGTGCTGTAGCTTTTTCATGGTTATCCCATGTATTGGTGGTGACAGCTGCATCAAACTGTCTTTTGTAAATAGACCAGGAAGAATTTCCATCAAAGGTAGGGGGTTTCATAAAAGAACCTTTAGCAACAACTACATCTTGTTTTTCTTTTATTATCTCCTTCTCAAACTTCTCAAATTCATTTTGTACTTTGTTAAATTCAATTTTTACTTTGTCCTCAACTAATCTCGGAACTTTGTGTATTTTATTCTGTACATACTGAATTTCGTTTTGTAGTTTAACCTCAACATAGTTAATTTACATTTTCAACACTATTGTTTACTGTATCAATTTCCTTATTTACTTCGTCAACTTCTGATTGTATTTCCGTTATTTTGCTGCTTGCTGCCAACTAGTTCATTTGCATTTTTAATTAATAGCATTACTGGAATTGTTGTTGCCGAAGTTTTATTTCTTGATGCCCTTTCCTCTTCTTTTTGTCTTCTATCACCTAATAACTTTAATTTAATTAATTGTTTTTGATCTTTTTGTTGGGCCTTCATGATCTCTTCTAATTTGGCACTAAGTTTATTCAATATCTCTTCGCTATGCTTATCCATTTTTTCATGGAATCTTGTATTCACCTTTAACAGTTTATTATGACTTTTCTAACACCAATTGCCTGTGGGTTCAATTAGACATCTCTTGTCCAATTAATACTGCCTTATTAACGATGAAAACAAAAGCTTAACCTTCAATATAAAACCCTGAAACGTAAAACACAAAACACAAATTACACTTTGACATTACTGCTTATAAGACTCAACTGAACTTATGAATCCTTAGATCATTTACCATCTAGATATAGCCTGTCAAGCATAAAATCGTGGCAACGCTAGAAAGAGAGGGCAATAGAGGCAGTAAGAGGCTATTTCACTTAGTGGGTGGAAGCAGCCAGTGAACAACATGCTGAACGTATTTCATTGGAAGCAGGTCCCAACCGAGTGAAATAGCCTCTTGCCCTCTCTATTGCCCTCTCTCTCTCTTTAGTCTTACCATGACATTTGTACACTGCAGGCTATCTCTAGAAGGTAAATGCTCTAAGTATGAATCAGACTAAACTAACACTCACAAAACACTTATTTATATACAATTTTTAGATTCAAGAGTATTCGAAATTACTCTACGGCGCTAATGTCGAATTCTGTGGATCTTTCAGGAACTGACAGTTAAACTTGATTGGTATATACAGGGTCCTCTCTCGGTCGATGTTATAACTTTCCGTGACAATATATTAATTCACAATGATTTTATTAAACATGCTTTTTCTGAAGATTACAAGAAGACCCGATATACGTTAATTTTTCTAAGGCACTTGATTCAGTTCAGTATCGCCTTGTTTATGCTAAGCTCTATAACGTTGAAATTAGGGATGATCTTCTCCGATGGCTAGACGCGTATCTTATATGTAAGAATTCAGATCATTTGTTTAAATGGAGTTTTCACGAAATCGATTCAAGTTCATGTGAAGTGTCCCATGAGTCACACTTGAGCCCTATAACTTTTTAATCCGTTTATTATTGATATCACACCGGGAGTTATGTTCTCAGATCAGATGTCTTCTTTTGCGCATGATGTTAAGTTGTTTAAACGGATTGCTTCCTCTGCAAAATATCTTCAATTACAACTTGATGTACATGCACTTCATAAGGGGTCAATCGAGAACCTGGAGCCAAATTTTTGTATAACTATAACTTATTCGTATCTCTCATAAAGAGCCTCATTACTCAAAGATCTAGGAAACACACCTAATCAAGCTTTGAAATTCCATGCTCATCTCCATGTGGTTAATTCTGAAGTTCATAGCATGCTAGGATTAATCTTTCTTAACACTAAGGTGATCTCTTATATGGCAGGCTAGTTTCTAGTTCTGTTAGATACATACATTTTAATCAAACGTGACATTCTATATCTTGGTTTGGTCATAACTCCAGCTCAAATTTGGGCGAGCTAACCACTGTTAGCTCTCTACACACCTCCCTGGATCACAAGTTCGTTTTTTATGTGTCTCAATGCATTCAGAAACAGTGTCAATGTTGAAAGGATGTTTAGATTTAGAAATGTTCCTTGTAATATACGTAATCCGAAATTTCTGGAAATTGAATATTCAATTAGCTTGAATAACCTCCTTAATTGTTGTTTTGTTAGGTTATGTAGGAATTCGTATAATTTGCGACTAAAAGTACGTGTGAGATGGTATTCAACATTTTGTTTTGGGAAAATAAGTTTTGTTAAACAGGCATTGGATTGGATTTGTGGTGGAGCTGTAACAGTAATATGGATGTAATTGTTTGAAAACAAACTCTTAGGAATTGTAATTTACTTTTCCTTTTCTTTTTAAATAAATAAACATGAACTATTATTTATTTGGGCTTCCCACATCCACATTATAATTTGGTTGACAGTCATATGTTTAACGTTGAAAATATATGCAAAGACTTTATTTGAGTAGAAAAATCAAATTGCCATTAATAAAAAACCTTTTCAGTAGAATTAAAAACGTATGCTTTCAAAAGAATATATAAAATTGGGATACGAAATCCAAGATGAAACAGATATTGGAAAATATGATATCCGTACAGCTTCAAAACACATCAAATATCTAATTATGAAGGTATCATTTTCTGCAGCAGTGGTTTTATGAAAAAGAGTTTGGAGAATTACAGGAACCATTAGTGAACGAGTTTAGATATCAAAATTGGATTTGCGGAATTGAGTAACAAGAATTAATGGATTATTGCAGTCGAAATGAGTAATTTTGCTTTTCGGAAACTCATAATTTAGAGAAACATAATCTACAATATGTTGCAATACATTTCTTCCAATCAAATATTTTTGTTCAATATTACTGAATGTATCGTGTTTTGTGTAGTTTCTGTACCATACCGTCAAAACAATGTGTGATTTTTTTATTTTAGATTTTTAAATCAGATGTTTGAGTTTTACCTATGTCGAATATGCAAAATACTAAATCTTTTTGTGGTTAGAAAGTATTTATAAGAATAAAAGCTGTTCGGTACAGGCGAGAATGGATAGAGCAGATAGAAACAGGCACAGCGTATGACAGGGAAGGTCGATATGAGAGCTAAAAGTTATAATATGGGAAACAAAGGAATAAATTCTTCTATTATGCGTATACCTACATTCTCATAGTGGCATCAACATAGAACAGATTATTAATAGCACCTAACTGGGAATCAGCTTAACTAGTTATGGAAATACACAAACAGAAGTAAAAAAAACAAATAAAAAATGCCAATAGAAAAGAGGGTCAGAACATAAGAAAAGACACGGATTTACAAAGATACTGTAAGACCAATATTGATATACGCGGCACAAACAAGATCTTACATTTTCAAAAGACAAGGATGCTAGAGATGACAGAGATGAGTATATGAAGAGTCATGGGAAAAACTTTAAGAGATCGTGTAAGAAGTGATGAAATCAGAACAAAATGTAACGTGGAAAGAATAAACGACTGAAAGAACGGCAGACGATCCGTAGTCAAAATTCCAAAAGAAGAATTGCCGGAAGATAGAAGAGATGTAGTCCTACCCGGAAAAGATAATATTATATAAAGAGACAACCCAATTTGATATAAAATGTCAACCCAATAGAGGAAAAAAATGTTAGAAGAAGAAGATAGTTGCTCCTTATTGTCTTGCACACAATTTGTACACTTTTTATTTACCATTTGTATGATTCTTAGGTTCGATTTCCAGCACAATTAATAAAGAAAAGTATTATCGTTTGTTCTGCTTATGTTAACTGTATTTTGCATACGTTTTGTTCATATCAAATTCTACACATACTTTATAATGACAACAACGAAGAAAGGATCTTTTCAATCATAATGGATTAACAAGTTCATTTGTTACCTTTCCAGTAAATATTCCTAACCGATATATTTTTTTCTATTGGCAAATTTTGACACAGCATCTTCATCATAAATTTGATCTTGGATGCTTGAAGTCACTATTCCGATTAATATGGAGTACTTTGAAATGATTTAAATTCTAATGTATAATTTAATTTCCCAACCATTTTGCATATTTCTACTTTGGTTATACGAATCTCCGAGTAAGTGGGAACAATTGAATAATTGACATTGTTGCCAAATATAGAAAAAGTCAAGTCAGGTGACATAACATTTTACTATTCCACCACCGTTGGCAATTGGATATCGTTGTTTGACATATTCGTTACTCTAATTGGTATGCCTCGTCCAACCAAATAGTCATATGAATTAATTGAAAGGGCTCCACCAACACTGCTTCCATTATTAGCTGCCAAAGAAAAATTTGTGCCGTTTGGCCGGAAATTTTGGTTGAGTGTTTCACTAGGAGTCGACGAGTTGTGTAAAATACAAATTCCTCAATTAAAAATCTCAGGGTGTCGTATCTTGGGTCAGACATCAATCCAGGTTGGATGATTAGGTCCGTACCCAGAATGAGATGATTCTCAATATCCAATAATAGAACAAATTTTGTTGGTCCCTATTTGCAGCTCAACAAATCTTATCCTGTATAGACTTGCCGGGGACTGCTCTTCGCTGAATGTTGTTATTAATTCGCAGTTTTCGATGATCTCAAGACTCTGAACCTGCCAATGCACACAGCAGCGACGGAGTCAAACGTGATGGTGATTTCTCGGACATTGAGCTTCTATTGCCAAATGGAATAAATTCGATAATGAATAAAGGAGAGCTCTTAGGGAAAAACGCTTGGGCATGTTCATTTGTATTTTTAAATGCGCATTTTTTCATGATCAGTGTCAGTACACTAATCGTTTCTATTTCGTTAATTGCACGTAATAATATCAGAAAAATGGTTCATTTAACAGAAATGCACAAAATGAAAATTCTACAAATGATTGGTTATAGAGATAATAAAAAGTCACAAGTGGACGCTTATTTCACAAAAAAATTCCAAATTTGCCACTTGTATCGCAAGTAGTAAAATAGAAAAGTAGTTTGGAGATCTTGGTCACGTAAGACAGACAAAAAAGTAGCTGCCAATGCTGTAAGTGATAATGCGAAATTGGATATTATGCTTGAGTTTCAAGAAAACCCACATAATTCTGGTCGAAACGAAGCCCCCTGTTCAAAATTTTTCGAGTATTAAAGGAAAGTAAAATGCATCCTTATAAAATGATGCCGACTCAGGAGCTCATGGAAGACGATTTCGATAGGAGAACGTATTTCTGTTAACAAATGACGGTAAGGTTAGATAAGAATGTGATCCAATCAGAAGATGTTTTGTTTTCTGATGAGAGCACATTTACACTTCACGGTCATGTTCATCGTCAAAATTGGCGCTATTGGTCTAATGAGAATCCTTACTGGATGACAGAGAAACATAAGCAATATCCTGAAAAAGTTAATGTATGACCAGGAATTGTTGGAAATAATATGGTAGGTTCCCTTTTCATTGGCTACTTGAATGGTGGTAAATATTTAGAACTGCTTCAAAATAATGTTGTGCCAACTTTGACAAACTTATATTCTGATCCAGTAAACTCAAACGTTCCTGCCAATACAATATGGTTTCAGCAAGATGGAGCAGAGTCCCATTACGAAATTAATGTCCGGCAGTATCTGAACTAAAATATTCCAAATCGGGGATTGAGAGGCGCGGATCGATAGAATGGCAGCACGATTTCCTGATTTGACGCCATTGGACTTCTTGTTGTGGGGATATGTCTAAAGTACTTTATCCAAAACTAAATCCCTCAACTTAGATGACCTAAAAAGACAAATCACGTGATTAGATCAGTCACCCCCTGAGATGTAGAGTAATGTTAGAAGACATTTCTATGCCAGATTAAAATGTTGCCAAGACATTCGCGGCGAGCGTTCTGAACGTTTCCTACGTAGACATTAATGTTTTTTGTGTTTTTTTATATTATTAAGTAATAATCAGTATTACTTATTAGGTTTTTAGTATAATGTAGCGAATTTGTGAACTAAAATAATTTTCTTTTTTTTTTAAATGTTAATTTTTGTAATAAATCAGAAAACACTTACAATTTCCGAAACTGTTGAAGATAGGTGTAGGACATTGTCCATCTTTAGAATTTTCTGGGGAATCAAACAAATAAATTCTATACAGCTGCTTGCATTTAAAATAAGTAAGGTGGTATTGGCCACTATTACATGACACACCCTATATAATTATTATTTTATATTTTTATATATTTATATTTTAAAAATTTAAATCGACGTGTCCAAGCGTTTTTCCCAACACGCCCTCCTTTATTCGTTAACGAGTTTACTCCATTTGGCTTTTCCACACTGTATATATACAACGTTAGGTGTGCAATTTACGTAATAAAGATTATTACGTAGCAGCTCGGTATAACAGTTGTGGCAAATTGTGATTTAAATGTGTGTTTTCATTACTTTCCAGTTGGAAAAATCAATTTGCACAAATTTCAAATTAAACATAATATAGTTTTAATATTCTCAATAGGCCTAGAGGGTTGTGTTTCCGCTAACGGTCTAGCTTAGTTGGAAAAGCAAAGGTGTGTTTTAATAGTTTCTTTTGACGGTTTCTCGGATAAACAATACCACACTTGCAAAAAACATATATATTCTGTTTATTGTTGTTTTATCAACGAACCATAAAGACAAATGAAAGGATGCGACATACAAGATTCAGAAAACAAGTATACCACTTTTAAAATTGAATTCAGGACATTCGAGATTTTGTATTTAAAGTGTACTTACTAAAAACATTACATTAAGCAGCAACTATATGCTTACATTTGCCACTTTGGCTAGCTTTGCACGAACAGGTACATTTATTTATCTCCTGAGTATTATATTTTATTTGAATTTTTATTTCGTGAGGTTTCTTCTTGAAGTTTGAAGTGTGTAAACACAATCCGAATTTTATATATCCTGCTGGCGCATATTCTACGTATCTCCTTTGGCCATTTCATGAATTTTTATATTAAAACTTGTAAAAGTTGGCACAGAAAGAAATTTTTTGTATGCTTTTCTTTTTTTTTTGTTAAAGACTCAAAGTTCAATGCAAATACAAATAACTCTAGTAAAAGTTTCCAGGAAATATCGGAAGTACATTGAGACTTTTTCCTTAATTACAGGATTTACAGGTAACGATCTCGAAGGCAAAAAGTAGAGGCAAAAAATGTTGTTAGTTTTCAAAGAATATTCCAGAAACTTGTTTTTTAATTTAAACGATAAATTTTGGTGAGCCGGTTCAGGAGGAAGGCTCGAAACAATCTCAATATTATTTACAAAAGCACATATATCTTAAAAGTTCTAGTGATTTTATATTTGTATATTTATCTCTTATTCACTTAGTAGTCAACAAATACCCTTTACATTTGTTAACATTATGCTCGTTATTACGTATACTATACAGTCTACGTTAGCATTTTCGAAAAAAATCTATGAGAAGTGAGTTATATCAAAAGTTATTTAACACTTACAAAAATGTTATCTAGAATAAAGCAATAAAAAATTAATACCCAATAATGTTGAAAGAAAAAAACTTCTATTACTTGTTAATAAAAAGAACTAAAAATTGAAAAATAATTTAAACTTGATAAGAAAAATATCATTATATAAGTACCTACATTGCAACCTTTAACATTAATTAACCTTCTTCGTATACATTACAATAATCCTATATCATACATACCTAATTAAATATTTGTATTTAACCCTAAAAGTTTACACGTTGTATTAAATCTTTGCGTTTTTATCACAGAACCAATATTTCATAAATAAAAACGTGTTACATGCAAAAGAAAAGGAATATTCCATTAAAACGTAACACGCCTTTATTTATAAAGTACGTGTAAAGTTTTAAGGTTTAATAGAAATATATAACTAGGTATGTATGATATGGGATTATTGTGGCGTAGACGAAGAAGGTTAATGATCGTTAAATTTTGCAATGTAGGTACATATATAATGGTATTTTTCTTATCAGGTTTAAATTATTTTTAACTTTTTATTAACAAGTAATAAAAGCTGGTTTTTATTTTTTTTCGTTTAATTTTATTATATTTTATTAACTGTACATATCAATTAGTTATGTAATTATTTGTTAGTTGTTTTAACATTTCTGATTCTATCCATTTTATTAAAGCGTCAATATTACAAGGTTTCATCGATGTCAACTTGGAGCAGTCAATTTGAACACCTCCTTAAGACAGAACTCGGCTTAAAGCCACATAAGCTTGACCTGGCGCAAACAATTTGGAACTAAGATAAATAACAGCATCATCTATAGTAATTCCTTGAATTTTGGTCAGCCTTGCCATGATTTACCAAATTCTGTAATATTTCCATATAATTTCAGCAATGTATTCTATCGCTCCAGTCACAAGTCCCTGAGCAACGTCAACGTTAGACCTCAACATGACTTTAGCACCAACAAAAATTTCTAGTTCCTTTGGAGTCTTCCACCTGTTTTGTTAATGTCCGAGTGTATTTTATTATTAATATCAATCTGTTCGTTTTTTGTTGTTCCATCAATTAATTGATCTTGGGCTGCTATTTTGAACAGTTGTGTTTTGAACAAGGCATTATTAGCCACCAACTATTTCAAAGTCTCGAACACATTGTAGCGTGACACTGAAAACTTATGAGTAATATTTAAATTCTCCAGATGCTCAATAACCATCACTATCTCACAGTTATCTACAGATCTAGGCAAAAACTTGAAAGTTTTTCAGTTATTTCGAAATCAATATTTAAAAATATGGGATTATTCGAGAAATAAGGAATATCACACACTTTATCACAAAAAGTATTTATGGCATTATTAAAGTACTTAACGCTACCACTTTGCATATTTCTTCGATTAGTCTTTTTCTGTCGTTCATTCTATGCTGTTACAATGCGTTCCTCTGCTGTGTTAAGTGACTTGCTTGCCTAAGCATTCTGTTCCTTTCGATTCTGACCAAATATTCTTCTTATTAGTCATTTTTGTTCCTAATGTTATCTATCCCGAGAGCTATTTTTTTCTAAGTATTGTCGCTTGTGGACATCGCTTTCATTAACAATCCTCTCCTGTCACCTCAATTTCGCCTACTCTCAATATTTCTTTCTTTCTGTAGTAATTTCTTTTTGGTTCATGTCGTTCCCCGAGTATAGGACAAGAGGTCCACTGTAGGGGGATGAGCGCTTCAGTAGAACAGCGTCCGTTTTGGTATCTTGAGGTGCAATTTTAGCGACATCGCACTGGGTCAACCATTTAATCCATCCAATTAAAGACAGAATCCACATTCATAACAAACGTCCTCTAAACCACCCCTCCTACCACCCATCAAAAATGGTCCACCTATCAAAACGAATCAAACTCGACACTGCTTAATTACTGAGTTCCTTTAGCAACTTACCAGCTCCATCATCATACTCTGATTACCATTTACCATCAAAAAACTCGTTAAAACCAATCAAAGGAGCCCAGACTTGATGTGGTTATATCGTTTAATTTCAGAGTTCCTATGGCCTGGGTACCATCTAGCACCAGAGGACTCAGATCAGACTCAGATCAGCTCCACGTCATAACAATTTTGCATTGCCATCCGATTTGCACACGCATGTAAAATTTCTGCTCAATCTCTAACCGGGAAGTGGATCAAATTTAACTTGCAAGATTTGATCACAGATAAACATCGGGACAGGTGAAACTAAGTAATAGCTTGTAAAATGGAAGAAAAAGATAAGGTAGTTCTTTGTTGAGCTGAAGGTGGATATTATGGGATAAAAGCAGAATGGTTAGACGAAGATCGTTATTATAAATGGTTATTCATTATATTAATATTTGTGGAATATTAGTCTCAATGTATCATATACGGGGGGTTCCAGCTTGTAAGACGTTAATATTTATAGGGGGAAAGTGTGACGCAGCGTGATGATGGTGGAGCAAGGGGTCCAAAAGGCAAAATTTAGCGTAACGTATTTTATGAACGACTCCATTGAGTTTTTTCTACACTCTTAATATATAAGCTGGTCGCCAGGGTCACTGTCATTACCATACTGCTATAATTAATTATGTGAAAGTGGGGACCTCCGTTAAGAAGCATTCCCTTCAAAAATACTAGGTCTAGCAGCTGTAAGGTAAGCATAGATTTAGTCTGTCTCAACCTTGAAAATGCTCATTACTAGTGTGGGGAAAGGTCGGCATTTTTGTTTATTTATATTTATAAAATTTAAAAAAATAATTTTCCAGAAACGACGCGGTCCAAATGAGAAAAGAAAATCAATATGCATTATTGAAAAATTTGTTATTCAGTCTTAGTTAAGGCGTATATTTGATTTTCGTTGGACACTCTCATTAATTACAAGAAAATAAACTTACCGCTTCGGTCCTTTCTGGTGAATGAAAAGACATCTTATAGGTTACAAGTGGTATGCTGAGATTATCTTGTAAGCATAGTGATTGCTTGAAACATATCTGCAAACATAAGAAAATAGATTACTAATTTATTTCATTATATTCTTGATACTTATTACATTCTATATATTATTGCAGTAAAATAATTAACAAGTTTAATTTAATTTGTTGAAGTATGTTACATCGTTATCCTAAACGATGTTGCAGTTAAATATTAGATTAGCTATTCAGCTCAATAGAGGTCAGCTTGTAATTTTCCATAGTGTTATAAACGATTCCTCGGAAACTGGTATTCTACTTAGCCGGTTATTGCCCGTTTGAGGATTTAGCTGAAATGGTAAACAACCTGTATTAAGTGACCCTTTGTTTTAAGTTTGATATCCTTGCAATAAGAAACCATAATGTTTGAATTACTTCAAAATTCTTTTTTACTTATATTAACTTAGATTTGCACTAAAATATGGCATTACTCCATTATAAATTAGTACTTAAAATCGGACGATTAAAAATCATATCTAGGTTATGTTAGTTAAGCAATCTGACACACTCGGCTTGTATTAAGTGTTGCCAGATTTTTTAAGCAAATACACTGCATTTCATATACTTAATACTAATACACTGTTAGCAGAGTTTTGAGTAAGGCGCAAACATCAGGGGGCAAACATATATGTGTTTATAGCGTTTTACTGTACTTAGGGCCTTATGCGCATTTTGGAAAATGCCCCAATTGGCTCTTCTGTAGTTGGTTATATTTTCTCTCTGATTGATTCTAGGCAAGGCTTGCGCAAAACGGTAACATGGTATAATCTGCTGTCTCTCTTAGTCGGTGACCCTTCCGCTTACGGGCGATAGCAGTATATCAGTATTAAGTATATGCTGAATTTGTTTTTGAAAGCAACATAGATTTTGTGTTGCTTATAGCAACATTTAAGTAGTATTTAATATCAAAAACGTCATTAAATACTTAATTTGTTATTAAATTCAGGGGTGCTCCTTCATTAATCCAGCCCTTTAGCCTTTTGCAGGGAAAAACTCTGTAAAGGTTGTACTGAAGTACCGGAAATAGGCAGCAGTAAGACCTATTTTGAGTATAGTCAAATCATTATTACTTAAAAAGTTTTGCCACAAAAGGGTTTTCAGTTCTTTATTCGCCAATATAGATTTTTGGAGATGCATACTCAAGAAAAAGTTATATAACTTTATACTCATACGTCTAAATATTTGATTAATGCTTCATAATGACACATGTTCTTCGATTTTCCGTTTTGTCAAATTCAATAGTTGAATGTTATTTTATTACCATCTTCCGAATGTATACTGTTCGATATGTTTGTCTTGAAATCGTAATATGGCTTGCAACTAGCCGTCACTTTGTTTTTCTACGCCAGTATATAAATTTTTCCACCAAGCCTGTCTAGAGAAAGCTGTCTGAGTCACCTCACAAATTTTCGAAGACGCTTTTAAGCTAAAACCCCCGTTGCATTTTACAAAACGAAAATTCACCTTTCCCTGGCAAAACATCGGAAAGCGAACAAAAACCAAATGAAGTGTACCGTGTCGTAAAAATGAGCTAGCAGCGTACATTTTACATTCGCAAAGAAGATACTCAGTAAATTTCATCCGTTAGCATAGCCATATAAAACAATTGAAAATCCCAGCCGCCTTTCCTAAATCCACACATTGGAGAGCAACGACATTCGGAGGGGCCGAAAGGGAGGCTCCGCTTCGACTTCCGCAGACTGGGGGAATGAGAGAGCCAAAAGATTTATCAGCCGCAGCTTTCGGATAAGATCGGTTAGAACATCTATATTCTTTTATCGCTTCAAACTAATCCACTTTGAATTTTATCGGAGGTTCTTCTTGTGATATACATATGATCGAGTTATTTCAATAAAAATATATCAAAACAAGACACTGAGTGCTGCGGATATACGGATTATTGAGACGCTTTTAAAAAATGAAATTTTCTAATTTAAATCGATACATTGTACGTCTGAAATAATCCAGATAAAGAAACAGAAACGTATCAAGGCTTTCATGAACAGTGGGTATCCCAAATAGAGATGTTTCTAGGCAAGAGGTTTATTCGAAATAAAAACGATGGCAGATTAATAGTTGTTATAATCCCTATAGTTTGAGAACGGCGTGGCAGTTCCCCAGGGGAGAAATGGCCTCTTCCAACTGATTAGCTGGCAGATAGAATAGGAACTTTCCGCAAAATATCATGACAGACGAATAAATTTTCAGCGTTTCGCCTGTTGTTATACAGAATTTTGTAAGAAGAAACAATATGATATTTAGGAAACAAAAACGTTTGAAAGCAAACCTTCTTCTATTCTTGTTTCCGTTTTTGATCATCCTGGGTTTGTCTTCCCCCAAGTGTCTATTTTTCCAATCTACTAATTCTTTTTAGCTATAATGTTTTCCCCAAGTAAAAGTAGGTCGGTCACTATTGATTTTTCCCTTTGCAGACCATTGTGAATTTTTCGTGGCTATCTGTTTTCTGGCATCCTTTTTACATGTCCATAGCATTAGGGTGTTCGAAATTTACAGTGTTTTTGTGTTAGACTGACTTATTTCCATTTTCTGCCAGATGTCTTAGCTTTTTAATTTGTATTGCTTAGTAACCGTTAAACATATTCGCATATTGTTCAGTTCTACGATGCACCGTAGAGTACACAAGTTTCCATAATGTTATTTAACAAAGTTTCTTTGTATGCGGACATATGTTTTCAGTCCATAGCAAGCCTTGCAGAGTTTGCCACCAATTTTACCATACATATTATCGTTGAGATCTCTTTCTCGCAGATATCAGTATAAATTATTGTTTTTCCAAGGTATATAAAAACATTGCATTGCTTGATTTTATCTCTTGGTCAGCTATTTCTAGGTTTTGTCATATTCCTCTCGTAGTTTCATCAACATAAATTCCAGATCTTAGCGAAAACCACTTTCTCATCGGCGTTCTATAGAGAATTCATTTTATCTTTGTATATTTGAAATCCCATATGTTAGCGTTGCCGGTACCAGGTAATATATTAAAGATCAGTAGTGATAAAGTACTCTCTTGTTTTAAGACTTTATTAATTACGATTGATTTTGTATAGTGTTTTCCTATTTTTATACTTCTTTCTTTATTAGACGTTTTCTTAATTACATTAATCCATTTTTTCTGATATTCACTGATATTATAATATGCCTTTTCCAGGTCTATGTTTAAATTGATTCCTCACTGTTTTTCTCTATCAATTCCCTACTGCATTGAATATATATCTAATCCTAATGTTTCTTTTTATAAACCACTTTGTTTCCCCCAAGATTTCCTATTTTTTTCTTGCTTGTACCTGCAATTAATCTGGCTACGGATGGTATTACCGCTATTCCCCTACAGTTTGAACACACCCGGTTGTCTTTTTTGCATATGGAGCTTAAATATGATTCTTTCCATATATATCGTTGCCTTATCCTATTTTGTTAAAGATTTTTGCTAAAAAAATATTACTTTCTTGCCACACTGTTTTTTGGTTTTTCCATGTTTCGTGCATGCTATCTCTTATCTTCCCATCTGCAAATATTTCCTCTTGTTGTTGGTATTCTTCTCATTGTTCTTGTAATAAATCTGAGTAGTGTGTTACCTGTTGTTTTGGTGATATTGTTTGTATTCTAAGCGATAAATGGTCAGTTGTATGATAAACAGTTTCTGTATAGTTTAATGCAGTGTTCATCTATTTCATCCTTCACCCTTTCGTTTTTTTTTTGTTTTCTTAGGTGTTGACATTCTTTCCTTTTTGGTGGTGTTTTATTAGCTAACCATTTCATGTAAGATTTTTATTTTTTCAATCAGATACTCCAACTATTCTGAGAATTCCTCCGTGTAGCGTTTTTGTTTATTCTCCATTACCAAAGCTTTTTGAATTGGTAAATAGAGGGGTTGTATGATATAAGTACAAACTGAAGTAGCACATTAGAAGTTATTTTATATTATATCAAAATTTCAGATTCTTTGTTAATCAATGTTGCGTTTTTGGTGATAAATATAAATATGTAACATAGTGTACATTTATGCATTATCAGCTACGATTCTGGAAGCAAAAACTCCAAACTATCAAACGATTCGTGTTATGTTTCTACATCCTCGAAAACATGTTTCATTTACACCATCTCAGTAACTCTGGTCGGCCAGTGTTTGGTAAAATTTAAACTATGAATAAAATAGTCTACAAATAATTGATACAAAATAGATTGATAGAGATAGATTGGAGATTATGGGGAACTTTGCATTCAATTTGTTGCTTCCTGGCGACATTGATTAAATTTGTGTCAGCTTGTGTCAAGAAAATCCTGAATTAGTATGTTATATTACTTACTTAAACATGATTTAAAAAATAACAAAATTGGATATATTTTTTAGGTAAATATGTTTCCCAAAGTAATAATGTTTTCCTAACCTAAAAAACTGATCACAAGTAGCAAAACTGTTGTAAAGGGTTGGAGAAGAAAGACAAAGAATTTGGTTTTTCTAATTCTATAGAGTTCATACATGTAAATAACCCGGTGAATCCGAAACCACAGTCAAAGGTGAAGTAGCACCGCTTCGTCGTTTTATAACCTCAGAAAACTGCTCAAAAATCAAAATCAAATTTACAAATTTGTGCACTAATTTATGCGAAAATGACTAGGGAGTAGTTTTGGAGATTACTACTAACGTTCAAAAATAAATTAATTATTTTTTGTATGAATGATGTAAAAGAGCTTCTTCGGAAAAGTTAACCTTGTTAGCGTAGAATTTCGTGCATAGATATTCCAACAATGACGACACCAATTGAAAAAGAAGAAGAGTCTTTATTGTTGTCGGTACTACCTATCAACATTGTTGGTGGAACTTTTTTCGTCAGATAAGTCTTCATTACTTAAATAAATGGGATCATCGTTTTTCATAGAGTCAGCATTAAGTGGTTCAGGCTTAGGATATGTCTCAATTGGTTTTTGCACTGCTGGGACATCTACGTACAAAATACTTCGATTACGTTCCGCTTATGGTCTTTCCCATAATTCATACAGAAACACTAGCCTTTATTTGCTCTATGATCTATCCCATAATGTTAGTTTGGAGTATTTGATGACCATATCCTTGCTTTGCACTATTTAAGTATTGCAGATGCGGATACGTATCCTGGTTAAGTATATCAAGATCAAAACAATCAGCATACATGTTTTTAATTTTATCAGTTATAGCTACAACACTAGGTCATATTGATCCAGCATTTTGAATTTGGACACGAATTTTGCAATCTTATTCAGATTTGGGATTAGCAACTTCAAAAACCCCAATTACCAAATTGGGTATTAATCTGATTTGTTGCAAATTTTGTCCCTCATATTGAATATTAGTTCTCAACTTTAAATTGTGCTAATTTGTTATATATAGTTACATGTTATATTTAGGATATATGTACTGTTCATAGTCTGCATATATCCTAAATATTTAAAAAATATATACCTGATATTTATCAACTTTTATCTATACATGGTACATTTAGTGCATAGTAAGGAAAAAATAATTGACTTGCTAATGAAATGACGAAAAATTAATAACAAATGAGCAAATGAAGTTCGCCAGGAGAAATTTCTGTAAAGTTTGTGGAACAACCAAAATAATGTTGAGAATGGTTGCAGGATACAGCTAATAAATGCCGGAAAACAGACGACCCTTCTCAAGACTCGAGTGGAGGTAATATAAGCTCATTACTAAAACAAGAGGGATGTGAAGAAATGTGAGATTCTATATCGGAGCGAAATTATGTAAAACAGAAGATGTTTTGAATAAATTGTAGAAACAGGATAATGAAATTCAACTGCTTGAAATTATAATAGCAAAAATATTTTTCTGGAGTTAAAATTAAATTGTATGCGCAAAATTCACTGCTCAAACCAACATATAGATATAATGTAATGTATATAATTATGTTTGATTTTTGTGACAATTATGGGCTACCATCATACACCAAACAACGAATACCGTATTGCGGCTGACACAAGACAACCCAAATAAGTGTTAAATTAAAACCAACTTCAGAAACAAAAACAAATGCCATTGATTTAAAAACCTTAAAATATGTTATGCCTAACTTGCCACCAAATTAAATAAGTAATTACGTGTTTCAAAAGAATACTTTTCTTTTTTCTTCTTACTTCTTACCTATGTATATACAAATTGAGAATTTCCTAGTTTTTCTTGTTTTATTGATGTCAGTTAAAAACATCGAAGAAGTTAAAAAGGTGAAAATATAGTTTAGAAATATTACAAAAGTCAGCAATATTAACTACAATTCAAAGAAGGCAGCCAACTGAAGTGTAGTGCAAAGATTAATACTCAGAAGGCTCTCTTCATCTATTTAATAAAAATGACTTCATTAATCGGAAATGTGCATTACTGAATAGGAGGTCGAGTATTGGTATTTTTTTTTTCATTACTTCTAAAGGTCTTGAAATAAAACGAACAAACAACCAACACACCACTAATACCAACCAAACACAAAAAGAAATCAAAATCATTAACATAACTATATAAGTTCCGGGTGTATCTGAAAAAATTGAGCGTTTAGAGTATTAATGTATTATTCCACCAGACTATAGAATAAAACTGAACTCATTTTCGGTTATAGAATTAAAAAGAAATTCGTTTATACCATCACTTCAGTAGCAGTTTGTAGAGAGTAGTTGATAAGACTTTAACAGCAAATTCCTAGGAGTAAACTATTTAAATAATGTTTTTGCTTATATATGGAAAATTCGTAGAGAATGAGAAATTCTTCTTAATATACAATACGTCCTGCTTAGATCATTTTACGCAGAAGAAAGTCTGAATAACTGGTCAAAATTGATAACTTTTTGGTTACTAACTAAATAATCGCCAAAATGATGTTACGTTTATATAGGTTCAAGTTGAATAACTGTCGAATTAATTTTGGAAGAATTGTACTTTAAGTAATTTAGAGAGAAATTTTTCATAGGTAACCGTATTAACCAAGGTAGTCCAATCGGAATATTAGATATTTTGAAGGTTGATCTGTTACCCTTCAATTTGGTTATCTTGAATTTTCTGAAAAGTAAGGGTTGTCGTTTAAGCGAAGATTCAGAAGTACTATTAATACATTTCACGGCACTGTAAGAAAACTCCAAAGTATACTAAGTGAAGTGCATTTTATGGGATTTCAAAATATGTTTGCGAATCCCTATCGAACGGTTGTCGTTAATACGATATGTTCTACAAAAATTATTCGACAAATTATTTAAATTGGAATTCTAGTAGTATGATCTTTAGCGTAACTAATCTCAACTTTATGAGTTGTATCGGTTTTTTCGGATATTCTCTATGAAAAAAGGTGCTATGACGATTTATAAATTCTCGTTTTAATGATTTTCTGATTGTCTACAACTTTTACATTGACGACTGAATAGGGAATAACACTGTTTATCTATACTTTAACAGTATCACAAGTGTTTCTAACCAAGAACATATTATTCGTCTGAGTTGTACAAAGTTTGAAACGTTACTTGTTGTTCACAAAACTTAAGCTTGTAGATGCCACTGACGTTATTTACTATTTAAAACTTTTTCACTGATTTAATCGTTGCCATGATCTGTTACCGTTGCTTCGATTCGAGTATTCACAATCACTACAATCATTATTCGAACACTGCTAGTACTGAATAAATGCTTGCCATGCAATTTATAACTAATATCACATTTATTACAACGTTCTATATACGCAAATGATTAACGAACGCTTTCAAAACCAAATTATACTTAACTACGCTATTTTTGAGTTTTACAGCCAAAGTCTTTGGGTTCGAGATAAAAAATTTTCCTCTTTACTGACTACAGTTTGGCTTTCATGCCAGGCTGCCCTGTTAACTAAACCATCTCTCAGAGGGCGCCACCACCCAGCAATCTTTAGATACTTGAAGGTATGTATACCCTTTCAAGAAGAAACCTTCTTCTCGAACAACGATTTTATGAGCGCATCTTCACTTTTCACAATATAAGCACACAAAATAAAATAAATCCATATTTTTAGTGATTTTGCTATTAAAATTGTAGTTCAGCAAATGAAGACAAAAAACGGTAATAATGAGTAATTTGTCTAAGCAGCATCGATTTTCCTAAAAATTTTGATTTAATTTCTACTTAACCTCTACTTCAAAGTTGACCCTGTGCCAGGGTTGCATTTACCCGGGAGGGGGGGAGGATGCTTCCCCTTCTCGGGGGTGAAAAATTTTATATGAAAAAAATTAACTAATTTTAAGTAACTTTTGTTCCATAAAGTTTTTTCTGAAAGTCAATTCTTTTCGAGTTAACTGCAAGTGAAAGTATCGAGTTTTCAACTAACGCAGCTCAGATTCCAAAATGTACAAGGTTGTTTGTGATTGTGGCCATTCATATACCGTTGAAACAATTAGATGTACGGAACAAGAACAGCAGAAGACATATGGTCAAATCAGATATGGCTAACTAAGAATTAACCAACAACGGCAGCCATAGCTTAGAGCATGTACCTTCTGGAGATAGCCTGCAATGCACGAATTTTTGGCAAGGCTAGAAAGATTGGGCAATAGAGACAGTAACAGGCCCTTTTACTTGGTGGGCGGAAGCAGCCAATGAACAACTTACTGATCGTATTTCATTGGAAGCAGCTCCCAACCGAGTGAAATAGCCTCTTGCCCTCTCTATTGCCCTCTTTTTGTCTTGTTTAGTCTTACCACGCCATTTGGGCACTATAGAAGGTACAAGCTCTAAGTACGATAGTTGGAATAAAATAAGATCTATTTGAAAGCACTAAATTCAAAAAAAGAGAAATTTAAAATAGCCAGTTGTGTGATTATAACCACGTGGGGCACCGTCAATTGAGCTAAAATTGGAATGAATAAATCTATTGCTAGAAAATCAGAAAGTTGTTTCTTCAGTATCAAGTAATCACCAACTTCAAATTTTTTTTACAAACAAGTAAGTTCATATCAATGCAAGAAACTAACAATAAATCTCAAGCTAAAACATACAGCGATTAATAACGACTCCACATTTGGAGTAGAAACGTCTCCTAACACAGTTATTTGTTGAAGAAAAAACTGAGAAGAAAAGACTGTAATGAAGTGGCAGAATATTAGTTGCTTTTTTAAAGCTCATTTTGACGGGAAAATCAATAGTGGTGTTAAACACATTTATGATTGTTTAGTAATTTAATAATTTCTGGCTGTCGATTCAATCAGCGTTTTGTTAATTTTAAGACATAATAATTATGTTATGTTATGTCTATTATTGTACGTAATATTAAAGCTAATATTGCAGACCTCCGCAGGCATAAAATTGATTGCCCCCAGTCATTATTATGTTGGCACGTAGGCACACACAGTTCAACCGCTACATAAATATTTATTACGATCATTGTTACTGTTGATGAACTGCAAATCTGCGGCTGCCATTCATTCTGGTTGTTTGACGATTATGGGAAATTCTAACTAATCGATTACAAACATATTATCTCCACATACATTCGACCGCAAACGACATGAATTTTCACCATTTGCCGCCGATGACGCCAGGCCATTCACGGGGCCACTGCCACCGACTAGGCGGGTGCGTAGCGTAGTTACTAACTGTGCGGAAGGAGAATCAGACCGGAACAGCTTCGGCAATTTGGCTATTTTCCAGACACACAGTTTTTCCAAGAAAAAATATATCTAATGGACATCCTATTTATAATGGGATAGTTTTGGATGTCAACGATGATTTAATATGTTGTCTGGTTACATAAAATATGGTTCCATATATTATGGGGTTTAAGAGAGAGCGTGTTTTTTTGAGTTGCTATAGCATTCAGAAAATTCAATTTGTTGTGGTTGTATCATCTTGACCTCATAATGTTTTACTAGTAGTCTCGTAAGAAATTGTAGATAAAAATTACTTCCTTTATTCCATTTAAATCGATGTTTACGTAGGAATATAGTACAATCCCTTTATAGATAGTGGTTCGTTATGAATGGCGCACAAAGCAACTACAAATTGCTGAATGCATGTGAACCCATTTACTTCAGGATAATTCGTGATATATAAAAAAAAACAGGCGTTAAAGCCAAATTCTGTTTATTAAAACACTTCAACAATTTAACAAAATTGCGTAATGGGCTACCAAAATTATCCCTATTGTTTTCAATAACATAGCTTGTACAGTTTCTTAAGAAACCGGGAAAGACGTCTTTATCGACTTTCTTATACATTAAACTTTGGTGGAGGCGCTGGATTAAAAATATAGAAAAAAATTCTCTTCGAAACATGGGGTACAATGAATTAAAAAGGAATTGGATTACTTCCGGGGGATCCCGAAGTGGTCCCATATTGTTTTTTAATAACATAGCTTGTACCTTATTTAGAAATTCGGGGAAATCTTTAGTAACGACATTTTTATACAGTAAACTTTAATGGAGTTGCTGATATTAACTGTTCGGAATTTGGGATGAATTGTAAATAAGATGAATTAATCAAAATAAAATAAATAGTATTGATAAACATTTCACCACCATTTCGAAACATACTAGCATTAACAAAAATAATTGTATCAAACTTACAAAGTTCGTTTTTGATACAACTGTATTTTCTATTCAAAATCAATATTTCAAACAGATTTTTGGGTCTCCAATGGGCCCAAACTATCACCCATAATTTCTCAATATGTAATGGATGATTTAGTCAATGACTGCTTACCCAAATTAAATTTTAAGATCCCTTTTTTAAAAAAATATGTAGATGACATAATTTGCTGCATCCCAGCAGATGCTAAAGATTATCTATTACAAACATTCAATAATTATAACTGTCATCTACAGTTCACTTAAGAAGAAGAAGATTTTAATTGCAGTATTCCATTTTTAGATACAAAAATAATAAGGGGCTCTGATAATTACCTGAAAATAGACTGGTACCGAAAACATTAAATTCCGGGAGATATCTAAACTACCACTCAAATCATCCCATGAAGATGAAAATCAATTTGATTACTGGGATGAAAAGAAGGATATGTCAAATCAGCCATCCTTCTCTAAGGGAAAAGAACTTACATATCCTGTATCAATTATTCATAGAACATTCATACCCATCTGGTTTTCTGAAAAGATTAATCTATAATTCTCCACGGGATGTAAATATGGGTACATGACAGCAGGCGGCTTCCAGTAATAATTCTCTTATCAACTCCAATAATACTACATTAATACATGTATCAATTCCATATATTCAACTAATTTCATCTAAAATTGCAAAAATGATTAACCCCAACAACAATATGCTAGTGTCTTATAAATCAGTTAAAACCGTTGCTAACATATTTTCTAAAATAAAGGACAAAACACCGAATGAAAAGAAATCAAATGTAGTGTACTCTATTAATTGCAAAGACTGTCAAGCTACCTATGTAGGGCAAACATCTAGAAGCCTCAACAGCAGAATAATTTCACATAAGAGTGATATCAGGCTTGGCAAAGAAAGCTCTGCTCTTGCAATAAACTGCATCAACAACAGTCACACTGCCGATTTTAAAAATACAAAAGTATTAGAACAATAAAAAAATCTTTTCAAACGGAACTTCCTAGAGATGGTTTGCATTAATAATCAAGTCAACAACATAAATAAAAGAACGGATTTACAAAATCTTAATGTTATCTATTGTAACTTGTTAGATATTGAAGTTAAAATTTCAAAAAAGGTCACACCAAATATATCAAATGATCACTCATGACCAATATTTTTATAATAACTTAATTCTCTCTTTTTAGAATATTTATGTAAGGTCTGGCATTGGTTGAAATCTAATTAAGATTATTAGATTATTATTACGATGCTTTCAGTTAGATTTTTCTCGAATCATATCTCTTTCAAATAACTTCAAAACAAACTAATGTCAGTCAATCATGAAATATCTAACAAGAATTTTATTAAAACCTCAATAATGCAATTTAACGAACAAGACGAGTTTTATATTAGTATGGCCTTTTTTCCCTCTATTAATGTTAGTGTGTGTTTATATTGAAAAAAAATTTAACAATGGTTACTGTCATTTTATATGTAATTTTTAGTTGAACTGACGAAGGAATAAACATATTCTGAAAGCTTTTCAAAGTAATAAAGAGTATTTCTTTTTAGCACCCTAGTGCACTGGCTGCTTCCCAATTAATTGATTATATATATATATATATATATATATATATATATATATATATATACTACTGGCTAAAAGCAAGCTATTTCTTGACCATTAGTAGAATAGATATGAGAGTTTTGGACTCACTTATGCAAAAAGGCAGAGTATATCAGTATTTGAGCCCCGTAAGCCGCCGGCACTGGTTGTGTGGGCTGTTGGGTATGTTAGGTGTCTATTGAGTAGTTGTGTGAGTTTCATAAATTTGGTGGCAGTGTTAAGGGAGAAAAATGCGAAAACGTTAATTTTCTTTGAATAAAATTTAATAGTGTGTGAAATTTCCATCCGTCCGCCACTGGTAATGCGAAATAATTCAAAATAGCTTAGTGGCTTGAGTCGCGTTTCGCGATTTTTACGAGTACAGACTTGTTTTTCCAAAGATCAAGGTGCTGGGTATGGGGTCAAGAAACTGCGATCATTTGAAGGTCAACTAGTCGGATTCCGGCCAGCCATTTGATTTTTGCAATTTCAGGTGGATTGTTGAAATTAGAGGGAACAAATAAATGCGAGATTATTAGAAAGAATATGTTTTATTAAAATTATACAAAATATCATACAATTTTTTTAAATCTAATCGAGCAACTACATTAAGAGGAATTATAATTTCATAATTATTGCTTTTATTTTTTTCAATAAATAAGTGGTTTTCCCCATCCTCTGCCCATATGGTGGCCCGTAAATTGTTGTCGTAATCTTCGGAAACCAGTACGTTGTTGTCATCTCTGTACTCACTGATAAAATTTAGAAATTTTTCAAACCCAGCTGGCGTAAAAGTCACAGAATGATGTTTCTTCTTTTGGAAATGGATTCGGTTGATTAGACTCATCTTGAAGAACAGGGCTTCATGATTATTTGAACGCAGGACTACTTTCTCAGCGGCAAATACTATTTGCAGAAAATTTGCAAATTTGTAGTGAGCTACTAAGTAGTTGGGTGTAATTCTCTTGGTAGTTGTTCGGTTGGTAAAATTAAAGCGATGGTTCTTGGACATAACGTCACTGTAAGACATCTTACTCACTTCAAGAGATACTGTGGGAAACGTGTTTGCGTTGAAATGTACGTTGTTCACTACCACTACCGCGAATGCGGTTGACTCTCCCACCAGAGATAAATTAAATAAGAATAAAAAAAATTTGCCCAGAAATGTTAGCCGAGAGATGGGATCGAACCGGGGGGACCTGTAATGGGGAATATACTTACCTTTGTAATTAACTCAGCGCTCTTTCTACTCGGCCATTTCTGGGTGAATACAAAACAGGGTGTAAAGGAATAAGTGTTGCATTATAAAATTGTTAACTGAAGAATAAAGACGTATACGTCATTTTCAATAATGATATTAGTGAAAGCTAGTATTACTACTGGTTTTGTGATATTGACTTTTATAATCACAAAACATGCTATACACAAATATACCACAGGGAGTGGAAAATGTGGCGGTATGCTTTTCTAGGAATTGCTCAAATAGATCTGATTTTTCGCTAATGAGGCGGACATTGCTAAATGATGGGCTACTACCAGCATATTTTGCAAAATTTCCTAAAGATAGGCACCCCATTACGCTACAATCTTAAAATTTTCTTTTACAATGGCACTGTGGAGGATTTTGATGGATTAACAGCAAATTATGATTGCCAGCAGGAAGCCGAAGCAACAGCAACGACTAGTAGACAACAGCTACCAAATTCGCTTCAGAGAGAACTCAATAACTTATTAATATTATTATGTTTTGCTGTTATATCTTTGATATTATTGTTGGTAAAACTTATGTTGAAATGTACAAGATCTATACACTCGTTAATAAAATAATTTTGAGAAATAAAAATGCATGTTATACTTCATTCATTTATTGAGGTAAAATGTTATTGATTAACCAATCATATATATCATTACAATTTTTTATAGCACATTTGTATTCTGCGTATTCTTCATTAGAATCTTCATAATGATAGCCACAGACTATGGGATATTTACTTGTCTCACGGTCCTTCTTAGTCACATCTCTCAACTTTATGGCGTTGATGGTATGCTCCAAATTTATGAACTTTACATGATTGAGTCCAAGCTCATTTTTACACTTTTTAACTAATAAGTCATATTTTTGGTGACCTCTAACGTAGACATGAGAACATCTGGAGAGAAGAAAATTCAAAATCATATTCAACTGGCTTACATCCCAGATTCCACCATTGTAGCTGAGTCCATGAAGAAAATTCTCACAATATCTGACGGTTCGTCGATCTTCCTTGCACAGCAATTCAAATGGCCGAGGAGGCTTAAACAGGTAATGTATGACACCCGTTGCATGTGTCTTGATAGCCAATTCTTTGGGAACAAATTCCCCGTTAAGAATGAAGCCTTGAATGTCAACGATTGCGATTTCCATGGTGAACTGAGGTTGTGATGTGAAGATATGCTCATTTATGATAGGTTACGAACAATTTCGCTGAGTGCGAGAAACTCCATCAAACAATCGTGGATGATTATACAGAAGGCACGTGTTCTGTCAGGAAAACCTGTTTGAGATTCAATATCCAGGCGTACATCCACAGTGGAGGATTTCATGCTGTCTTCACGTCGGGAACAATCGATTACGAAGAGAGTGTGATTCTTGAAGGTGAGATAGTCTAGGAGCGGGTGTCTTTTGTCAGCAAAACTGGGATAAAAGTCCGTGTAGCGTTTGTAGGCTTCTCCGTATTCGTTCCTGGGGAAATCCAATAGCCATCTCTCGTTCGGCCAAAATTCTCCATTAAGAGTTAGACGAATATTAGATATGTGGATATGATCAAATTCCGTGGGATCAGCCGCTATGTTGCTGTGCTTATTGGTCTGGAAGGCAACGATGACGTATCGAGGACTCTCTACAGCAGCACAAGTTTTCACAGCCCAAATTTCTCGTGTGGCGCCTGTCTTCAGAGCAGGCAACTCATGAAGCTCCCATTTACGAAAGGGGAATAATAATGCCGGTATCCTGCTTAACGGCTTGCAGCAGTTCAAGTTTCATATCATCGTTGGGGAATATATGCTGGACTTTGAGTTCAATGCTGTCAATCGTCACGCTTGCTTTTGTAGATTTATCAGTAATAATAAGACAATCATCATCATTTCTTGCTCGCACTAAACGTATTGTTTGCTTTCCACAGGTTACTCGCTGGTAGTCGTTGAAGAGGGAAAACAAATGCTTGAGCGGGATGTACATTCGGAAAGATCTGTCTGCTGCATTCACAATTGGTTTACCGGGAAAATTCCAGCCAGCAATAGCTAATTCTCTTGAACTGGTAGGATCATAGCACAGATAACCTCGTATGGCACTGACGCGACCGGGATCGCGAACCGATTCCATTTCTTTACCACACTGTTCGTAAACCATATTATCGAAGAAAAATGCTCCTGCATTAGGGGATAGGGAAACTTCACCTGCACCTGCCGTTACATTAATTTGACCCTTAACGGCGATATACGAGTCCGCCATGGATAACCAGGAATCGGCTTGGTTCACAGTAATCTCCACTATGTCGTTGTTCCCAAATGACTTTACATAGGGATAGTAGGTTCTGACTTCCATTCTGCGAATGCTGTCATCGAAACTGGGCTTTCGGAAGATATCGAATGCTTGAGTTGACATGATAGCCTAGCGATTGTAGAAATAGTTTATTGGAGAACGTAAGTGATCTCTTCAAAGGTTTCGTTGATACTGACTTTGGCTGTGGTATGTTTGTACTTTTATGAGGATGCTCAAATATGAGTAAGCGTCCCATTATTGCTGCAATAGCTGTTTCAGTTCCAGTCTCACAATGATTTCCTCCCCTCGGAAATTGACGAGTTCAGATTCCTGATTAAGAATTCTCAAAGTTATGTTGTGTATTTCTCTTCGGTTGATAGGTAGGTAGATAAGATGTTGAGGTGTTTCGTCAATAGCGAAACCAGGATCAACTCCAATGGCAAACTCGTATATGGTATGTGACGGTCTGTCGTTGTAGAATGCTCCCGATGTGATGTTACTATCGAGATGGATTGTTCGCACTTTTATAATATTCACTGGTAAATCAGAGCTGTGCACTTGAAGAGGTGTGAGCAGTCTCTTGGAAAAACCCAGTATGGCACCGATGCTGTTTTCCTTTTGAAAGTCTATTGCGTATTTACTGCTGTATATTTCACACTTGAGTGTATTATTGTTGGGTTTCAATGAGAAAATCTCATCTACATCCTTCGAATGCTGCACACCCAAGACTTTTCTAATGTGCGCTTCAATATCACCAATTTCGTAGCTGCCTTCAGGTAATTCGATGGTGGTTGGTTTCTTTTTCGAGTCGATTAAATGCACTTTGCTACCCTTCTCAATGTTCGGGATGCTGTTGTAGGAGTGGAAACTCAGCAAGGCTAGACCGTAATTGTAGTCAGGATGTAGTTGAATAGGTGGTTGAAAATCAATGGACAGTATTGAACTGCGTCCTTTCAGCGTTAATATCAAAGACATGACTGAAGATTTCCCTCAATGTTAGGTGTTATTATAGAGAAATTGCAGACACAAATGACCGCAATTAGATTGATTATAATTTTGGTAGGAGTCGTTGTTGTAGAGTATCGATACATTACTTCCTAAATACTCAGCCAATTCACGAGGCGGTTTCAAATTACCAAAACTATCGAAATATTGCGCAACGTTTCCATTTTTAATGTAAGCTACCCAGTGTGTGCCTTTGTTGCGACTAGAATCCAAGTTGATGATTGCCGACTCGGTTCTTGATGGTTGTTTGTTTTTAGGTAAGGCATCACGCATAAATACACCTTTAAAATTTGGTATTTTCAATTTTTTGGCGTATTCAACAAGCTCACTGGTGTAAAGTGCTCTACTGGGTAGCTTTATCGGGAGTTTTTTTGTTGTTTCTTCAAATAGAGACCGAAGCCTCCTTTGCGAGACTTTTTCAGGTAGAGCCCGGACCCTTTCTTTCCAATCTCCTCCATAGCTTGATTGTGTCGTCTGTCCTCTTCGAGTTTCTTTTTAGCATTTTTTGCGTCTATTAGTGTTTTACCCAAAGTTGCAGCTCCTCCAGTAAGGGTTCCAAGAGCTGAGAGTCCTGCAAATAGCGGGAGTAATGGGAGAATTCCACCGACTTTTGACTCGAATGGTATAACACGAGGAACTCGAATTTTCTTACGACCGCCAGCTTTCTTAATTGCCATCCTAGCTGCTCTCAAAGCCATCAGCGATGACTGTCGTAGACTTTGTCCTGCAGGAGAGTTAGCGATAGCTTTATTCGTAGGTAGCATGACATGCTTTCGAAATGGTAAAAGGGTTTTGCGTGTTGAAGATTTTCGCTTACGGGAAGATTTTTTCACACCTCTACTCCTCTTTCGCTTTTGAGATTTCATGCCAAGACCGAGTTTCTGTTTGGTTTTCATAGTCGTTGTTATGAGCCAAGCAGCTGCTTTTTCACCGAGTGAAGCGTCCTTAGATTTGAATCTCTCCCAAGCCCTATTCTCCAACTCAAAATCTGCCTTATGACGGTCTGCTAGAGAAGTGCTTTTACTGTAAGCAATATCGTGATCCCGACAAGCTGCGTCGGTTTTGTTTATACCTCGCTGTCCTAGAGCTAAGCGTTTTTCGAGTTTCGTACCCGGTCCACAAAATTGATAGCCAGGAAGGTGAATTTCAAAGGGTAACTTGTTGATTAGAGTGTTCACTACACTTCCACTACCTTCAGCGGTTAACATAATACTGACTGACTGACGTTCAGAAAGTAAATTTTATATTTAAACGTCCACCCAAACACATGTACATCAGTTTACTTTGAGATGCACATAAAGCAGCAAGATATTCAATTGCCTATAGAAACTCTAGATTTTGTGGCGGAAGGGGGTGACAATGATAGTGTGCCATCGAAAAATGGGAAACTATGGCCAAATTCCGTCCGGGCGGCGTTCTGCGGCCCCAGCGGCTGCGGGAAAACCAATGCGCTGCTCTCGCTTTTGTTCAACGAAAACGGATTGCGATTTAAAAATGTCTACGTGTACTCGAAATCTTTGTACCAACCAAAATACCAACTACTACAAGAGGTTCTCAAGAGCGTTAAAGGTGTGTCATATTTCCCTTTCAGCGAAAACGAAAATGTAATTGATCCATCAGACGCCTGTGAGTATTCAGTGTTTATTTTTGATGATGTTGCTGGTGATAAACAGAAAAAGATTCAGAATTTCTTTTCCATGGGACGACACCGACACATCGATTCAATTTATTTGTTACAGACGTATAGTAAGATGCCCAAGCAACTAATACGAGACAATTGTAATGTGATTGTGCTATTCAAACAAGATGAAATCAATTTAAAGCATGCCTATGATGAACACGTATCTCCGGATATGTCATTCGAACAGTTTAAAGACTTGTGTTCAAAGTGTTGGCAGGATCGCTACGGGTTCGTGGTTATTGTTACAGAATTCAATTTAAACGAAGGGCGATATCGACAAGGTTTCGATAAATATATAAGACTACAAAGCGAAAAATAATCAGTCAGTCAACAAAAATGTCTTCAGTGAGCAGCAACAGCATTGCAGAAGCTTTTCGCAAGAAAAAAATCAAACAACTAGCACGGTCCATTCCCAAAAAGTATCTCAGTCTGAAACTGGGTAAATCGGAAAACGATGAGACCCTCAATAAGCTCTTTGAACCGGTAGTCGGACCTTTGAAACAAATAGTTTCGACTACATCCAAAGTTCTCACCAAGATACCACCAGCGTCAACACATTCACCTCCGGTGTTGCCATCTATAAAACGAGAAACAATTGTGAAAAAAGAAAAACTAGAGCCGTTAACACCAAAATCCAGTCTATTCCTCGAAGAAGAACCAGTCGCAGAGACTAGTTTTTATACCGATGCTGAAGCCGAGGAAACGGAACAAGAGGAAGATGATCCGACTAATTACTCTGACAAAACCTTTGAGTCCTATATGGAGCAGTATCCAGCAATGGTGCAAAAGTATATAACCGAATATTTCCACAAGAGTGATAAAATTGACAACATTTATGGACCCTCATACAATTTGAAAACCTCCAAGTGGTATCTCGGTAACAAAGAAATCAACTTCGATACGAGGACAGGACGTCTTACTGTTGGAGACGCTGTGTTTCGAGGATCACCTGGTCTTTACCAACTGATAATTCTACAAGGACCCCGCATACACTCCAGATGACAAAATCGTGTACCAAAAAGTTCTGGAGCGGGCATTAGTACACCGGAATGTAAAAGGACATCTGAAACCCTCAGGAATATCCAAATACAAGGATGTCATTAAACCTATGTTTATAAAACCAATTAAACCAAGCAGCAGCAGCGAAGGAAGAGGTATGAAGTTGAAATATAATACAAAGCCTATGGAATACGTCTACTGGGACGATCCCAATGAATTGGTAGATCGTTTAAGGTTACTTGTTGCATCGAAAGAGGCCGGCAACACATCCCACGACAACGAAATTGTAGCGATAATAAATGAGCTCAAAGAAGCCAATATTATACGCGACAAATAACCAAAGTAGTCATTAGTAAAATGTCTCTCGATAAATTTGGTCGAAGTGCTGTTCAACAACAGCAACTGAGTGATTATGAGCGCGCAAAAATACCATTTTCCTTCACAGCTGATGGAAATATTGATGTAGAGAAAGTGATAATTTCAAATGTTGCAGATCCTAAAGCGGATATGGATGCCGCCAATAAACTCTATGTTGATGATAGAGTACGCGACAAGTTGTCTCAAATTAAAAAGGACTTTCAAGTGGCATTCAATGATTTCAGCGATAAGGTTTACAGCAGTATGCGAAAACTTGAGAAAAATCAACATACTACTGATAGCAGCTTAAGGGTTAATCAACAGACCTTTCTGGAATTTCAGTCGAATACCAACGTCCAGCTAAACCAGCTTACGAAATTGCCACAGCAAATTGAAGAGAATCTAAAACAGACTATAAGTGATGAAATTTCGCAATTGAAAAACGATATTGATGAAGTGAAGGCCATCAAAGAGAAAATGCTAAAAGTTGTACCCGAACTATATGTGGATATGCAAAAATTACACGATGAAATGAGTGATAAAGTTAATAAGATGAACTTAGAGATGAAAAAATTATCAGATGGCATCAAGAGCGAATTGCGATCTCACAAAAACGAAGTCTCTTCGCAAATCAACAATCAACTAAAGATGATTAATCCAAAAATTGTAGCCATTCAACAGCAACAGCAGCAGCAGCAACAGCAATCTGCTCTAAAGACTAAATAAAAAGGCATCAGCCATATTAAATTATAGTAGTCATCATGAATTATTCCAAGGAAAAAGTTCAAGTTGTAAAGGAGCTGCATCGACCTGTGAGAAAAAAATTTCCACGACGTCACACCGTCATTAAGGGTTTCGATGATTTATGGCAGTCTGATTTAGGACAATTAGATCTTTATGCGGGAACTAATAGAAATTTTAAGTATATCTTAGTGGTAATTGATTGTTTTTCCAAGTACGTGTGGACGAGGCCGCTGAAATCAAAATCAGGAGAGGAGGTGACAAAGGCTTTCGAGAGTATTCTCACTGCTAAAGGTGGGCGCCGTCCGAAAAACTTGCAAACAGACCACGGAAAGGAATACTACAATAGTCACTTCACGAAACTAATGCAAAAATATTCGATTAACCACTATAGTACATTTAGTGGGATGAAAGCAGCCATATGTGAGCGCGTGATAAGGACGCTAAAGGAGAAATTATTCAAATATTTCAGTTTAAATGGCAGTTACAAGTGGATTGACATTTTACCTGATATCGTTCAGTCTTACAACAATCAAAAACATCAGACGACGAAAATGCGCCCTAGCGACGTAACTGCTGCTAATGCTAAGGACATTAAAGTATTCAATAGATTGAAAATCACCGGACCTAGGAAACTCAAGGTGGGTGATGTGGTGCGAATAAGTAAAGTGAAACACGTCTTTGAAAAAGGACATACCAGGAATTGGACTACAGAGCTATTCAAGGTACGTCAATATCAGTTAACGAATCCCATTACCTACCTGTTGGAAGACATGAGTGGCAGACCAATTCAAGGGGGATTTTATGAGGAAGAATTGCAAAAAACCGCAAACCCTGACGTTTATCTCGTGGAAAAAGTGTTGCAGAAAAAAGGCAATAAAGTCAAAGTTCGATGGTTGGGTTTTGATAAAAGTCACGACAGCTGGATTGATTCCAGCAACAGGCTATAACTTGTAAAACAGGAGTAGGAGGGAAGATGACGACGGAGACGTTATAAAACCTTTTGAGTTTCCCATTACCTTCAGTAAGAGCAGTTCAATTTGGTGAGCAGCAGTATGAGTGATACTAGTTTTGAAGAAATTGACTACAACGCCGACCTAGATAGAATCTTAAACATGTACGAAGAAGCAGTTAAAACAGAAGCGTTTTACCTGTTACACACCAAATTTCCTCTCATCAATTCTGAGTTGGAAATCCAATGTGCATTAAGTCCAGCTCGAACGTTTGCACCAGTAGTTATTCTGCAAAAAAATAATGTGAAAATTGTCTTGAACAGCTTCGAATGGGCGGATGTTTTGTGCGTTCTGAAGTTGATGAATCAGAATTATTTAGAAAACCCAAATATTAGCAGTCACGAGGTTGCAGCACCAATTTCCTGTGGAGAATTTCTACATATAACCCAAACAAGATCTGAGGATGACGAGAAACTAATCTTGTTGATGCAAAATATTATTGCGTTATATTTCTCTCATAGTGATGTAGTGGAACTTTTTAGAATTGAACATATAATTTCTAGTCGAGTAGAAGCATATTTAGAAATGAACTTTTGTAAATATTATTTCAAAGTTTTAAATGAAGTTTGTTCATGGAAACATTTAATTTGTTCGCAACCAGTTGAACGACTACTATCATCTTTTTGTTTTGATAATACATCTCAACTGAGTATTGCTTTAAGAGAGTATCTTTATTATTACAGAGAAAAAATTGTAGCCGACATTGTAGCGAGAAAACCTCAATAAAATGTATAAAATCATCCCGTTTTTTAATTTTCCCTCAGTTGATATATTACAATGATGGAGTGTAGAGATTGGTATCAAGTATACGAACACAGATTACGTACCTTTGAAAACTGGCCATCAGAATTCCCAGCTTCCAGACTAGCAAGGGCTGGCTTTATTTATTTCGGTCAAAATGATGTAGTAAGATGTGCATTTTGTGGGACTGAAGGATTCAACTGGCAAATGACAGACGATCCTGTAGCTGACCATTTAGATTGGAATCCAAATTGTTCCTTCTTCGATACAGATAGCGTATACTTAATAAATAGAAAAAAACCTGTTGTTCATAAAGATAAAATAAGTGTTGCCAGCAGATTTTCTACGTTTGGCAATTGGCCTATAGCTCTAAAGCAGAGACCTAATGATTTAGCAAAACTTGGATTCTTTTATAGTGGTTCAGGAGATAGAATCATATGTTATTGTTGTGGCATACAGATTTCAAACTTGCTGCCAAACGATGACGTTACAGAACGGCACTTGATGATATCCAACAACTGCTTAATGATTCAAAAAACAATAGAAGATTCAAAAGCCACTAACTTATCTTGCAAAATTTGTTTAACTAATGAAATATCTGTTGTACTTCTTCCATGTAGACATTTAGCCTGCTGCTCAAGTTGTTTTATAGATATTGATAAATGTTGTATCTGCAGATGTGAGACAGTTGGGTATTTAAAGGTCTTTATTTCTTAAAATAAAAAACTGTTTTCAGAATATTTTTTTTATTTAACTTATCATTAAATACCGTATACAATATACCACCACCACCACAACCAGCACCGAATCTTACATGAACTTACTACTCTATATATATTTTTTAATAAAAATACAATACCTAATTAGTAAAACTATATAATTATACACTAGAGTAAACAACAACAACAACAACAAATAAAATTAATTATATATTTTACAGAAGAAAAACTAATTAATAGTTATACAATACAACAATAAATACACAACAACAACAAAAATCAATAATATTTTGTTTTTTTTTGCTGCAGAAAAATACCTTTCCATATCATGCAAAAGGTACTCATCTGCATTACATATCTTAAACAGCGGCATCCAACAAGAACTACACCAATGTTTTTTGTATTGATACACAATGTATAGATCTCTACTACAGTATTTAAATGTATCAAAGTGCGGCCTAAACTTATAAAATCTTACTCTCTGTTGGAAAACACTTTTCAGTGTCTCCCCACATGAGTTGCATAACCGAAAGTCACCAAATTCAATAGCAAAAATTGTAAAATATTGGAATGATGCCTGATATCTATCATATGAACAGAATTTTTCAAGATCGTAGGCGAAATTCAAGAAAATAAGCCTCTGATGTAGTGACAAATTTGTTTCATATTCAAACCCATCTAAAATGGCATCAGTGTCTAGATGGGTATTTGAAGAAAGCTGAACAAGTTGTCCATATTTGTGTTTCGGAAAACTGTGCATCACATCATCGATTACTGACCAGGGGAGAGGTGCCCAGACAACGAAATTGGCTAAGTTTGAAATACTGTGACAGATGGTCTTGATGCAATGCTCTTTAAGAGTGTTTGGGGTCGCCATTGTGTAGAATAAAAAATTTGCTACTGAGAATGCTGACTTTTCTTTTTAAATTGAGATCTGGAATTCGTGTTGTTGTCGTTGTTGCCGTTGTTTTTGTTGTTGTTGTTGTGTGTGTGTGTCTGTAAAAGAAAAAAATATGCAAGAGCTAATCTAATTTGTAATGTTACTGCTTTTCACATCTTCATCAACATCAACTACTATTTAGTTTGAGTCGGAGGGGTTGAAAGTTTCTGACACAATATTAGGCATATCTAACAGCTCTTGATACCAATATCTTGGAACTTCTGGTTCATGCTTATGTATCGTGAACAAAGGCATCCAACATGAACCACACCAGTTTCCTCGATATCCGTATAAAATGAACAGTTGATATGACCGATATCTGTATGTTCTCACGTAGTCTCGATACGTATGAAATTGTTTCCTTGTTTCGAAACAAATTTTAAGTTTCTCGCAACATTCGTTGCACAAGGGCAAATTATCAAATTTCACACGGTCTCGAGACTCAGCGACAATTCTATTGATTTTAAAAGCTGCAGAATACTTTTTATATCTGGCGTGAGATTCTAACCCCCCATAAAATAGCAGACTGATTCTCTTGTCGACTGACAATTTTTGGTCTGCTTCATCATCAAAGCCATCTACGAGAGTCTTGTGATCTACCTGCATGTTTGAATATATTTCATCAAACTGTCGGTATTTGATGATAGGAAATTGTTCCACCATATCATCAAATACGGACCAAGGAAGCGGTGTCGCGGTGATGAAATCCGCAAGATTTGAAACACTGCGACAGATCGCTTCAATTGCAAGTTGTTTCAGTGTGGTTGATGATCCAGGTGGAATGTTGTAGATGACTTGTAGTAGTGTTGCTGATGATGATGATGATGTGAAAGACATTTTTTTTGCGGTTTCTGTTGTGGTATCTGCAAAAGAGAAAGAAAGAGAATTCAAATTAGAATTGCCTGATCTTGTAATGGCCCCAGGGCAAAGTACTGTGGGGAATAAGAAAGCGTTTGTCGTCAAAGGGATTAAGCGCAATTTTCGTTTGCTCAATGCTATATACATCGTGATGTTTCGATTGTATAGTGCATTGAGTTTGATGTAGTACGAAGGATTTATTTGAATGGTCTGTAAATTGCTGCAGACATTCCAAGTAATCTTCGTACTTTATTTTGCGCTTCACCACACTCTTCTTTACCCCTTTGGCTTTCTTAATGTTGCTACCTCCTTGAATCTTAAATGTGTATTGCTTCGAACGCAATCCAATAAAAAATAACATAATTTTACCTTTCACCTCATCCTTCATTAGACCTGGTATTTTACTATTAACTAAGGGAATATTCCAGCGATTATCTGAAGGATAATCGCTCGTGTCAAAACGTTGAATATCCGCCTTTATTACCTCTTCATAGAGGTCCTCACACTGTATCTCATAGACCAGGCTCTCAGTGTCCGAATACAAAAGTTTGCACCGCTCCACCGGAAACTTTTTGAGCATGTAATCATAGTGAAACTCATAAATGCAAAGTTTGGAAATATCAAGAATGCACATCCCAATGTATAGAGGTTTATCGAATAGAATACTGTGCTTTTTTAATTCAACAGCCATCAGATCTTCATCGAAAATAGTTCTACTTTGAAAATTAGGGCTGGCAATTAAGTTTTTCGCTCCCATCCTACCGTTCCATTTTCTAACCAACTTCACAATTCGATGTTTTCTCACGTTTTGCATTGTTTTCCCAAACACTGCGTTTACCATCAATTTGTAGAGGTTTTTCTCAAATTCATGTTTCGCCTGACTTCGCAGTTGAGTGTTGAAGTCGATGTAGGGTTTCAGCCAGGCGGACTGATCAAACTGCAATACTCGGTGAATTTTTTTCAAGACTAAACCATGCGCCAAAGCTTGCTTTAGATTCCTGTAATGAATTATGTATTTTTCTTTATCATCGAGGGTGGTTAATAACTTTTTATTTTTAGAATTTGGGGGTGTTTTGTGTTCGGCACAGAACGGTAGGTCCCTGTGAAGATCGTGTAAGCTCTCAGGGTACTCCAAGTCTACTTCTAAAATGTATCCCTTTGGCGAATCATCGGGGATGGATGTTATGTCGATGTTCGGGTCAACCCAATTGAACCCACCATAAGGTAGGGGTTGCATCATCCCCCATCCGTACATGTTATTAACATCACAGTAAAAAAGGTATTTTGAGGGTTTAGAGGAATCATAACCCTCTACATACTTATTGTTTGCTTCGCCGTACCTGTTGCAGCACATCGAGATACCTCCTCGTATTCCGCGTTCCATAAATAGCAACATGTCAACATCTTGAATCGTTTCGAGTCTACATTGCGTGTATTTCAACATGCAATCCCATGTGAATCCAGGGATTGTAGAATAGCTTGCTGCGTCTAAGCCGTATGTCTTGTGGCAGGTGTTTCTAAATGTCTCAAATACGCAAGCTAACAACAAGATATCAGTTTTCATATACAGATCGCTGTACTCACCGAGTGTTTTCAATCCAAATTTCTCCCAAATTACCTGTGCATGTATATAATCCTCATCTTGTATGTGTTCATCGTTCAAGCGATTATAAAATTTCTTTTTCGCAGGTAATTCGGTTTCTTGCAATCTCTCAATTTTGTCAAGATAATCATAGAAAAATACACCTTTTCTATAGAGCAATCGTAGGCTCTCATTTGGTAAATGTCTAAACTGATTATTTAGAATCTCAAAGTCGGTATCTTTTAACGTGGACACCAAAGTGTCTAACGAACACCCCATAAATCTGAAGGAATCTATGTAGCGAAATTTAATTTTGGTATCGTTATCGTGGACGGTGAAACTAATATATTTTTCCTTATTAACCGGCAGCAAAGTTATGTGATTTCGTTTAGCCAAGTCGCGAATAATAAAATGTGAGTCGTACCCACTCAAATTGTGAAAAACAATGGGTACAACAAAGGATTTCCGATATAAAAGGTTGCACTTATTGTGTGAAAAGCCTCTAAATTTCCCAGACAGGTGGTCATGGTCGCGAACTACCCTATCCTGAGGGCTAAAAGGTTTTTCACAAATATGGCACACCCCCGTAGCATCCTTCAAGTCTACCACGGTGTTCATAGGCTCTACGTTAATCAGTTTAGACTGCACAAATTTTGCCACATTAGCCATATCTTCAGCGAACCAAGACATACAATCAACCCCTCTATAACTTTTGTAGAATGAATAATCATTATTATAACTACATTGAAAATAGTACCCAGCACTGTAAGCGGTATGTTTTTGATATGGCAAACTATTAGTTGATGGTTTCTTGGCACCAGTAACCGGTTCCAAAAGAGATTCAAAATCAGCGTAAACGATGAACGGAACTTTTTCTTTATACATGTGGTTTTTAAATTGAACGTGAGAAAACTTTGGAAATTCAATTTTACATTCATTCAACTTTTCACAGTATTCAGAATGCTCCTTTAACTTTCCCTCTGAATAAAAATAATTTAGACATCTATCGCAAATATATTTTTTTCCTAAATGCTTGGAAACTTGACTCGATATAAGGCGTGACAGATTTTTTATAAAACAATAATGATATTGGATTTCATAAGCATCATTATCACTCTCATCATCATCATCAACACCCTCTACATCCATATCACTTTTTTTCGGAAAATACTTGTCTTGAACAAGTAACAAATTGACATGTTGCTCTCGCTTTTCTTTACACAAACGTACTGGAACGACGGTGAACTTAGAACGTGCATCCATTTCCAAACCGAAGACATTTACAGAGATTGACTGATTATGCTTCTCAAAAACTGAAATTTCATTAATTTTGACTGGGGCACTTAAACCGGTTAAATTCAAAACTGTGCTGTAATGTGGATATGAAGAAGGCCTATCAGAATTTCTGGCGGCAGGAAATAAAGCGGAAACAATACTCCAGAAAAAGCAGTCCTGACCGCGATTCTTAACATTGATGCAAGCTTTAGTGGACTTAATTTTTTCTGGTAGCTCAATGTAGGATGAGGCGCCCTTACTAAGCTCGAACTTATTTATATTAACTTCCAAGGAAATAACTTCATTTATCGACCAACCCGATCCGATGGTTGCAAATTCAGAAAGCGCCTTTAAAATGCGATCTTTTACGTACAAGTCAAACCAATATTGCAAATCGGTCCCTAAATCAATGACTTCATTTTTTGTTGTAAAATACTTTTTGTCTGAAATCTCTGTATCTCCTGATAGTTTAACAAATTCTCCACACAAACTACAATTTACCTTTAACATAGGATTTTTTTTCAAAACATTTTTTATGCGAACCTGAAAAACTTTGCTAGCATCCCCCAAAAACTCTAAAACATCTTTATGACTTTTATTGATTATGACGCCCGTTCTAACGCGACTTTTGAAAGCGGAAGCTACCTCTTCCCATTTAACGCGACGATTTCTGTTAGTGTGACGTGCTGAAATACCCATTCCCAATTTATCAAAATTTTCTAATATAATTTTGAATCTTTTCAGATGTCCAATATTGGTTTGCAATTTCCGTAACGTTCCCACCGATAAATCCGCTTTCCGAATAGCCTTGTTGCACAGAAGAATGTGTTTTTTGGTATGTTGTAACCAAGTTTCCACATCCCTTTGCGACAATGGTCTTGACTTTTTACTCAAAATACTTTCTACTTCCCTCAGTTTTACGATAATTTCATCGCTAAGACAAGCAATTTGATCTGAATTCATTTTTCGTGCTCTCTCTTTACAAGATTACCAACACCAGAAAGTTACAAAAATTAAACACTTACAATTATTCTGTTGTGGCTGCTGGTGTTGTTGTTGTTGTTGTTACTGGCTAGCTGCTGCTGCTGTTTCTGTGGTTGCCTCTTCGCTGATGTTGTTGTTGTCGTTGTTGTTGTTGTTGTTGTTGTCGTTGTTGTTGTTGTTGTTACTGGCTAGCTGCTTCTGCTGCTGTTTCTGTGTTTGCCTCTTCTATAGCAAACAGCGTTTTTAAATTTTTCGTCCCCACGTTCTGCTGGCCTTTGAATATCAATCTGTAGTTTCCAGAGGCAAATTTGTTCAGGTGGTCCTTAAAAACTGGTAGCACTCTGTTCGGTAAGAACACCACCACGTCCTCTAATTCCAGCAACACAGTTTCCCCGTACTTCGTTTTCACAAGTTTAGCGCTGAAGATTGGATATTGTTTCCACAGCACTAAATCTACTAATTTTTTTGTGGGTTTCACACCCCACTGCGGATCTGAAATTTTATTGATCGCTCTTAAAAAACTCATCTGTAACAATAAAAATAACCTTCTATAATAAATTTATGAAAAACTAATTTTGAACTTACTTTTGTTCGGTTTTCTTTGCTAGCTTCTGAGTGGCTTCTGCTGTTGCTTTGCTAGCTTCTGAGTGGCTTCTGCTGTTGCTTTTGTTGACTTGCGTGTGTCGATCAGATTAATTTTCTAAAATAAATATTTAACTAAGAAACTTTCTTCCTACAGAAACTATTCAATTCAAGACAATTTTTATAACATTCATACAGATAAGGCGAGCAAGACCAAAAATCTTTATCTTACACAGAAAACATTTACCCCAAAAATGTTATAATATAATATATTGATTAGTAGTGTACCTGAATAAATTTCTACTATAACTATTTAACTAAGAAAATTTTTTTTCGCTACAGAAACTATATATTCCAAGACCACAACATTTTTTAGAAAATATTGTCTTCTGGCTAGACATTTTCTCTCAATGCAACAACATCAAGAGAAAAAAACATTTATAAAGAAATATTCAGATAAAGCTAACAAGAAAACAAGCCTTTTTCTCACACAGAGAATCTTCAGCTCAAAAATGTTATAAAATACTGTATTCTAACCAGACATTTTCTCTCAATGAAGTCACATCAAGAGAAAAACATTTATAAAGAAATACTCAGAACATATTTACCGTTCACGACCCAAAAATCAACTCAAAAATACACACAAAATAATGTCTAATGACTAGAAATTTCTTTCAAGACAGCAAAACATATTTTCAAATTAAAAAATTATAATAAAAATAATAGAAAAAAGATAACTTACCAGAAATAGTTTTCACTGCACAAAAACACTTACTCTCACTATGCAAGACTGTTTGCAATTGATTTCAACGCAATCAGGACGTCGTATTTAAACCGTTTTGCACGGTACGAATATACGCAATAACAAGTCCTCTCTCACTCTCCCGCCGACCGTGATGACCACATTCCAGCAAGATCCGCTTCTTGGGAGTAGTTCTCGAGAATTTACAGGGTGATATTACGTAGTAATTTGTATTTCAAGAAAATACTCGTCTCAAACAAATGCTGTGAAAATAATACACATAGTAATTTGACATTAATTTTTATTTTCTATAGCTAAAATCCTAGTCAACAATTCTTTCAGTTGTTCGTAAAGCGTCAGATTTGGACAAGGGATATTAAACAAACTTAATGTTAACTTATTAGTGTCTACAAGAATATTTGCAAATTCATTATATTCGAAATACCTATTATTTTCAAAAAAATAAATTCTTCCGTTAGTATACCGAAAAGCACTTCTAATACTTTCTGGTATACCGCTAAAGTCTCTGCTTATATAACCGTAATTTTTCCCTTCATAGGAACACTCGTTGATCTCGGCGTACATATTATTTGAGAAGAAAAAAATAGTTTGTCCTGTATAACTGGTAACCGAAGCAATAATTTCATCTGCCGGTATTGAGAGCTTGAAATCGCTAATGCTTAAAGTTTTCAGTAGTTTAAAGTTCTCATCTGAGATGTAGAATAATCTTTTCTTATCTCCAATCATAACTATTTCACCAGACGGTCTCTGATATATTGAAGTTATTTCAGCGACATCCGATGGTAGAAAATGTAGGACTTTCCGTAGATTAACGTTTTTTGATGTTATGTTTCTACTCTCCATATCCATGATCCATAGCCTGTCTTTATATATAATATACAGATTGCTTCTTAATACTAAAAACTGCAATCCCGAAACATCTACTTGACATAAGTCTATTGCTTTCTCTTGTGTACCTTTTACAGTGGTATTAGTGGTAGTTGTGGAAATAATAATTTTTTGTGTACTCGAAGGAATCTCATGAGTATATTTCTGTGTTGTCTTTGGGGTGCTTTTTACCGTCACAGTTTCGAGGATTTTTTTCGTCGTCTTTGGAATGCTTTTTACGGTCGTACTTTGAGGAATTTTTTTTCGCTCCATATAAAAATTGAATTGCTCGGATATCATCTTCATCGAGTTGTAAACGACCATAATATGGATACATTATTGAGCTCCAAAAAGGGGAATGCTCCATTCCAACGCTGTGACCTATTTCGTGAATCAAAACAGAAAGCAAACTTGTCTGGTTTGCTGGAATATCTTCTATTTTATCCAATCCTAAATACCACATCTCACTTCGGTCTAAATGAATCTCACGACATGTATCATTATTTGGGAGATATGCATGCCCCAAAGCACCAGAAGGTCCGTCAAATAGATAATAACAATTTCCCGCATCTTGACACCTTCTGTTGTTTGAGTGTCGGAACTGTCCGTCGGCATAGGAAATAACTATGTCCGGTGCAGTAGGTGAATAAGTGAATTGTAAGTTTGACACATTTTGCCATACTTCAAAAGCTTTTTCTGCCACTAATTTCCTTTCCGAATCAGCAAACACAAAGTACCACTTTAATTTAGTCTTTTGCCATTTTTGGGAGGTTGTACGAAAACTCAAAGGGAAATCAGGTAAACCGCAACGTGGTTTATTCATTAAATTTAAAGTTTCTTCATTTGCAGTACCGTCGACTTTCAAATTATATAGTTCTTGAAAATTAATCAATCCCTCTTTTACGTCTGCTATAGATGTTCCATTAGGTTCCGTTAAAAATCCATATCGCTTTAAATAGTCCTCAACATTCACTTCACCCGTTACCAGCGAAAAATAGCAGGCTATATAAATTCCCAGTAACATTATTTTTGCTTCTATTCTCTTTGAATGATTAAATAAAACTGAATTTTCAGTGCTTCAAATTTATAATTTAAACCTTCTTTTATTCTATTCAGCAATTTACCTAGTTACCATAAAACTATGTGCAAGATTATTTGAAACCTATTTCAGCATATTAATCTACCCTGTATTTTCAATTTCAAGACTGCGTCACAACCCACCTACCAGGATATCCAGCGTATTTTTCCACATCAGGTTGTTTGCGCTTTACTAGCTGACCTCCACGAAAAGTCCGTATGGATGAACCGTCTCCGTCACCTTGATATATAGAAACAAGTCCATAAAAAAAATCGCGGATGTGATTTTACTTTACATATCCCTATCTGAACCTCAAATTAATGCGAATTTTTCTACATCATATCGGCAGCGGTACTAGTTAACCTTCAAAATGATCGCAGTATGGTTGAACTTCATACTGTCGCCTTAATGTCGGGAAACAAGTCTGTACTCGTAAAAATCGCGAAACGCGACTCAAGCCACTAAGCTATTTTAATTATTTCGCATTACCAGTGGCGGACGGATGGAAATTTCACACACTATTAAATTTTATTCAAAGAAAATTAACGTTTTCGCATTTTTCTCCCTTAACACTGCCACCAAATTTATGAAACTCACACAACTACTCAATAGACACCTAACATACCCAACAACCCACACAACCAGTGCCGGCGGCTTACGGGGGCTCAAATACTGATATACTTGCCTACGGACCCAAGTGAGCCAAAACTCTCATATCTCTTCTACTCCCACATATACACACGATTTTGAGACACTGTACTATCCCCAAACTGTACCATCAAATAAGTTAGAATTTCTGAGAGTTTAACGCTTTTACTGGTTAAAATAGGTATTGACCACAAAGTCAAGCATACGCGCGTACCCGGCTGATTCCATAGCGCCCATCTACTGCAAACAATATAATCTAGTTCGAAGCTGCATTCTAAGCAGAATACCAAAATTACCTTTTATGTTTGGTTTACCCTGCTATCTAATGTAATTTGCTTGGAAAAAGCATTTTAAACGTCATGTCAATTCGATGATATGTTATTTTAATTCTACCGTGAGGGGAAATCAGGATCCCCCTCTACTAATAAGTGTTGCCGAATACCAAAATGCAGAATTTCAAATTAAATTTACAAACAATAGAACCAACCCAAAATAATATTAATATATGATGAGTTGTACCGAAAGATTTGATAATTACCATGTTCGATTCAGAGTAATTTTATGCAGAATGGGAGCGTTGTAACCATTACCAAAAATAAAGAGCACTCGATAAAAAGTTACATTAGTGAGAAAACCTTCAAAGCCATGAAGTTAAAATTTTGACCAGTTATTTTAGATAAGCAAATGAATTTTTTTGACATGTTTTATCGTTCTAAAGTTTTTTAGATAAGAGTTAGGAGTGATTGAAAAATGCGCCTTTTTTCACATTTATTAATTAACCAATCCTATCGATGAGCATTTCATTCACTAGGTTCTAAAAATGCGCATACAACACACTTACTTACCTTTGATACCTAAAATTTTTATTGTGTTGCTGAGAAGTCACAAAAACTGCCAAAATTATTGTTTTTGCTATTTTAAACACATAGTATAATTAACTAAACTAAAAATGTGTTAACATAACTTTTTTTGGGTTATCCGGTGTACCTTCTTTATGAAAAACCATTCAAAAACCTGTGGATTTTTTTGCAAAAATGGTCTTAAATAATGCTAAGTTCGCTACACTAACACAGTAACAACTCCGTACATTTAGAATACATTTTACAACAATGATGGGTATTAGCAAAATACTGCCCCAATTTTGGAATTTTATATAATTTGTGGTCTTTCAACGATAAAATGTGCATATAATTAAATGTGTAGAGATAAAAAAAAGTTTACAGAATAATTCTAAATACAGGACAGACTATAAGTGACATATAGAATTTGTTTGTGGTTGTAAACAAATTCGTTCAAAGACACTAAGGGTACTCATCCCCAAAACTACCCCCTAAAGTGCACCACATTCCTCATTATATTTTATTTAGTAGTTCGTTCCGTTTGTTGTACATTGATAGTCATATTCATCCATTTAAATTTATTTTAGGCGTAACTATAAGATTAATCTATCTAAATTGTGTTAATAGTATGTGAAAAATTATGTATTAAGAATATAAATTTGAAATAATACTTGAGTCGTAACAAAATAGTGACAATTATTTTAATTCAACTGAAATTTATATACATTGCTCAGAATGACACAAAGAAAGCGAAACAGAGATAAGCTTTCGCTTCCATCGTTCAGTCCAAGTTTTTGTAAAATTTAATAATATATATAAAACTGTTATTCATTTAGTGGTGTTACGGTTATGGAAGAAAAAGAGGTCCGTCCATCAGACTGTATGCCACTGGTTGAATTAACTTCTTTACAAAAATGTGCATTTTCAGTTGTTATAATCAATGTTTGTTAACAATGTAATCTGATGAAGTTTTCGCCAATATTCATTTTTGAATTTTAAAAATTAACCCTCTAAATCTGGAATAAGAGTGATGTAAGAATGTATTAAACAAACCCTCAAGGCACTAGGTAGAAAAATATTTTGGGGAGGGGTGATTACTTTAGCCGTTTATTTTTAATATTGTGGATTGAATAAGACCGCGAAAGTTAGTTTCCTATTCAGTATATATATATATATATATATATATATATATATATATATATATATATATCAAGGAACTTTTTAATTCGTTAAAATTAAATCTTCAATTACTTTTATGTTTTTTTGGGCAATAACACCACAATAGAAATAAAACGACGTATATTGCAGGAATGCCAAACGTTTCAAAGTATATTCTGACTTCGTTGTCAATGGCTTTATATTTATTGATGTAGATTGCAAAATGAAAATTAGATTTATGACATTTAAATTGACATTAGAAAATTTGTTGTTTTTAGATATACAGGTAGCACAAAAAATTCTAAAGTTCATGAATTATAGTTAACCATTGACAACGAAGTCAGAATAGACTTTGAAACGTTTGGTATTCCTGCAATATACGTCGTTTTATTTCTATTGTGGTGTTATTGCCCAAAAAAACATAAAAGTAATCAAGAATATGCCACAAACAACGTTTAGAAGACAATTGAATCTTCAATTCCCAAATTTCGTTTTGAACCCCGAACCACCGCTGGCTACGGCCTTGTAAACCCTATTTACTTTTGTATTTCCTATTGATCATACCAATTTACCTCTTTTGTGACATCTTGTATGTAAATAGCCTGTTATCACTAGGATTATTTTTGTATGGATTAGCTTTGCCATTATACAGCATTTCAAAACTAGCCACCCAAAATATCTTTAAAAGAAAAAGACAAAAAAACAAGTTAATTTATATTTACGAGGGACACATTTTACAAGTATCGGTCACCCCACAGTTTCAACCCTTAAGCGGGGGTGAATATAATTTCTTTAAGGCTAAATACAAACAGGTATGTGATAGGTCCGTTAAGCTAGCGGGGACACTATAGCGGAAACCAAAATAACCCATACCATATTTTTTACTAATTTTTTACCACCTTAAACATTTTTTACTCCGAAACCCACCCCCGTTATAGCTTCCCCGCTAGCTTAACGAATATTTATAGTGGTTATCGCAAAAACCACCCCCTACCCCTCACCACCCTTAAAATTTAGTTTCGTTAATCTAGTGGGTACTTTATAAGGGAGACAAAGATAAAGTATATCATAATTTTTTACTATTTTTTGTCTAATTTTTTACAGCCATAAAAATATTTTACCTCTAAACCTACCCCTATACCACCTTCCCCAATACCCTAATGTTTAAGCCAGCGGAATATTTTATAACTTCAAGAGGAAAACAGCTATCGCCATAATTTTTTACTCGTCCAATACTAGAACAGGGTTTATAGTGGTTATCGCAATAACCACCCTCTACCCCACACAACCGTTAAAATCTAGTTTTGTTGTGCTAGGGGGTACTTTAAACAGAATCCAAAATAAAGTATACCATAATTTTTTAGTCCTTTTTATATATTTTTTTACAGGCCATCATTTTTTTTTAATTCAGAATAACAACCGCTATAACCGCTCAAACATTAATAAGAGTCACATAAATAATAGATTTCGCAGAAACTAACCTAAAGCCTCTAAATTAAAATTTTAAATTATTAAATTGATTGATCTTACACAAAAATCTACGAAAAACACTTAGACGACTTCTAAATGATATCTTAGATGCTATTTCTAATAGAATCTTGAAAATAAAACTTTTATTTTTACTATATATCAGTCTATTCAATTTTCTATGAAGCCTCTATTAAATTCCCTGCTCAACATCTCAAATTTAAAGATCTTTAACTACAAACCTAATTGAAGCTTCATAATAATTTTAGACTGCAGTAAATTAGGGTTTTACCAACGTACATATCCTTTTAAACATCTGTCTTGCTCAAAGAAGCAATTAAATAAAATAAATTATAATTCAGAAATGCTATTAATTTTGTAATTACTATTGTGACGGGAATTCATCCGATAATTTGTAGAAGGGGCATTTATCCTCTGGCGCATCGAGGTCGCCGGCTTACTTTGATGGCGTTCTCGGAGAATTCCAGTCTAGTCTCAGCGGCTCTTTGACGTTCTATAGAATTCCTAGAAAGAATATAATAATACGGAGAGCTCAAGGAACATTTACTCAATATTCGACTGCCATATAGTTAAGAGAATTGTAAATAGTTCTTTGAATATAAATGGTGTTAAAGCAGTGGAAATAAATTAGAGTGAGTTAAACAATGTTTATAAATAAATCCAAGAACCCCATTCTGAAAATAAAAACATTACAATACATTAGGTATGCAGTGTATTCCCAAAATAGCGGATAAGCTAAATAAAACTTACACTGGAAATTGTTACGAAAAACGCCGGATTCCCTTGATTTTTATTTCTATTTTAGAGTTTTATTACGTATGTCAATAGATATGAAGTTATGGTTTTTTTCATTACTCGTGTTTATCTTTCGGCACAGAGCGTTTATTATATTATTTGCATTCATGACCAATTTTTCTAGTAAATCAGAAAAAAATGTAAATAAGGAACTAGATTTCTGCGATTTTCAATGAATCTTCCCTATTTTCTCTAAAACTGCTCACGCAATTTGAATATTTATTATAAATTGTATTTTAAAAAGATATGTTCCAGCTTGATTCCGTACATTTTTCTATAACGTAAATCACACCATTTTTCTGAAAATTCGGAAAAATATGTGCAAAAAACTGTGAACATCAATGTAAATGTCAATTTTTCATTATACATATCTAGTTTAAATGTCAAGATATGTCATGAAAGTATATCATACAGGGCGTTTGTAATGGTTTTCATTTTGATTCATTTGAAGTAAGTTTCTTTTAGAGAATAAGTTAAGTTACGGCGCTTATACTGGCGTGGTAGTTTGTCGAAACGACAATTTGTTATGCCGGATATCTCTTCTACCTATATGGTATAGGGTTGTAGGTGTGTGCGTGCATATACTAACTAGGTGGTACATAAGCAATTGTAATAGGATGGTTGAAAAATAATAGTTATACAGAGGGGATATTTGCATTGTGACCAATACACAAAATCATATACATTGTGATTGCAATAAAGAACGAACTAGAGTTACACTTATCGAAAGTGGTCCAAACAATAAAACAAATAAAAAAGTTAAAACTTTTTTTGGAAAATATAGAAATAGAATACAATTTAGAAAGGGTGAAAGAAAGAGGGAGAGAGAGAGAGAGAGAGAGAGAGAGAAAGTTAAGAATACGCTAAAATTTTCAATTGATTTACCTTAAATCACATAAATATTAAGATCACTAACAAATTTATGTTAACGCCTCTTAAAAATAAACCTCAACTGAACACTGAACTCTTTCAAAAAACATAATACTATAGCATCAAGAATTAGTTGAGAACCCGAATTAATATAAATCATCCTGAAAAATAAACACCTATTTCCAAAGACATCATATAAGACGTGGAATATAAGGCGGGTGTGTACGTATATAATATATTTAATATTACACAATTAACGTACTAACGTTATTAAATTTCAAAGCTATATATTTTTTTTCAATGTAAAAGTGATTATTTGTTCTATTTTTGGTTGAATAATTATGTATCTTTCTAATATATTTTACACCTTTTGGTAGACAAAAAGAACCCTTTCAAATTTTATCTTGTACCCAAAAACCAAAGCGCAGTTAGTAATTAACGGTCCACACTAATAAACCTCACAGTTTCCAACATAAGAGATATACTGGATTGATTCAGCCGATACTTGTTGGAAATTCATTTCACTGAACTAAAATCACCTTGAATTGCACTTTTCACTCTATTTTGTTTTTAAAAAAACCTTTTCTGACGCGTTTCGATATTAACTATCTTTGTCAAAGAACTAACTGTTATTTCGTGAAGTCCGTACATTTATAGTTTATTTAGGTTGTCAATAATAATCCGATAATTGAAAAATTAGCATAAAGGTATCGGCAATTATCCTTTAACGTAATAATCTGTTGTATACGTAGAATTACTATAGGTATTAAAACAAATTACTGGTTAAATAAATTTAATAAAGGAGACCGGTTTAAATCTACCTGGTCGTTCAGTAAATTCCCCAAATTCTTGAGTTTATTGATCTCTAATGATTCCAAAAGATTTAGGCTCCTACCCTTATTTTCAGCATGTAATAATTTGAAGTTTTCGTCGAAATTGTGATATTCTGTTAATAGATGTTCTGCATATTTTGAATCTGTTTTTTGATTTACAAAAGAACTACGGTGCTCCATGATGCGTTTTTTACATGCTCTCCCGCTTTGACCGAATTAGACTTTATCACATGAGCCACATGAAAGTTTGTACACCCCTGCTTTGTTGTTTTTATCTATTTTGGATTTGTTATTTTTGACTAATTTTCCTAAGCTATTGTTTGTTTTATACGCTACGTTAATATTCTGTTTTCTTAAAAATGAAGCAATTTTTAAAGTGGGTTTACCAAAATATGTTAAACTATTGTATTTAACGTCCGTGGTTCTGACGTTTGGATAAACTAAGCTTAATGTTTTCTTATGATTCTTGTTTTTAAGTAATTTATCTATTAATTCAGCCTCGAAACCATTATTTACTGTTATTTGTTTAATTATATTTAATTCATTTTGAAAATTTTCCGGGGTTTGATCTATGGAAATTAACCTATTTATCATACTGTGATACGCAGCAAGTTTGTGTTGATAAGGATGTATAGATGTGCTGTGAATAGTAATGTCAGTTTGGCTTGTTTTACGATGGATTGAGAAATCATGTATTCCGTTTATTTTATTAATTGTCAAGTCTAAGAAATTGATTTTGTCATTCTTCTCCATTTCTATAGTGAACTTGATTTTAGGGTGAACAGTATTTATAAATTTTAAAAAAGTTTCTAATTCTCTATTTGTTCCTACAAAGCATGCCAGCACATCGTCCACATATCTATGCCAATAAATGAACTTTTTCGCAAGTGGGTGTTGGTGAATTACCAGTTCAATTTTGTCCATAATTAATCCATTGTCACTTGTGTACATTACTTTATTAAATTGAAAATAATTTTGTTTAATGCATGTGTTCAATGCTGTAAGAATTTCTGTTTTTATTATTGGGTTACTATTGTTTTTATCTAATAAATCAGCTATTATAGTTACGGTTTCTGCTGGTGGTATACTAGGAAACAAATTTTGAACATCAAACGAAACTAATTTTGCATTATGTGGTAGACTAACATTTTTAATTTTTCTTATAATTTCCAATGAATTTTTCACACTGAATTTTGGCCAAAACTTGCATTCGTCCTTTATTATATTTATTAAAATTTTTGAAATTTTATATGCTGGTGCGGTCATATATGAGACAACCGGCCTTATGGGTAAATTCTCTTTGTGAAGTTTAATCTGAGAGTATAACTGTGGTGGCTGAGGATTCATTTCAATGATTGCAGATTTTGAGAAATTTTTGAATATTGTAGTATTGCTTAACAGGGATTTTATTTGTTTTTGGAACGAATCTGTAGGGTCTTTTTTAAGGGTTTCGTATGTTCCCGAATTTAAAAAATCTACAGTTTTTTCTATGTAATCGGTGTTTTTAATAGCGATAACTGTATTACCTTTATCCGCGCGAGTGAGGATAATGTTGTTAGTTTCAATTTTATTATTAATTGATTTTATGATCTTATGGTCTTCAGTGTAACAGCTATCTTTGATAAATTGAGATTTTATAATATTTGAAGCAATAAATTTGTTACCTATATTATCCGGATGTGTATTTAACGCCATTTCAGTTTCTATTCCTAACATTTCAAATGGTCTTATGGGTGAATTACTTTTAATATTATGTTTAAAACCTTTTTCTAATAGTGATGTTTCGCTGGAAGTAAAAGTAAAATATTAACGTAGCGTATAAAACAAACAATAGCAGGGGTGTACAAACTTTCATGTGGCTCATGTGATAAAGTCTATATCGGTCAAAGCGGGAGAGCATGTAAAAAACGCATCATGGAGCACCGTAGTTCTTTTGTAAATCAAAAAACAGATTCAAAATATGCAGAACATCTATTAACAGAATATCACAATTTCGACGAAAACTTCAAATTATTACATGCTGAAAATAAGGGTAGGAGACTAAATCTTTTGGAATCATTAGAGATCAATAAACTCAAGAATTTGGGGAATTTACTGAAGGACCAGGTAGATTTAAACCGGTCTCCTTTATTAAATTTATTTAACCAGTAATTTGTTTTAATACCTATAGTAATTCTACGTATACAACAGATTATTACGTCAAAGGATAATTGCCGATACCTTTATGCTAATTTTTCAATTATCGGATTATTATTGACAACCTAAATAAACTATAAATGTACGGACTTCACGAAATAACAGTTAGTTCTTTGACAAAGATAGTTAATATCGAAACGCGTCAGAAAAGGTTTTTTAAAAAACCAAATAGAGTGGAAAGTGCAATTCAAGGTGATTTTAGTTCAATAAGAGATATAGGTGTAAGTAAACCTAATATATCCTAAGATTATTCTCATTATTCCGTTTTGCAGTTTCTGCATTTGGTATATTTCACTATGTAGCAAATTAAACAAAATTAAACAGCATAGATTGACCCTGTATTTCCCCTATTCTTATTAGTAAGTTATTCCGGTACTATATTAGCATTATATCTTTAGTAACATAAAAAAATATTTTACAATCAATTATTTTCGGCATTAGGCAATATTGTTGTACTTATTACTTGAAATACTTTAATCAATTATTGATACACTTATATTAATACTTCTGGTCAGTTCTTGCATTATATGATATCATAGTTTTCTAAAATAATTTTAATTTAGTGTGAATTATGAATCAATCAAGTAGAATTCTGTCTTTGGTAACAAGCAGTATCAAATATTTATTGGACCTTCCAAATATGAAACAACTAAGGGCACAATAACACAAGACCAAATTTTAGCCATAAATGCTTTTAATAATCAAGAAATTCAAGAAAAATATATAATTAAATCAATACATAATGGACAGAGAGCTGTAGAACGGATAAACCTTTTAAATGAAGAACAAAATGATACCAACATTGTTGATATATCAGAAAGACACACTCAACCCAACAACAATGAAAGTATCCAAACATTTAGGAAAGATATGAAGACCAAGAATCATATATACCTTTCGAATATAGTGATTCCGAGGAATCGGTTTCTTGTTCACGGAGTGATTATGTCCCTGATTCAGGTGACTATGAGTTTGAGGAAATTGAACAAATTGATGATATAGAAATAAAAAAAAACAAAAAAAATCGTTCGTTATTTCAACTACTCCATCAAATTCGACAGCTATTACAGAAATTAAGCAAACGAGTTTTGTAAAATAAAGTAACTTATTACTAAGTTCTGCATTACCTTCAATATCGACAGGTATATTTTTATTTTTGTGATGTCGTTTAGTAAATCTGTCTGATCACGATAGTCAGTTTTAAGGTGCAAAAAATAAACATGTTTAAATTTTTCAGGGTTTGGGAAGAAAATACGTATGAAAAAAAGTGGATATTGTCTGCATCGTTTATAAGGTCTCAATATAGATAAGAATCAACTTTTCAGTACCTCTGCTTAAGAAAAAACAAAAAAAAATTAGAATATTAATTATTTATTGTATTTTGTAGAAAATAAAACTTTACAACCAGCAAATAAAGTAGCTCCTTTTGGTGAATTTGTTCTATCTTCGTCTGGCAAAATAGAACAATTTACAAACTTTAGACCTTGGACTAAGAAGTCATCATGTCCATATTGTTTTCGACAAGTAACACTTTCCTCGACATTTAAAACGGAATCATAGTGAGGAAGGTGCAGTTAGGCAGTTGTTTTCTCTCTTTGAAAGATCCAAACAGAAAAGTGCTTATAATTTCAATTCACCGACAAGAAAACTTTGCGTCACCTTCCAATACTAAACAAAGAATATTCTGCAACAACTTGTTTGTGCTGTGACTAATACTGGTACCAAAACTATCACCCTTTAAATAGCCTTATTTTTAAACAAATAAGTTATAGTGTGAATAATAATTTATATTTAAAACAGAACCGACTTCAACTGGCTTAAAATAAAAACCGTTTAAGGTACAAATCTATTGATTATTTTTCGGTATTCTTATCTCTCTCTATCTCTCTCTTCCCCCCCTCTCTAATTTGTATATTTTACAGATATTTTTTAACTTTTTTATTCGATTTATTGTTTGGATCACTTTCTATAAGTGTAACTCTAATTCACTCTATATCGCAACCACCCTGTATATGTTTCTGTGTATTGGTAACCCAATATAAATTATTTGTCTATCATTTTCTGAACCACCCTGAACAACTATAATTCAACTCCACACGATGTTGCAACCGCTCTGTAGTATTAATCCTCTCCACCCTTTTGACTGTTTCCATTTTTCTATTATTTAAATCACCCTGGATACCTAAAGTTTTACTTCGCCTCATTAGTAAAGCATAAGCAAACGCGTATGTTCCACACTATATAACATTTTTAAACAAAAGGCGAAGTGGAGCTATAGTTAATTAAATTAATGTAGACATAAAAATTTACACGTATAATTTATAGTCTACAAGCTACATTTTGACATAAAAATAAAAATACCGAGGTTAAGTGAAATTAACATCCAATTTCCTCGAAAAAACCCAACCTCTTTTAATTTCCAGGTTTTCAGATAATAGTGGCAATAGCTTTCAAAAATCCATTGCTCAGTGTATTTCAATTATTCAAAGGGTTATATTATAAACTGGCAATTAGACCTGATTATATCAAAATTATGATACATATTCATTCAAGTCATTTAGAAGTACAATTAAACCAAAGATAAACAAAATTCAAAATCTGATATTATTTTCGCTGTCCGCTTCAAGTGAAATGCCCCAATGCATAAAGTCAATGAATATTTCTCCTCCGAAATGTGAATTTTTTTATCAAATCAGATTTCACTTATCCTCGGTATTTTTATTTTTATGTCAAAATGTACCTTGTAGACTATGAATTGTACATTTCTATGTTTATCTAAAATGGGATCTGTATTCGGTTTGTTGATAGATGAACTAAAGTGGGAAGCTTTGCACTGATTTATTTCTTAAGTTCATCATTTTATAGGCCAAAGATGCAGCGTCAATATAAATGAGTTTTAATTTATAACTATTCTTATATAGTTGGACAATACAAAAAAATATAAAAGTTACTTGTTTAAAGTTGTAATGGTCAAAATGAAACTTTATGTAGGCGAAAAGAAAAGGTTTTATTTTGAAATTTTTAACCGACTTCTAAAAAGGAGGAGATTATCAACATTTTTTTATGTATACTCATTAATTATCCAAAAGCTGCTTGGGCTATTTTGATGATTTAAACGGCATTCCATTAAGGAATGTTACAGAAAGCTACTATATAAATCGAAAAAAGAAACAATAATTAAGGGACTACACTTCAGTGAATTTCAATCAATCTACACTGTTTTCTTTACAACGTCTGAATCAAATTGAATATTTTAAATTCTATTTTACAATTTCTAGAACGTGAAATATACCGTTTTTCCGAAAATCTGAATAACATGTACAAAAAACTGTACTAATCAATGTAAATTATATCTAAAAATATATAGCTTAAATTTCAAGATATATCGTACAGGGTGTTTGTAACGGTTTTCATTTTACGGGGTGAAATGTATCGAAAAGAAAGATTGTAGTGTGAGCGATCTTTCCTTTACGGTATACGGTGGCAGGTGTGTGTATGCGTGCATATAAATTTAAGCTGCAAGCAATGTGCGCAGTTGAAATATTGGGCGAAGTAAAATTACATTTATACATGTGGGTTCAAAAATTCTTACAAGTAAATGTGATTGATATCCACTCCGCCTTATGTTAAAAAAATGTTATATAGTGTGGAAGATACGAGTTTGTTTATGCTTTACGTATGGGGCGAAGTAAAATTTTAGGTATACAGGGTGATTTAAACAACAGAAAATTGGAAACAGTCAAAAGGGTGGAGAGGATTAATACTTATACAGTGCGATTGCAACATCGTGTGGAGTTGAATTATAGTTGTGCAGGGTGGTTCAGAAAATAATTGACAAATAATTTATATTGGGTTACCAATACACAGAAACATATGCAGGGTGATTGCAATATAGAGTGAATTAGAGTTACACTTATAGAAAGTGATCCAAACAATAAAACAAATAAAAAAGTTAACAAACTAATATACAAATTAGAGAGAGAGAGGGAGAAAGAGAGATATAGAGAGAAAAATACCGAAAAAGAATCAATAGAATTGTATCTTAGACGGTTTCTATTTTAAGCCAGTTGAAGTGGGTTCTGTTTTAAATATAAATTATTACAACTTTGCAATTCACACTATAACTTATTTGTTTAAAAGTAAGGCTATCTGTTGGTATAAAAGGGTGATAGTTTTGGTACCAGTATTAGTCACAGCACAAAAAAGTTGCAGAACACTCTTTGTTTAGTATTAGAATCTGACGCAAAGTTTTCTTGTCGGTGATTTGAAATTACAACAACTTTTCTGTTTGGATCTTTCTAAGACAGAAAACAACTGCCTAACTGCACCTGCCTCACTATGATTCCGTTTTAAGTTTCGAGGAAAGTGTTACTTCTCGAAAACAATATGGACTTCTTAGTCCAAGGTCCAAGGACTAATGTTTGTAAATTGTTCTATTTTGCCAGACGAAGTTAGAACAAATTCATCAAAAGGATCTACTTTATTTTCTGGTTGTAAAGTTTTATTTTCTACAAAATACAATAAATATTTATTAGTCTGATTTGCAGAGAAACTCAATAGTTGATTTTTATTTATATATATAAACGATGTAGACAATATCCACATTTTTTTCTGATACGTATTTTCTTCCCAAACCCTGAAAAATTGAAACATGTTTTTTTGCACCTTAAAACTGACTATAACTCAGCGACAGCTTTAACTGGCAGAATCGTACTCATGGCCTCGAACTACGTAGGGAATAGCTCAAATTTTACAATACGAAAAGAAAAAAAATTGTGTTCAGATTTACTGGACTACATCTCAAAAATAAAAATATACCTGTCGATATTGAAGGTTATGCATAACTTAGTAATAAGTTACTTTATTTTACAAAACTCGTTTGCTTAATTTCTGTAATAGCTGTCGAAATTGACGGAGCAGTTGAAATACGACGATTATTTTGTTTTTTTATTTCTTCAATTTGTTCAGTTTCCTCAGACTCATAGTCACCTGAATCAGGGACATAATCACTCCGTGAACAAGAAACTGATTCCTCGGAATCACTATATTCGAAAGGTATATATGATTTTTCACTTTGTGTGGTCTTTGTATCTTTCCTAAATGTTTGGATATTTTCATTGTTGTTGTCTTTATGATATATCAACAAAGTTGGTATCATTTCGTTCTTTATTTAAAAGGTTTATCCGTTCTACATCCCTCTGCCCATTATGTATTGATTTAATTATACATTTTCTTGAATTTCTTGATTATTAAAAGCATTTATGGCTTAAATTTGGTCTTGTGTTATTGTGCCCTTAGTAGTTTCATATTTTAGAAGCTTCAACAAATATTTGTTACTGCTTGTTACCAAAGACAGAATTCTGCTTCATCGATTCATAATTCAAACTAAATTAAAATTATTTTAGAAAACTGTGATACCAGAAGTATTAATATAAGAGTATCACTAATTGATTAAAGTATTTCAAGTAATAAATACGTTAGTAACAAAATTGCCTAATGCCGAAAATAATTGATTATAAAATATTTTTATGTACTGGTTTAGATACTAAAGACATAATGCTAATATAGTACAGGAACAACTTACTTATAAGAATAGGGGAAATACAGGTCAATTTATGCTGCTTTTTTTGTTTAATTTGCTACATAATGAAATATATCTAATGCAGAAACTGCAGAACCGGATAATGAGAATAATCTTAGGTATATTAGGTTAACTTACACCTATATATCTTATGTTGGAAAGTGTAAAATTTATTAGTGTGGACCGTTAATTACTAACTGCGCTTTGGATTTTGTGTACAAGATAAAATTTGAAAGGGTTCTTTTTGTCTACCAAAATATCTTAGAAAGGTACATAATTATTCAACCAAAAATAGGAGAAATAATCATTTTTGAAATTTAATAATGTTAGTACGTTAATTATGTAATATTAAATATATTATATACGTACACACCCGCCTTATATTCGATTTCTTATATGATGTCTTTGGAAAAAGGTCAATTATTTTTTAGGATGATTTTTATTAATTCGGGTTCTCAACTAATTCTTGATGGTATTATGTTTTTTGAAATTGTTCAGTATTCAGTTGAGGTTTATTTTTAAGAGGCGTTAACATACATTTGTTAGTGAAGATCGGATGCGTGTTAGAGAGCAGACTTCTTCATTTTTATGTGATTTAAAGTAAATCAATTGAAAATTTTAGCGTATTCATACCTCTCTCTTTCTCCTTCTTTCATTCTTCCTTTTTCTTTCACCCTCTCTAAATTGATTTATATTTCTATATTTTCCAAAAAAGTTTTAACTTTTTTATTTGTTTTATTGTTTGGACCACTTTCGATAAGTGTAACTCTAATTCATTGTATATTGCATTCACAATGTATATGCTTCTGTGTATTGGTCACAACGCTAATATCCACTCTGTTTAACTATTATATTTCAACCATCCTATGTATACAATTGCTTATGTACCACCTAGTATATGCACGCACACACTTACAACCCTATACCATATAGGTAGAAGAGATATTTTCTGCCGTTTCACGCCAGTATAAACGTCCCGTAACTTAACTAAGTCTCTAAAAGAAACTTACTTCAAATGAATCAAAATAAAAACCATTACAAACACCCTGTATGATATACTTTTATGGCATATCTCGACATTTAAACTAGATACTTAGAATGAAAAATTGACATTTACATTGAAGTAATATATTGGAAAAATTTTCTAAAGATACTTTAGATGTCAAATATTTTAGCACTAATTTAAAAAATTAGACTGCAATATTTCTGAAATATTCATATGCTCACGACAAACAAATCTTTTGAAATATATATACGAAGATTTTTGAAATATTTTATGATACTTCAAAACAAACATACAATATTATATAAATATTTTTAAATAGTTCACTAATATATTGAAACTATTTATATATATATATATATATATATATATATATATATATATATATATATATCTACAAAAAAAGATCTTTTGAAATATATCATGGAATATGACACAAAGATTTCATAAAATAATACAGGAATATTTCATGAATTATTTCAAATGGGGTTTTGTCGCATACATAGCAATATTGCCGAAATATTTCAAGAAATATTTTGAAATGTTTCAAATCAAACCAGAAATATTGTATATATATTTTAGAAATTTTTCATGCTGTGTGGGTACCTGATGAAGGGGGAAATTATCGAGTAATAAATAAACCCCGAAACGTTGGCTTCTAAGGATTAAATTGTATTAATTGTACCTGACCCCTACATCCCAAGACATACTCACTTCATAGGTAAGTTTCTGGGTCAATAATCTCCAGCATATATATATATATATATATATATATATATATATATATATATAGTATTGTTTGCTGTTTTCTTCGACCTTATTTATATTATATAAATTAGTTGAGTGTATATTTTCTTGATTTGAGGTCGTTAAAAATGAAAGGATTGTATTCATATCATGTGTTTTAATGATAACGTTTCGGCCATGTTTTTGGCCTTTTTCAAATCTACAGCGTGATTAACTTAACGTGATTAACTTAAAAAAAATGTGATTCTACAAATACTAACGCTGTAGATTTGAAAAAGGCCAAAAACATGGCCGAAACGTTATCATTAAAACACATGATATGAATACAATCCTTTCATTTTTAACGACCTCAAATCAAGAAAATATACACTCAACTAATTTATATATATATATATATATATATATATATATATATATATAGTGTTAGTTGGTTTCCGGGAATTCATCCGCGTATTTGATAACTGATCCCTGCCGGGATCGATGGTAAAATGACGACGTTTCGGCAGAGTCACATCTGCCCTCTTCAGATGTGACTCTCAGAGGATCTAACATATGAAATTGCATGAAAACTTAAAGTTACCCACAACTGATGCATGGTTGAAATAGACCAAGAGACAATAGCATATAAAGGAATCACCAAGGTAATATATGACCTCGAAAAAATAAAATACCAGACATATTTAGAAAGAAATGAGAAATGAATATTTCAGTGGGAAGCTACACCATGAATTATTCCTCTTAGGAATTATTGGCAACTAACATCTACAAACAAACATTACAACATCATGTGCAAGTATATTCTACCAATATTTCATGGTTTCGCCTCTATTACATATTCATTTCTCATTTCTGGGATACTCAAGTGTTAGTATTGCTGCCCATTTATTATCTTCTTTTGCAAATGTCCTGCTCAGCACATAATTTCTTGGTCTTGTTCCTTATCTACCTATTGTATTTTTGACTAGTTGTTACTCATCTTTCCATAGACTTTTAAATAACTTGAAGTTTTTAAAAACTTTATGTTTTCACAACTATATGCCAAAACTGGTAGTACACATTCATCAAATAAAATTTTCTAGAGAGAAACTGACACTCTAGACTTGAAGACTAATGAGTTCCTTCCAAATATCATCCATGCAAGTTTGCTCCTTTCCTTATTATTTAAAAGATTAAAGAAATAATAACTTTATATTAACAATATTAACACTTTTAATTAAACTATATTGTAAAAATATGTACTCCTTGAATTTATCACATTATATAACTTATTATATATTTTAATCTTTCATATTTACGGAATTACCTTCATCTCATATAAATATAAACTGCAAGTTCATTATTTTAACTTCCATATAAGATCTTTGTTTCACAATGTCTAGTTTTAAAAATGAAAATATTATTCTGTAAAAATTAACTTCAGTTAAGCAGATGAATTAATTTAAAAATGACTTTGCTTTTTGTATCACATTATTAATTATCAAAGTGTGTGTTAATCAATAAATATATATTTTTAAAAATTATTTTTAAATAAATATTTTGTATTTACAGAAGGCTGTAACATTTTAAGTAATTCCATTGTTGGACATAATGTTTACCAAAACTTAATATTTAAATACATTTTGCAAACTGTTGTATTTTTATTAATTATACTACCAAATTTGTCTATACCTATTTGACATATTCAAAATGTGCCAACTAAATGATTGCAATTTTATAAAAATGTATTAATAAAAAAGCTTGTTCAATGTTTTTTTTATAGAACTTCTATTTGTTGTGTGCTCTGATGCTATTAGTTTGACTTATCAAATTATGCTTCATGTGTACATAATTTATACAGATATAAAATTATTTTACAATATATTAATGTGAAAGAATTTTTTCAGGTTCCTAAATCTTACAAAGTCGTACGGCTAAATTTGATATATTTTATAGTAGAAGTCGTTCTGCTCACAAAGCTACATTTAAAAAGTCAGGAACTTATTCATTGGCTCATCCAGTGGGATTGCACCCCCCCCCCTTCAGAGCCTCAACATTAGTAAATTTTAAAGCAAAAACGAATTAATCTTAAATCCAAGAGACTGGAAAATATAACTCATATGGATCGCCTATAATTGATGTAAATCTGAGGTCAAGAAATTTTTATGTACAACCAGTATGCAACCTCTCTGGATAGCACACTATCAACTAATGTAATTTAAATTGTACTTGGGATAAATATTGTCTTTCCATCTATACTCTGTCATTTACGTTTAAACTTTCTAGAAGCTACAATAATATGCCCTCATTGTTGATTTGAACATATTAAACAAAATGTGTAAATATTTTATGTTGCATCTTTTCTAACTTAATTTGCAAATCAATGATCCTTTTGCAGTATGAAATGGACACAATCCTTTCCTATTCATAATTTGCAATAACAGGCTGTCCACGTTTTTGAAAATAATAGGAATGTTACTGAATTGTTGCGGCTGATACTTGATGTAAATCCATAATGCGAACACAAAAACGAAAATTATATTTCGAGATTTACACTTTATTTTATAAACGACACGTGTTTGGGCATACAATGCCTTTATCAAGTTTCACAAAATACTAAAACTATTATTCTAACTACATATATAATATATACATATTACTTAACTAAACCAATTATACAGAGCCATTAAAAAGATTTAAAAGTGGGGATGGATTAAGATCTAATTGGTTATTTAATAGTCTACCTGTTAATTTCTAGGGATTCTAATAGATTAATTTTATTGGGGTTATTTTCCAAATGTAATATATTTACAGTATCGTTAAAGTTATGATTATCCTCTACTAAATGACGTGCATAATTAGATTTATTGTCTTGTTGGAATAACTTCTTTTGTGCTCTCTAATACGAGTATTAAAATTTCTAAATGTCCTACCGATTTATAGCTTCTCACAATTGCCGCAGTTGAGTTTGTATACCCCGGATTTACAATTACTATCTACTCTTGATTTATTATTCTTAATATATGTGGATAAATTATTTGAAGTTTTATAACTGATATTTATGTCTTGTTTTTCTAAAAATGATTTAACTTTATTACTTGTTTCGCCCAGGTAAGTTAAAGTTTTGATAAATGCATTGTATGCCGAAACACGTGTCGTTTATAAAATAAAGTGTAAAAAAATAGGAATGTTATTGAAATCCAGAAACCACCGTTTTTGAATAAACTGTTGATGTTCAGATATTTATCTTAATAAGAGTAAACCATTATCTTCTCTAACTAAATAGGTCTTTCACAACAGAAAAATCATGAAGGGTATTCTGGAATAGTCAAAGCTGAAATGAAGAAACTTGAGAATATATTGTTTTATTTACACATATATTTTGTACATAGTAATTTATATGTTTTGGTTGGGCACACTTGCACGATATTGAAATAATTCATAATTGTTTCACAAAGTTCTCTGCCTATTAAATTTTCGCTTTCTTCTTTCACTTGAAGTTATCCCAAATGAGTGGCGTAAAAAAAACATGCCAGTATGTACAATGAACTCTTAACTAATAGTCCCCCATCAGAGATACTCTGCAATTGTGTCAACATCTATTGGCACAAATGATTAATCACATTCACAAGGGCTGGGGAGTACAATATTACAAGTGCATTAACAATACATTTTACATTGTGAGGATGTTCTATAATTTTTGGAAATCTTTAGCAATAATCAGCCAAAAGTTGGTACTATGGATTGCACCTTCAAGAAGTCTTCGTTTGCTTGATGAATATTTTGAATAAATAAATTGTTGATTCAGCTACAATAAATAAATATACTGAGCTTTTGCATGCCTCTCCAGTTGCCAAGTCATGTTATTTACAATTTTTCTGCAGCACATAACGATGACCTCATAAATGTATTTTGTTAGGAGATTGTTGACCTCAAATATTCCAATAAAATGGCTCACCCATTATAAAGAATTTTTTTGATTTGTTTATATTCAATATTAAACTTTTTTTTACCATTCGCCTAAATCCAACCATTTTGCTGCTCTTAAATTTCCTGACATATAGATCAATTACTACTTTTATTAATTAAGTTTAGCTTCATCACAATAAAGATGTTATAAAACATTTAAAAAACAATGTACCATTGAAATAAATGAAACTATAATTCAAATTAAATTTATTTATTTACAAAAGATAAATTACCAAATACAGTTGAAAATGGCACTACTAATTTATACATAAATATAATTCATTGTTAAAACTAACAAAACAGTATAAATATCAATATTTATATATAGACTGAGGCATGTGTTAGTTGAAAGAAATATACTGACGGATTCAATTTATATAAAATGCACAAATTGTTGGAGACTTCAATTTTTATTTTTGGTTGTGTTTTTTATGATAAATTCATGCATACAGGATGGTCCAAAAATAAGGTATTATTATCACATTCAATTTTTCAAACAGAAACAAAAAAGGTCAACAGGTCAAAATATATGATCAAATTAAGAGCCAAAATGCAAGAAATCCAGTCACAAATGTTAATTGGTGCCTTTCAAGAATTTGAAGTTTGACTTGCAGTTGACTGGAAGTGAATTTTTAATAATCTGCATATTTAGTTTGATTTGCTAATTTCTGTTTTTGTAATAAATCACCCCTTTTCAGAATTACAGAAATTTTGAAATGAAGATATTTTTTATTATTAGTTCAATCATAAATTTCTCACTAATTGTTAGTTTCTATATACGATATGGTAGATGAAACATACCTAGAATTTGAGACAGAATTGTATGAAGAAATACAACATGGGTACTCTGATTTGAAAAGTTGAAGGTTTAAATTATTCTTATCATTGTATTCAAAAATTTATCATCAGAAAAAATCACGACCCATTTTTGCATCCTTGTGATATATATCCCCAGTATGAGACCAACAAGCAGCTTTATGTTGTATCATTTTGAATGTGAGAATATAATGTAATTGTTTTTTTTTTGAGTAAATCATTTCTCACACCTCTTAAAATAATGTATAATTTCCCTTCCATCAATGAAATAACCATGAAATGTATTTTTAACATTATTTATTAACCAACAACTGTTTGTATCTCTTAGAAGATATTTTATTGCAGCACCATTTGTTGGCCTTGATCAATACTGTGGCTATAAACTCGAAACCAACAGAATGAACATGTTCAATTATTTCCTTCAAAGTCCTTACTAAATCTACTATGGGAGTACTTTTTCAGAAAAAAAATAACAATTTGACTGTTTCGATTTCTTATAAATGCCTTGTAACATGAAAAGTAATGCTGTATCACTACAACAATTTACAATTTTTACCATATGAACTTTAGAAAAATTATTCATTCAATGATAAAAGTCTTCTGTGTGGCTTAACTTTTGAATTCACATTTAACTTTAAAAATATATACATATTTAATTTTTAAAATACCTTTATTCATATCTCTTCTGGTGTAATAGCTGCAAAGGATGGTTGGTGCTTTTTTCTATTTCAATAAATCTATACTAAGGTTCTGGCTATTTGTGTTTGGTGCTTTTTCATTTCAATAGATCTATGCTAAGGTTCTGGCTATTTGTAATTAATGACTTCTTTATTACCACCCTGCTGTAAAATACATCAAAATATTATGAATTATTCAACAAGCACTAAAAATTGCTTACCCTTCTGTACTTGGTTTTGTGACTCAGGTGCAGGTTTCATCTTAAGACAATACATATGATTATGTTCAGTTGAAATACAACTGCCATAGATCTATAATTCAGCTTAGACACTTTTACTGACACTTCAGGGTTGGAACTTCCTTGATTTGGGATATCTAGGTATATTATTTTCCTAATTATCAGCAGCTACTAAAAAAATAGCATGTACCTGGCATCATATGGGGGTAATAATCAGTTGTTTGTTTGTTTTGATTATATAAAATTGTCTCCTAAACTTCTCTCATAACCTGAAATTAAACAATAAATGAAATACAAGTAACAGTATCAGAAAAACATACCTGGCATGTAAAGTTTTTCGTTGTTTATTCTTTGAAGCCATATTTCCTAACACTTTTTGTTGGTTGTAAAATAATGCTTGAAAAACTGATTATTAAATTATGTTTTAAATACAATTTAGTTTATAGCTTCTGGCTAAATACAGTACCTTAAAACGATGTATGAATAATGTAAGAATGGGATTTGATACAACATTATACCACAAATTATAGAAAAATTATGAAGCGATTAATGGATTTGTGGCTTCAGCTTTCTCAAGCAAAAGGCAAAAATAACTTTATGTGATTTACATCATCTATACCAATGGCCGATAAAGAAGATCACTTGTGCCCCTTTGACACGTTCGATTAACTGTCAAAAAAATAGTACCTGAAGAAGTACTGAAGAGGGCTACGTTTACAGTTCACCGACAGCTGGACCAACATACCCTATCTGAGTTACCACCCCTGTTCTCTCTGTATGATCAGTGGTTATAAAGAAAGAAGCTTTGAGCTTATGCTCTAAGGAAATAAGTTGGTTTCACCACAGAGTAATCATATTCACCATTCATACAAGGAGAAATCATAATGTGTGATTTCACGATGAAAAATATTAAATGTTTTGAGAATTTCACTAGAGAAGCGAAGTAAATTTCGTTGTTTGTTATTAATTGAATTTCAAACAATAATGAAATTAATTATTAAAGTAAATTGTAGTCGATCACCCTGTATTGTATCACCTGTGCAACTGATTATGAGCTACGCTATTTCACATTTTTTCCTCATGTTTTTTAAAGCACACTATAAAATATAATTTCTCTTCATTTAAACCATTCTTCATTTGCAACTTTTTCTAACCTTGTTTGAATCACACTGTGTAACGATAACTTGCCTTCGCCCCATATTGCAGGTACTCAATATATGCAACAGCTCATGCTCTATGAAATATTGGTAGAATATAGTGGCATATGATGTTATAATGTTTGTTTGTAGATGTTAGTTGCCAATAATTCCAAAGAGGTAAATACTTCATGGTGTAGCTTCCCACTGAAATATTCATTTCTCATTTCTTTCACAGTTTAAGAGACTGTCTGACTTCCAGGTCTATCGGATGATATTTCTGTAAGATTGCTTTATATATGGGATTAGGGGGAGTTATTGAAACAGTTTTACATTAGAGGGGAAAGAATTTTTGTAATTTTAAATTTTATATATATAAATATATTTATATATAGTAGTAGATATACAAGATACGTAAGGACGTCACTTGTCGAGCATTTCAGGTGTTGTACTGACCTCCATCAGTGTTGCCTGAATTATGAATTTGCTACACTTTCCACTTTCGCAAGTAGCGACTTTACATGTGATGTGTAAATTTTAAAGTTTCAAAACATAATATTTAAATTTGCAGAAATAATAAGATTTTTAGCTGAGGTAATTTATTCCAACGATTTACCTACCACTGATATAAATTTATTTATTATTTAGGATTTCAACTGTAGAAAAAATACACATTTTATGTAATTCATAGTTTATTAAAATTTTGCGACCAATGCGGCCTAATTAAAACATATGATAATCAACCAATTTTTTTTTCATTAAGTCTGGCAATTTAGATTTTATCATAGGAACAGTTTTTCGAATATTTGTTATATCAATAAATCTTTGGATTCATTCACTGGATAGCTGATCACTCTACCACTCTAAAATGATCTTTCATTGGTTATATCATATGTATACAGTATATTTTAAAGTATTTTAAAGTATTTTATCTATTTCATTTATATTAGAAATTTCAATTAAAAAATTAGGAATAGCAGAAATCGTTAATATTAAAAAGGGGCAATTAAATTCAGTTCTGTTATTATATATTTAGTGAAGAAATTAATACTATAAAGATAATTATGAGGAAGAGGTAGATTAAAATTATCCGATAATGCATTTCTGATACTTTCTAGTCATACAATTTTTCCGCAAATTTGTCCTATATAAGATGGAATCCACAGAAATTTATATTACATAACAATTACTATTTTTTTCTCAAGTTCTCTTATCATTCTTTGGGAGTCGCAGGTTTGCAATTTTGGATTATAAATCTGTAGTCTCTCAATTAAAATCAGAATTTTGTCGTAATTAGCCATATTATTTCTAATTTGTCACTACTGACAATATGGTTTAAATTTATGTTCTTTGCGTTTTTACAAACTTCATTTTATACAATGAACTTAAATTGTTTATAATGCGATTATGCAAAGTCATTCATCTGACAAGTCCACAAGTACCGTGTTTAGAGAACAGGTCGTAAGCTGTTATTTTCTGAATAATCTGTGCTTCAGAAAACTGCATAAGTTATGGATTTTTCAAATATTATTATTGTTAATGGTTATTCCAGCTTTTCCCTGTGGGTATTGCTCCGATCATGCTTTACAAAAATTAATTTTATAGGTTTTTCACTTTTTTTACAAATCTTCTTTTATAAGCCTTGCTACATAGTCAATAATTTACAAATTATAAAGGAAAAAAGTTTGTTTTGTTTTATTGTCAAAAAAATGCAAAATGAAATGCATTGTTTGGTTGCTGATGCATTTATTATTGAAGAAATAATCAATTTAAAATTAGAAAAGCTTGTTTAAACCGAGAACACAAAACTCAAATTCAAAATATTTTAAAGGAGCCCAAAAATTTTAAAAATATGAAAAAGGCTGAAATGAAATTTATTAAATACAGATAATTTAATGAATGAGGCAGGTTTAGATAAAAATCAAAAGCGCATTATCTCAATAATCTCAGAGAAATAAAAAAGAAACAAATTTAATTTTATTTAAAATGCTGAAATATTTTTGAGATATGTGAAGAAAGAACAGTATGAAGAAATGTCGGAACACACATAAAATATTTGAATGATGTTATTCCTTTATTAATTATACAGAGTGTTTAAAGCAAAAATAGCAATTTTAGCAGTTTTTCTAACTTTTCAGCAAACTGAATGAAAAGTTCTAGTCTCGAAAGTAGGTTTGTTTTATACGTAATTTCAATAGCGACTGATAGGTTCATATAGAATAATTGGTTATTGATTTATTTAGAAAAAACTGTAAAAATAGGCAATTTTTAATCGTCCATAGTTATTGTATAAGATACGTTGAGATTTTGAATCTTGACCGAATCTTTTTTTACGAGGTAAATAACTGGTAAAAATCTCAAATTTAGAGCTCAGAAGGTTTTTTTGCAAACCTGATTGATTTTTTTTCCAGGGCTTTTAATTTTACGTGAAATTTACAATGCTAAATTAGTATTTTAACCATCTGAAAGGAACATATTAATTATTACATCTTTCGTTACAATCTCTCATAAATTAATTATCATTTTGGTTTGTTTTATTGTATGTAAAATCAGTTTTAAAGCCTGCATTTTAGTATTGGGAATTAAATAAAATGTACTGGTGGGAGAAACACCTTCCCCTCATTACTACTGACAAACTATAGGTTTCACGAAAAAATAACATTTTGTGTTACAAATAATTTTTTTATTTATTTCAAATCGTTTTCCTCCTGGAGGCAAGTCAGGGCTATAAGGAGGGTGGTCGAGGGCTTCTCAGCACATCTCTTGCAGTGTATTCCTTGTTTTTGTTTCAAATACGCGGCTTTTGCCACCCGTAACAACTGGCAGTAGTAATCTACATTGTCTACGTTGGGCATGTGGAAAATCGATGAGCAAATTTCCTTAGAGTCAAAAAAAATCTTGGCAAGGACTTTTCCAGATGAGTGGCGAGATTTGAATTTTATTCTTTTTTTGCTTCAAAAAGCCTTCCGTTCTCGCTGAAACCTATTCTTCTTTCAACGATCTTTGGTTTACAGTCAAGAACTTCGAAACCCATCGAGCACTAATTTTTCTGAAAACAAGTTGATCAAAGATAATTGATTGAATACTTCCATAGCGGACACCCATTTCTGAGGAAATTCTTCCACGGTTAAACGGCGGTCACGTTCAATAAGCTGTCGAACACTATTGACCCTGTCAGCTTGTCTTGTGTGTCGCTCATGGTTATCATTGTCGTGCACCCTTAAATTTTCTCACCCACATATACAGACGATTTTGAGACACTGTACTATCCCCAAACTGTACCCTCAAATGAGTTAGAATTTCTGAGAGTTTAACGCTTTTACTCGTTAAAATGGTTATTGACGACAAAGTCAACCATACGCGCGTACCCGGCTGATTCCATAGTGCCCATCTACTGCAAACAATATAATCTAGTTCGAAGCTGCATTCTAAGCAGAATACCAAAATTACCATTTATGTTTGGTTTACCCTGCTATCTAATGTAATTTGCTTGGAAAAAGCATTTTAAACGTCATGTCAATTCGATGATATGTTATTTTTATTCTACCGTGAGGGGAAATCAGGATCCCCTCTACTAATAAGTGTTGCCGAATACCAAAATGCAGAATTTCAAATTAAATTTACAGACAATAGAACCAACCCAAAATAATATTAATATATGATGAGTTGTACCGAAAGATTTGATAATTACCATGTTCGATTCAGAGTGATAAAAAAGTAATTTTATGCAGAATGGGAGCGTTGTAACCATTACCAAAAATAAAGAGCACTCGATAAAAAGTTACATTTGTGAGAAAACCTTCAAAGCCATGAAGTTAAAATTTTGACCAGTTATTTTAGATAAGCAAATGAATTTTTTTGCCATGTTTTATCGTTCTAAAGTTTTTTAGATAAGAGTTAGGAGTGATTGAAAAATGCGCCTTTTTTCACATTTATTAATTAACCAATCCTATCGATGAGCATTTCATTCACTAGGTTCTAAAAATGCGCATACAACAAACACACTTACTTACCTTTGATACCTAAAATTTTTATTGTGTTGCTGAGAAGTCACAAAAACTGCCAAAATTAGTGTTTTTGCTATTTTAAACACATAGTATAATTAACTAAGAAGTAAAAATGTGTTAACATAACTTTTTTTGGGTTATCCGGTGTACCTTCTTCAAGAAAAACCATTCAAAAACCTCTGGATTTTTTTGCAAAAATGGTCTTAAATAATGCTAAGTTCGCTACACTAACACAGTAACAACTCCGTACATTTAGAATACATTTTACAACAATGATGGGTATTAGCAAAATACTGCCCCAATTTTGGAATTTTATATAATTTGTGGTCTTTCAACGATAAAATGTGCATATAATTAAATGTGTAGAGATAAAAAAAAGTTTACAGAATAATTCCAAATACAGGACAGACTGTAAATGACATATAGAATTTGTTTGTGGTTGTAAACAAATTCGTTCAAAGACACTAAGGGTACTCATCCCCAAAACTACCCCCTAAAGTGCACCACATTCCTCATTATATTTTATTTAGTAGTTCGTTCCGTTTGTTGTACATTGATAGTCATATTCATCCATTTAAATTTATTTTATGCGTAACCATAAAAGTAATCTATCTAAATTGTGTTAATAGTATGTGAAAAATTATGTATTAAGATTATAAATTTGAAATAATACTTGAGTCGTAACAAAATAGTGACAATTATTTTAATTCAACTGAAATTTATATACATTGCCCAGAATGACACAAAGAAAGCGAAACAGAGATAAGCTTTCGCTTCCATCGTTCAGTCCCAGTTTTTGTAAAATTTAAAAATATATCTAAAACTGTTATTCATTTAGTGGTGTTACGGTTATGGAAGAAAAAGAGGTCCGTCCATCAGACTGTATGCCACTGGTTGAATTAACTTCTTTACAAAAATGTGCATTTTCAGTTATTATAATCAATGTTTGTTAACAATGTAATGTGATGAAGTTTTCGCCAATATTCATTTTTGAATTTTAAAAATTAACCCTCTAAATCTGGAATAAGAGTGATGTAAGAATGTATTAAACAAACCCTCAAGGCCGTAGGTAAAAAAATAATTTGGGGAGGGGTGATTACTTTAGCCGTTTATTTTTAATATTGTGGATTGAATAAGACCGCGAAAGTTAGTTTCCTATTCAGTATATATATATATATATATATATATATATATATATATATAAGGAACTTTTTAATTCGTTAAAATTGAATCTTCAATTCCCAAATTTCGTTTTGAACCCCGAACCCCCGCTTGCTACGGCCTTGTAAACCCTATTTACTTTTGTATTTCCTATTGATCATACCAATTTACCTCTTTTGTGACATCTTGTATGTAAATAGCCTGTTATCACTAGGATTATTTTTGTATGGATTAGCTTTGCCATTATACAGCATTTCAAAACTAGCCACCCAAAATAACTTTTAAAATATCTTTAAAAGAAAAAGACAAAAAAACAAGTTAATTTATATTTACGAGGGACACATTTTACAAGTATCGGTCACCCCACAGTTTCAACCCTTAAGCGGGGGTGAATATAATTTCTTTAAGGCTAAATACAAACAGGTATGTGATAGGTCCGTTAACCCATACCATATTTTTTACTAATTTTTTACCGCCATAAACATTTTTTACTCCGAAACCCACCCCCGTTATAGCTTCCCCGCTAGCTTAACGAATATTTATAGTGGTTATCGCAAAAACCACCCCTCACCACCCTTAAAATTTAGTTCCGTTAATCTAGTGGGTACTTTATAAGGGAGACAAAGATAAAGTATATCATAATTTTTTACTATTTTTTGACTAATTTTTTACAGCCATAAAAATCTTTTACCTCTAAACCTACCCCTATACCACCTTCCCCAATACTCTAATGCTTAAGCCAGCGGAATATTTTATAACTTCAAGAGGAAAACCGCTATCGACCTATTCCGCCCAGAATTTTTTACTCGTCAATTACTAGAAGAAGGTTCATAGTGGTTATCGCAAAAACACCCCCTACCCCTTATTACTACCCTTAAAATTTAGTCTCATTAATCTAGTAGCTACTTTATAAAGGAATCAAAAATAAAGTATATCATAATTTTTGACTACTTTTTGACTAATTTTTTACCGCCATAAAATTTTTTTACTTCTAAACCTACCCCTAGACCACCTACCCCTAGACCACCCACCCCAAGACCACCTACCCCAATACCTTAACGTTTAAGCCAGCACAATATTTTATAACTTCAAGAGGAAAACAGCTATCGCCATAATTTTTTACTCGTCCAATACTAGAACAGCGTTTATAGTGGTTATCGCAATAACCACCCTCAACCCCACACAACCGTTAAAATCTAGTTTTGTTGTGCTAGGGGGTACTTTAAACAGAATCCAAAATAAAGTATACCATAATTTTTTAGTCCTTTTTATATATTTTTTTACCGGCCATCATTTTTTTTAAATTCAGAATAACAACTTAGGATTTTTTAAAAGAGATCACACTACCTTAACATCAACATCCTTTTTCTTTAGTCAGGTTTCAAATGTTGTATATTATTTTATAACTTCAGTGAAAATACAGCTATCGATCAAATTCTACCGCTATAACCGCTCAAACATTAATAAGAGTCACATAAATAATAGATTTCGCAGAAACTAACCTAAAGCCCCTAAATTAAAATTTCAAAAGATCTTTAACTACAAACCTAATTGAAGCTTCATAATAATTTTAGACTGCAGTAAATTAGGGTTTTACCAACGTACATATCCTTTTAAACATCTGTCTTGCTCAAAGAAGCAATCAAATAAAATAAATTATAATTCAGAAATGCTATTAATTTTGTTATTACTATTGTGACGGGAATTCATCCGATAATTTGTAGAACGGGCATTTATCCTCTGGCGCATCGAGAATTCCAGTCTAGTCTCAGCGGCTCTTTGACGTTCTGTAGAATTCCTATAAAGAATATAATAATACGGAGAGCTCAAGGAATATTTACTCAATATTCGACTGCCATATAGTTAAGAGAATTGTAAATAGTTCTTTGAATATAAATGGTGTTAAAGCAGTGGAAATAAATTAGAGTGAGTTAAACAGTGTTTATAAATAAATCCAAGAACCCATTCTGAAAATAAAAACATTACAATACATTAGGTATGCAGTGTATTCCCAAAATAGCGGATAAGCTAAATAAAACTTACACTGGAAATTGTTACGAAAAACGCCGGATTCCCTTGATTTTTATTTCTATTTTAGAGTTTTATTACGTATGTCAATAGATATGAAGTTATGGTTTTTTTCATTACCCGTTTTTATCTTTCGGCACAGAGCGTTTATTAAATTATTTGCATTCATGACCAAGGATCCGAGGGGGGGGGCGATGGGGGCGTTTAAACCTCATAACGACTATGTTTAGTGTAATAACCCAAGAAATCTAGGTTTAAAATTTTATTCAGGCAAATTTAGTACAGGTTCGCCCCACCCTGAAGCATGAAATCGCCGCTCCCCCCGGAAGCCCGTGTCTGGATCCGCCCCTGGTTCATGGCCTGTCAGGTTTTATTCTTTTAAGAGTCCTGATCTTGCCTTTTATGTTTGATTATTTGCAGAATTTGGTTTGCAATTTTATATTTCAACAATTTCCTGGTTTGTATGATTAAGCCCGTTATTGAGTTACTTAATCATGTACGTCATTTATTATTACTTTTTCCATAGTCTATATATTCTTTATGTTATTGTTCTTCATTAATGTGTTAATTTTATTCCTCAGCATCAGTTTTTCTATCCCTCTCAATGTCTATTGATATACTGTAGCTTAAATTATTCTAAGGTTACCTCACTATACCTCTCTAATACTATTTTTGAGAAGCTATTGATATTGAAAAAAATCATTTTCTAATGGTAAGTTTAATATTGTTAAGGTCACTTAAAGATTATTAAATAATATTTTCTATTTTGGGAAAATTCTTGTACAATTTTATATCACAATATGGAACAAATATTACGTTACAGGAACAATAAAATCGCTTCATACTTTTTTTGTATATAATTATAGTAAAACTCACAACTCTCTTGCATGGACTGTTAAATTAGCGTTACCCAATGAATTGTTATCTTTGGTATGTTGAAGCTGAAGAACAGTCATAACTACAAAATTGTAAGAAAAATTATAACAAAAATATATCCTAAGTAATTTCGAAAAGATTGTTGAGGAGGTCTTGAATTATTTTGTCTGTTCATTGGGTTTTCTCTCCTCTAAAATTTTTTCCTGCAACAGATAAGTATTTAGAAATTGTATATGTAGAGCAAAGTGTAGTAAGGCAATTTCGTAAAATTTTCCGGATTACTGGCTGTCCGTAAAGAGATTCTTCCTCACAGTTATTCTGAGAGAAAGAGATGTCTACAAAATGATCAACCAATATACAATACATTACTTATATACAGGAATACTGGTTGATCATTTTGTAGACATCTCTTTCTCTCAGAATAACTGTGAGGAAGAATCTCTGTACGGACAGCCAGTAATCCGGGCAATTTTACGAAATTGCCTTACTACACTTTGCTCTACATATACAATTTCTAAATACTTATCTGTTGCAGGAAAAAATTTTAGAGAGAAAACCCAATGAACAGACAAAATAAAAATATATCCTATTAGTTTTATTTCCCTTATTGAACTTCAATTTTTTTGCCCGCCAGAATCATTTCAGATCTAAATCTTTAGGCACACTTTTATTTTTGTATAGGTAAATTTAACTCTTGAATAGGTTTTCAAAAGAAATTAAACTGTATTATAGTGGTTATTCAGTATTAGAATTACTCGTCAATCATTAATCTAAATTCCACTAGAACATTAATTAGTTTATTTTTTTTGGTCATCTTTCATCTAATATATCGACCGACATGTTTTTTCTTTCAAAAATCTTCTTGTTTACTTGTATTTTTTTAGCTCAAGTTTTAACCATTGAAAAAGTAGATACCTTAATCTAATCGCATTTTGACGCCACCTGCCGTGAGCCTACAAAACTTCCTATAAATTTGCTGATCAATTTTTTTTCTGATTTTCACCTCTTTCTAGAACAGTTTTCTTCCTGATTTGCCCCTCTCTAGGACACTTTTTTTTCTGCTTCCTTGGCTTCGAATAATATTTAACTTATTTCTTTATGTAATTTACTATGCTAATCTTCAATTCAGACTTAATACTTACCTAATAATTGTCAAAACAATTCACACATGTATTGTTGTGACATTGCTGACATGATAGAACTTATTTATATCAAATAAATCCAAACAGGGAAACAGGGATATAGGACGCAAAAAAGAGTCTTAGGCCAAAAACTTAAACTACACCTGTCGCCCAGACGACTTTAACTAGTAAACGTCGTTCCCCGAAATATCGGTGAAGCATTTCCCAAAAACAATTTTGTTAACACATTTGAATCTGAATTTTCAGACAATTTAAATGTTTTAATTACATCCCCTAAATTAGAAACCATTATACAATTTTTAATGTACAATCAGTTAAAATATTTTAAATATTCACAGTTAAGACTTTCACTTGATGAGATATCCTACAATATATTTACAAAAATCGACCAAATAGTTCATTGGGTAAAAAATTAACAATTTATATATAACACAACCCAAGGTTTGATTTATAACGCTAGTAGCTTCTGGAAATTTCCATAAAAATATGTGTACCAAAAACTACATTCTATGAGAAATATCACCAAATTTTACAATAATTAAGCTCAACTGAGAGTATTAGTTAAATTCATATTATTTTGCTATTCAATAAAGTAAGAATATTAATTTAGTTTTAGATTTCATTTAGTGGTACAATAGTATAAAAAATCTTAAGTTTGTGAAATTTGTTTACATGGATTTTTGGTATTATAATAATTTTATAGCTACAGAATACGAATCTGTCATTATTTAACTTAAATAAAGCCTTCGTCTCTATCATCTTAGGGAAAACAGCTAATTCAGATTTAAACTATCAAAAACAGCAGCAAAGGAGAACAGTGAAAGAGTTGAATTTCAGCGTCAAAAATTCTGCCCAAAATTAGCTTAATAGATTATATATACCATGTGTCACAGATAAATGTAACTTCATGTGGATTTCCGAAATGGTTAGAGATACAGGGCTGCTTAAATAAGAAAAAAGGTGCACTATTCCAAGTCTAGTCAAGTGCTGTGATGAAATTAAAATTATCTACAGGAATTTTCAAAATATCGAGAAAAAACAAAAATTGTGGTTTTAGAAAAATTGCCAAATATTCCAAATCTTGTAAATAAATTCAATAAATTTAATTAATTTAATTATTAGTTTTCTATTAGCGACTATGGGCATCGATTGACGTATACAAAGTTCTTCTAGATTTCTTGCAACCATAGCCAACTTTGTTATTTATGGCCACTATATTGGATTTGTACGTCATAGAACAGCACATAAAAAGAGTTTTTCAAGTATATATAACAGGCCTTCTATGGATGACAGAAAATTTAAAAAAAAAAACAATTTTTCATTTAGTTAGCTTTGAAACAAAATGCCGTAATTGTTTTTTTAATTTCCCTAAACAAATAAGTAAATATAAACAAATAAAAGTATTGTTTTATTTAATATACTAAAGTCAACAACTAAGACATTATCTTTTTATGATTTAACTCGAAACAAAAAATTAAAATAACAACTTATCACAAAATCAAATTAAGTTGAATCTTGGAAATTTCCACCATTATTATTAACGCATTTTTCTTATTAACCGATGACGCTGTGTCAACTATCAATGTTTTTTATGTTTTCAATAAAGTTCTTCACAGTTTTGCGTATATTTTCAAAAGAAGAATTTTCTTATACTAATTTTTATAAAGAAAATAAATGAAATAAACTTCATATGTCATTTTGATGGTTAACATATCAGAATAGTAAATCTGTATATTTAATATTGTAAATTGTTTTGCCTTTCAAAGTATAATTTCCGGGAACAAAACTTCAATTTTTAACTGTAATATCAATTCCAACTAAGAGACTGAGCTCTGTTCAAGTACACCGTTTGCCAAGCGTTCCAATGCACCACTATAATTTAATTGTAGTAATCCCAAAACGTGATTTAAATGTTAAAAAATTTATTACTGTTATCTTTTATGCTATTCAATTAAATTCGTACATTATAAAGAGGCAGTTGTTTGCTACATTTCTCTTCCTAAAGAACGTGAGGGTGGTGAGGGGTAGAGGATGGTTTTGCGATAACCACAATAAACCTTCTTCTAGTATTTGAGGAGTAAAAAATTATGGTGGTGGAATTGGATCGATAGCTGTTTTCCTCTTGAAGTTATAAAATATTCCGCTGGCTTAAACATTAGGGCATTGGGGAAGGTGGAATAAGGTTAGGTTTAGAGGTAAAATATTTTTATGGCGGTAAAATATTAGTCAAAAAATAGTAAAAAATTATGATATACTTTATTTTTGTTTCCGTTATAAAGTACCCACTAGATTAACAAAACTTAATTTTAAGGATGGTGAGAGGTAGGGGGAGGTTTTTTATAATTCTCTAAAATAGTTTTATTCCATAAATAGTTCCCCTACGATATATATTTTTTTCATTGTGACTTCTTCAAAAATGTCAAGAAAATGTGATAATGGCCCTGCCAAATTCTCTGAAAATGGCTAACAAATCAAATTAAATGTTTTCTGAATCTGAGGTACTCAAGCAAGTGTTTCCTTTCATACATTTTGCAGCGGAGAACATGCTCATTATCATGCTCCATACAAAGTTGCATAACTCCCGTTCCTGATTGTTTCTTTGAAACGCGAGATCGAGATGTATTTCTTTCATCAGATATAAATAAGTTTACTAAAATAATTTTCTGTTCGATAGCACAAGACCTAAAAAGATCTTGCAATTATGCAAAATAAGGTAGAATTATCATAATCAGCAAACGGTCTTAAGTGTAATTATAATTAAAGTTAAGTTGAAAACATGCGGTGAAACGCTCTGCAGTATTAAGTGTTAACTCAACATCTTATTTAGCAAAAATTAAATGAAGTTACTCGTGTTTTAAGTTTTGGAAATTTGTATTTTTCGGAACACGCTGTATAAAGTAGCAAACTATACTTGAGTCCAGTATGAGCTTTCAGTCGCAGTTACAGTTGTTAAAAATATAAAAGTTCTATCTCATTTAATTTCGAAGTTGTAGGTTTTTATATTTTGAGTTGTATTTTAAATATTTTTCCCATAATTTAAATTATCTGACAAAAATGTTCGCCGTAGACATATAACGTGGTTATAAAACCTAGAGAAGTTTTTGAGCTTTGCACGAATTCATCCTTCTATTTAAAATAGCACAGCTGGAGTCAACTTCCGGTACTGCCGGAAGTAGCCCCATACCCAAATTTCGAAATCCCTTATATATTTAGTTTCCTTAAAACTCCTAACGTATCACCTTGTTTGAAAACGCATTTAATATAAGAAATATTATCAAAATCACTATAAAAACACATTTCACATGAATGTAAAACATTACAGTCACAGTTAAACTATTCTTTTAAAATATATTTTTTGCTATTTAATAAACTTTTTTTTCATATAAAATTCAGGATATTTCTGGGATCTATAAAAACTTTTCAATTACGCTTCCATAAAGTACAAAAATTAATAATTGTGTAGAAAAATAAAAAAGTTATGCTATCCTAAATTATATCTGGTTTACATTCGTTTGTTGGTTTGTGTTCTCAAAAGAATAATTTTCCTGACGTTTCGTCAACCTCGCATTGGACATTTTCAGAAGTGGAATTCTGAAATTAGAAAACGACGGAGCCAATTGTACATCTTGTGAATACTGTCAAAGCTCATACGTAGGAAGCCCTAACCGAGGTATTTGAGTAATAACAAAGCAGCATAAAGTAAACATCAGGAATAAGCAGACCATATCGGCCTGGTTGCAACAAGAACTCCGTACAGGTCATAAAATAGACTTTAATACCTGCAAACAAATCGCCAGCGTAGACAATACCAGAAATAGGCTAATACAGGATGCTATTGAAATACAAAAATCGGAAAACACAATTAACTTGCCAAATATGGGGAATGTACTTCTGGAAAAAATCCGACAATACAGCTCCTATTAATAGAATATAATCTCTTCATAAATATGGACGATAACGGGCATCAAAAACATTCAACAGGGTCCATAAACAAGTAGACGGACTGAGATTGCGAAAGGGGATCTCTAGGTAAATTAATAAAAACCACTAATGGCACCATACCTCAACAAGTATTAACTATTCACGACCTCGAAAAGGAATATAAAAGCCTCAACAATTTCAATTTTTTCAATCTAATTTCAGATTCCACCATTGAAAATGTCAAATGCGAGTTTGACGAAACGTCATGTTAACTGTTTTTTGCAGATCACAAACCAAGAAATGGATGTACATCAGATATGAACATATAGTTATGGCGTTAAGCATTAAATAATATCTATTTTCAATGAATCTTGAGATCACATTATATTTCCTTAGTACTCATAATTCTTTGTGATGAAACAAAGAATAAAATATTTTTATTACCCAGTCATGCATTTTTCTATCCTTAAGTACCTATCAATCAACCATGAAGTCTTTATCGGATACTAAAACAAAAAATCATTATGCTAAGAACAATTATCGACTGATTTATTAGATGAATGTAGAATTGTTACTAAGTCTACAACTTAGCGTTAAACAATAATTCTCTATAAATGAAATATGAAAACACTATATCTTGGTGGATATTAATGACTAAATTAGTAATCCCGAATTACGACATTGTTAGTAATCAAATAATCAAAATGTACAACTGGTTTTAAAGCAAAAAGAAATTGGAATACAATTCAACAAATACTAGGCGTACTAGATTCATTAACAAAGGTGTTTGGTGAGATTAAACACAGTAATTACAAAACTTCAAACTGAAAGTATATTGCCTCTAGTCAATTTTCTAAAATTTCATTAAAATGAGAGTTAATTCATAAGTTATAATCTCAATTTTTGCCTTATGTGAAATTTAAACTGGATTAAAACTTAACGCAAAAGATGACTCGTGGATAATAAAGTTAGACGCCCATAAAGGCTTAATAAACTATAAAAATATAGGAGAATCCTATAAAAGTTTCCCTGTGCAGCTGAGACACATTTATGACCAAAAATTCATATCACCTGCAATAAATAAAAGCAGTCGTTATAAAACCACCGACTAGAATGAGTGATAAAGAAATAATTGCCCACTAAATTTCTAGATCTAATGCCTTTACGAAATTATTAATGAGAAATAGGAAATATCTGCTGAAGAATTATTAATCCTGTTTACGATATTCGGCGAAATGCCAAATGTTTCACGGAGGTGTTTGATAGGTCTCGTATAGATACGAGGACAATGCGAAGAAAACTGAAGGGGATAGATTCCGAGACGTCGACATTTTAGCTACAATAACGAGATAGATCAACAATCAACCACTTGGATAAAATGCGAAACTTGACAACACACACAGTACCTACGAAAATTTAATCACAAATGTATCAGGTAGTCCGTTAAAAATGCTTCTATAATTTCAACAACTTCGAATATATCTTCACGAAAATGACCATAAACTATCAACCAATGTATGAAAAGCCGATTCGTATGTACTAGACTCCGAATACTTTAGACACATCATTAACAGCTTATCAACATGTCCAGAAGATACCATAGCAAGTTACAATACAAGGAGTTGTCAATACACTAATTTCTAGATTACTAAGGCTTACCAATCACAACTACACAAAGCACAAAAGCTAAAAAAGATTAATGCTGCTCTACAACAAAATTGATACACAAGAGACAGGGTACACAAATGAAACAAAAAGAAGATGTTACTGAAAACCAAAAACCATCCAACCTTACATCAAGGGAACAACTGACAGAATAGGCCGAATTCTCCGAATGCATAACATAACTACTAACTACCGCGTATAAACCACACCAAACGATATGTAAGACATTGAGAGATCTAAAACCAAAATTAAACTTGAAATATCCAGGTGTGAAATCTGTGACAAAAGTTATGTCGGTCAAACCAACAGGAGAATTTCTACTAGAATAGAGGAATATAAACTAGCTGTCAGAAACGAACATCTGCTCTACATCAACATAGCTAATAGAACGAATTATAAAACAAGGATAGTACAAGGGGAAATTAAAATAGAAAAAACCGGACAATTGAATGTTTTAGACAAATGTTATAGGCTAAATCATTTTGACCTCTATGTAAAAAGGTCAAAATATAAAAATTACATGTAGGTAATTTTTGGAACAAAAAGACTAAATCAGAACCACAAATATGATGATTAAGTCTTTTTATATATACATGAAAATAACTGGATTGCCACAAATGCTTAATGTAAATAAAAGAGAATTAATCCACATGTTTAAAATTTAATGACTAACAAATTCAGAAACCTGCAACGGAAAGCTGCACTTTGCATCGTAAGCTTCGTGCACGGAGAGGACTGAACAAAATTCAATTATAGCTTGAATGAATTCTTTAAAATTGTTTTGGTAAAGAGGGCATAGCGAAGCATGCGATTTGTTAAAGATTAACGAAACTTTTATTTGACAGCAAATAATAATACGTGTATAATAAAAATATATATTGCGAATAGTCCACAAAAAGAACCCATCAAAAAGTATGTCCTATCACCATGTTGTTTACCTTCCCTGCCTGAACATGTTTTTTTTTTGTGCATTCTGGGAGTATACCGTTTGTACTCAGTGAAGATTTTCCTGAACCCAGTAATGACATTGTCGTATAAAATTTCTCAAATTGCAATCGTTGATCAGAGTCACTTCTGTTTGCTCTTGAATGAGGTGCAATTCCTTGAAGCACTTTCTAGGAATCGGAGCTTTTTTCAGCATGGACGTCATCAAATACAGCACATACTTCTTCATGGTTTCGTAACTTATCTTTATAATCAAACATTATTAAAATTTCGTTCTCTCTCTCTCTCTCTCTGATATGCCATTTAGATATGTAGATCAGGTTATGTCAAATAAGAAACGATGTAGGATGAACTTTAAGTGTTCAAAACTCTAAGCTACTGATCCCTGTTGGCATCGATGATGTAATGACGATGTTTAGGTAGAATCACCACTACCCTCATCAGGTTTGGTTCGCATTACTCTCCAATCCCTCTGCTCGCGGGTAAATGAGAAAATCATTCGTATACAATTCTTGCTACAACGTAAATGTTTCAAATTGTGAATTCAAGTTTCTCTTGATAGGTTACTTGATTTATTGTTGCAAAGGTTGCATTTGTTTTGGCATGCTGCTAATTATCGCCTTAAGAGATTTAGATTTTTTAGTAGGTGCTT